>JAMWYP010000270.1:0-646782 GCA_025563575.1 Acacia pycnantha
ACAATCTCTGAAGTTAGCCAACTGGTATTTAGGCTTTTTTCTTTCTTTCTTTGGTGCTACTTCCAATTGTTAATATAAAACATATTTGAGGAGTTGATCTTATTTCTAAATATAAGACATATTTTTTATAGGGTTAAGGGCAATTTTGCCTCGAAGTTTTCGGAGGCAATTTTGCCTTGACTGTTATCCCAGTTATTTTTTATCGTTTGTTGATCAAATATGCCAAATTGGCAGTCCACGTATCACCCACGTCATTTTTTTTAAGTGCAAATTTTCCCTAGAAGTCCATATGTCATCTACCTCATTTTTTTCAAAGTTAGATTTAAAACTTCTAAGACAAATTTGCATCTTAACAAAAATTATGTCGATAACATGTTCATTATCAGTTCAACATATTTGACTAATTAACGGTCAAGATTAACTAGGATAGTGGTCAAAGCAAAATTGCTTCTTTTTTACACTTTCAAAGCAAAATTTCCCCTGAAAAACTTCCGGGGCATATACAATTGCTTCTCGGTGACAACTTCTAAGACAAAATTATCCCTTAACTCTTTTTTATATTTGTCAACATTTTTCTAATTTGCCTATATTGATGCTTTCTTAATAAAAATAAAGGAAGAGAGGGAATGAAGGAATTAACTAGGGTGTTTTCGAAAATACATTTTATATTAACTAACTTCTTAAACCTAATCAAATTAGGTACATATGTCTTATCATAATAAGGACCAAAGGGAACGTTATTTCTTCCTCAATTTGTGGGCTTCTTTCTGACTTTTCTCAGTTTGCATTCATTTTTTGGTGCAGCTTAAGAAGAGTCAAGAAATAGAGAATTACTTAAACCGGAAAGATGTACAAGAAGCTCTTCATGCTAAGCTTATAGGAGTCACCAAGTGGTCCATTAATGGCCGTGAGTAAGTTTCTTGAAAACACCAAGATATATCTCTTGAATGTTCCATGTGTAGGTAAAATTTCAGGGAGAGGGTTATATTCTAATTTTGTTTTGAAAGTTTTTGTATAGGAGCTATGGGTATTTGGAATTTTTTTCAATCAATATTGTCCTGAAAGCATTAAAAAGGAGTAATGTCACCCATAGTTGTTAAAAATGTTAAAGGTTAAATATTAACATTAGTTTTTTAAACGGTTAGGGTGATTTTGCTCATTACACTTTTGGAGCAGTATTGATTAAAAAAAAAAAAATCCTACATACTCATAGCTCCTACCTAAAAACTTTATGGGAAAAATTGAACCTTGATTCATTCAGTGAGATAGTGAAGATGATGATCACAAAAGTAATCTTCGGTTTCATTGCGTTACAGAGTTGTAAAATATGATATTCAGGATGCTGAGATACCAATAATTCCTATCCTCAAGAAACTAGTTGAGTCAGGTCTCCAAGTACTGGTATACAGGTAATTGATTTTTCTCCTGTGTTTTATATCAAACAATATCAAATCATATTCAATAAACAAGGAAATTAAATGTATTTCCATATAGTGGAGATCAAGATGCAGGGATTCCCCTGACTGGAACACGAATGCTGGTGGATGAATTGGCCAAGGAGATGGCACTGAATCCAACTGTGCCCTATAGAAGCTGGTTTCAAGGAAGACAGGTTCATATTTCTAACTTAAATACAAACATGACCTTACTACTATAGAAAACGTTTCTGGGAGAGTTACCCTTAAATTGGACCTGACAATGAGATAGTCATATAAAAAATTAGAAACATGACTTACATGCTCGTTAATAATTTATAGGGACTGTCTGTTTTTGTTTTTGCAAAACAATTTTATAAAATTGTTTTTAAAAACAAGTTTTGGGAAAAAAAATCTATTTGTATAGCTGTTTTTTTTTTAAATATTGTTGAAGTGACATGGTGCAACCGTTGCCAACAGTGATATGGTGGTGGTTAACGCTAGTAGCATGATGTTAATAATGTACAGGCGGCTGCCTCAAAAAATAAGAAATATAAAAATAAAAACAAGAAAACAACTAAAAGCTATTTTGATTTTTTAGTTTTTAAATAACTTATTGAAAATAGTTTTCCAAACAAGTATTATTTGTTCTTTAAAAAAAAAAAAAAACTATTTTTAAAAACAGAATCAAACAAGCTTATAACTGTTTGATCATTAGAATTAACTAGATCATACGCAAAATCTAGAAGATGAGAAGCGAATACAAATCTGTGAAGCCCACTGTACTAAATTATTTCTTTGTAATTTTATGATTAGGTTGCAGGATGGACACAAGTGTATGGTAATAACACTCTATCATTCGTAACAATAAGAGGAGGAGTTCATTTGACTTCAGTTTCACAGCCTGAAAGATATTTGCTGGTGTTTCAAGGTTTTCTGCAAGGAAAGCCACTTCTCCATAAATAATGCTTCCTTCTGATCTCATCATCACCAAGAATAAAAACGATTCTGAACGTTTACACAGCCATACAATCACATTTATACACGCACGTGCATGTATGAGGCTTTTTTTTCTTATTTGTTTTTTCTTTAGATAATTACTAAATAGTCTGTAATTTCAGAATATTATTCTGAATTCATAAACTTAATACTTCTAGATACCATATTGTGATGCTCATTTTCCTTCTCCTAATTCTTTATTCCTATATGTACGTGTGTGTGTGTATCATAAAGTCTCATATAAGGTGCAGTATTTAATTAAATAATACCCTCCAGCAGTCCCTTCTGAAAGCAAGCACAATCTTATCCTCAAGAGCATGTTTAGGATCCTCAAAAGTGCTTATTCACGTAAATCGAGATAAAACCCCTATCACATTTTTACCTCGTATACCATGAATTACAATTGAAAAGAAAATCTGTTTTTAATTAAAAGCTCCAATCACTATTCCAAACAGATACGTGAGGATGGTGGATAAGATTGTGCTTGTTAATCCTCCAAGGAGTACACGTGAGGATGGTTTGTGTAGGAGGAAGGCTTCTATGGCAACTTCAATGTGAAATCAGCATACAACATGATCTAAGCAGGATGAACAGCCTGATGGACATTACCGGCAGCATCTATGGTGCTGGGGGAAAAATTTCAGAAAGAGCAAAATTCATTATGTGGCAAGTTTTTTATGAGAGAGCGGGTACAAATGCCCTCAGAGCTAAACACAATATAAATGTCTCAAATCAGTGTCTCTTTGACTATGATAGTGAGGAATCTATTTTACATACACTGAGAGATTGTGAGGAAGCAAAAAGAGTGTGTGGTCTTTTCTAACTAACCCCCTTTACTATCCTGCTTTTTTCTCTGGTAATCTACAAGAACGGCTGAAATGGAACATGGTGAACTCCCCAGGCGCAAGCCTTGGCAGATGATATTTGGTACGGTGTGCTGGTTGTTGATATGGAAGAATCGATGCAAGAAAGTTTTTGAAGGAGTCAATGAACAACCGAAAGCAATCACTCATCAAGCCATTTATCATCTCATTGAGGGAGTGGAAAATGGAAGGTTTCGACACCAAGTTTTTCAGATTCCCCATTGATTTGACGTTTGCTGGCACCCCCTTCTTTGTATTATTTTTTTCTTTTTCTTTTTCTTTTTGTGGATTGCGCACGCAACAACCAACGAAGCTACATGTGGTGGTGTTATACCACTATTACAGATTGTATATATAACGCTTAATAAATAACGATTACATCGAATTATATATGTTGAGGTGGATGTTGCAAAAGAATATATAAAGCTGACGGTTAAATATGTGTACCTTCATGTATTAAAAGGTGGAATTTGTAAAAACAAAGAGATATATAACGGTTGTAATTATTAACTGTCAGGCATTTACTATAATAAAAAATTAAAGATGTTTCTTACGAAATAACCTTCATGTAACACTTTCAAACTAATTTTTTTTCACAACTTTATATCAACAAAAACAAATATATAACGTTTATAATAATTAACCATAAAATATGTGTAACATCCCAATTTCAGAGCCAATTTTTTTTTTTAGAATCAGAGTAGAGCATCGGAATAAAAACATTGAGTAAGCGATTATAACAATAACAGTGGCGTATCCGTCTGTTCATAAAGATTAATACATTATCATTTTACGACTTTAAATCTTCTCGGCGATCATTACTCGGTCTTCACGTGGTCTTCATCTTCATGTGTGTTGTCCGCTCTGCCTACTCTTATCCTCCGTCCTTGGTCTCTCTGGACCTTGATGTGATGCTATAGTAAGAGCTGAGATCCAATGCCCATCGGATCTCAGGTAACGGTTAACCTCATGCTTATATAACAGTATATGATCAACAGATATTTCTAAAATGAATTACAGCAATGATCTTGACAGAGCAATATATGATCATTAAATAACAACTACCCTACAAGCAAAGTTATCTGCCTGCACTATTCACCAGTGCCACGATACTCACTCATGTCCTCAGCGCTAGGAAAACATAACGGTATTATCAAAACCATAACCCGTGAAGTTGTATAGTGATTATCTAAGTTTATTACCTTAGTCATTGTGCATGGCCCAGAACAGAGTTCCACCCATGGCGTTTTACGGAAAACGGCGAAACGTCCAACAGCGGCACGTCGGACAGCGTAACGGCAGCAAAATCAGAGTTTCTGATGTCCTATAAGAGTAATATCACTTTTATTAGTGATTTGACATTATAACTGGCATTTTAGGTACAAATTACCATTTTGCCAGAACTTCGACCCAATGATAATTTTTGAAATTCTAGACTAATATAAATCAGTTACTCAATGTTTTTATTCCGATGCTTTACTCTGATTCTATAAAAAAAAAAAATTGGCTCTAAAATTGGGATGTTACAATATGGTTCCTAAATACTTATTTTTTTTAAGAATATTTAACGGTTAAAAATGATAACCATCATATATAAGAAGGATTTTGAAAAAAAAAAAAATTGAGAATAATTTACAGTTCTTCACAATTAATCGTTATGTATTATTCAAGAATAACTAACAATAAAAAATTATTTGACGATAAATTATGGTTCTTCACAAAGAATTGTTAATTATTATTTAATATAAATAAAGGTGAAATTTTAAAAGATATTATATATAAAGGGGTAGGATCCTAAAAAATATAATTTGATAATACATTATGGTTCTTGTAAAGAAATGTTAAATATTTTTTAATATAAATAAAAGTGCAATTATAAAAGAGAAAATTCTATTTAAATACCAAATGAAATTGTAAAACCTCCAAATGTCTGTTAAACTTGTTAAAGGTACAAAGGACCAAATAGGGATTTTCAAATTCAGGTGAATTTACCCTTTTGCCCTTTGTTTTTAAATAAATTTAAAAAAAACAAAAGAAAAATGACCCTCATTGGGAGAGCCACCCGAGCCGAGCACGGACGGCCTACAACTACTCGCAACCTAGAATTGGGCCAGGTTTTTTTTTTGGTGGGGTTGAATCTTTTTTATATAAAAAAAAAAAAAAAAAAGATTGAATGAAAGTGAGAAGGTAGGGTGGCTTCGAACCCACCCCACCTTCATGCATGGGGCCAAGTGGTTCTTCTTAACATTTTTTCCATCAAGAAACCCTCTTGTAAATCTCATTACTAAACTTGTAAATCCTATTAATGAACTTGTTATTCTCATTACAAATTTTGATCATAGTGCTCAGATTTTGTTCAATCTTGTGAATCCCATGATACATATATGTATTAAAATACCATTAACGATAATTGGATTATGCCAGTGACTCTAATTGTTCTTTAATTTATTGATTGAATATCCATGACTACAATTTGACTTGTGATCATTGCAATTAAAATTTAAAGAGACACTTGTGAAAAACCTGACGAAGGCACTGGTAATTACCATTACGAAACTTGTAAATACCATTAATGAATTGGTAATTCTCATTACAAAATTTGTTATAATTGATCCTTATTTGTTATTTCATGAGAGACACTTGTGAGAAAAACTT
This sequence comes from Acacia pycnantha, assembly GCA_025563575.1. Lineage (NCBI taxonomy): Eukaryota > Viridiplantae > Streptophyta > Magnoliopsida > Fabales > Fabaceae > Acacia > Acacia pycnantha. The sequence goes on from JAMWYP010000270.1 coordinate 5,933, forward strand.
GACGAAAGCGTTGGTAATTACCATTACAGAACTTATAAATACCATTAACGAATTGGTAATTCTCATTATAAGATTTGTTATAATGGACCTTTAGCTTATTTATTATTTCATGAGAGACACTTGTCAAAAAGTCGTGAAAGCCCTAGTAATTACCATTACGAAACTTGTAATAAATATCATTAATTAATTGGTAATTATCATAACTGAACTTGTAAATTCCATTAATAAACTTGTTATTCCCATGACAAATTTTGTTCAAAGTGTTCAGATTTTGTTCGGTCTTGTGAATCTCATTTTATATATATCCATATAATATATCATATTTATGTTTATATATTATATAATATACACACACATAATTAATATATATTTGGGGTAATCATTATCTGAGGACTTGGGAGTAATTAATTTTCGACCCATACCAAATTTCCAAAATCACTGCCAAAAAAAAAAACAAAAGATTCCCCTAAAATTAATTATAACCCCACAAAACACTGTCTGCGGATACATTTTTCCTCTTCCCCACTCCGTCGAACGCCGTCCTCCGTCGTCAGCCCTGCGCCGTTGTTCTCGGGTAAATATTGAAGAAGTTTCGAACCCTAGGGCTTTTTCTACTTCCCAAATCCGGTGAGATTCTTTTGTTCAATCTGGCTTTGAATAAAGATTTGAATTTGTTCCCCGCGTCATCCATTCCTTGCGTGATTGTTTTTTATTTGTTTTATATTTTTCAAACTAATTTGACATTGAATCTGGTCGTGTAAGAATATTGACGCTTTTGAATTTGGGAATATTTACAGATTGAGTTTATTCCCCCCCCCCCCTTAGTTTTTGCTTGAATGGGGTGTATTATACTTCTGTCCTCTCCATTTTGGTTACTAGCGACTTGTATGCTCTTGATTGTGTTGTTTTGCAATGTTGGATTTGGTGTGTATTGGCATTCTGTCTATTAATCTTTTTATATTATCATCAATTTAGAAAATTCTCAAGGTACTTGTGATGTACTTATTCTGTCCCTAATACTTGTCTTATTTAATTTTCATTTTGTCCTTAAATGTATATTGTGTTCCAAATTTCAAGGTATAATTATTAATTATTTTCCATAATACCCGTGTTAGATGGAGGGTAGGTGGTAGTTAAGGTTCAAAATAGTGTAGCATGAAATGAAGGGCAAAAGTGGAAAAGAAAAAATAATTCTTACTACATAGATTTTGTTGTCTCCTATGTCTATTTGAATGTCTTTAAAACATTGAGATATTCCCAAGAGAAAGAATGGCTTAGATTAGGGTTGAGTCAAGAACAATTAATTACATTCATTGAGATGAAGGAGGGGCACAAAAATGATGGTGGCAACAAATAATAAAATTTAGACTATTTGTAGTAAGGTATAGAAGAGTTGAGAAAGAACGGGAAGAGAGAGGAACAGAGAGAAGAATAGAAGAGATGCTCTGAATTATTCATTCACCAAATGATCAACAACAGTACACAATAGCCTAGGACTTCCCTTATATAGGATCAGACCTTTGGCAAATACTAACGGCTAGTAACTAACTCCTATCCCTTCTAACTACCGTGGCTCATAGACTTAGTGAGTGGAACTTCAAATCTTCTAAGTGCGGCCTCATGGACTTAATCGTGTGCCATCACTTAACACTAATTAACCCTAATTATGTCTAATTATACCTAATTACTAACATTTACAGTTTAATATCAATGCTCCCCCCTTGAAAAACCCTTGTTCTCAAGGGTCAGCAGCAACAAAGGAAGGAAAATGTTGTTGCAGATGATAAAGCAGAACCCATGAAGCTTCCTCCTCCGGCAACTGCTTCCATTTCACAAGAACTTCAGTAACAATACACCCCTTTCTCCTACCAACTCACTTTTGCAGAATCTGCTCTGGTTCCTTAAAAGATGGAGGCTCTGGCCAATTTATTGGTGGATACCGAGGCCTCACAGTTGGATCAGGACACAACTTCAGCAAAGAGATGTGAAAAGTATCATGAATCCGAGCTTCAGCAAGTAACTCTAATTTATATGCAACCGGAGCTATGCATTGCTTGACTCTGTAGGGTCCAAAGAACTGAGGAGCTAATTTCTGATTACTCCTAGTTGCAGCTGAGATTTGTCTATAAAGTTGAAGTTTAAGGAAGACCCATTGACCCTCTTGAAATTCTCGGCTTTGATACCGCGAGTAAGGATAGAAGAGTTGATAAAGAGAGGGAAGAGAGAGGAACAGAGAGAAGAATAGAAGAGATGCTCTGAATTATTCATTCACCAAATGATCAGCAACAGTACACAATAGCCCAGGACTTTCCTTATATAGGATGAGACCTTAGGCAAATACTAACGGCTAGTAACTAACTCCTATCCTTCTAACTAATGTGGCTCATAGACCTAGTGAGTGCCACCTCAATTCCTCTAAGTGCGGTCTCATGACTTAATCGTGTTCCATCACTTAAACCCTAATTAACCCTAGTTACATCTAATTAGACGTAACTACTAACATTTACAGCTTACATATCAATTTGATTTCCGTTGACTTCATTGTTTTGTCTTGTTATCAGGTTATTCTTGTATTTATCTATGTTGTATGATGAGTCTGTTAGTCCATCATTTGGTACTAATAATAATACAACAATGAGCCTTATTCCACTTAGTGGAGTCAGCTACATTGATTGGGCGATATAATTAATCTTCACCAACAACCAATTCTTTAGGTCGGTAGAGATAATGATAAGTAATTAAAGTAGAGGCTAGTATGGCAAAGATAGAGTATGGTCAATATAAGGAGATATGCATCAACAACGGTCTAACTTACTGAGGAAATGAAGGTGATACCCAGTCACTTAGTTGCATATTCATTCAATCAATATAGTAATAGTTGGTTGTAGCTTTTCATAATTATGTTTTCATTCATCCTCTGTTTGGCACTGTCTTTTTCTTCCCACATCTTTTCTTCTTTATCGTTCTTAAATTCTTACCTTTTTATATTATCTCCAGGTGTTAGGAACTTAGGATATTGCATCATGGTCAAAACCAGAATGGCTATATCCAACTATTTTGCAAATATCAAATGTTTATCGCTTGATTCTATCAACTCAGGAGTTGCCGATGTTGGTCTTGCTTCATCATTTTACAAAACAACATTTGACCAGAAGCTACAGTCTCTATGCTTCTCCTTCAGTTGTGCTCAACCTTGGTTAACCAACAATTCCAAGTAAGTAGGTGGCAATATATGTTTGCACTAGTTTTATCTTGCTAGGCAACTGAGACATGTATAACAATTCCAACTAAGTATGCGTGTGACCACATATGTTGGCAGATTAGCACCTTTGACATGCCTTAAACATTAAATATGATGCATTGATTCTACGAAGAAAATCCTTTATGAAGTATTGGGTGAGCTTCTCTTGGAATACTAATTCTGTGTGGTTCTCTATAGGACAATGTCATGGTCTATTAGAAGCAGCATAGATGACAGCAGTTTCACTTCATCTGCTTCAAATGAAAATATTGGAAGGACCCGCCTAATCAAGGTGATTCAAGATTTGCTTACAAAGTTAGGTGCTAAAATTCAGAAGGTACGGAAGAATCTCCCAATGAAACTTATTTTTTTCTTGATTGGATTTTATTGCGCAACTGCTTTTGCCACTGTTATTGGACAAACGGGCGACTGGGATATTCTATCTGCTGCCTTGGCTGTGGCTATCGTGGAAGCGATTGGGGCTCTCATGTATAGGGTTTCTCTTCCTCTAACCAGCAAGGGTCGGAGCCTAATCTCCATGTTTAATTATTGGAAGGCTGGCTTAACGTTGGGACTCTTCTTGGATTCATTTAAATATTGACAGTGTTGCTTTATCTGCTTCATCATTCAGAAATGCCTCTGAACCATTATTGGGTTCTGCAACCTCCATGTGAATTGGATATCATTATCTTCGTGCATTTACTAATTGGCTTTTAGAAGCTTTTTTCAGTCTTCAGAGATTCATGTAGAATATGTTGGTATACATTTGAGCTACACTTCATTGGAATAAAGAAAAAGGTGTAGTCCTTTTTCAAGCCAGTGCTCTTGATTGATTATTTTTATTTGTGGCCAACGTACCAATGGCTTTGGCTTGTGGACGCTGAAGGACACATTCATTCAACAGTCACTTCAATTGTTCGAGTTCTGTCGATTTATAGAAAGTACTCCTTCAGCAGTAGATCACTCCCTCATCCCCATACTGGTATCATTGGATCACTAAATTTCAGATTCTGCCGGGCCATTCTGAGAAACTGGAGTATAGTGAGATCCCCTTATGTTTGCCTGTGTTGACTTGTGCAAATGGACGAGGCCACATGTTAATGTGAAATAGTGAATCCTTTTCTGTGATAAATATGTTACTGCTCTTTAACAGGAATAGTATAAATTTCTGAAACTGCAGGGAATCATTTATGTGATGTTGTATTTTGCGATGGCATGGAGATAGCATATTTGGTAAGGAATCATTTAGGAGCGAGAAAGGTTGCTTTAGCTCCTAGGCTCAAAGCACCCTGCAATTAGTGTATGCTAATCAACAAGACCTCCTATGTTTGAGCTTCAAGACCTTTGAATCTTGTGCTGTCTGTTGATTACTTGGGTGCTCAGAAAATACTTATGAGGCAACCTGGGTCCTCCTATGTTGCATGTATCATGGATTATAATGTACTGTGTCCACCAGTCTGTCACTGATGCTTTAACATCAAGACCTCCTGATTCATTCAAGAATTGCAGGCAATGCCATTTATTGGCCTATTTGTTTCTCTATATTATTAGCCTTTCTGCTGAGGGATCTCACTGATGACGTGCATCGGTGTGACTGATACTTGAAACCAAGATTTTCAGGCTCATTCAAGTTTTGCACAGGCAATGCCACTAATGGGAGCTGATTGTTTGTCTATACGTCTCTCTTCCTGCTGAAGATTCTGCTCTGAAACTATCCATTATGGACATAGTAATGTTGTATACTACCCTAAAAGTAGAGAAGCTTTTTGTATTTTTTTTTTTATCGAGTGAGTCCAAAGTATTCCCAAGTCACTTCAGACTCAAGTCTAACCTCTACAGGGCTGGGATCATATTTGGATTAGCTTTTTGGAAGTGATTTTACAGTGTACAAAATAAGCATATGATAAAAACGTTGTGTGTTCGCACAAGTTGTTTGTAAATTATCATCACACTTTTAACTTAAAAATGTGTAGAAGCATCATGAGATGTATTGAGACTGGTCAACGGCGGAGCCACACTAGTGCCTATGTGGGCAAGTGCTGACATAAAAAATTTAAAAAAATATATATATATTGTGAAGGACTTTTATTACAATTTATCTAGTTGGAGTAGTTGGTTGTAACTTTCCACATCTATCTACAAGGTCATGGGTTCGAATGTACTCATTTATCTTTTCTTTTTCTTTTTTTTTTTCAATTTCATTGTTCTCACTCCTCACCGGTCCGTCCTCCAAATCGTGCAGCCACAAGACTCCAAATCTATCCGTCATCCAAATCGTTCAGCCACGTCGCTCTTGTCTCTATTCGTCGCCGCTGCTCGCAAATCTCTCACCCACGGTGCTCTCGGCTCCCAAACTTTCCCTCCGTCATCGGCGTCACTATCCCTTCTAGATCCACTGTTGAGTGCTTCCAGCTCCTCCGTCGTTGCTTCTCGATTCTTTCTGAGGTAATTTTCGATTCTATCTTTACTTCCCGCCAATGCATAGATCTGTTGAATCAACCAAGTTTTTGCACAAATTCTCAATATTAAAAAATTTCTACACATGTTTGAATTTTGTTGTCAAGCTAAAATTTACTGCAATGGGCATGTTTATACTTTATACACAAATTCTGCTTAGAAATTTCTGCACATGGCGGCATTTGTCTTTGAGTTGCACGTCACTGCAAATGGCCAAGTTTCTGCATAAATTCTTTGAATTAAAATTTCTGCACATGTTGGGTATTATGTCTTAGGCTTAAAATCACTGCAAATGATGATGATGCTGTGCAAATATTTTTTTGATAAATTTATGCATTTTTTGTGACCTTTTGGGATAGAAGAAGTACTCCATATGGCCATGTTTTAGCACAAAACTGTGTTTGGGTTGTTACATACTTGCTGATTCTGGTTTGAGCTAAAAAGCGGTTTAGGCATCTGAGTTTTATTATAAAATTCTGAATTTGAACTGCCGCACAACTTGGATGCTGTTTTGGTATGAGAAATAATGTTTTTGCTCAAATTTAATGTCAAAATTTTGCACAAAACGTGCTTTTGTTTTGGACTGAGGTTCTGTGTGAAGTGCTGCATGTGTTAAGTTGTGATGAAATTCTGTTAAAACTTAGTTTAGGCTGCTACAAAAATTCTATCCAAGCATATGGAAGTTCTTGGTTTATAATAGTGGCTCAGTTTAGAAACTCCTCATCTTGATTCATTCTTTTATGCTGGAATTTTGCATAAAATTTTCGTCAGTTTTAATCAAGTGGATTTTTATTCTTTTCCAATGAATGTTTATAAGGTCAACCTAGAATGTTTTAGGATTCTTTTGAGGGTTTAATTTTTTAATTGACTCAAAGCTCCAAATCAATATGCCTTGATATGATCACTAAAAATTTAGGTATGTACTGTGAAACAACCAAGGGAAGGGGGGGAGAAGGAGGGAAAAAGGAAGGACTTGATGGTGAGAGCAAACACATATTGATGTGTAAACCCTGCCTGTATTTGGTTTTGCTCCTAAGTTGAACAATCTACCTTCTTAGCCACATTGGTTTTGCTCCTTACGTGATATATTTGATACGATTGATGATGAAGATATAATACAATATTTTCAAGGAATGAAGAATCGAAGAATGCTTTTGTAATCGTTCTGATGTAAAAGTTAGTTGACTCTTGATTATTATTTTTCCATGTTAAGTTGAAGTTTTCTTTTCTTTTATTGTTTATATTCTTTTATTTTTTTAATGCATTTAAAACTTTCCTTTAAAAAATTTTTTGGGGGCAGAACCCTCGAATCCTACCACTAATTATGCATCCACAAATCTAAAATCCTGGCTCTACCACTGAAACTGATTATTGTGGTAAACATAACATGGTTTGCATAAAACCAAGTAGAAAGTGCTGATAAATCTGATTTCATGAAAACATTTCCTTTTATTATATTCAAGAACTTTTATTTCTTGCACGTTAACATGTTTGACGCTATTTAGCTCGCTTACAAATTATGAGATTAAACAATTTGGGATATTACGAAGATTTACAAATCAGCAATCATAATCCAAATACAACTTGAACATGCGCGAGAAATCTAGAAGGCCAATAATTATTTGTTCCCATAATCATTGCATTCTTAAAAAGAACTGTGGTTTCCCCCCTTTTTTGGATGATGATGATGCATGTTTCATTAATGGTGTTACTTTATACAGGCTAAAAGTAACCACATACAAACTAAAGTGTACTAACTTTTACATTAAAGTTTTAGTATTAAATTATAACTGCCCTTGATATGTGTTACTGTATTATTAAATCGTGACATAAAATATTGGAAAAATTACTTTAAGGGTGTGCATGGTAACGCTCACAGAATGAGTTTTTCCTTAATTTCTGTTCCCAGTAACAAAATTGAATAGGAATTGTGTTTGGTAAATCCAGTTTTTTTTATTGTTCCCGAGATGAACCGGTTTCTTTTTTGTGCTGGGGAATAAAAAAAGAAGTAGAAAATTTCTGTTTTTCTATTCCAGGGCACAAAACCATAATTTATTTTTCCCCTTCTCTCTTCCCCGCTGCTGCCGCCGCCACCACCCCCACCGCACCGCCACCACCACGACCGCCGCCACCCCCACCACGACCGCACCACCGCCACCGCCACCGCCGCTACCACCACTACCATCCCACTGCCGCCGCCACTCCCTGGGCTGCTACCACCACCACCGCTACTGCCGCCGCCACCGCACCACCACCACCGCGCCGCCACCCCGACCGCCCCACCACCGCCGCCACCACCGCACCACCCCCACTGCCGCCGCCACCACCGCCACCGCCACCACCACATACATAATTTTTTGAATATAAGAATTACATATATAAAAATAAAATGTGTTAATAAACGTAATTCTGATTCTCAGAACTTTCCCCAGGAACAGAATCAGAAAAAATTGTTTCATCTTAGAATCAGTGTTGGGGAACAGAATGGTTCCCATGCACACCCTAAGGTCTTAAGGGCCAAGAAAATATCAAAAAAATCTTAAAGAAAATTCTGATGTAAAAAAAGTCTCAAGGAAACGTTAAAACTCATAGATAGAGTTGTCATTTCCCTACTGAAAGAATTGTCAATAAGACCTTTTTGATATCGGAATTTTCTTTGGGATTTTTTGACAATTTTTAGTCCTTTGAGATCTTAAAAGGGATTTTCCCTAAAATATTACTCCAGTAATCTCGTTTTTTTTTTTTTTTTGATCAAAACCAGTAATCTCGTTTTACTCACACAAGAGATTAAAGAAATATTACCAAAAGGTGGCACAAGTCACAACAAATAAAACCCACCACATGACATACAACCACCAAAATGACCAATTTTATAATTCACTTTCAACAGCTACACGCTTACTTCACTAAATAACCTGTTTTTTGTAATATCTTTAGTCAGTCAAATTCTTACCAGAAGCTATCAAAAAACACAAAAAAAATATTAAATTAACATGACGAACAGCAACTGAAACTAACAGGTTTTGTCTAAAAGTTTATATATATATATATATATATATCAACGCCAGAAAATAATAGATAGGTTTATCGGAAAAGAAAATAGGCGTATTGACTAAAAAGAAAAAGGAAAATGGGAAAAATTCATATGGGGCCCAAATCACAAAGAAAAACCTAAAAAAGGCCTAAAGATTCTGAAAATCCTAAAAAGGCCCCAGGACCTTTTCTAGTATAAATTCATTAAAACGTGAGTTGTTAACGGGGCTGATATAGTTGTTAACGGGTAGGTCATTAACAACTAAATCAGGACCATTAACAACAATATCGTAACAACTAAATCAGTACCGTTAACAACTATATCAACCCTGTTAACAACCAACGTTTTAATGAAATTATACCAAAAAAGGCCCTGGAGTTTTTCCAGGGATTTGTAGAATCTTTGGGCCTTTTTTGAATTTTTCTTTGTTATTTGAGCCCCATATGGATTTTCCCAAGAAAAATAGGCAATAGTTCAAATAATGAAAATACGGAAAATAAAATTATAAAAAAAAAAAACAGGTTGATGCCTTGTGTTTTAAAAAAAAAAAAAAAAAAACTCAGCTTCGGGTGCATTGGACTTGGAAAGTTGGAATTATAGTTCACTCAATTGGACAGAAATTAGCTTTTACAAGCCAGCTGATTGTTTGACTTTAATCATGAGTCTTCACAGCAGGAATGATGAAAGGGCTCTTGTGGGTCCCATTCAGCACATACACAATCTCTATCTATATATAAAAAAAATTAAAATTAAAATTTTAAAACTAGCCATATTAGGAGCATTTTAACAAGACTCAATATGAAATTTATGAAAACCACAAAAAAATATTTTTATTAAATGTGAAAAAAAGTACTTATTAATTACTATAACATAGTTAAATCAAAAAAGACTTTAATTCTTTTAAACAAAAATGACTGTTACTGTGTTCGGAGAAAATAATTATGTACAAGAATTTTGTTCAAAAATTTAAAATATCTCAAAATAATATATATTCCTTCCTGTCTTTTTATATGAAAGCTAGTTTTTTTAAGGGATTAAAAAGTTAAATACATTACTTAATTACTTCCTCGGGTCCTAATTATAAGAGCTAGTTGACTTTTTTGGAGAGATTAAAGAAGCTAATTAAATTATTTTAGAGTATTTTTATTTTTATTTTTTTCTTCAAACTAATTAGTTTAACTAATAAACTAATATATAATATAAGGACACAATAGATGAGATGATTAAGTAACTTATTTAACTTCCTTAATCTCTCCAAAGAAAGTCAACTAGCTCTTATAATTAGGACCGGAGGTAGTATAATATTGTTATGTATCATTGTATTATATATCAATTTATAAGTCAAACAAATTAGTTTAGAGAAAAATGATAAATATAAATATTTTAATATAACTTATTTAACTTCTTTAAATCTCTCAAAAAAAAATAGTCAATTGTCTTTTATATTTAGGAGTACTATATATTATAAAGGGGAAAGAAATTTAAAACATTATTTACTAGAGGAATATTTAACCACGAAGGATAGGATATATTAGATATTAAATATCAAATAATTACATAAAAATATATAGTACATGAAACTCGTGTTAAATTAAATTAAATTAAATGACATGATGTCAGGGGAAAAAAGACATGTGAAAAAAAAAAGAAAAAAAAAAAGGCACTCCCTGATCTCGAATTAGATCGTTATTAAAAATAATATACCGTACTAGTAATAAGTTGACTTTGGATGCTACATTGAGGGGCCGATCTGGTTTCTCTATGATGCAAGGTGCAGAGTACTAGAATCTATTTTCACCTAAAATCTAATCTAAACCGTAAATAGGATCCAACGGCAATCCGTTCATAAGAGTCAAAGCCGTTGATTCATATTAATATCAGCGATCCACCGTCCACAAACCTATATGCTTCTTGACTTCGTTTCAGTCGGCTTCCGTTGTTCTTGCATTAGCCGATACCGTTTCTGTTCTTCAAGCCTCCTCACTTCACCTTTCTGTGCTTTTCCGATCTTCTTCTCTTCTCCTTGGTGCTCCTCCGTTCTATATCCTCCGCCGTCTCTGTTCTCTGTTTCTTCTTCTCCAGTGAAGAAGAGTGTACTGATGGGAGTAATCGCAGGTTTTGGTGGAATCTCCGGTGCCGAACTCGGTGGGTTTGTTGATCTTTGATGGATAATCGAAATCGGTGAGATTCTTCTTCTTATTCTTTCCAGGTTGTTGTTGATGGGATTAATCGAAGAGTTTGATCCCTGGAGAAATCCAAATAACCATTATTTCCGATCGGCTTCCAGACTCCTCCTTTTCTGTTTCAGGAGTCAAGGTTCTGTAATTAAATTTGTTTCACATGGGCTAAGCCCTCCTGCTGGCATTGTTTGAACTGTTTGGTCCACTTCCACACTGGAGGCTATCATGCATCTTTCACTATGGAAGCCCATTACTCACTGCGCTTCTCTGCTTCTGGACAGAAAGAGCAGAAGAAAGGATGAATCTGCGGCTGAAATTAGGAGAAGCCCGTCAATTCTCCGGAAGTTGCGAGAGAACAAGCTCCGGGAAGCACTTGAAGAAGCCTCTGAGGATGGGTCCCTCGTCAAATCTCAAGATATGGAACCCGAATCGCCTGCCAATATGGATGAAAGCCTTGGGAGATCTCGATCACTTGCCAGGCTTCACGCCCAGCGTGAATTTCTTCGAGCCACTGCACTTGCCGCCGAGCGCATATTTGAGTCTGAGGAAGAAATTCCTACTCTCCAAGAAGCGTTCAACAAATTCCTTACAATGTACCCCAAATACCAGTCGTCGGAGAAGATCGATCAGCTGAGGTCGGATGAATATTCGCACTTGTCCCCAAAGGTATGCCTTGATTATTGTGGATTTGGACTATTCTCTTTCGTTCAGACCCTTCACTACTGGGAGTCCTCTACATTTAGCCTGTCTGAGATAACTGCAAATTTGAGTAACCATGCACTTTATGGTGGTGCTGAAAAGGGAACCATGGAACATGATATAAAGACCAGAATCATGGATTACTTGAACATACCTGAGAATGAGTATGGCCTTGTGTTTACTGTAAGTAGAGGATCAGCTTTTAAATTGTTGGCTGAATCCTACCCTTTCCAAACAAACAAAAAACTGCTGACCATGTTCGACCATGAGAGCCAGTCTGTGGCTTGGATGGCTCAGTGTGCTAGGGAGAAGGGTGCTAAAGTGTACAGTGCATGGTTTAGATGGCCAACCCTCAAGCCCTGTTCCACTGATCTGAAAAAACGGATTTCAAGCAAGAAGAGGAGGAAGAAGGATTCCGCAACCGGCCTTTTTGTGTTCCCTGTTCAGTCTAGAGTAACAGGGGCCAAGTATTCTTACCAGTGGATGGCACTGGCGCAGCAGAATAACTGGCATGTCTTGCTTGATGCAGGATCCTTGGGTCCCAAGGACATGGATTCCCTTGGCTTGTCTCTATTCCGGCCTGATTTTATAGTTACATCGTTTTACAGGGTGTTCGGGTATGATCCCACAGGATTTGGATGTCTTCTGATCAAGAAATCGGTTATGGCAAACCTTCGAAACCAGTCAGGGAGTACTGGGTCTGGAATGGTGAAGATCATTCCTGAATTCCCTTGTATTTGAGTGACTCTGTTGATGGTTTGGACAAATTGACTGGTGTTGAAGATGATGAAGTTGCTGGGACTGGTGAGAAAACTGCTGAAACTCGTCAGGGATCACAGTTGCCTGCCTTTTCTGGAGTATATTCATCTGGTCAGGTCCAAGAAGTATTTGAGACTGAAATGGACCAGGATAGTTCTGAAAGAGATGGAACTAGCACCATATTTGAAGAAACTGAGAGTCTTTCTGTTGGGGAGTTGATGAAGAGCCCTGTTTTCAGTGAAGATGGGTCATCGGACAACTCTTATTGGATTGATTTGGGACAGAGTCCATTAGGATCTGACCACGCAGGCCAATTGAATATACAGAAGATAGCTTCTCCTCTTCCATCCTTTTGGTTCAATGGAAAGAGGAATCAGAAGCGACATTCCCCTAAGCCAACTTCCAAAATATATGGTAGCCCCATGTATGACAAAGATGTAAATTGTGGTCCACATGATGAGCACCATGTGCTTTCATTTGATGCAGCTGTTCTATCAGTGTCACATGAACTAGACCAGGTAAAAGAGGTCCCTGAAGGGGATCAAACCGATGAAGTGAGAGACTTTTCAAGAACTGGTGCCAATCATTTGTATGTGAATGAGATCGAGGAAAAACCTGGAACAAGCAGAGCAATTCATGCTGAATCTGCTACAAATGGTGCTTTAAAAGCATCTCGGCTTAATAATTCACATTCTGTTGCTCAGCATCATGGCTTTGAAAATGGCTGTACCTCTGAAATAGTGTCCAAGATTAAAGAGAGCGCCATAAGAAGGGAAACTGAAGGCGAATTTAGGTTGTTGGATAGAAGAGATGGGAATCAATATGGTGGCGGTAGGTTTTTTGGTTTGGAAGAGAATGGAACCAGTAGTAAGGGAAGAAGAGTGTCATTTACCTTGGAGGACAATTGTGAAGAGTATGTTAGCCCTGCATTGGAATCAGGGGATATATGTGCAAATAGCTTAGATGATGAAGAGTACACAAGTGATGGCGAGTATGGTGATAGACAGGACTGGGATAGGAGGGAGCCAGATATAATATGCAAGCATCTTGATCATATCAATTTGCTTGGTCTTAATAAAACCACCCTTAGACTTCGGTTTTTGATCAATTGGCTTGTTACCTCTTTGCTGCAACTGAAGTTGCCGGGTGCTGATGGGGAAGATAAAGCAAATATTGTCCACATCTATGGCCCAAAAATTAAATATGAAAGAGGTGCTGCCATTGCTTTTAATGTGAGGGACAGAAGCCGGGGGCTAATCAATCCAGAGATTGTGCAAAAGCTGGCTGAAAAAGAAGGAATCTCACTTGGCATTGGTTTCCTCAGTCACATACGGATTCTTGATAATTCAAGACATAATCGTGGGCCTCCAAATCATGAAGATACATCTCTTTGCAAGCCAATGGAGAATGGTCGTGATAGAAAAGGTGGCTTTGTGAGGCTTGAAGTTGTCACAGCTTCTCTGGGATTTCTGACTAATTTTGAGGATGTGTATAAACTGTGGGCTTTTGTTGCGAAGTTTCTTAACCCTTCATTTATCCGAGAAGATAGTCTTCCTACTGTTCAAGAAGGTTCGGAGATGTAAGATCATGTAAAAGTATCTGCTGGTGATTTTATTCAATTTTGGAAACTGGACATGAAAAAAATATTATTTCTGAGAAGTTGCCAATAAGGGCACCTGCCAAAATCTGCCAAAGAATGGATTGAGGTTACTTTGCCTGCTACCAGATAGACAAGTGGGTGAACTTGTTAATTCATGTCTCCCATTGCTTACATATTTTATTTTCCCCTCAAAAGCTTCTTTTGTAGAGTTGGCTTTAGAGGTTTGTTACTATTAGGAAGTCAGTGTGATTGACTCGGATTGTATGGTTGGAACCTCTATCGGCATACATTTTTCTTCTGTTGCATACAAAAGGATTTGCAACTTCTGTATAAAGTTAGAGCTCATCTTATGATGTTGTCTTTGAGACCATTCTGATCCATTAACTCTGTTGACTTTGACGTTTGTGCATGTTATAATTGGAAGTTAAATTCAACTGAGAATTAAGAACTGAGCAAATGCCTCAATTATATTTTGGACTTTCTTTTTTGCATCTAACAAATGTGTCTGTCATTGTTTTGATGAGGCTGGTAATGAATAGGTACTAGCATTTTATGTGAAATCTTTAAGTAATTAGGATTCACAGGCAGATTACATTTATTTTGATGACTGAGGCCAAAAAATCCCAATGTCTGCAAGTTAGTACTAACGATATGATATCCATGAAATCTAAGGAGGGACTCATTTTATTTGTTGATCTTTATTTTTAGTAGCTGTTGCTTGTTGATCTTTAATGATATGATATCCTCTGTTACATATATTTGTTTATCTTTATTGATTTGATATCCATGAACGTGAGATTATTTAGTTACTGTGAAGTATGCTTCAAGAATTATGAAAGAGTTTGTGACGGAAGCACTTTCAAAGCCGGATATATTGCACCGAAGAACACATGAAGCTGCCTCCATAATGACATGAGAAGAAGATGACGATGGTGTGTGTGTGAGTGTGTGTGTGTGTGTGGGAGAGAGAGAGATAGAGGGAGGGAGAGACATGATGGCAAAGATAAAGAAGATCCTCATTTCATCGTTTTGAAGGAAGTTGTTTGGTGTGCCATTTGTAAGCACAAAACTGAAGTTTGTTGGACCTTTTTCTTTTGTTTGGGGAAATGAATATAAAATTTTTATTCTATTATCTTATCTTAAAGTGATTTCGTCATAAAGAATTTGCGTTTAATCATAAAATCAAACTTTGTTTCCTTTCCGAACTTCTTGTCCATGAGTTCTGATATGATTATCCACATCCCAAACTGGCCTCCATAAAATGATTTCAATTATTGTGTTCAACGTGCTATCCATCTCCACTTAACTCCCTTTTATAAATTCAAATTAATAATAATTCTAGTTGATTAAATATTTGTATAAACTCAAATGAACAATTAAATCATTTAAAAAAAGTTGATTTAGTCCCTGAACTCAACATTTTTATATATTAAAATGATGCTTTTTTGAAGGTGTCTCCTCC
The DNA here is from genome assembly GCA_025563575.1 of Acacia pycnantha. Lineage (NCBI taxonomy): Eukaryota > Viridiplantae > Streptophyta > Magnoliopsida > Fabales > Fabaceae > Acacia > Acacia pycnantha. The sequence continues at coordinate 21,365 of JAMWYP010000270.1, forward strand.
CATATATAATTCTTTTCTTCATGGTGTGAATGAAGGAATGCACTTTGGCTCTTCATTCACACAACATAGCAAGCAAAATATATAACTAAAACCTAAAATAAATGAGTTGCAAAATGAACACCAAAAGCTGACAATGAGGCAAAGTATATACTTTGGAATTCCTCCTGTGAGAGGTAACCGAAATTTGCTTTCTCTTCCTTCAGAAGATTAGAATAGTTTGCAACATTTTATCACAAGATAAAACCAAACAAAGCATTAAAGGAAAAGCTTTCAAAGGAATAAATGCTAAAAGCTCTAGAGGAAGCAATAAGAAATCTTGAGTCCACAAAAAACTTCTGCATCTAAGGTGTTATTTCAGGTGTTTTTGCATCCACAAAATTTTGCAACCTCCAAATCTGCCTTAAGCCAAAATCTTAGTGACAAACATACATCACCATCCTCTTTGGTCTTTAGAGATCTCTGTCCTCAACCACCAATGGCAAAGAAAAAGAAGCTATTTCCATTTCCATTTAGATTCCGTTGGTTTTCATCACCATGTCCAATTACTCCTCCAAAAGATGAATCAAAATCCCAAGAGCAAGCAGACACGACCATCCTCATCCACGGGTCACCTGAGAAAGCCATGGCACGGGCTCATACTCAGGATATCCCAATAGCTGATCCTCAACAAGAAACACCGCCAGAAAAACCATTTTCAGTGACCAATGCCTTGGCTTCTGTGTCCTCTTTCTCAACTCCTCAACCTCAACCACCAGCTCAACAAGAAAAGGAAAAGACGGCAGTGACACGGCAAGAGCCACAACCAGTGATGTCGCCGTTAAAAACCATACCCAAATCTCAAGAACCAACCCAGCCAAATATCTCCGAGTCTCAAGACCAGACTCGACCAGAAGTATCATCCCATGTGTTTGGTAAGTCAGTTTCACGGCCACAGGCAGAGTCTCATGTGTCTGAGTCAATGCCGCAGTCAAAAGAATCACCATCCAAAACCATCCCCAAGTCTCAAGAAATAACCCAATTGAAGACCCCTCCTCATGTGTCTGAATCAGTTCCACATACGGAATCACCTTTTAGAAGCACCCATGAGTCCCAAGATCCAACTCAACCAGAAACATCTTCTTATGTGTCTGAATCAATTCCCCAGCCTACGACAGAGTCTCAAGACGAGTCAAAGCCACAATCAAAAGAATCACCATCCAAAACCATCCCTAAGCCTCAAGAAATAACCCAATTGAAGACCCCTCCTCATGTGTCTGAATCAGTTCCACATCTGAAGGAGTCACCTTCTAGAAGCACCCCTATATCCCAAGATGTAACTCAACCAGAAACATCTTCCCATGTGTCTGAGTTAGTTCCACAGCCAAAGACAGAGTCTAATGTGTTCGAGTCAAAGCCACAAGCAAAAGAATCACCATCTAAAACCATTCCTAAGTCTCAAGAAATAACCAAATCAGAGATCCCTTCCCAGGTGGATGAGTCAGTACCACAACTGAAGGAGTCACCATCAAAAACCAGTCCTAAATCTAAAGAACAAACTCAATTAAGGATCTCTTCTCATGAGTCGGTACAAAAGACAGAAGTAAAGGAATCTCCGCCGAAAACTAGCCCCCATGTGTCTAAGCCAATGCCACAACAAAAAATGTCCCCATTCAAAATCGTCTCCACGCCAGAAGAACCAATCCAACCAAAGACCTCTCCTCAACATAAGAGGACGTCCTCTGAGTCAGGAACACAAACTGCAGGTTCATCTGGCGTGGTCATTAGAGAAGAAAGGAAAAAGCAGGACACACGAGAGAGTATAGAGGGCAAAGTCATGTCTGCCTCCAATTCCACAGGAAAAGACACCAAAGTTGTTAGCTCAATATATCCAGCGAACAAGAATGTGTCCATCCCTTCCCATCAAGAGGATATTTCACCCATTGGAGAAAAAACTCCCCTGAAAGAAGGCATTATAGAGGATATTTCCAAGTTTGTTCAAAAACTAGCAATGGGGCAGCCTGAAGACACCATGGAAGATAAATCTATTAGAGCGATTACTCTGGCTGGCGAAAACAGAGGAGCAACAATGCACATGGGCTCAGTTTCAACTAAGAAAGAAGGGGCAGTTCACATACACCAAGACTATAGGACGGATTCGAAGGAGAGCCCTGAGGTGACCACCGAGTCTGATAGAGAGGAGGGGTCTGGCAATAGTTTGGTTGAACCTGATGAAGTGGGTAATGCGCATGTCAACAGTAATATACAGAGTATCAATAACTCACTGATGTTTCAAGGTTCTGTCACCGAAAAAGACCCTGGAGTTCAATTGATTCTTCCCCGAAGACCAGCAGAGTCCATAAAGTTTGATGATGAAGATTCAAAGGGATAAAAATATTAAGACCCGATGACAAATTAGCCCATCATTTATTTCACACCCATAATATACTGCATAGGAGATAGGAAGTTTGTAATTATATTTGTAACTAATAAAAAAATAATGATGCTGTCTAATCCACTTCAAACTGGAAAGTTTCTAGATATCAACCTGGGTCCCCTTTAACAGTTTCATCCATATTACAAACTGTTATCAAGTAAAGCTGGCTCAATTTATACAACTAGTCATTTTGCGAATTACATAACTAGGAACAATAATATTGTTATACACGATTAGCTACAATATGCATGGAGAAATTAATTACTCAGAAAACTTGCCAATTAAGCACCAAGCCTAACAGCAGGGTCAAACAAAATTGCAACTGTACATGAAGGCACTCATTGGCGCAAGAGTTGTGGCCCAACTACTTTCTTTGTTTCTTTTTCACATTTTCTTTTTCTTTTCAAGAATGTATGTACATGTATAGGAAGGCAGGAGTAACATGAAGTCAGCCCTTTATGAGACAAGGCATGTGATCACTCGCAAGCAGGTTTCGTGTCAAAGCTGCTCAAGCAGATTGCAAAAGCTTGAAACGCAGAGAGGGGGTAGCGGTAGTCCATGGTGAAAATGTCCTTTCCAATCTTCCCAAATTGCAGTATCACTCTATCTTGCTCTGTGGCTGAAACATTTTGTTGAGGTTCTGCAGCTGCCACAAGCTGGAAGTTCTTCACAGAGGCCACTGTAACACGGCCTTTGAAATTCAAGCACCAACACTGCAGTTGTTCATGCCATCTAGGAGCTTTATTGTTCAAAACCAGCGGCCCCCCTGTATTGTGGTTCGGTTCTGGGGGCTTGTCGTCACTATTTGAGTCATACTTAACTCCTGGCTTTTCCCCTTTTGATGAGTATGAGGTAGATAAATGCTCATCAAGGCCATAAGTAAACTTCAAAGGAGTAGGAGCAGTGCCCCCTTCTTGGATGGCAGATATGGGAATTGAATGCAGCGTACACCGCATTCTCCTTGGACCTCTCGTGCGGAGAACATTGAGCTCATAAGATATGTTGGCCACAGTATTCTTTGCAGCAGAAGCAGCCTTTGGAAGAACCTGCTTTGAATGGATCCTTGGCTGCAATTTACCATTCAATGGAAGGGAAGAGTCTAGCGGAAGTTGACTATCCAAGATCATGAACTTGGTGCCAAGAAAATTAGACCTGTCCATTGCTTACAGATCAATTTGACAATAAAAGAATGTAGTAAAAACAAGATAAGACCTTGCAGGGGTGTGACTAACCTCAGCTTTCCAACATAAGTATTGTTTGCTTTAGAAAAATCATCTGCGACCAAGGATATCAAAAATTCTGTACATGTTGTCCATCTAATCTTCTTTGCTGCCAGTAGCAGTTTGCTCATATCCCCAGAGAGAGCTACATAACAATAGAGATAACAAATGCTTCACTTCCAAAGAACTAGAGAGATTTTCTCCAAAAGAAAAGGTAAAGAGAGACATGAAAATAAAGGATTTATTAGTGTTTGCATACAAAATCTGGTCTTCATAACAGCTTCCACAGTTACACACGGCCAAACAACATAATTCATCAAAGTAAGGTAGTTAAAATCGAGATTTTACGTAAAATCAGACAAGGAATAAAAAATCATAAAACGTAAAATCGTAAAAACATAAAAGCGTTTGGAAAATTAGTAAAATCGTTTTAATGAAAAAAATCGTAAAAACGTAAAATCGCAGTAATAAATCGAGATTTTAACTACCATGCATTAAAGTACTCAACATAAAGAAACTTCAGAGGAAAAAATTGTTGTTTCAAGATGATTTTTTTTTTTTGACCTGAACTGCCAAATCATGGAATAAAAATAAGAGTCTTCACTTGTAATGGTTTTACTAATATGGGCAGAATTGCATGCTTTCTTAAATTATATGATCAAAAGACTATGCTCATGTAGGAGATTGCAACAAAGTAATGATTGGTCTTTTCAACATGTTCAACACCAATGTTTAAATTCAAAAAGAAGCCTTCAACTCTTCACAACAGCAATATGAAGCAAAGGTGGCAAAGAAACTATGAGAGATCATCCATATTACCTGGGCTCAATCCAAGATATAAACGATATTTTGAAGTCGCCCTTTCTCTCTTTATAAAACACTGTATAGGAGTCTCTCTTGGACCAGGCTAACAGATAGAAAAGCGTCAGCACAATTTAATTGGGCTGAATCACAAATTAGTAATATGTACTTCTGAATTTAAGATAGGTAAGTGACTACATAAACTGCAATATGTGCTATTACCTGCTTCAGCGATATGGGAAAGGTAAGCCAGCCACACTGTTCTGGTGTCTTTACCACCTCCTCTGTTATTTTTCTCCATGACCTACAAACTGAGGCACAGGCTACAACCACCCGCCGGGCAGGCCAGGAAGTTTCACTTTCTTCCACCCTTTGAATTATGTCTAATAACAATTCTGGTGGCAAGTAAGCCCAGCGGCTCTGCTCAGTCACTAACAAAGATGATGATGCTGGTGATGACAATTCAGGTGCAATAAGAGATTTTCCACGGCAATAATTACGCTTGGCATCTATCCCTCTTCTAGATATATTACCCATGCCATCTCGAATTCCCCTGAGCTCACGAACAAAATCTCTGAATGGCATTATGATTGAACTAATACTGCAATAATGTCTATTACGTCTGTGAACAAAAAGGGGAAAACACAGAAGAATTTGTTAAGTTTACAGAGCTTCAGTACATATCTATAATATTTCAGTGGATCTGCCACCGATGCAGCGAATCACTACTTGATTATGGATTGTTATTAAGTAACTCAGTAGACATCGTTCAAATTAACAAGAAAGAAAAATTCCGGAATATCAAGGAAAAAAGAATTTGAAATTAGTCAGGAAAGGAATTTAAGAGCTAACAACGAGACCGTTATAGAAGCGTTCTAAGTCAATGTAACATTATACCCAAGGAAGAGAACTCTGTTATTTTGGCTCAAAAGGCAATATACCGTAATATTTACAGGTCCATGCGTTGTCCACCAAAGCAGCCCTTCAATCCATGCAAAATGCCAAGTGCAAGATGATGACGGTTGAACACATATATGGGAGAGTAAAATGCAAGGAAAAGTTGGGACGCAATTCGAATCCTAGATCCAAAACCTTTGGCATTTGAATCAGAGGCACAAATGAAATAGAAAGCTGGAAAGAGAAGAAAAAGTGAGGAGGCTCAAGAATTAAGGCGAAATTTTGTGTACAGAGAGACAAATGCTTGGAAAGTTACGAAATTTCAGAGAGAAGTTTGAAGGCAGAAAGGACGACGGGGATTGGTGGAGGGAACGAGGAGAATGCTTCCAAAAGCTGAACCACTTACCGAAGCCAATGTCTAGGAGAAATCAAAGGGACTCTCGAATATTCAGTACTATATACTAAAACCTCATGAATGTGGGGAGCAGACCTACTTCGAGTAGAGCCGCCTTGGTTTTGGGGTCCCGTAATATATCAGAAAGCACAAGTTTTTTGAATTTTGATAGAGTAGAAAAGGTGGTGTAACAAATTTTGAATGCGAGAGTAAAGAGCAATTGTGGCTGCTTTAAGTAGCTTAGAAGCGGAGGATTGAGCGATATTCATAGCACATAAACGGGTGAGATGATAGAGATTTCAACGGTTGAGATTGAGGTAAATTATAGCCGTTGGATCTGAGCATTAATTCCACCAAATTAAGGTACTGCTCCCTCCTTTACTTCACTAATATAAGGCATATTTACCTAATTTGATTAAATTAAAAGATTAATTAAGTTAGTTGGTATAAAATGTTTTTTTTAAAAACATCCTAGTCATATTTATTTATTCAATTTCCTCTCATTCTTGATTATTTTTGAAGAAATATCAATAAAGGTAAATTAGGAAATAATTGATAAATATAAAAGTCATGTTTTATATTTAGGACTAAGTTCAATTCCTTAAATATATATTATATTATGGATCAGAGTTAGTATTTAAGAAAATTGGAAAATCCATAAAAAAAAAATTGGAAAAAGTTACTGGTCGAAGAATTTTCTATGGTAGTCACAATTTGTAACCTCTCAGTCTCACTCATATCTCAGAGCAAAAAAAAAAAAAAAGTCTCACTCATATCCAAACCCACCCCCCAAAAAAAAAAAGAACCCCAAGATGTTTGAAATGGATCATGGCTACTTTTGGAGAGTGGATAGGTTCAAGGTCACATAGATGATTGGGGAAAAAAAGGATCACATAGGTAAAAGATAAAAAAAGAAAGATTTTAGTAGGTCCCAAGTATCAAATGGGACCTGCCTATTTGCACAAAAAGAAAGGAAAAAAACTCATACTATCCTAAATATAAAAGATAGTTAAAAGGTCTATTACTAACGAACTGTTGATTGGAGTAGTAAGTGATTTCATCTCATGAAGATAAGAACATAAGTTCAAAATCTGATAAGCGTACTTGTCGGGATAGACAAATCCCTTTGCGCAAATAATCACTCAAGAGCACGGGGTATTCAGAAATGTTTTCAAGGTGCAACTTCAATTAGTAACCACTCAAGAGCGATGTATATCCACAAAAAAAAAAAATTAATAATAATAATTAAAGAGCAACGTCAATTTTTTAATTACCAACATTAGGTTTTTAATAGTTATGGCAAATTTGCTCTTTTTTAACACTTCCATTATGAAATTGCTACTTAAAAAACTTTTGAATATCCAGCACTCCTAAGTAGTTACTTTCAGAGTAAAATTGTATCTTAACTCAATAATTAAATAAGTTATTTTAGGAAAACCAAGACACACTTTTTATAGATAACTAAAACAATTGTTTAATTAATCTCTATAAATTAGTTATCTAGTTTAGGGAGAAAATAAGATCTACCATACCTATCTTTCTTTTTCATTTCGAGTGTTTTGGTGGTAGAAAAATAAAGAAAAGGCAGATCCACTTCTTGCTAGCTTAGATCAGATAATTTACATATAAAAAACAGGTTTGTTTATTGCAAGCTTAAAGATAAAATGTCACCTTTTAATTTAGAGAGAGAGAGAGAAATTTGGAGATAATTTGGTAGAGAGAGAAGACAAAAGGCAGTAGGTGATGATAGATACAAGTGACATAGCCTGGGATCACCTCAAAGCTCCAAAAGGTTGACCCCATAATAAGGGGAAGGGAAATTAGGTGAATAAGGTGGACACATGTACGACATTGTTCGTGATTCATTCGAATCTTCTTGGACTTGGACTTGGACTTGGTGTTGGAGTGTGACACATCATCTAATTCCTACTTCTAAATGCTCTAAGGGCCACCTCACACGTGCCCCTTTTCTAGTTTCAACACTCATGTGCTTGCATTTATTCACCTTTGCATCTACTTCATTCACAAAGATGGATATACTCCCTCTAACCTCTTTTATTACACTCCTTCCTTCCGATCTTAATTATAAGAGTTAGTTAATTTTTTTAGAGAGATTAAGGAAACTAATTAAATTAGCTTAGAGTATTTTTATTTTTTTCTTCAAACTAAATAGTTTGACTAATAAACTAATATATAATCTAAGAAAACACAACATATGAAATGATTAAGTAACTTATTTAGCTTCCTTAATCTCTCCAAAAAAAAGTCAACTAGCTCTTATAATTAGGACTGGAAGTAGTAAGATACTAACTAACTATTCTCATAAATCAATAAAAACAATTAAAGTTAATAAAGTTGTCCTAGAATCTAAGTAATTTTTTTTAATATTATCTTTACTAATTGCACTAAACTTTAATATCATGTTAATTATTACTTTCACCCACTACCCTTATTAATTATGGGCATACATGAAAAAAAATAATTAATGCTTATTGGGAACAAGCAAGTGCCTTATAAAAAGGACCAAATAAACTTGTTAGTTTGTGTATTATAATAAAGACCAGAGGGAGTAGGACACTTTTTAGAGGATGTTCCTTGTTCTTTTTATAAGATATTTATTAGTTTCAATGAATATGAAATATTTTTTTTTGTATGCTCAGATTTACCTAGAGTAGCAATAGAACATATAAATTAATATGACATTGGAATTAAGTGCGATTCATAAGGATAATATATATTAGGAATTATTTGAATTTTATGATAAATTTAATGATTTTAACTATTTATATATATTGGTATGTCTAAATTAGTTAGAAGTGACTTATAATAAGAATAAAATAGAGTATATCCTCTGATGTAAATGTTTAAAGCATCTTTAAGCATCCTCATGGCAAAAGGCAAGGTCCTTGTTAGGAAGTATCGAAGCGAAATTCTTTTCATCTTCTCCACATCTTAGTTGATTTCTTGTGATTCATATTTATGGTTGAGAGGATGTTGTAGAATGAATGCCTTTTTTTTTTTTTTTTTGGTATAAATCGGGGCACCAGAATTAATGCCTTTGATTGATGAAGGAAAATCACAAGAAAGAAGAAAATGTGCATACCTAAACGGGTCCCATATTTAGTTTTGGTCCAACCTCCTATATATGCTCCACAAGTCGAACCAGTTGATGCTAATGCAGGGTTTAGACTATTATTAGAGTCTAAACTTGAGTGGCACAACAAAGCAACACATAAGAAAAAAGAAGAGAAGAGAGAGCCAAATAACTCAATGGCTAGGGTAAAGTACAAGTGAATAAGCACCACTATTTACAAGATTAGGGTGACCACTAATTAGGAAGGTGTGATCTCTTCTTACTTACCCTCTAAGTAACTAAAGAAAATTAATTGTTGATTAATTTCCTAATACAAGGTTATTTGTTCCTCAATTCTGGTTTAGCAATTAATGCTTATTTGTCTCTCATATTTAATTGGAAATCTTTCTTATTTCTCAATCAAATAATATGGCCTATCAAGGGCCAACTTGGATCCAAAGTCTAATAATTGTGATTTTCAGTTGAGTTTTTAAATCTCCTAATTAGGGATAAGAATAAAGATGGCCAGACAACTGAGAAAAATAAAATTATACTTACTATGATCATGTTCACTTGTGGGACAAATCACATGCTATTTGTTCACTTTGTTAATGTTGATAAGTATATAACGACCCCGATTTATTCTTAGGTTGATGTGTAATTTTACATGTAGAAGTTTTTTTGTGAAAGCAATGAGTATTCAGAAGTTATTGTTGGATCAATATTACTTTAAAAAGTTTAAAAAAAGAGCATCAAGGAATTTTTTAACATTTCTAGACTGATATTGATATAACAAAAGCTTCTAAATACTCCTACGCAAAATCTTTTAAGACAAAATTGGATCTTATCCAGCTTTATTATATTCAGCACTCATGATAAAGTCATAACCTTGCATGTGTCACTTCACCATATATATGATATATCATCCCTCAATCATATGGATGTATCCTTAGCTTTTAATGGGTGTCCTTTGTATATGATAGCCTTAAATTGTTAAATTATTGACTTCATCATGTTTGGTCTTCCCATGTCAACCTTTCTTTTCATTGCTGTAGTGAATCAACTTTTGACCTTGAAGCTGACTGAACCTTTGATGGGGTGTGCGTGATTAATTAATCACTTTATTATCTTTTTTTTTCTTTTTTTTTTTTGGAATTCGTAACCAAAGCTAGTGCTTACGGGACACAAAGACCAAACCTTAGAAGGAAGGGCCTGTGAAGACTGGCTCCAAAGCCGCTGCGCTATTAAGACGCTGGCTATTAATCAATTTATTAATTCATAATTAAGCCTCTTATGTTAATTATAGTGGAATACAAGACATTAGAGTCAATCAATTTAATCACCAACTTGCACAACTACTTGTGTTGGGTCGTTGATGGGAGGATAAAGCTTGTTACTTTAACAAATCGGTCAAAACGTAAATAATAGGGAACACACTACCTAATTTTACTAAATGCCATACCTTTCCCTCCTTTTTTTGTACACCTTAATTAAGGATTGGCCGACACATAATTTCCAAACTGCCTCCCGAAACTTCATCGCAACTTAAAGTCTAGATTTTTCATAACTTTGGCAATCATGGAATAATATATGAATGGATTGAAGTTACAATAGCACTCGACCCCTTTTATAAGTTCGGTTTAGAAAAAATTGGTCATTATCATAAATTCATTAAGAGAGTAATTAATGACGGTATGTTTTACAATTTCACTCATATTAAATGTAATAATAAGAAATTAGTTATTTTATGTTGGTAAAAGACAAGAGTTAAAGATGTGATAGAGAGAGGGCTGCTAATATTATTTATGATGAGGGTAAAATGGGGAAAATGCATCAATTTAGGACATATTTAATCAGTTAATCAACTTTTCTTAATATGTAAGAATTAGATAAAGTGGACTTTATAAAGAGAACTATAATAGTATATAAAGTAATTGATCAGCTTGCCACCTTTAGCTATAGATATATGCAAGGGTAAGCGATCAACCAACATTTACGTACCAAGATATTTTGGTTGTTGATAGTTAATCCCAACTACCTTGTAAGTTATCATAGTTGATAAAGATACTACTCCCTCCGATCCGGTTTTAAATATAAGAGTCAAACTATAGAGTGTAGAGTATCTTATATTTAGATCTGGAGGAATATAAGTTGTAAGAGTATAAATTTAAATAACATAACTAAAATATGAAGATCTCATTTTGATAGATAATTTGTATGTATCCCTTACATTCTCTTTAAATTTTATTTTAAGGTTTGCTTGGATTGTGATGAGTCTCAAAAACCGAACTCACCTAAATCTTTTCCTATCAAAGAATAAAGGGAGAAAAGCTAACGATAAGTTCAGTGAGATGTCGTTTCTTGGGACAATAATATGAGTTAGAAATTATGAATTATATGTAAGAGAATCATATCAAAAGGATTCAGCAGATGCATGGTTGAGGTTGTTTTTCCTAAAAGTAACCTGTAGATTGTTCACTATATATATATATATATATATATATATATATATATATATATATATATATATATATATATCTTATCACTGAGAGCTTCCATGCACATATATATCAGAAATGAATCAATGAATAAATGGAAACAAATAGATAGAGCGTAAATAACTTTATTGTAGCATGTGATCACCAGAGAATTTGTAGAGGATGAATCTGCAAAAGTTTGATCTAGTGGATATGACATAATTGTGGTGTGAGTTGTGTGTTATGAAAAGAAGCCAACAAGCACACCCAGACAGACTCCTGGGCCCTTCACACCCACACACAAACCTTTCACTGCTCTGCATTGTCCGTTATGCACAATCTGAGTGCGGTTTTAATTTTTTTCTCCCTTTACATGGCTTTCTAACTTGGCTAGATTCGAATATTGTCGGGTCTAATTAAAAGCAGCTCTGTGTAAAAGGTGTGTTTTTTCATTTACAAGGACTTAAACTTAAGATCTCATGCTTAAATAGTCAAAACTCATTCCACTAAGAGTCTAAGACCTAAGGTGTTGGGTGTCGATGTTATGTTATACATTAATATAATTTTTTTTTTTTTTGATACAAGGCGAGGGGAGGGGATCGAACTAAGGACCTAAGGGGGGAAACAAATCCCAATACCACTGCACTACTAGTAGTGCTGGTATACATTGGTATAATGATTGATGCAGATAATATCCTCAAACTATTGATTTTCTTGTTTTATAGGGACGGAAACACAGTCAAGGCCCAGGTCAGATTAAGCTGGATTAGTTGTTGAACAAGTCTCAGTGGCATATATTATATGGGCCAAGCGGGGTGGGTTTGTTTGTTCAGAGTTATGGCCCATAAATTGAGGATCTCATTAAAAACGAAAGCGTTTGGAAGAGTATTGTGTTCAATTGATATGAGAAATGACCAATAAAGATTTTATCCAAAAAAAACGACCAATAAAGATTGATCAAGTTGTTAAAGGTTTTGACTCATAATTATAAGATTGTAAGTTTGAATTACACTGATGTAAAGACCTTGTTGGTAAGCAATCTGTAAGAACTCTTTGAGTTTGGAGGTATGTCTTGACCCAGGTGAATCCCCATGACTCAACTCACCTAGACTTTTTTGTATCATAAAAAATAATTGATCTAAGAAATGAGTTCTCTCTTTATAGCCACCATTGATTGATCCTAAATCATGAACTATCTCTTTTGTTTCATTTTTGACAGCCGCAAAGTTATCTCTTTCCAATTTTCTGCTACACAAGAGGAATAGTTCTCTCTAATGAGGGTTGACCCTAGTGGTAAGTACATTGGCCCTTTAACTGGCTGGTATTGAGTTCAATCTATGTATGGAGAAAACTCAAGCTGGGACACCCCAATCCCTTAATTAGACTTTCGAACAAGAGGGATTGGATTAATTGGTTGCTCGAATATCCAATAATATGATCCCAAAAAATAGTGTTGGCAAGTGTTGGATCAATGGGAATAAAAAAGAAGGAATCGTTCTCTCTTATAGCCATTCCCAATTCATCAGAAAAACCATTAAGGTTGTCGTCATGATTGATGTGGACAGAGCAGCCAAAAGTCAAGCATCATACCCTTTGACCATCACAAAATATAAAGAGGTAAAGAAAGAATACATACAATTCCGAGATATTTTAATTTGCTTACAATTGACGCAGCTAATTTTGTTTCATTGAGACTATAAAGTCGTGGACATTGAAGTTTCTCTCAGTTTGACCTTTCCTTCAATGGTGCAAGCTGTGCTATTGCTAAAACTTCATCCACCAGTCCTTGACTTGAATAAAATTGCTAATCAATTTTACCATTTATTGATTAAATTTAAATTTTATGCAAGGAGGAAAAAATGCTTCAATAAACAGGAATATTATGAGAAAAAAAATTAATACGAGCGGAAAAAATCGAACTTTGATTATGTTTAGCTTCAAAACAAAACCATCAAAAGAATCTTATATCAGCGGGGGAGGGAGTAGAATTACGGAATCAGTTTTCGTTTTCCTGCCTATCCAAAGGATAGGGAGTTTGTCTCATTTGGGCCATCTAGATGAGATCTGGATGGTCCAGATTTAATTTCTTTTACTTTTTATTTTTTTTTAAATTATTATTTTAATGAGTAGAAAATCTAAAATAAAAATAATCTTTCAACTAATACTTTTTCAAAAAATTGATTTTTTTATTTAAAAATTACCAATTTAAAAAAATCAAATTTGGATCGTCCAGATCCTAGATAGGATTTGGATGATTCAGATGAAATAGGTAAATAGTGCCTATCCAAAATATAAATACCAAAACTGGTTCCGTAGAATTACAGGGGATATAGCCATTGTTGTAACTTGTAAGCTTTTTCTTTTGTCTTAGAGATTTTTATACAATTTTTTTTTATTTAAAGTCATTTTAAATGTTTGTTTTAATGCTTGTTTGAGATCACGTTTGGAACCCCCAAAAGTTTATTGTAAATTGAGATAATATTCTTCTTACATAATTACCTCGTATACTACAAATCATGATTAAAAAGGCTTTTTTTGAAACCTCCAATTATTATTTCAAACAAACACATGCATGTAGGTGTTCATTAATGGATGTGGTATGTGTTGCAAATTCAAATGAATAAAATATCAGGATTCTATATTAAAATTTTTAATTCTAGAGAGGTTCCAACTACGAGAAGTGTTATTTAATTTATTAAAAGCTCAATTAAAAGATTATTCAAAAGAGTATTTTTTTTTTTTTTGAAAGATTGAATTAGAAAACATTCCCTTTTTTCAAAACTGAACTAGCACACAAGCAATCGTTTTAAATTTTTATGTGAATAAAAGAAATATAGATTAATAGATTATCAAAAATCAAAGGAAGGCCAGATAGGACAAAATAAAAAAAATAATACTAAAGGGAGTGTACATAAACACTTCTTTGTGGGAAGAAAATTGCAAATTAAGTTGATTGATGTTGAAGCTCTATAGAATTATATTATATTATATTATATATTTTCACTTTCTCCTTCATCCCTATAAAAATTATGTTGAAATGTAATAACTAAGGGAAAAAAAAATTTAAAATATCAACTTGTCAACTTAAGAGTTGTTTAAAATATAATAATCTATAAACAATATATCAATGTAAAATATAAAAAGTTACATTATTTATAAGTAATGTGACTCACAACTAGTGCACGCACGTAATTTATTCTAATTCTGTAAATAAAAATAATAATGCAATTAAATTGATATATTTAATACAATCATATATCTTCGTTTTATGGAATATAATGAATATTGGATAAATAATTTAATTTTAATATATCATAATAAGTTAAAATATTTCTAAGTCATAAGTCATCTATTATCTAATTTATTATTTCTCAACTATTTTGTATATGCTATTAAAAAAAGTATAGTTGTAATATAATAATATAGTAGTAGAGTCAAGGAAGCAAAATATATATGAATTGAATAAGACAATATATGGGGGTTGAAGTTTGATTGCAATGTATAAAAAAAAAAAAGTACGTACAGAGATGAGATGATGACACAAAATATATTTAAAATATTAATAAACTATATTGTTTGAACCACTATTAGTCAAATTGTTTAATCAAATCGAACAAAATAAAAAGTTAATTATGGGGAAAAAGATATAGTCGTATGATGTTGAATGCTTTTTTTAAAATCTTTTTTTTTTGGGGCCAGGTTAGCTTCTAGAGGTACGCGCTTGCCCACACACATTCATTCACATTATGGAATCCTAGACACCAAAAAAAGGGACGTCTTTAATTTGTTTATCTTATGCCTCGGCCTTGACTATATTTTTTTAGGGTTAAGGTGTGAATCTGTTCTGAAAGTGTTTAAAAATCTCAATATTGTCTAAAAGTTTTTTTCCGTCTCAATGTTACTATCTAAAAATTTAAAAAAAATAGCAATGTTGTCTCTAAACGTTAACAAAGTTACTGTAAGCTGTTTAATTTGATTGAAATAATACATCTGATATTATTATGTGACACTAATTTAATAATGACACCACCTCATCATCTTTTGTTCTAAGTGTTGTACTAAGTACCATGTATATTATTTCAATCAAACTAAAGAGTTAATGGTCAAAATTAACTATGTTAACAGTTAGGGGTAACATTACTATATTTGTAAACTTCTGAGAGACATTGAGACCAAAAAAAAAGAAAAAAAAACTTTAGGAAAATATTGAATTTTTTTTAATACTCTTAAAGGATTTGCACCTTAACCCTTTTTTATAATTAAAAAAACTAAAACTGAATGATTCTGCTCCTTTAATCAATATTAATAAATACTGTATTTATTAGTCATATTATTTGTAAATGTAACATCCCAATTTTAAAAGCGGAATTTTTTTTTTTCCAATCAGAGTAGAGTATGGGAGCGAAAGAGTAACTGATCATAACAAAATATGAACCATAGTGTGATATAGTACTGACATTACAATGATCCTACTTGTTCAAAAGGTAAGTACGTAAAGCGATAAGATAAATCCTAGGAAGCCTACTCCCGCCGCTTTCCCTATCACCGATCCGTGGTCCTCCGGATCTCGAAGCTACAAATGAGATTCAATTTACCGCATTGAATCTCGGGTAAATTAACCTTATGCTCAAATAAAACAGTATATAGACAATAGATATTCATGACATAACAAAGAACATCTCATCAGATAAGTGTGACACAGACAGAACATAAGCATGGAGCAATATGTAAGGTCCTACACAACAACATTGTGACACGAGACAGTACATAAGCATAAAGCGTATGTAAAGTCCTACACAAATATAGCTCGCACATTACCCTGTGCCACGAACACGTGTCCTCAGCGCTAGGAAAACTCAAAGCGGTATTATCATGTCTTATAACCCGTACAAGGCTGTATGTATAACGACGACCCTAAGCGAGCCCGGTATATGAACGTATCTATGACATATATGTATATGAGAGCTATAGGATTAGTGTTACGATGACGCGTCCGTACCTTCGTTGATGTACGTAGATGTTTCGGCGGAAGCGTACTTTCTGACGGAAAACAGCGGTTTGTCCGACAGCGGCACGTTGGACAGCGTAACGGCAACAAATTAGGATTCTTGACGTCCTATAAGAGTAATATCACTTCCATTAGTGATTTGACACTGTAACTGGTATTTTAGGTAAAAATTACCATTTTGCCCTTCTACCCCTAATCGGCGGAATTTCGCCAGCACTTCGTTACTCTGACAAATTTTCTTCCCGAAATTTTGCCAGAACTTCGACGCAACTATGATTTTCGAAAATAATGACTAAAATAGCCCTCCCATATGATACCCAATCATACTTGAAATTTAAAGGCTATTCTAACAAATTCTACCCTTACTTTTAAAAGAACTGCGAAAGCTTCAACTTTTCGGCGACTCGATCCCTACTATGTTTACACCTCTGCATATTTTTCAACGCAAACAAGGCTCTAAAACATTTGTAGGAATCTTGTCACCTACTTCCTAAATCTAACTAACAATTCTACTAACTACTAAACTAAAAACTAAAGACTAAAAGACTTACCCGTTGAAGACTTTCCGGACAATTCTACAGGGCTTCGCTGCACAATTCCCCCAGAGCTCCTTTCTCTTCTTTCTCAACCAAAAATTTCGGCCAAGAGAAGGAAGAAAATGTGTGAAATTTCTCAAGGGGAAGGCATCTATTTATAGGAAAAAACAAGGGCCTTGTTTGGCAAATTTAAGGCTTTGTTTGGAAAATCAAAGTTGTAATAACCCATTAATTGCAACTTGTTCAACCATTTCCCCGATCGGTACCCGATTCGCGTGATTTCGGAGAAATCTCAAAATTCTGGATTTACAACTTTGAAACCATTTCCCTCACTTATTAGAAATGTCCAAATTAACCTAAATTTTGATCCCATACAGGGCTCCAATAGTCCAGTTGAAGTTTTCTCGAAAAACATGTCCGATCGTGTCCGGTGTCGGAATTCGTTTTCGGGACTACCAATCTCTTGGAAATAATTCACTGACTCCAAATATGTCAAAATAAATTCAAACCCATTCCTAAATGTTGAGTTAGAATTTATTTTCCTTATTTCAAAAATATGCCTATGCATTTTTCCCTATTTTGTATTATTAGGAAAATGCACAAACGGCCTCGAATTAACTTCCGCAAGAGTCTAACGGAAGATAAAAACCCACCGATTAATATTTTACCTTGACCTTGGCATTCCTATTTCTAGATCTCTAGATAGGATCCGTTTCCTAATTTAAAAATTACTATTCATACTTTTTCACTTTAATTAATTATATTATATTTTAATATCAAGTTGCAAAAACCTTTATACATATATATATACATTCTTTCTCTTTTTCTTTTGGCCCAATTCGGCTGGCCCTATATTAATTTTAATAAATTTTTATTTTGTATTTAATTAATTATTTACTTATTTACTTATTTAATTTTTTTTTTCAAAATTCCACAAAATTACCTAATTGGTCCATTCTTGTATTTAGGCTTAAAAATTCCTAAACTCAACTATTTTTCTCCAAAATTTTCAATTAATTAGTAAATATATTTTTACTAATTTTCAACCCTTTTCCACTAATTTTTGAGCTTTCCATAATTATTACTGAATTTCTTTTGCTTATGCTTAAGTAATTAGCCATTAATTGCTTAATCACTCTTTTAACCATGGTTGGTATTTTTCTTAATTAAGATGCCTTATTACCTTCATATTCTTGCATTAACCTTAGTATTTCCATGCCTCTTACATTATTCTATAATTTGTAAGGGTATTTTGGTCTTTTATTACTTTTGGCACATTCTTGTACAATTTCTCCAATTTCATAATTTATTAAATTACCGTAATTAGAGATATTATACTCTCCTAATTCAATTGATCATTATACCTGTCTTTCAGGATTTTTCATGAATTTTCTAAGTTAACTACCCTTTTGCAGGGGCGTTTTGGTCATTTTGGCACTTTGGCCCTTAAACTCCCTAATTTCACGCAGAAATCCTACTTAGAAAATATACTATAATTATACAAGACCAGAGATTGAAATTTCACTTATCAGAAATATCCAACTTTTATTTATAATATTTCAGATAAAAATCCGGGTATTACAGTAAACCCTTAAAAATATGACACGTTTTAAAATTTTATGCAAGCTTACAAGACCCAAAATGTCTTTTTTCTTTTGTTTGAATAAAAGAGTGTCATAAAAAAATTTCAAATGACTTAATTGTTATGAGACTTGTAGGTAATTTCAAACATTAAAAAAAAAAAAAAATGGATGGTGATGGGTATAGATGGGTTTTCCCCCGTTTCATAAGATATTCTTTTGTTTTTTTTCCAGCATTTTATTTGAGGTTGTTATACAAAATAAAATATGGCTGAACTTAAGCTTGCTCTCCATGTCAAATCGCAAATCACCAATGGTTCTTATATTCTTATGAGAATGTTATTGGAATTCTACATTATTATTATTAGAGTAAATATTCTTTCTGATCCCTAACAAAAATCACGGACCCCATTTTGATCCCTGATAAAAAAATGTCATTTTTAGTCCATAAAAAGGACGAATAAGGGTCGATTGATGGACATTTTGATCCCTCACAAATTTCCAAAAGGTCATTTTTAGTCCCATAAAAATGACTAATAAGGGTCGGTTTTTTTGTCAATAACCAAAAGGGGGTCCATGTTTTTTGTCAGAGACCAAAAAAACTATTTATTCTTATTATTAATATTGATATTAACATATGAATGTTATTAATTATTAATAGGGTTTATGTAATACCCGGATAAATAAATGGGTTATTTCTGATAAGTGAAATTATGGTCTTAAGACTTATGTAAATATAGTCTATTTTTCTAAGTTGAATTCTGTAGGAAATTAGGGAATTTAAGGGGGCCAAAGTGCCAAAATGACCAAAATACCCCTGGGAGGAGTAAATAACTTAGGAAAATGGTGAAAAATCCTAAAGGGCAATGAAATAATTATTTAAATTGGGAGAGCGTATATCTCTAATTTTGGTAATTTAATAAATTACAAACTTGGAGAAATTGAAGAAGAATGCTAAAAAAAAATATGGTAATGACCATAATGCCCTCACAAATTCTAGTATAATGAAAGAGACATGGAAATACAAATGTCAATGCAAGTGTTATGAGGTAATAAGATATTATAATTAAGAAAATTATCAACAAGTGATAATTAAGTAATTAGGTAATTACTGGCTAATTACTTAAGTTTAAGCAAAGGAAATTCAGAGATAATTATGTAAAGCTCCAAAATTAGTGATAAATAGCTAAAAATTAGCATAAATATATTGGCTAATTAATTGGAAAATTTGAAGGAAAAAGGATGATTTTAGGTATTTTTAAGCCTAAATGCAAGAATTGACCAATAGGAAAATGTTGTGAGAAATTATGTAAAAATAATTATTTAATTAATTAAATAATTAATTAAATAATTAATTAAAAAATGCAGAAAAAAAAAAAAAAAAAAACGAAATAAAAAAAATAATAATAAAAATAGAATAAGAAATAAGAAACTTAGTTGCTAAGTTAAGTTTAATATTTTAATAATATAATTAATTAAAGTGAAAAAGGGTGAATAGTAATTTAATAATTAGGAAACGGATCCTATCTAGAGATCTAGGAATGGGATTTCCAAAGTCGGGAAAAATAATGATCGGTGGAATTTTGTCTTCCGTTATACTCTTTAGGAGAAAATTTGAAGTCGTTTGTGCATTTCCTAATAAAACAAAATAAGGAAAAATGCATATAGGGATATTTTTGGATATAAGAAAATAAATTCTAACTCAACATCTAGGCATGAGTTTGAATTTATTTTGACATATTTGGAATCGTGAATTTTTCGAAGAAGTTGGTGATTTCGAAATGCGTTCAAACCGGACGCGTTCGGACACGTTTTTCGAGAAACTTCAGCTGGACAGTTGGAACCTGTCTAAAGTCAAAATTCAAGTTTAAATAGATATTATTGATGAGGAAGAGAAGGTCTTCAAAGTTGTAAATCCAGAATTTTGAGATTTCTCCGAAATCACGCGAATCGGGTACCAATCGGAGAAATTCAACCAGAAGGCTTCTGGAAGGAGACACTTGGCCTCCTCCCATTGGCCAATCCCTTGGACTTTGGAGCTTGTGCAGGACGTCCAAGAGAGAAAGAAAAGGGAAAAAAACTTGTTGGAAAAGTTAGGATTGGACGGTTCAGATCGATTCTCACAAAGTTGATCCGACGGCCGAAATCCTACCTCCTTTCTATAAATACCCAAGAAGTTAGAGAGAGAAGCTCGGGGGAGGAGTCCGGGAAATTCGCAGCGAAGCTGGGTAAGTTTTTCTGCACCGAGCTTTTAGTGTTCGTAGTTCTTTCAATAGTTAGAGTAGTAATGCTAGAGTAGCCTTTATTTTTCAAAGTATGATTAGATATCATATGATAGGGCTATTTTAGTCTAGAATTTCGAAAATCATAATTGCGTCGAAGTTCTGGCAAAATTTTGGGAAGAAAATAGCCTATGTAGCGGAAGCGCTGGCGAAATTCCGCCAATTAGGGGTAGAAGGGCAAAATGGTAATTTTTACCGAAAATGCCAGTTATTGTGTCAAATCACTAATGGAAGTGATATTACTCTTATAGGACGTCAGAAAACCTAATCTGCTGCCGTTACGCTGCCCGACGAGCCATTTCACGTTTTTCCGTAGAAAAGTACGATTTCCGACGGAAGTGCCGTCTACCGTCAACGAAGGTACGTCCACGTACTGTAACATTAACTCTTATGTTTATGGTATGCATATATGTGCTATGTGTATTGTTATGGTATGTTTATTGAATACAAATATGTTAGAACAGTTTGGTGCCGAAGGCAAGGCTAGTCTACGTGGGTGTGCCATAAGTCGCCGTATAAGTCGGTGAGGCCCCATGGTAGACACTTACCCGGCCATTCTGTTCGGTTTACGGAAGTATGTACGTCCGCGCGTCGTAACACTAATATGATGTTTATGGTATGCATATATGTGCTATGTGTATTGTTATGGTATGTTTATTGAACGCAAATATGTTAGAACAGTTTGGTGCCGAAGGCAAGGCTAGTCTATGTGGGTCAGCCAATCAGTCGCCGTGAACTCGGTGAGGCCCCCATGATAGACACTTACCTGGCCATTCTGCTCAATTAATGGATGTACGTTCGCGTACTGTAACACTAATCGGATGGATATGGTATGCTGTATATGGTATGTGTGTGATGTGTGTATGATATGTATATATGTGGGTGTTGTTGGAATGCATATTATGTTAGAAGATAACCGTATGCATGCCGGGAGCGATATATCTGTAAGGCCGGGAGCGATACATTTATAATGCTTGGGAGCGATACATTTATAATGCCGGGAGCGATACATCGTAATGCCGGGAGCGATACATGTGCATTGGTTGGGTGTGGTATATATGTTGTTTGGTAACCCATATGTGTGTATGTATACATGAGGTTAACCGTTACCTGAGATCCGGTGCGGATCTCAGCTCTTAACATAGCGTCAGGTTCGGGAGGACCGAGGACCGAGGACCGAGGAGAGAGGGAAGCAGCAAGTTCAGGGATCCGGCTGAAGACTTCCCGACGTTGTTCTTTTCTTTTTGGAAACTCTCGGTTGTTGAACCGTTTATGTAACTAGCCAGTGGGCATTTTATATATCAGTTACACTCTTGTTCCGGTGCTTTCTACTCGATGGAAAAAAATTATACTGCTTTTGAAAAGTCGGGATGTTACATTTTGGTATCAGAGCAGTAGTCCTGGCATGAATTTAACTTTGTTATTACGGACAGTTTGGTGCCGAAGGCAAGGCTAGTCTACGTGGGTGTGCCATAAGTCGCCGTATAAGTCGGTGAGGCCCCCATGGTAGACACTTACCTGGCCATTCTGTTCGGATAACGGAGTTATGTTCAAAAGCCTTTTAAACTTGGAGCACATTTTGAAAATGAGTACCGATATAGCCCCGAGTCGGTGTACCACCCTATTTGGGTATACCGGCTTAAGCGGTGTACCATCCCGAATCGGTGTACCACTTGCGTGGGTGCATCACTCTAATCCGAGCTTATATGAGAAGTCGGGTCACGTCGACGAAATTCTTCGAGACCAACAAAGATAAGTACATGCGATATTTGACTCATGTAGAGGAACTCCCGATGCGTATTTTCGCACCGTTCCTGAGGAGAACGAACCAAAGAGGTTATGAACAAGAGAGATATTGCGGGTGTCCGTTTGTTTTTGATGCATGCGAATGTTTGTTCGTTAGCAGTGTAGATACTCGTGCGATAAAATCCGTGATATACTAATTAAACATTTTCCCTAATAAAGGAAAGAAACAAGACATGGTGAATGTAAGAGGAGCCGGAGCTCCTGAGGCCGAGGCGAGGCGGGGCGAGGCCGTGGTGGAGGACGAGGTAGACAACCTGGGTAAATCCGGTACCAAACCAAATGGAGCGAGAATGAGATACGGGAGATGAGGAGAACCTTGCAAGAACAATGGGCTCTCATAGATGCGCTGCTGGATAGACAGAATCAACAAGACCTAGAAACCCAGAGACGTTTAGACGCACGTCAACACGAAGAAGAACTGCACAATGATGATGATGAGGAAGAAGAAGACGAGCACGATGAGGGATCTGAGGGATCTGATATGTCCCAGTCACCTCCAAGACATAGGAGAGCTGTGCAGACCACACAACATTGGGTCACACAGTTTTGCAAGCTCAAGCCACCTGTTTTCCATGGGAAGAACGAATTGGCTGAGGATTGGCTGATGAGCCTAGATAAAATATTTGAAGTGATGGAATGCCCGGAGGATCGAAAAGCTCAACTGGCGATTTACAAACTCGATGGTGACGCGCATAGATGGTGGAAGAGTGTTTCCACAACTCTGCCTAGTCCTGTTACGTGGGGAATGTTCCTAGAACAATACAACGAGCAATATTTCCCTCCCTCAATCCAGGTGATTAAGGAGGAAGAATTCCTGCTTATCCAGCAAGGAAATGAAGAATCCTTCGACGATTACTTCGCCCGTTTCACCAACCTGTCTCGGTATTCGTCCTATTTGAAAAGCCATGTGAATGAAAGCTGGAAGGCAAACCGACTAGTGACTGGACTGAAGTACGACATAAGGGCCGATTGGTGTCTCAACAGCTTTTCTAAAATGGCACAAGCAAGAGAATCTTGCCGAATGAAGGAGTTACGCAAATCACGAAATCACAATGGTAGCCGTGCTTATCATAGCGAGGGTAGCCGTGGGAATTCCTCAAGGAAGAGAGAGGCACCCTGGAGTGACGATCAGAGAGAAAGCAAGAGGCCATTTCAGACTGAGCAGAACAACCCGAGGAGGCCGGAATTCCGACCATGTCCTGATTGCGGAAAGTACCATCCTGGTGAATGTATTAATAAACGGGTTTGCTTCGGATGTCGGAAGCCAGGGCATCTCATTTCAAACTGTCCTGAGAAAACTGCGGAGAGACGAGTGTGCTATAGATGCCAGAAAACGGGACACATTGCCTCAAGCTGTCCTGAGCGAACTGCGGAGTTCAAGTCACAGAACCCTGGCCGCTTGTACGCACTAACCGGTGCTGAGGACAGAGAACTCCCGGAGATGGTCCAAGGTACTATCTCTTAGACGAAATCTTCTCTAGATAGTATACTAATTAAGTGTTAGACACGTGTGCTATACTTCCTCGTTATATTCGACCGTGATCAAGTTATTGAGTAGGAGGTATCTTATGTTGCCATGGTGTATGGGAACCATGGAGACATTTTTGGTATCCATTTTGGTATTTGTAACAACCCGACTTTTCAAAAGCAGTATAAATTTTTTTTTTTAAAATCATCAGAGTAGAGCATTTGAGCGGAAGAGTAACTGATATATAGATTCAAAAAGCCAACAGTAGTGTATCTGGCTGATTACAAAGGCGGCTCAATAACCGAGAGTTTTCAGAAATAAAAGACAACATCAAAGGAAGACTCCGCCGGATCAACGAAGTGAAGTCTTGATCTGGGTCTTCTACGCGGCCGCTTGCCTCCATCCTCGGTCCTTGGTCCTCCCGAAACTGACGCTATATTAAGGGCTGAGATCCGCACCGGATCTCAGGTAACGGTTAACCTCATATTCATATATACAACATATGCATTACAGATAATCATACAGCAAACAAGCATATCCCATCAGCACATAATCCCTTTGGCAAATGCGTCACACCTAGCTATCGTGTCACACTTAGCAGCCATTTCACACCTAGCAATCGTGTCACACCTAGCATTTCACACCTAGCAATCGTATCCCAATACCCCGCAAGCATAACAACAGTATATAAACATATCACAGAGCTAACAAATACCTCACATAAGCATACCATACACATAGCACATACACGCATACAATAAACATCAGATTAGTGTTACAAAGATGCGAACGTACTTACCTCGGTTATCACATATCAACGGTACATAAACATACCACAACATATATGCATACCATAAACATCAGAGTTAGTGTTACAGTACGCGGACGTACCTTCGTTGATGTTATTCTAGCACGTTTTACGAAAAACAACGAAACGTCCAACAGTGGCACGTCGGACAGAATAAAGAAAGCAAATCAGGATTTCGACGTCTATAAGAGTAATATCACTTTCATTAGTGATTTGATACTATATCGGCATTTTAGGTAAAAATTACCATTTTGCCCTTCTACCCCTAATCGGCGGAATTTCGCCAGCACTTCGTTACTCTTACAAATTTTCTTCCCGAAATTTTGCCAGAACTTCGACGCCATTTTGATTTTCGAAAATAAAGACTAAAATATCCCTCCCATATGATATCCAATCATACTTGAAAATTTAAAGGCTATTCTAACATTACTACTCTAACTATCGAAAGAACTACGAAAGCTTAAAGCTCGGTACCGAAGACTTACCCAGAGCTTCGCTGTGAATTTTCCCCCAGAGCTCCTCTCTCTAGAACCGAAATCCTCTTCTTGAAATGGTGTGAGAATTGAAGACAATTCAAGGCTATTTATAGAAGAATTTAGGGATATACAAGGCATTTTCCAAATTGTTCTAAACCATGGAAAATCAAATGCATAATGGTGTATAATTCTTGTCCATGGAGCTGCTGGTCGACATGCATGGGCTGAGGTGGCAGCCTCCAATTGCTCCAAAAATTGATGACTTAGGCTCACTTTATGCCCGTGCTCAGCCGTTTTCCCCAATCGGTACCGATTCGCGTGATTTCGGAGAAATCTCAAACTTTTGGATTTACAACTTTGAAGACCTTCTCTTCCTCATCAATAATATCTATTTAAACTTGAATTTTGACTTTAGACAGGGTTCCAAGCGTCATAGTGAAGTTTCTCGAAAAACGTGTCGAACGCGTCGGTTTGAATGCATTTAAAATCACCAACTTCTTCGAGAAAAATTCACGATTCCAAATATGTTAAAATAAATTCAAACTCATGCCTAGATGTTGAGTTAGAATTTATTTTCCTTATATCCAAAAATATACCTATATGCATTTTTCCCTATTTTGTTTTATTAGGAAATGCACAACGACTTCGAAATTTTCTCTAGGAAGAGTATAACGGAAGACAAAATTCCACCGATCATTATTTTTCCCGACTTTGGAAATCCCATTCCTAGATCTCTAGATAGGATCCGTTCCCTAATTTTTAAATCACTATTCACATTTTTTTGCTTTAATTAATTATAATACTAAAATATTACAACTTGCACATTACATTGATTAAAATTCTTATCTTCTTCCACTTGCAATTTCGGTCAAAATCTGATCCCCTTTTTATTTAATTTTCGTTTTTATTTAATTAATAATTAATTAATATTATATAAAATAATTATTTAATAATTATTTTTATATAATTTTTACAAAATTTCCCTATTGGTCCATACTTGATTTTAGGCCCAAAAATACCTAAACTCAACTATTTTTTCTCCAAAATTTCCAATTAATTAGTAAACATGTTTTTACTAATTTTAAAACAAAAATCACTAATTTTTGAGCTTTACATAATTATCTCACGAATTTTCTTTGCTTATGCTTAAGTAATTAGCCCAATATTACTTAATTACTTTCTTATCAATAGTTGATAATTTTCTTAATTATCACACCTTATTACCTCATGACTTTTACACTGACACATTTGTTTCCATGTGTTCTGTATTATCTTAGCATCTACGGGGGTATTTCGGTCATTTCCTTACTTTTTGAGTATTCTTCTACAATTTCTCCAAGTTTGTAATTTAATAAATTACCTAAATTAGGGACAATATCCTTCCCTATTTCAAGTAGATTTTTACTTGCTTCTTTTATAGCTTTCACAGGGTATTTATAACCCATAATGTGCTTAGGGACCTATTTGCAAATTCTCAAACTTCTAGGGACCTAATTGCAAATTTTCTAATTTCTAGGGAGATTACCCTAACAACATGGTAAACTCATTACAAGGTGTTTGAGACCTCATATTCACCTATTTTCAAGAGAAGTTACCCTAAGTCAGATTTGAGGGTATTACAGTATTTGTGGTGTTAACCGTGGTGTATGGGAACCACGGGAAAACATCATATATCAAAGTACGAAATGACAAGATCTTTAGTGGTCAAACCAAAACGAATTCGCGATCATCATGAGGAGCAATTGTGAGATAAAGTGAAGATTCGACGCGTATAGTCCAAAGTCCGAGTAGGACGGAGTTTAGTTAGTACAAAGTTTAGTTGGTTGAGTGCAAATTTCGAGGACGAAATTTTGTTTAACGGGGGGAGAAATGTAATACCCGGATAAATAAATGGGTTATTTCTGATAAGTGAAATTATGGTCTTAAGACTTATGTAAATATAGTCTATTTTTCTAAGTTGAATTCTGTAGGAAATTAGGGAATTTAAGGGGGCCAAAGTGCCAAAATGACCAAAATACCCACAGGAGGAGTAAATAACTTAGGAAAATGGTGAAAAATCCTAAAGGGCAATGAAATAATTATTTAAATTGGGAGAGCGTATATCTCTAATTTTGGTAATTTAATAAATTACAAACTTGGAGAAATTGAAGAAGAATGCTCAAAAAAATATGGTAATGACCATAATGCCCTCACAAATTCTAGTATAATGAAAGAGACATGGAAATACAAATGTCAATGCAAGTGTTATGAGGTAATAAGATATTATAATTAAGAAAATTATCAACAAGTGATAATTAAGTAATTAGGTATTTCGGCTAATTACTTAAGTTTAAGCAAAGGAAATTCGAGAGATAATTATGTAAAGCTCCAAAATTAGTGATAAATAGCTAAAAATTAGCATAAATATATTGGCTAATTAATTGGAAAATTTGAAGGAAAAAGGATGATTTTAGGTATTTTTAAGCCTAAATGCAAGAATTGACCAATAGGAAAATGTTGTGAGAAATTATGTAAAAATAATTATTTAATTAATTAAATAATTAATTAAAAAAATGCAGAAAATAAAAGAAAAAAAAAAACGAAATAAAAAAATAATAATAAAAAAAGAATAAGAAATAAGAAACTTAGTTGCTAAGTTAAGTTTAATATTTTAATAATATAATTAATTAAAGTGAAAAAGGGTGAATAGTAATTTAATAATTAGGAAACGGATCCTATCTAGAGATCTAGGAATGGGATTTCCAAAGTCAGGGAAAAATAATGATCAGTGGAATTTTGTCTTCCGTTATACTCTTAGGGAGAAAATTAGAAGTCGTTTGTGCATTTCCTAATAAAACAAAATAAGGAAAAATGCATATAGGGATATTTTTGGATATAAGAAAAATAAATTCTAACTCAACATCTAGGCATGAGTTTGAATTTATTTTGACATATTTGGAATCGGTGAATTTTTTCAAGAAGTTGGTGATTTCGAAATGCGTTCAAACCGGACGCGTTCGGACACGTTTCGAGAAACTTCAGCTGGACAGTTGGAACCTGTCTAAAGTCAAAATTCAAGTTTAAATAGATATTATTGATGAGGAAGAGAAGGTCTTCAAAGTTGTAAATCCAGAATTTTGAGATTTCTCCGAAATCACGCGAATCGGGTACCAATCGGAGAAATTCAACCAGAAGGCTTCGGAAGGAGACACTTGGCCTCCTCCCATTGGCCAATCCCTTGGACTTTGGAGCTTGTGCAGGACGTCCAAGAGAGAAAGAAAAGGGAAAAAAACTTGTTGGAAAAGTTAGGATTGGACGGTTCAGATCGATTCTCACAAAGTTGATCCGACGGCCGAAATCCTACCTCCCTTTCTATAAATACCCCCTTCCTCTTCATTTTCACACCAAAGTTGAGATCCTAGAGAGAAGTTAGAGAGAGAAGCTGCGGGGGAGGAGTCCGGGAAATTCGCAGTGAAGCTCTGGGTAAGTTTTTCTGCAGGAGCTTTTAGTGTTCGTAGTTCTTTCAATAGTTAGAGTAGTAATGCTAGAGTAGCCTTTATTTTTCAAAGTATGATTAGATATCATATGATAGGGCTATTTTAGTCTAGAATTTCGAAAATCATAATTGCGTCGAAGTTCTGGCAAAATTTTGGGAAGAAAATAGCCTATGTAGCGGAAGCGTCAACGAAGGTACGTCCACGTACTGTAACATTAACTCTTATGTTTATGGTATGCATATATGTGCTATGTGTATTGTTATGGTATGTTTATTGAATACAAATATGTTAGAACAGTTTGGTGCCGAAGGCAAGGCTAGTCTACGTGGGTGTGCCATAAGTCGCCGTATAAGTCGGTGAGGCCCCCATGGTAGACACTTACCTGGCCATTCTGTTCGGTTTACGGAAGTATGTACGTCCGCGTACTGTAACACTAATATGATGTTTATGGTATGCATATATGTGCTATGTGTATTGTTATGGTATGTTTATTGAACGCAAATATGTTAGAACAGTTTGGTGCCGAAGGCAAGGCTAGTCTATGTGGGTCACCAATGGTCGCCGTGAACTCGGTGAGGCCCCCACGATAGACACTTACCTGGCCATTCTGTTCAGTTAATGGATGTACGTTCGCGTACTGTAACACTAATCGGATGGATATGGTATGCTGTATATGGTATGTGTGCTGGGAGCGATACATGTGCATTGGTTGGGTGTGGTATATATGTTGTTTGGTAACCCATATGTGTGTATGTATACATGAGGTTAACCGTTACCTGAGATCCGGTGCGGATCTCAGCTCTTAACATAGCGTCAGGTTCGGGAGGACCGAGGACCGAGGAGAAAGGGAAGCAGCAAGTTCAGGATCCGGCTGAAGACTTCCGACGTTGTTCTTTCTTTTTGGAAACTCTCGGTTGTTGAACCGTTTATGTAACTAGCCAGTGGGCATTTTATATATCAGTTACACTCTTGTTCCGGTGCTCTACTCTGATGGAAAAAAAAAATTATACTGCTTTTGAAAAGTCGGGATGTTACAGTTTATCATTTGTCATGTCACTTGACATAAGGTTATGTCAAGTCACCCCAAAACTACGTCGTTTTGGGGTTAGAGGAATTAATGAACTCTCAAAACGACGTAGTTTTGGGGTTAGAGGAATTAATGAAGGATCTTTTGGTAAAATTCATATAATAAATACAAAAACAAAAATACAAAAACACCATTGATTAATTCCCCTAACTCCCAAAACGACGTAGTTTTGAGAGTTCATTAATTCTTCTAACCCCAAAACGACGTAGTTTTGAGGTGACTTGATATAACCTTATGTCAAGTAACATGACAAACGATAAACCCTTATTAATATTAACATATGAAAAGCTTTTCACTTACACTAAGATAGCTTAAACTATTATAGATGGAGTACTCATCACTCACTTATATAAATATGATTAATTTACTAATCACATGATGTGGGACTTCATCATACATCTAATAAATGAATCTAATCATTTTAAAGTAAATAACTCAATATCATCTGCTACACGTCATGAGCTAATCCATCACCATCACTATAGAAATTAACTTCCTTAAGTAGATATGTCAATAATGAGTAAAAATCTAATTTTGTATCAATATTTCTTTTTTTCTGGTTTTCATGTTAAACAAAGGGTTTGGTCATTGAATATACTGCATCCACTTCCGATCATAAATATAAAATATAATTGATTTTTTTTAGATATTAAAGAAACTAAATAAATGATTTAATATTAAATATATAATTGATTATATATTAATTTATAAGTCAATCAAATTAATTTGAAGAAAAAACATTAAATATAAATATTCTAAAGTAATTTATTTACTCCCTCCAGTACTTATTACTATAAGGCACCAACTAACTTTTCTCATAAACCAATAAAAACAGTTAAAGTCCATAAAATTGTCCTAGAATTTAACTAATTTCCAATATTAGCCCTACTAATTGCACAAAACTCTAATATTATATTAATTATTACTCTCACCTACACTACCCTTATTAATTATGGGCATACATGAAAATAATAATAATTAATGTTCCTTGGGAACAAGCAAGTGTCTTATAAAAAGGACTAAATATTAGTTGGTGCCTTATAATAAGGACTAGAGGGAGTAACTTTCTTATAATCTCTCTAAAAAAAATCAACTGAGTCTTATATTTAGGATTAGACTAGTATTTTTTTAGCAAAACTTGGTGTCGTGTAATCAAACAATGCACTGCTAACATAAATGCGAGTAAATTAAGAACCTATAATAATATTCACCCTCATATCCTCAACTAACCCTTTTAATGAATCATTATTACAATTTACAATATACTCCCGAATCTTTTCTATTAGATTCAGGGTTGTTTGAATATTAAAAACATTTTTATCTATTTTATTTCTTATTAATTATATTCTCTCTCGTTATTTATCTTTTTCCCACACAATCTCTTTTATCTTTTCTAAGTGTTTCTCTTTCTCACTTATTCTCTTATAAATAGAGGTACGTATATTTGTAAAAAATATTTTGGCTTCAAATCATAAAAATAATATATGTTGGCTTATAAACTGGGATCAAGAGGAAAGTGACATAGAGAAAATTAACAGAAAAAAGATGTGTGTGGAATAATTAATGTATTGGTTACAACAAGTTATTAGTGGGAAAAATTAAAAAAAGTTAGTTAAAATTTTAAATTAGCACTCCAAAACACATATTTTTTTATATATAGGGCCGAATGGAGTATTATTTAGGGAACAAAGATAAGAAAATGTGAACTTTAAAATTTTAAATTAGTGATTTCTTGTTAAATTGAATTATCAATTATTATACTCTTATAGTTAATACCTATACTCTTATAAGTAAGAAGTCAACAACTGATTTAGGATTTTGAAGTTAAAGATTGTATTCTATTTTGGGACTTAATCTTTGCTTGGAGTAAAATATATTCGTCATAACTATGTGTTCTCTATTTTTTGCAATATTCATTAATACGAGTATTTTGAAAAGTACACTTTACATATCAGTACCAAAATATTTTTATAAGCACACGAGGGAGTGTACCTACATCTGCTCTAAACTATATATCATGGCTTTAATTTATGGGGTTTAAATTTCTCATGTTGCATGAGAAGAAGAAGATTCCAACATATACATGAAATGGTGGGACCCACATATATATATAATGCTCATTATATATATGTGTGGGTCCCATCATTTCATGTGTGTGTGACATGAGAAAACACTTCTCCTACAACATGAGAAGTGTTTTTCCTTAATTTATATAGACAAAAAGGCAACCCCAAACAACTAAAGTGTTCTACCTGTTTTTTTACATCATATTATGTTCTTTGGCTTTAGTTTAGTAATTCCCCACAACCTTCCCCACAAAAATAAAAATAAGAAGAAAAATTATATACTGGTGAACATATTCCCATCCTATAATAGGCTTCTAAAGTCTCATATTTGTAGAGCTGGGAATCAGGGTCGGCCCGGCCCGACAGTGCCCGGCCCAACAGGGCCGGCCCTAAAGGGCCTGAAGTAAGGAAAACATCTGTTTTTCAAAGGCCGGCCCGATAGTACCAGGGCCTGGGCTGGCCCTACAGGGCCTGAAAATTACTATTCTAAATTTTAACTATTTTTCCTTCTTTTTCCTTCGATTTTTTTCAAAGAAATATAATTAGTAAATTGCAACCATTAAAGTTCTAATCTATCAAATAAATGTTATCAACATTAATATCTAAACAATATAAATCATTCAACAAATAAACACATTTATTAATTCGTAATAAAAACAAATAAACACAAAGAATATGTTTTTTTTTCAAAAATATTAAACAAAGGAATTCCTTTGTGTATGCCTACGAAAAATGCATTTCCTCTCGTAATTTTGTGTGTGTCTGTAGATTCCTTCGATTCAGACATGATTTTACTGACCGGTAAAAATAATTATACTTATTTTATACAAAATGTATTTATAATTTATTACTTATATAATATTGTAATACCAAAGTATGTGTTTATTTAATATGAAAACATCCCTTCTTTAAAATTTATAATAACTAATTATGTGTTTTACTACAGAATAATAATAAACATAAAAAAAGGGTTATGGTTTAAACTAAAAAAATCTAAGTAATTACAAATAAATACATTCATTAAGTGGAAGTCTAGGTAATTAAATTTTTTTTTTTTTTAAAAATGCTACAGTAAAACGGGCCTAACGGGCCGGCCCGAGGCCCTGCAGGGCCGGCCCGATTAAGCCCGAGGCCCTACAGGGCCAATTTCAAAATTCTGACCTATTTTTCAAGCCCGAGCCCTACAGGGCCATGGCTTAAATGGGCCGGCCCGATGGGCTTGGCCCGATTTTCCGGCTCTACATATTTGTCATGTCACTTGACATAAGATTATGTCAAGTGAGCTCAAAACTACGTCGTTTTGGGAGTTAAGGAAATTAATGAAGGGTGTTTTTGTATTTTTGTTTTAGTATTTATTATATAAATTTTACTAAAAGATCTTTCATTAATTCCCCTGGCCCAAAACTACGTCGTTTTGAGAGTTCATTAATTCCTTTAACCCCAAAACGACGTAGTTTTGGAGTGACTTGACATAACGTTATGTCAAATAACATGACAAACGATAACCTCGATATATATATATATATATATATATATATATATAGACACACACACCATGCAAAATCATTTTCCCTTAATTAATTATGTCACTCTTTGTTTAGCTACCCGCTCTTGTCCATTTTATAAGAAATTTTTGGGAGTTATTTTTATTATCCTCCATGCATTGAAGAAACAGTGACCTCTTGTCTGATTATTTATTGGGTTATTCCTTTTATACCCTTATTTATGGAGTATAATTAGATTAGTATCACTCTGGTCCTATTTATAAGTCCAGTTTAACCAAAAAAATTGGTCCTATTTATAAGTCCATTTTGACCACATAAATGAAATTGTGACAATTTTGCCCATATTAATGATGATGAGAGATATTGGCTAGCTATGTTGGGAAGAGAAAAAGATGAGAGAGACTTGACAATAAATTTTAAAAGGTATCCATTCATAAATGAGTGTGAAGTTGAAAATTTGCTCTATAATCATTGAGACACCTAACTTTTCTTGGTATGTGAGATTTGGTCAAACTGGACTTATAAATAGGATCAGAGTGGTATTTCTAGCTACTATATTACCTAATGCTAAGCTATCATGTCAAATCAAACATTTAAATGAGATTTTTTATAACAAAATTAAATCTATAACATATTTATGATTTTTAACTAATTATAACTGTAATTGCTTTTCTAACAAATTAGTTGGTTGCTTATTATATACTCCCTCCGTCCCTAATTATAGGAGTAAATTTTGGAGTTGGTTTTGGTCCTAATTATAAGAGCAAGTTTTAACTTTTGTCAATTTTTTCCTATAATACCCCTATTTATACTTATTATTAGGAGCATTATATATATGTGTGTTTACATATATATGTATATTTGTGTTTATGTGTGTCAATATATATATGTGTAGATATATATGTGTGAACACACACATATATAAACATATATATGTGTGTGTGTGTGTGTGTCTGTATGTATGTATGTATGTATGTATGTATGTATGTATGTATGTATGTATGTATGTATGTATGTATGTATGTATGTATGTATGTATGTGTGTGTAGATATATGGGTGTGTGTCTCTATGTATGTAGATAGATCTATATGAATACACATATATGTATACACATGGTTATATAAAAAGCAACTAATATACATAAATAAACTAATATGTCATGGATATCTAACATAAGGCAAATTAGAAACACTTATAATTAGGGCAATTTGTGTCATTTTAAATTTATATAAGGACATTTTAGGAAAATGATAAAATTAACTAATTTAACTCCTCTCCTTAATTCTCCCAAAATCGGTTAAATTGCTCCTATAATTAAGGACGGAGGGAGTAAAAAGGATTATATAAGCTAAGTAGTATTGCGTATAACTAACTGTATGTTATAGATCGTTGGCAAAAAAAAAAAAAAACTGTCATGTTATCGATGACTCTTCCTTACACTTTTGGGAATAATCTATTTGATTTTATATATAACTCACTTTTAATTACTTCACATATATACACCAAAAAAATTAACAATGGTAATGTAACATCCCATTTTCTAAAGCGGAAATTTTTTTTTTTTTTTAAAATCAGAGTAGAGCAATGGAGCGAAAGAGTAACTGATCATAACAAAACATGAACCATAGTGTAACAGAGTATTGATACAGCATCCTATTGTTCTCATAGGTAATTACGTAAAACGATAAAGTGACAACTCCGTCTCAGAGCTCACTCGTGCTACATGCCCTCCAACTATGAGCTTACTCGTGCGGCTTGCCTCGATCTCCGATCCGTGGTCCTCCTAACCCTGAAGCTATAGCCGAGATTCAATTTATCGAATTGAATCTCGAGTAACAGTTAACCTTATGCTCAAATAAAACAAGTATACGGATGACAGATATTCAAAACATAACAGCAGCATATCACTTATGCATATAACAGATGCATGATTGCATGATTGCATGATTGTGACACAGACAGAACATAAGCGTTAAAGCAGTATGTATAAGTCCTACACAATAATAGCCTGCACAAAAACCAGTGCCACGATGATCGGTCGTGTCCTCAGCGCTAGGAAAACTCTAACGGTATCATTAAGTCTATAACCCGTGTGAAACTGTATGTATAATCGGTAATCCCAGAGTCTCTAACCGTGAATGTATCTCGGTGACCCCTAATGAATCTCTATCCGTGAATGTACCTATCACATATATGTATATGAGCAGCACTAGATTAGTGTTACAGTATAATCGGCATTTTAGGTAAAAATTACCATTTTGCCCCTATGCCCCTAATTGGCGGAATTTCGCCAAAGACTTCGTTACTCTTACAAATTTTCTTCCGAAATTTCGCCAGAGCTTCGACGCAATTATGATTTTCGAAATTCTAGACTAAAATAGCCCTATCATATGATATCTAATCATACTTTGAAACATAAAGGCTACTCTAGCATTACTACTCTAACTATTGAAAGAACTACGAAGATTTCAACTTTCGTGGACTCAATCCCTACTATGTTTTTACCTCGTCAGGCATATTTTTCAATGCAATGAGGCCTAAAAATCAATAGTAGGAATCTCACTCCCTACTTGCTAAAACCATCTAACAATTCCACTAAACTACCGAACTAGAAAGCTAAAGACTAAAGACTAAAGACCGAAAGACTTACCCGTTGAAGACTTCTGAAGAATTTTCCCCAGAGCTTCTCTCTCTACTTTCTCACTCAAGGATTTCGCCAAGAGGAGAGGATTTTGGTGTGAAGAATTCTCAAGGGCAAGCATCCTATTTATAGACTTTTCAAGGGACAAAGTTGGAATTTTTGAAGTTGTTTAAGCCATGGAAAATCAAACATGAATTGGTGTTTAATCCATGACCAAGGGAGCATGCTGCACGAAATTCAGGGCTGATGTGGCTGCCTTGGAGTGGTCCAAAAGTGGTGATTTGGGTTGATTTAAACCCGGTCTAAGAGAATTTCCCGATCGGTACCCGATTCGCGTGATTTCGGAAAAATCTTAAACTTCTGGATTTACAACTTTGAAACCATTTCCTCACTCATTAGAAATGTCCAAGTTAACCTAAATTTTGATCCCATATAGGGCTCCAACTGTCCAGTTGAAGTTTTCTCGAAAAACGTGTCCGAACGTGTTCGATGTCGAAACTTGTTTTTGGAAACATCAATCTCTTCAGAAAAATTCACTGATTCCAAATATGTCAAGATAAATTCAAAATCATTCCTAGATATTGAGTTAGAATTTATTTTCTTCATTTCCAAAAATATGCCTATATGCATTTTTCCCTATTTTGTTTTATTAGGAAAATGCACAAACGGCTTCAGAATTTACTTCCGGAAGAGTTTAACGGAAGATAATAACTCACTGATCAATATTTGATCCTGACTTTGGAAATCTCATTCCTAGATCTCTAGATAGAATCCGTTTCCTAAATTCTAAATTACTATTCACATTTTTTTGCTTTAATCAATTATAATAATAAAATAATATCAACTTGCCTAAATGCTATTATACTTATATATATATATATATTCTCATTTTCTTGGGTCCAATATTTCGGTCAAATCTGATCCTTTTTATTTAAATTTTCGTTTTAATTAATTAATTAATTAATTAAGAATATATAAAATAATTATTTTATATAACTTTTTACAAAATTTCCCTATTGGTCAATTCTTGTATTTAGGCTTAAAAATACCTAAACTCAAATATTTTTCTCCAAAATTTCCAATTAATTAGTAAACATGTTTTTACTAATTTTAAAACAAAAACCACTAATTTTAGGGTTTTACATAATTATCTGTGAATTTTCTTTGCTTATGCTTAAGTAATTAGCTCAATATTATCTAATTACTCTTTTATCACTTGTTGATAATTTTCTTAATTACGATGCCTCATTACCTTCATACTCTTGCATTAACCTTAGTGTTTCCATGCCTCTTACATTATTCTATAATTTGTAAGGGTATTTTGGTCTTTTATTACCTTTTGGACCTTCTTATACCATTTCTCCAAGTTCATAATTTATTAAATTACCATAATTAGGGATAATATATTCTCCTAATTCACTTGGTCATTTTACTGCCTTTTAGGATTTTTCATAATTTTCCTAAGTTATTTATGTCCCTTAGAGGCATTTTGGTCATTTTGACCCCATAGTTCTTTTTTCCTAAGAGATTTTCCTTTGGAAAATAAGCTAATTATTACTTAATATTTGATATCTCATATTCACCTACTTTCTATAGGCATAATTTTACCAAATTATGATATAGATTTTTAGGGTATTACAGGTAAACATCATATTTATTTAATTTTCATTATCTTACCACCCTTATTAATTAAAGGACGTATATAAAGGAAACATAATTAAAAAAAATATATATAATGAATTATAATTAGGATCAAAATACCTTATGAAACAACTTGGGTTTAGAATTTGTTAGAGAAAAGGGGGAAATTTACCAAAATAGAAATAAAAATAAAAAAATTACCAATTTGGAGCACTGTTCAAGCTATATACCAAACTAATGCTGACGCAACAAGTGGCGTCAAAAGGTACGATACCAGTATGCCACTAGTGGCGTCGTACCTTCTGATGCCACTTGTGGCAGTATCTAAGTTTTTTGAAGTAAAAAATGGATTTCCTCTCTTTAAAAAAAATGACGCTGCCACAAGTGGCGTCGTACTTTCTGACGCCACATATGTGACGTCAGAAAGTACGACGCCACTTGTTACGTCAGCATTAGTTTGATATATAGTTTGAACAGTGCTCCAAATTGGTAAATATTATTTTTAAAAATTTTATTTTGGTAAATTTCTCGAGAAAAGGTACAGGAGCAAGAAAAAAAAAGAAGCAAGACAAAAGGTACCAATCCTATATCCCTCCGTACGTGTGTGTGAGTCCCCCCCTTCCGGGGGGTCTTTTTCTTTTGTATTTTTTTATGGAAAAGGAGGGACCCTAGCTAAGACTTTTAAAACGAAAAGGTTTAAATATTGTTACCGTTAGCAGTGCAGGATTCACCAACACCGCCTAACCTCTTAAATGAGGGTGTCCTAACTTGAGGACTACATATAGTTTAATTGGTTATATACTACCTCTGGTCCTAATTATAAGAGTTAGTTAACTTTCTTTGGAGAGATTAAGGAAACTAAATAAGCTACTTAATCATTTCATATGTTGTGTATCCTTATATTATATATTAGTTTATTAGTTAAACTAATTAGTTTGAAGAAAAAAATAAAAATAAAAATACTCTAAAGTAATTTAATTAGCTTCATTGAACTCTCCAAAAAAGTCAACTAACTCTTATAATTAGGACCGGAGGGAGTACTTCACAGAAATGCCTCTTCTTCAATGAATGCACATAATGCCAAAGAAAATGGACTGATAATAATGTTTTCCTAATAGTTCTATATTGGTGGATATATAATTGAATTAGAAGTCCAAAGTTGTTGTGGTGGCCCTACAGTAATGAATCATAAATTTAGCCTTCCAAGTAGTAGTTGCTCTTAATTATTACTCTTACCATCTATGTTTAAATTACTTTATGTTCTTAATTACCGTAGTCTAATTATAAATCTCTTGCTTAAACAAATACATACTCATCGATAATGACACTGGCTCTACATTAACTTATGAAAAAAGTTTGGTAATTGTACACTCTAAATTAATTTGAGCAAATTCGTGGATATGCTTGAGTTGCAGTCAGGTTTAACTACCACTAGACACCTTCTAAAGTTTTGGTCTAAGTAAAAGGTTGCGAGTTTGACTCTTAATGAGATATGATATGTGTGTAAATTGCTTCTGTTGGCTGAAGGATAACAAAAAAAAAAAAAAAAAAAGTGGTGTTTTAACAAGGAAAAATAAGCAACGACTCTATTGAATGAGCTTGTGATCGAGCTTATCAACTTAAGCTGGATTTCAAAATGACCAAAAATTATATACTCAACCTGATATATTTTGCCAGTTCTTAATATAAAAACTATTTAACTATTTTTGGTAAATTAAGAAATCGAGATAAATTACTTAATAATAATAATAAATGTGACATGATATTCTTAAAATACTCCTTATATAACATTATATTATATAGTCTATTAGTTTATGAGTTAGATAAATTATTTAATTTGGAGGAAAATAATAAATATTAGAGATAAAATGGGTTAAGCGCTCTTGTATGTAGGACCAAATCAAGATAGATATTTTATTTTATTCATGATTTATCCAACTAATTCTCGTTAATAATATTTTATTTTTTTTAAAAAAAAAAATCCACTTATCATAATTTGATTGGAAATAAGTATATAAGATTAAATACATAAATATTCTCCTCTCAATAGTCATTTGTATAAAGCCCTAATATTAGGGAGAATTGGTGTCAAGTCACACAAGAGAGTGATTTAATTGCAAGGTCTCAAGAAATTTTGAAATGCTAGTAATTAAAACTATTAAAGTCTCATGTGTCCTGACCAACCAACAGTTGATTGATGTCAGTAAGGAGGAAAATACAAGTTCAAATTCTGAAAAGCGTATTTATCATGAAAGGCAAAAACCCTTTACATATTTAGGATAAGTGATTGTCCTCTTAATCACTTAAAAAATTCTCACATTTCCTTAAGTAATTCGATATAAAAGAAAATGTTCTAATAGGGTTAAATGACAACTTTGCATTGAAAAATTTTCGAGAGGGGAAATTGATATCTTTAATTTTCAATTGGCACAATGTTTTCTTAGACATTTAATTTGAAAATGGTACAACATCCCTTTATAGTAGCGTTTGACTAATGTTGACCCTTAGCTTGGTCGAACAAGTCTATTATAATAGGTGAAACGAGTAATTGGTAACCTAAACTTTTGATTGACACAATTATTTTGAGTTATTAATGTTGAAATTACAAGAAACATCCAACAACCCATTATAATCCAAAATCAGAAGATTTACGGTTAGATCATGTCTGAATGCCTTCGTCCTAAAAGGCATGTGTTGTTGACTTGTTGGCGACACTCTTATTGTGGATGAGTCGCAAGAGATGTCTTATCGAAATGGTACGGGAGGAGATCCTCTTATATCAATTTTTCTCTTCATCCTTTATAATCTTATCTAGACCGTTAATTAGAAAGAGAAGAGAAAAATTAAAGTATTATTGTAACTTTTCAGATTGATTGGACGAACATAATTTAAAGATTATGAGGAATGATGAAAAAAAATTATGAGACAAATTCAACCCGAAATACTACCGAATCCATAGCAAGCACTTCCTAAAAGAAGTTAATGGTTATCCTATTCAAAGTCATGAGTAGGCTATTAATTATATTTTTTTAAGACTTCTCCTATTTAGCATTTGATGTAATTTTCTTGTTAAAATTTGGATTCTTTTTTTCTTTTCTTTTTTCATTTTCAGACAAATTAAAGTTAATGACATAACCATTTCCCTTTAATTTTGCTGAGGTGGTTGAATATGCCTTGTGAAGATGGAATCAAGGGATAAGGGGTATACATGTAAATTTTGTATCACACCATGACACAATGATTTTATTTTTAAGATTTTATTTTAAATTATTTGAATTATTTAATACTAATTTTATTAGCTCAAACTAGCTAAATGATAGAGAAATGAAAACAATCAAAACATATGAGGTTGTACCGACACACGTTACTCATAGTCATAGTGAAAGGAGATTTTGCGTTTAAAAACAATTCTTGAGTTAGGATATACTAGTATTATATATATGTGAATAGAAAATGCTTTTAAAAGAGTTACTTTCAATTGAGCCGAAAATGCTTAAATTTAAACTAAAGATAGCTACTCCCTCCGGTCCTAATTATAGGACATATTTAACTGATTTTAGGGAGATTAAGGAAAGAAGTTAAATTAGTTAATTTTACTCATTTTCTTAAAATGTCCTTATATAAATGTAAAATAACCTAAGTAAAAGTAAATCAATAGCTCTTACCACATATCTCTCCAACCTAATTTTTTTTTTACATGCTATCTAATTGAAATAATGATCTTACTATATATACATATATATGTGTGTACACACACACATATGTATGTGTGTGTACATATATCAACCAGGGGCGGAGCCAGGAATTTTAAGGACGGGGGGCGAAAATAAAAAATATTATATCATAAATAAAAGTATTTGAAATACAATACACGCCTAATATATAAAAAAAAAATAAAAGAAATTTATCACATAATAGCTCCACTTGCCTTGGGTTTGGGTGCCCTAATCTACCAAGAATGGACTATGGTTCCAACAAATTACTCCCTCCAATCCATAATATAAGAAATATTTAGGGAGTTGATTTTTGTCTTAAATATAAGACATAGTTTTCATATTCGTTAACAATAATCAAGGAAGATGGTGAATGAAAAAATTAAGGAAGATGATGACTAGGGTATTTTAGAAAATACATGTCAAATTAACTTACTTAACCAACTTCTTTAATCTATTTAAATTAGGTAAACATATCTTATATTTAAAATCGAAGGAGCATTAACTAGATTTTTAAAATACAAATGATAAAAGACAATAGAATCAAACAAGCTTAGTTTATTAAGCTTGTATATACATGTAGATATCTCCTTATATTTTATTAAGGTATGACAATTTCAAACTCAAAAGTTAAGGACCAAACACAAGCAAGATTATGTGAAACTACTATCTATTGAGATCAAAAAATAAGCAAGTTATACATAATAAGTTTCTTTTGCATGTAGTCAAAATATTAAAACAAACTGCAGATAAAGAAAAATATCTCCTTATTTACATACATGCATACATATATACATATACATACATACATAATTTTTTTTTAAAAAAAATATTAGGGGGGCGGGGGCTGTAATACCCTGAAAATCTCACTTATGATAAGTATCATATTGAGTAAATAATACCTATTGAAAATAGGTGAATACATGATCTCAAAAACCTTGTGGAGAATTTATCTTATTTTTGGGTGGTTTCTCTTGAAAAAGAATACTTTGCAATTAGGTCCCTAAAACGTTTGGAAGTTTGCAAACAGGTCCCTAAACGCATTTACGGGTTATAAAATACCCTGTAAAAATTATAAAAAGGCAAGTAAATATTTATTTGAAATAGGGAATAATATTTTCCCTAATTTAGGTAATTTATTAAATTATTACCTTAAAGAAATAAAGGGGGAAAAAGTTAAAAAGTATTATAATGACCAGAATGCCCCCGTAAATTTTAATATAATGCATGGGACATAAAATACCAATGTCAATGCAAAAGTTGTGAGGTAATGAGCTATTCTAATTAAGAAAATTAGCAACAAATATTAAGGAATTAATTAAGTAATTATTGGCTAATTACTTAAGCACAAACAGGAGAATAATCATAGTAAATTATGTAAAACCCTATAATTAGTGGTTTATGGCTAAAATTAGCATAAAACGTATTTTCTAATTAATTGGAAAATATGAAGGAAAATTGGTGAGGTTAAGTAATTTTAAGAGTAAAAACAAGTATGGGCCAATAGGAAAATTTTGTAAAAAAATTATGTAAAAAAAATTATTAAATTATATAATAATTAATTAAAAAATAAAATAAAAATATATATATGAATTGTGTGAGTGTGCCGACATCTTGTGGGAAAAAAAGGAAAAAAAAAGGATTAATGATGGTGGAGTGTAAATAATAAACACTTGATTAAAAAAAGTAATTAAAGTAAAAGGTAAAAAGTAAATAAACACCGATAGGAATTGGATCCTGACTGGAAAACCATGAACAAAGTTTCTAAAGTCAGTAAAGAATATGAAAGAGTGGATTTTTATCTTGAAATAGACTGTTCCAGGAGTTAATTCCGAGATCGGTGGAGCATTTTGATAATAAAACGAAATAG
The DNA here is from genome assembly GCA_025563575.1 of Acacia pycnantha. Taxonomy (NCBI): domain Eukaryota; kingdom Viridiplantae; phylum Streptophyta; class Magnoliopsida; order Fabales; family Fabaceae; genus Acacia; species Acacia pycnantha. Next base: position 64,604 of record JAMWYP010000270.1, read on the forward strand.
GGTAATCTGTGAAAAAGGCCGATAGTCACAGATTGAGAATTTGAAGAAAATAAATTGTAACTCAACATCTGGGAATGAGTTTATGATTATCTGGACATATTTGGAATCAGTGAATTTTTGTCCCGAAGTTGGTAATTCCGGAAACGATTTCCGTAACCGAGCACGTTTTCGAGAAACTTCAGCAGGACCGTTGGAACCCTGTATGGAGTCAAAAATTTATTTAGCCCGGACATTTCTAGTGAGTAAGAAAATGTCTTCAAAGTTGTGATTCCGGATTTCTAAGATTTTACAAGATTACGCGATTCGGACACCGATCGAGAACTTTGCTGGCCGAGACCTTCTAGAAATGACCACATGGCACCTTGTGATTGGCCAAGGGATGCCACCTAAGGGGGGGGTCGGCAGCCATGTGGCAAAAGGAGATGGAGCCACATTGCAAAAGTGCAATCCAACGGTTGTGATTCGGTATGAAAAAGTAATGAATAGTGTCAACATTTTCCCTATAAATAAGGGAGCACCTGTAATACCCCGAAATTTGAATTAGGGAATTTAAGGGCCAAAGTGCCAAAATGACCAAAATACCCCTGGGAGGAGTAAATAACTTAGGAAGATTGTGAAAAATCCTAAAGGGCAAGGAAATAAGTGTTAAATTTGAGAGAGAGTATATCTCTAATTTTGGTAATTTAATAAATTACAAACTTGGAGAAATTGAAGAAGAATGCTCAAAAGTATGGTAATGACCATAATGCCCTCACAAATTCTAAAATAAAGCAGAACACATGGAAACAGAAATGTTAATGCAAGAGTATAAAGGAAATAAGGTGTTCTAAGTAAGAAAATTATCAAAAAGTGATAATAAAGTAATTAAGTAATATTGAGCTAATTACTTAAGCCTGAGCAAAGAAAATTATGAAATAATTATGTAAAGCTCAAAAATTAGTGGAAAATGGTTTGAAATTAGTAAAAATATATTTACTAATTAATTGGAAATTTTAGAGAAAAATAGTTGAGTTTAGGTATTTTTGAGCCTAAATGCAAGAATGGACCAATGGGAAAATTCTATAAAAATTATGTAAAAATAATTATTTAATTAATTAAATAATTAATTAAATAATTAAATCAAAAATAATTATAAAAAAAAAACGAAAAATTGGGGAGAAAAAAAAAAAAATGAAAAAGGAAATGAAGATTTTTGTTGCAAGTTGCATAATATTATATATTATAATTAATTAAAGTAAAAAGTTGTGAATAGTAAAATGGGAAATAGGAAACGGATCCTATCTAGAGATCCGGGAATGGGGTTTCCAAAGTCGGGAAAAATAATGATCGGTGGGTTTTATCTTCCGTTAAACTCTTGCGGAAGTTAATTTCAAGTCAATAGGACTTTTTCCTAATAAGACGAAATAGGAAATTAAAAAAGGGCAGATAGCCAGGTTGGAAGTAAAGACTTCAAAATTAGAGTTGTGACAACTGAGAAAGAATTGGGAATTTTATGGACATATTTGAAATCAGTGCATCTATGTCTATAAACTGGAACTTCCGGATTTTCGTTTCGACACCGGACGCGTTTGGACACGTTTTTCGAGAAAGACTCAACTGGACTATTGGAGCCCTATATGGAATCAAAATATAGGTTAACTTGGACATTTCTACTAAGTGAGGAAATGGTTTCAAAGTTGTAAATCCAGAATTTTGAGATTTCTCCGAAATCACGCGAATCGGGTACCGATCAGGGAAAACGGTTAGACCGGGCATAAAGCAAGCTCATTAATCATTTTTGGACCAAATATTGGCTGCCAAACAGCCCCTAGATGTCGACCAACATGGTTGAATGGTCAAGATCTTGGCTTCTTTCTCAAGTTAGATCCAAGGGTCCAAACAACTTGGAAAATGCCAAACTTGTCCCTTGAAAAATCTATAAATAGGAGGCATACCCCTTGAGAATTCTTCACACCTTCCTCTTGCTCTCTTGGCCGAAATCCTTGAGTGAGAAAGAAGAGAGAGAAGCTCTGGGGGAAGTTCTGCCGAAGTCTTCAACGGGTAAGTCTTTCGGTCTTTAGTTTTTAGTCTTTAGTTTAATAGTTAGTAAGGCTAGAATAATCTTTATTTTTTTTTTATGATTTGGGTATCATATGGGAGGGCTATTTTAGTCTTTATTTTCAAGAATCATAAATGCGTCGAAGTTCTGGCGAAATTTTGGGAAGAAAATAGCCTATGTAGCGGAAGCGCTGGCGAAATTCCGCCAAGTAGGGTTATAGGGGCAAAATGGTAATTTTTACCTAAAATGCCGCTTATAATGTCAAATTACTAATGGAAGTGACATTATTCTCATAGGATATCTGAAACGTTGATTCTGCCGTTACGTACGCCCGACGACGTGCATTGTTTCACGAGTTTCCGTAAAAGTACAGTTTCCGTAAAACGTGCTAGAAATACCGTAATCCGTCAACGAAGGTACGTTCGCGTACTGGTAACCTTAACTCTGATGTTTATTGTATGCATATGTGTATATTGTCTGTCATGCCAATTGTCTGTCATGCTTGTACTCCGATTGTACTCCGATTGTACTATTGCTCTGTACTTTGATTGTACTATTGTCTGTACATCCGACTGTACTATTCTCCGTACATCCGACTGTACTATTGTCTATCATCCGACTGTATGATTGTCTGTCATCCGACTGTATTGTCATTGTTATACATATCTGTTATGTATATCCTATGTCTGACCATAGTAAATGTTGCCAAGAGTCTATGAATGTCCGTTGTACATATATGATGTATGTAATCATGAGGTTAACCGTTACTGGGGTTCGATGCATGGACCTCAGCTCTTAACTTAGCTTCGTGGTCGGGTGGACCGAGAACCGAGGAGAGGGGCAAGCAAGACGCCTAGAGTCCCACCAAGACTCCTTTCTGTCATTTCTTTTGAAACACTGCTGTATCGCTGTTTAAACAGCAAAACATGGTACCATGGGTATTTTAATATACATATCAGTTACTCAATCGCTCCGGTGCACTACTCTGATCATTTTGAAATGATATTTGAAAAAAAAAAAATTTATACTGCTTTAGAAAAGTCGGGATGTTACAGCACCCCTTTGGAAATTCTCACATTCAAAACCTTGAGCAAGACCGAAATTAGAGAGAGGTTAGAGAGAAGGAGGAGCCGGGGAAATTTTGCAGCGAAGCTCTGGGTAAGTTTTCGGTACCGAATCTTAAGCTTTCGTAGTTCTTTCGGTAGTTAGAGTAGAAATGCTAGTTTAGTCTTTAATCTTCCAAGTATGATTAGATATCATATCTTAGGGGTATTTTGGTCATTATTTCGAAAATCATGGTGGGGTCGAAGTTCTGGCAAAATTTTGGAAGATTAGAGTCAAAGTAGTGAAGCTCTGGCGAAATTCCGCCGACTAGTAAGGATAGGGGCAAAATGGTAATTTGTACCTAAAATTCCTGTTATGATGTGAATCATTAATCAATATGATTTATATTTCGGAAATTATGTTGGAGTAGGAGTTATGTTGAAATTTTGGGAGATTAGGGTCAAAGTAACGAAGTGCTGACGAAATTCCGCCGATTAGGGGGTCAGGGGTAAAATGGGCATTTTGACTAAAAATGTCCTCCGTAATGATAGATCCTTGACAAATACGTTGTTATGTTGATAGGATATCCCTGATTACGTTCTGACCTACTGTTGTGCCGTATACTGACAGAAATATCGATTACCGTCAACGAAGGTACGTTCGTGTACTGGTAACCTTAACACTGATGTTTACTGTATGCATATACGTGCTATGTGTATTGTATGCGTAGATGTGATAGATGATGACTTTATGTCTGTTATGTGTTTATGTTTATTGTAGGTATGTACGTTCGCGTACTGTAACACTAATCTGATGGATATAGTATGCGTGTATGTGATGTGTGTGTGGTATGATGTGAGTATGGTATGTGTATATGTGGTGTGTTGTTGGAATGCATATTATGTTAGAAAATAACTGTATGCATGCTGAGAGCGATATATTTGTAAGGCTGGGAGCGATACATCTGTAATGCTGGGAGCGATACATCTGTAATTGTGGGAGCGATATATCTGCATGCTGGGAGCGATACATGTGCATTGGTTGGGTGTGATTTATATGTTGTGTTGATGTTGTTGTGTAACCCATATGTGTGTATGTATACATGAGGTTAACCGTTACCTGAGATCCGGTGCGGATCTCAGCTCTTAACATAGCATCAAGGTCAGAAGGACCGAGGACCAAGGAGAGAGGAAAGCAGCAGGTTCAAGGATCCGGCTGAAGACTTTCCGTTATTGTCCTTTACTTTTGAAAACTCTTGGTTGTTGAACCACTTCTGTAATTAGCCGTGGGCATTTTGAATAAATATATCAGTTACACTCTTGTTCCGATGCTCTACTCTGATGAAAAATTTTATACTGCTTTTGGAAAACGGGATGTTACAGGGGCCATCCCTAGCCCCCTAAATCCGCCATTGATATCAACAGACACATATAGGCACACACACCCCCACACCCATATAAATACACACACACGCAAAGATATACATGTATATATGTGTGTGTGTTTATATTTGTACACACGCATATATTGACAAACACACAAATATACATATACGTACACACCCACCCACCCACCCACCCACACACACACGTACACATACATACACATACACACATATTAAATATATATGTGTAGACACACACACATATACATACATACATATATGTAGACATGTGTGTCTATAGATATTTGTGTGTAGACACACACATATATATACATACATAGACACACACACACACACATATCTAAAATTTTCGTTGACTGGAAGAATATACGCATCTACATACATATACTCACAAAAAATCAAACACACTTGAGAGAATAAAATAATGGTGTTTTAGGAAAAAAAATTTACAATTATTAGAATGTTGTCCTATTATTAGGACCAAAACCAACTCCCAAATATTGTCTTATAATTAGGACCAGAGAGAGTATATAATAAAACATGTGAGGTTGTGCGAGAGAGACTCTAGACCTCTTGAGTTAGATTGACTGTTTGAATATCATGGATCTATACTAATTTTGAAGAAAATTACTCCCTCTGATCTTATGCTTAATACGGAGTATAAGATATATTTATCTAATTTAATTATATTAAGAAAGTTGATTAAGTTGGTTATATGACATGTATTTTCTAAAATACCATAGTTATTTTCCTTAATTCTCTCATTTCTTTCTCCTTCTTGATTATGGTTGAGAGTGTATCAATATAATAGAGGTAAATTAAAAAAAGATTGACAAATATGAAAACTATGTTTTATATTTAAGATTAAGATCAACTCCCCAAATATTTCTTAATAGTAAGGACCGGAGGAGTACATCTTTAATTAGATACTACCTCTGATCATAAATATAAGACTCAGTTGACTTTTTTGGAGAGGTTAAATAAGCTAACTAAATTATCTTAAAGTATTATATTTATTGTTTTTCTCTAAATAAAAAAATTTGTCTGATTTATAAACTGATATATAATTTAATCATATACAACATATGATATGATTAAATAATTTATTTAATTTTCGTATTCTCTAAAAAACTCAACTAAATTTTATATTTAGGATTGGATATAGTATGATAATGCTTATAGGAAATTACTATGATACTAATAAGTAATGGTATTTTTTAAAAAAATAAAATAAAATCAAAACGTGGAAGCATAGTAGAAAGGGATAAAGACCAATTTTGCTACGGAAGTTTTGGGTTTGGAGTACCCAGCACCAAGAAGTTTTTTTGGTATCATTTTTGCCCCGGAAGTTTACAAATGTAGCAATCTTGCCCATCAGTTGACCTTAACCGTTGGATTGATAATTTGTGGTATCATTTTTGCCCCGAAAGTTTACGCAAATTTGCTCATAAAAACAACTTTCGGGGCAAATTTGCTCCTAAAAAAAACTTCCAGGGCATATTTGCTCCTTTTTGTAAATTTCCAGGGCAAAAATGATACCAAGAAAACTTATGGGTGCTGGATGCCTCCTAACCAAAACTTCCGTGACAAAAATGATATTTAACCCTAGAAGAAAACTAGAAATGAAGATAACATGTTCAAAGGATAAATATGGGGTTAACATCTTGGAAACGCCCACACAAAACCCACATCATTCTCCCACTAATTGAAAATTAAAAACTGTAATGAGTGGTTTTTGATGAAACCCTCTTGCAAGAGTTGACTAGTTGTTAGTTCCAGACGCAATATACTCTGGAAATGTTTTTTAAATTGTAAAAAATGACGTGTCCACCAAGATAATTAAAAATAAATAATTCCAATTAAGCTGGCACTAGAAAAAAAAAAAAAGAAGCCATTGTACGTAAGACACAACACCAGCAATTAATGACCAACTTTATACAGAAAATATAGTAAGCTCAAAGCAAAGATTCGCTTCCCCATTACTAAACTTTTTAATTGTAATCTCTAGGAGCATATGCTTTTTTAATTAATGGTATATTAATGTTAAAAAGGGGGATAAAAACTTAGCGTAAACTGTATTTTGATTGGATTCAAGTTGAAGATTTGAACTTAAAGTAACCACCTTTGGAGGCAAAAAGAGATTAAAAACACATAAACACAACAAATCGTGCTTTGTAAAGAACTATAAAATTTAATAAAACCAATGATCTCAAAGACGTCCAAAGACAAAAGTCGGCTGAGCAATTTGTAATTAGTAATAATGGAGATATAATTAAAGCAAACTATACGGATTTGTAACTATTCTGATTATTTGAGATTTATTATGAAAATCCAAATCTCACGTTGAGATCAGGGACAAGTTAAACAAACTCCTGATAAGAATGTAAGGAAAATTACGCGCAGGTCCCAAATAACAAAAACAATAATAAAAAAGTCCATTGAAATCACAAAATTACACAGAAGTTCTAAGAGACTTTTTTGATATTATTTGTATTAACAACAGGAAATGTCATATTTACAACCTAAATGCCTGTATTTACAATAAAATTTAAAATCTTGACATTTACAACATAAAAAGTCATATTTACAACAGAAATACATATATTTACAACAATATTTAAACACCGGCTTTTGAACGTAGAGATCATTTACAATGTAAAATTGCTAGATTTACAACAGGAAGTGCTGTATTTACAACAAAATTTAAAATATGTCAATTTACAACATAAAAAGCCATATTTACAATAGGAAATGCATATATTTACAACAACATTTAAAAACCTGGATTTTATTTCCATACAAATAATATCAAAAAAGTCTATTGGGACTTCTGTATAATTTAGTGATTTCAAGAGACTTTTTTATAATTATTTTTGTTCATTGGGACCTACACGTAATTTTCCCAAGAATGTAACTTTGGATTTGAATTGTAAAATCTAAGAATTTACTTTTATTAATAAACTGAGATTAAACGTATATACTTAAATAAAAAAAATATAAAAATGATAATAATTTGATTTAAGCATATTGTAAATATGAATAATTAAAATTTATTAAAGGAATCTACCGAATTTCTATTGGAGGTAAGCGGAATTACTTAATTTATTTTTATTGTATTTGTTTCATTTGGTCTTTACTCATACTTTTTAATGCTTTCCATTCCATTAAAAAAAAATTAATTGTATCAAACATTAATAATTTACCATGCACAACAGAGAAATTTATTTAAAATTTATATATGCAACTATTGAACATAATTAAATTGAAAATGTTAACATGAGTTTAACAGTGAGTTAACACAATTTTGTAAGTATAAATGTAAAAACAGTAAAATCAATGTATGAACTCATAAATTTAACTAAGTTTGTAGTTAGTATGTGTTTAAGAATGATTTGACATGATTATGTAAGTTATAAACGTATACAGTAAACTCGGAGAATAAATTCGTGAGTTTTATAAATATGCTCAGGATTTTGCCTAGGTGGATAGAAAATAGCTTTTACTAGCCAACTGATTAAGTGCTCATTTGGATTAACAGTAGAAGTTACTTTTTATCAAAGTGATTTACGGTTTATGAAGTAAGTGTATGATGAGAGGAGTTTTATGTGCCTATATGGATTAGCAATAGAAGTCATTTTTTCAATGTTATTTATGATATATGAGCTAAGTTTTGTGAGATGAGGTTTATCTCGATTTATGAAAGTAATTTTCTAACACTAATTCAAATTGGCCCTAATTTAATTTACATGTTTTTTTCATACCAACTCGAATATTCACTTTTGACATTAGCCATGACAGGAAGGTGGAGCCTCCTGCGGGTCCCACTCAACACAGACAAGGAAACATCAATTTTAATTTAATGTGTGGGTAAACATGAAGATTGAATTTAAATAATATTAAATGTCATCGCAATTTTGATTTTTTGTCAAGAGTCAAAGCGTCCTTTCCTCCTTGTTTGTTAAAGGCTGGTTTTTGAGAGCGTAAGAAGATTGTGGAGGCAACCATTTTGGAGTCAAACAAACAGAGGAAGCTGGGATTATTCTCCTCGCATCCTTTTCTTTTTCCCTTTTCCTTTTCTCACTATTTTTTTCCTCCTCTCAAGCTTATTATAAGAAGAAATCGTACAGTGAAGAAATCAAAAACCGGTATGTTTTGGATTTACTATCGCAGTGAAAAAGAGCATTTGATGTGAAGTTCTTTGCTTTTAATTATGCTGCGATGAAGAGAGAAACCATAAAGACAGAGAGAGAAGGAAGATGATGGATCTCTGCGTTTTTTCAGGTGTTTAGTTGAGTTCGTTCTTGTCTCACTACAGGATTGAAGTTAATTGGGTTGTCATCAGTGTCGTTTAATTGTAAGCGAAGCCCATTTCTTCTTAAATTTCATGGAGCTGTGAGCTGTTTTGCAAATTTTCGGGATCTGGTTTTTGGGTTCTAGGGTTTGAGCCTTTGACTTCTCTCTCTCTGTCTCTTTCTTGGTTTTCCTCCCATATCTCTGTCTTTTCCTGGGTATTGAAATCTTTTCTGGGTTCTGTATTATAATTTTCTCGGCAAACGCTGAGTCAAGTTCGTTTCTCGTCAGAAATTGTCTGATTTTGTGAATTGGATTCCTGGTGAGTGACCCGCTTCGGTTTTCACGATCGGGTTACATATGTCTCTCCTTCTATTTCGGAGCTGTAAGGCGTGAAGTTGAATTTTGTTACAAATGGGCTAAAACCTTCCTGCTCGTCGTCTTGTTTCAACTGTCTAGTCCACGTTCCAGATTGTAAAATCTCAGTGTTGCTTGTTGAAGAAGGAGGCTACCATGCATTTTTCACTATGGAAGCCAATTTCTCATTGCGCTGCTCTGATCATGGACAAGAAGAACAGACGGAAGGATGATTCAAGTAGCGTTGATATGAGGAGAAGCCCGTCGATTCTCCGGAAATTGCAGGAAAACAAGCTGAGGGAAGCACTTGAAGAAGCTTCTGAAGATGGAAAACTCGTCATATCTCAAGACATGGAAGCTCTTTCGCCGGAAAACAATGATGAAAGCCTCGGGAGATCTCGGTCACTCGCCAGGCTTAACGCTCAGCGTGAATTTCTTCGAGCCACCGCACTCGCCGCCGAGCGCATATTTGAGTCTGAGGAAGAAATTCCTACTCTTCAAGAAGCCTTCAACAAATTCCTCACAATGTACCCTAAATACCAGTCGTCGGAGAAGATCGATCAGCTGAGGTCGGATGAATATTCGCACTTGTCCCCAAAGGTATGCCTTGATTATTGTGGATTTGGACTGTTCTCTTTCGTTCAGACCATTCATTACTGGGAATCCTCTACATTTAGTTTGTCTGAGATAACTGCGAATTTATGTAACCATGCACTTTATGGTGGTGCTGAAAAGGGAACCGTGGAACATGATATAAAGATTAGAATCATGGATTATTTGAACATACCTGAGAATGAGTATGGCCTTGTGTTTACTGTTAGTAGAGGTTCGGCTTTTAAATTGCTTGCTGAATCATACCCTTTCCAAACAAACAAAAAACTGCTGACCATGTTCGACCATGAGAGCCAATCTGTGGCTTGGATGTCTCAGCGTGCCAGGGAGAAGGGTGCTAAGGTGTACAGTGCATGGTTTAGATGGCCAACCCTCAAACCATGTTCCACTGATTTGAGAAAACAGATTACGAGCAAGAAGAGGAGGAAGAAGGATTCAGCAACTGGTCTTTTTGTGTTCCCTGTTCAGTCTAGAGTAACTGGGGCTAAGTATTCTTACCAGTGGATGGCTCTAGCGCAGCAGAACAACTGGCATGTCTTGCTTGATGCAGGATCATTGGGTCCCAAGGACATGGATTCTCTTGGCTTGTCTCTATTCCGGCCTGATTTTATAATCACATCGTTTTACAGGGTGTTTGGGTATGATCCCACGGGATTTGGATGTCTTCTGATAAAGAAATCGGTCATGGCAAGCCTTCAAAATCAGTCAGGGAGTACTGGGTCTGGAATGGTGAAGATCACTCCTGAATTTCCTTCGTATTTGAGTGACTCTGTTGATGGTTTGGACAAATTGACTGGGATTGAAGATGATGAAGTCGTCACTGGGACTGGTGATAAAACCACTGAAACTCGTCAGGGATCCCAGTTGCCTGCTTTTTCTGGAGCATATACATCTGCTCAGGTCCGGGAAGTATTTGACACTGAAATGGATCAGGATAGTTCTGAAAGAGATGGAACTAGCACCATATTTGAAGAAACTGAGAGTGTTTCTGTTGGGGAGTTGATGAAGAGCCCTGTATTCAGTGAAGATGAGTCTTCGGACAACTCCTTTTGGATTGATTTGGGACACAGTCCATTGGGATCTGACCACACAGGTCAATTGAATAAACAGAAGATAGCTTCTCCTCTTCCACCCTTTTGGTTCAATGGAAAGAGGAATCAAAAGCATCATTCTCCCAAGCCAACTTCTAAGATACATGGAAGTCCCATTTCTGACGACAAAGTGGTAAATCATGATACTCATGATGATCGCCATGTGCTTTCATTTGATGCAGCCGTACGGTCGGTGTCACAAGAACTAGACCAGGTAAAAGAGGTCCCTGAAGAGGAACATGTTGCTGAAGTGAGTGACTTTTCAAGAAATGGTAATGGTTCTGGTCATTTATATGTCAATGAGATTGAGGAAGAACCTGAAAGTAGTGAAGCTGGTCACCTTGGATCCATACAAGATGTTCCTTCAAAAGGGTCAGGGCTTAACAATTCATCTTCTGTTGCTCAGCATCACCGCTTTGAAAATGGCTGTACCTCTGAAACATCCTGTGATCTCAAAGAGAGTGCCATAAGAAGGGAAACTGAAGGTGAATTTAGATTACTTGATAGAAGGGAAGGGAATCGATATGGTGGCAGTAGATTTCTTGGTTTGGATGAGAATGAATCTTATAACAAAGGTGGAAGAGTGTCATTTAGCATGGAAGATAACCATAAAGAGTATATTAGCCAATCAATGGAACCGGGGGACATATGTGCAACTAGCTTAGAGGATGATGAAGAGTACACTAGTGATGGAGAAGATGGTGATGAACAGGATTGGGGCAGGAGGGAACCAAATATACTATGCCAGCATTTGGATCATGTTAACATGCTTGGCCTCAATAAAACCACACTTAGACATCGGGTTTTGATAAATTGGCTTGTCACCTCTTTGTTGCAACTGAAGTTGCTAGGTGTTGACAGGGAAGATAAAGCAAATCTTGTTCACATCTATGGACCGAAAATTAAATATGAAAGAGGTGCAGCAGTGGCTTTTAACATCAGGGACAGAAACAGGGGACTAATTAATCCTGAGATTGTTCAAAAGCTGGCTGAAAAGGAAGGAATCTCACTTGGTATTGGTTTCCTCAGCCACATACGGATTCTTGATAACTCAAGAAATCATCATGGGCCTTTGCATCTTGAAGAGGTATCTCTCTGCAAGCCAATGGAGAATGGTCGTCAGGATGGAAAAGGTGGAAAAAGTGGCTTCGTACGGGTTGAAGTTGTTACAGCGTCGCTTAGTTTTCTGACTAATTTTGAGGATGTGTATAAATTGTGGGCTTTTGTTGCCAAGTTTCTTAACCCATCATTTATTCAAGAAGGTGGCCTTCCCACCGTTGAAGAAGGTTCTGAGACACAAGATCGTTGACAAAGTAGCTGCTGGTATTTTATTCAATATTGGAAACTGAACATGAAAGAGATTATCTGTGAAAAGTTATCCAACAAGGTAGCTGGTGGAATCTGCTTGAAGAATTAGCTTGGTGATCATTTGCTTGCTGCCAGAAAGAAGAATTCCGATCTCCACTTCTAAGCTGCGCAAGGCCAGTGGGTGAATTCGTTAATTCATGTTTCTTGTTGCATACATTTTTTTTCTTTATTTTCCTCTTCGAACTTGTTGTAGAGTTTTTCTTTTCTTTTCTTTTTTCCTGGCCAACCACTTGTAGAGTTGGCTTTAGAGATTTTTTACAGTATTGGAAAGTCAGGGAGGGAGTACATGAAATGAAGCAAAATATATGGGTAGAAGCTCTATCAGTATTCATTTTGCTTATGTTGTATACGAAAGGATTTGCAACTTCTGTACAAAGTTAGTGACCATCTTATGATGTTTTGTATGAGACAATCCAAATCCAATAGCTTTGATTTTACTTCTGCCAATAGTGACAAAACCAGGTTAATTTTTGGGTTAAGTTGCAAATTTATCTCGAAAGTTTTCGTTGAGGAGCAATTGCTTTGAAGGTTTTTTCTGGTTGAATATCACCCTAGAAGTTTCAAAACGTAACAATGTTGTCCTATATTGTTAAAAAACTAATGTTGACTATTAAAAAATTGACATTAGCTATTAATATTTTAACAGAAAATGACAATATTATTTTATTTTAACACTTGCGAGGCAATATTGAATCTTAAAAAACTTCCAGAGTAAAGCGAACACTTATAAAGCAAATTTGCTCCTTGATCTTTTTCCCCCCCTTCAGATTCTATGTTGGAGCTTTGTCAGTAAACAATTCTCTTCTGTTCCATACAAATAGGATTTGTAGCTTTTGTATATAGTTAGAGCTCATCTTATGCTATTGTGTAAACTTAGAGCTAATCTGTACAAAAAGTCCCCGAGACCATTCAGCTCCAATAACTTTGTTGATCTTCTTGTCCTTGCATGTTGTAATTGAAAGTTAAATTTGACTGAGAAGTGAGAATTGAACACAGAAATGTGGATCTATTGCCTCCTTTGAAATGTATCAGCTCATTTTGAAATGTATCAGCTCATGAAAAGCTTGATGTATCATATAAATTAGGGGTAATGGTGCAAATATACTCATTAACTTTTACCTGATATGTGCCAAATACCATGTAAAAATTGGTTGACTTAATGGCTGTGACATTTTTATACCATTTTGAAAATTTCATGCATATTATTGTACCGTTTTCTTGACTGACATGTCTTATAAACAGTTAACATTAGTTGACTTAACGGTCGTGATATTATTGTACAATTTTGAATTGTTTATAGGTATTTTTGCAATTTATGGTGTTTGGCGCACATTCCTGTTCCAGTTAATCAAACCATGCTTATTGTTTCAAAGGGCAAAGAATTTGAGAACACCGTGAGGGAATGTAGAAACAGAGTAATTGTAATCTGTCCTTCATGCTTATACTTTTGAAGCTGCTTCTGATTTCTTGTAATGACATCAAAATTCAATTTTTTCTGCTCAACTGGTTTTATCCAATGGATGTTAATATGTTACTAAAAGGTTCACCTTGCTTTCTTGATGTTACCTTCCTATGATTTTTTGTTTCTTCATCTTTTATCGGCAACTAGACGGTGAGCAATAAATCTTCATTTCTGCAAGTTTGTCCTGACACAATATGTGTGTACTCTGTGTGTGTGTATATATCCTCGAAATCTGAGAAGCAATTTATTTTATTTAGTAATATTCAATTTTATTAGCTGTTCCTTGCGTATCATCATCTTTTGCTTTCTGCTTCTCTCTGGTTTTGGGTGCTTCCAGATTGCAGAATGTGACATCAGTTTGATACTTGCTGTGAACTATGAAGTACACTCTAAAGAAACACGAAACCTCTGGAAAATGAAAAGCTTGTGAGGGAAGGTGGTTCTAGGACAGAGACTACACTGAAGGTCGAAGGACACTAGAAGGCCTTTGTTTTTCAAAGTTTGAATTACTTAATACTAATTCTTAATACTCCCTCACAACACCTACTTTATATTTATCTTTAAAAGTAGTTAAAAACAATAAATATGCCAGATATCCATTTTTTTTCAATATATCCTTATTTATTAAAGGAATAAGTAAGAGAGATAATAAATATTCCATCTGGTCCTTATTATAAGGCACCAACTAACTTTTCTCACAAACCGATAAAAGTAGTTAAAGTCAATGAAATTATCCTAGAATCTAAGTAATTTCCAATATTACCTCTACTAATTGCACTAAACTCTAATATTGTATTAATTATTACTCTCACCCACTATCCTTATTAATTATGGGCAGACATGGAAAAAAATTATTAATGCTCATCGGGAACAAGCAAGTACCTTATAAAAAGGACCAAATAAATTTGTTAGTTGGTGCCTTATAGAGTAATAAGGATTAGAGGGAGTAAGAAAAAGGAAAAAAGAGAATGTAGGGGAAAGAATGATGAGAGAGAGTGACAAATTTTGAAAATAAAAAATAAATGCATGGACAAAAGCAAAATGATTCTTACAAAAAAAAAAAAAAAAACCACTAACAAGTTTGTCTATTATATTTTGAACAAGGAGTATAAGATTTATTTAACTATTTTAAGTATATTAAGGAAATTAGTTAAATTTGTTATTTGTTAAGAAAATGCATGTTGGTTTTTTAAAATACCATCTTAAATAACTTGTATTAAAACTACGCTTGACATAAACTCCTTTAACATGTGAAATTAATAAATATAGTTTAAAGAAAAATGATAAATATAAGAGAGACAAAGTGGATTGATATCTTATACTCCCTTCAGTTCATAATATAAGGCACTTATAGAAGGAATGCATGGTCCAGAATATAAGTCACATTCAATTTAACTTTCTAAATTTACCCACTCATTATATCTCTTCTATCTCTCAAATAATATTCCAAATGCAATTAAACATGTCTCTCTAGTGGAAAAAAATTACATTTTAAGACATATTAAATGATTTAACTGTTATTTCTTATTTCTCGTAATATTATTAAAGTACCCTATACTATAGATAGATCAGAGAGAGTGTTTAAAATCAAATCTAACCCCAAGCTAACAACTTTATCAGGGATAGAGACATTAGAAACTCTAGTTGACCGTTAGGGTTTGTAACGGAGGGGCAACATTGCTCCGTTTTGATACTTCAGGGGTAACATTGCTCCGCCGAAAACTTAAGGGGGCAAAATTGCTCCTAGACACGTATTTCAATGACAAAATTAATACTTAACCCTTAAAAAAAGAACTTATATCTGAATTCACATATGAAACTAAAATATTACTCTCTCTCTCTCTTTTTCTCAGCTATTGGTCTTATAGTCTAGTGACATAAGAACTTTCCTACGAATGATAAGTCGTGAGTTCGATTTTATCCCTATCCTCAAGCTGTTAGTACATATCCTTTGAATAAAAAAACAATACTTTTTTGGTCCATTCTCAGTAACAGTGTATAAAGATAGAGACAGATCGATTTGAAGAATACAAAAACAATAAGTCTTGTTGACTAATTAGTTGAAGTCAGTTTACCTGCATCCCATAATATCATCATATACTTAATTAATAACTAACTATACATTAAAAGGTCTTATTTGGTAATTTTCTTGAGAGTTCTTTTTAATCTTCCTTGATCTGTTATCACATATCCAAGGAGAATGGATGAGTTCAAATTCATATTCAAAACCTTGTTGAACTCAAAATTCAAATTTGTCTTCAGTTAATAGTGAGAAAACCCTGGTGTTTTGTCTTGGCTTCCATGTCTTGACAATTTTGATGCTTGAGAGTTTAGAGAGAAGGGAAATACTTTCAAGTGTTGCTTGTCAAGTGAGGATTTCAGCAGCTAGCAAGCAAACCACCTTAAAAAAGATATTTGATTGTCAACGGCAAGCTGCATTTCTGTCTGCCATATTTAGATGATGTCTCAAACTTAAATACCAAGGGCCCGTTTGGTTCAGGGAATTCAGCGGAGGGGGAGGGAACTTAATACAGTTCCCACCCGAGAAACATGTTTGGTGTGTGAACTTCCAGGGAACTCAGCTTCCCACCTTCTCCCAAGCTCCCACCAACGTGGGAATTTCCCTCCATTTCAGCTCCCTCCATTTCTGGCGGGATCTTGAAAACTTCCCGGGAGAGTGAAATTTTTTGACTTCAAAGCCCCTTCGAAACATAACCAGAGACGAGGTTGGAGCAGAGACGAGGTTGGAGCTGGAAGGAGTAGACGAAACAAGGTTCAGACGACAGCAAGCTTCAATCGAACGAGTAGGCAACGAAGATCGATTTGGTGTGTGAGTTGCGTATTGGTGAGGAAGGAAAGGACAAAGCCATGGGTGTACAATGACATAAAATTCTTCTTCGGGTTGCGTATTGGTGAGGAAGGAAATGACGAAGAAAATTCTTCTTCTTCTTCTGTACAGTGGCTCTTCTTTTATACAGTGACAGAAAATTCTTCTTCTTCTTCTTCTTCTTCTTCTTTTGTGCAGTGGCAGAAAATATTGTTTGTGTATTATGAAACATGTATGATGAAATATTGTTTGTCTATTTGTCCTGTGTGTCGTGGGTTGTTCGCTTTGTGTTATATATGTTGGTGGTGATATGATGTTGTCTTCTTTGTCAAATTATACGTTCTTGTCATGTAATCCGTTCAACTGCTTGTCTTCTTTGTTGTGTGTTTATGTTCGAACGTAATCATAAAGTTCGAACGTTTACTCACAGTTTTTTGGCCCCCTGTTTTATTTGAATCTTGTTCTCATGTCATTCAAATTTGTTCATATCACGCATTATTGGAAGTTTTCTTCATTGTTATACAGCTTTTGATTACGTTGATGTCTCATTGCAATTTGCATCTGAACCACGCCGCGATTTGATTAGGGTTCATTTTTGTTCGATGAAGAAAAAAAATTTCAGTCCAATTTCTTTTTCTGGGTTTTTATTTTTAGGGGCAATATAGGAATTTTGCCTCATCTTCCCACTTAACCCACACCCAATTCTTCATACCAAACAATTTATCTTCCCACAACTTACTTATATTCCCATGTCTACCAAATGACTCAATTTTTTAAAGTTCCCTCTCAATCTTCCCTTCCCTTCCTTTAAGTTCCTTTCCCTTCTTTAAGTTCCTTTCCCTCCTTAAATGTTCCCTGAACCAAACGGGCCCCAAGTGTTCATGATTTTGTATGCGAGTGTGTTTATATTGATTGAATTAGAAAAAAAAAAGTTATTTGGATATATTATCTCTGATTTTAAATATAAGAGTTAGATAAATGGCTTATACCTATATTTATTTTATCTCTAAATTTTATAATTTATCTCCCAAAATACTTTTATTGGATGCACATTATAAGGGATTTTTCATCAAAGTGCAGCTATTATATACATGACTAGAAAGGGTAATCAAAGAAAGCCAACACATATTTATCACAAATAACTAATTTAACTAATTTTTTTAAATTATTTATTTAAATTTTTGTATTAATGACGGAAGATAGTAATAAATACTCCCTTTGGTAAAAAAGAAATTGATCCATAATATAAGTTAAGTAGTGAGTTATTAATTAATCTTCTTAAAATATTATCCATATCATAATTTACTAAAAAAGACTTAAAATATAATATAGTTTTTTATTTAAATTTTTTAAATAAGATAAGAATTAATACAATTTCTAATCTCTTAAGTTTTCTTTCATTTTAATTGTGATCTCTCAAGTTTTGAATCGTATGTTTTGGTCCCTCAAAAGATAAAATGACCCTGATATTTATTTAATTTTAGGCACAAATGTTTTAAACGGAATAAATTTGAGGGAGCTAAACCTTTGATTTGAAAGTTGAGAGATCAAATCCGAAATAAAAATTAATTTAAGGGATGAAATATTGTATCAACTCATAATAAAAAGTTAAAACAATGTTTCAAAGGAGAAATTTAACTAATCAAGATGTTTGAGGTGGGGAGAGTACAAGGCCCTTCAATTTTAAATGGGTAAAGGTGCAATTTTATACATGAAGTTTATCCCAAGGAGCGTCCAGCACCACGAAGATTTTTCTGGAGCAAAAGTACACACGAAGTTACGTTTCGGGAGCGCCCAGCACTACGGGCGTTAGTTGACCGTTAACTTGGATGGAACACTGACGTGGCGCTTATTTGGACCAACACGCTGACGTGGCTGTTGGTAAGTGAAAAAAAAAATTACCATTTTTTCCCTTAGTTTTAAATAAAAATTACCCTTTTGCCTTTAGTTTTAAATAAAAAAAACTAAAAATACTCCCTCCCTTCGGTGGGCCCCACCACCGGCCACCCCATCGTCGGCGGTGGGGTGGCCGGTCGCCGGCGGTGAGGGGTCGGTGGTGGGGCCCACCACCGCCGGCGGCCGACCACGTAATTTTAGTTTTAGTTTTTTTAAAAAAAAACTTAGGGCAAAAGGGTAATTTCACCTAAAACTAAAGGCAAAAGTGTAATTTTACACGAGTTACTATTCACTTCCATCCAAGTTAACGGTCAACTAACGCCTATGGTACTTTTGCTCCCAAAACGTAACTTCGTGTGTACTTTTGCTCCAAAAAAAACTTCGTGGTGCTGGACGCTCCCTAGAGTAAACTTCATGTGTAAAATTGCACCTTTACCCATTTTAAATTTAAGGGAAAGCCCATGTGCCATTGTTTTGTCTTCTTTTGAGAAAGAAAAAGAGAGTAGCAGCTAGCAGTGTAGCAAGCAAGCTAGCTAGCCGGTAAGAATTTGAGTTATAAAAATTCATAGAAACTCTCAAATTCAACCGCTTTTACCCCCACTCGCATAGCCTTATTCTTTGGTTCCAAAACACCGCTCTAGAGAGAGAAAGAGAAACCAAAGAAAAAACCTGTTTTGTTCCAAAGATCACAGAAGAAAATGACTAAAGACGACGACTTTAAGCTCCTCAAAATCCAGGTACTTGCTTTTCTTCCCCCTTTTCAACTTGGGTTTTCCTCTTTTCCTCAAGAATCTTTTTTCCCCCCTAAGTTTCTTGTTTTTGCTGTCTTTCTTTCTTCCCCTGCAGACATGTGTTCTCAAAGTGAACATTCACTGTGATGGTTGTAAGCAGAAAGTGAAGAAACTACTTCAGAAAATTGAAGGTCCTCACTTTATTCTCTTCTTTTCTTGTTGTTTCCATTTTAAGTATTGTCCTTACTATTTAGTATTTACTCCCCTTAGCACCATCACTGTTCTTTTTCTTGTCTACAAAATGTTTGCTTGAGAAGAATTTGTACGGACGAAAAAGGTAAAGAAAATAGTTAGCTTTGTTTGATGAAAGCCATTGTATGTCACATTTTTGTAATACACTACAAACATACCACAATTTAGTGAAGCTATCTGCATAATTCCAAAAAAAGAATATTATGCATAATTTATACCTATCTTGACTTGGTCCATATGAAGTAGATACCACTAAAGGTCATGATTTTTCACTTTCAGGCTTGGGTTTGATTTTCTTTATCACTAGGCGTTTTTGGGACACTGTCTTTTTCTTGCAGGTGTTTATCAGGTTCAGTTAGATGCAGAACAACAGAAAGTGACAGTTTCAGGATGTGTTGATTCTGAGACATTGATCAAGAAACTTGTGAGAGCTGGTAAATATGCAGAACTTTGGTCATCACAGAAAACAAATCAGAAGCAGAAGCAGAATAACAACAACAACAACATCAGCAATAATAACAAAAACTGTGTGAAGAATAATGACAAGAACCAGAAAGGCCAAAAGCAGCAGCAAGGACAGGTTAATAACAACAACCAGCAGAAATTTAATTTCCCTGCTTTTGGTTCTGAAGATGATGATGAGTTGTACGAAGAAGACGGCGATGAAGATGATGATGGGTTAAGGTTCATTATTGAGAAGGCTAATCAACTGAATTTGATGAAGCAGCAGCAAGCAGCTAGTGCTGCAAAGAATGCAAAGAATAATGGTGGAACTATGAATCAAGCTGCTTCTTCCAACAATGGAGGCAAGGCAAACTACAACAATAATAATGTCAATGGTGGTGGCAAGAAAGTAAGCTTTGATCCAAAAGCCATGGCTTCTCTGAAAATAAACAGTAATGCCAATCTGGGTAGTGAAAGTCTCAGTCTTGGAGAACCCAGAAAGGTCACAAATGACATAGGTCCAATGATGAGTCTTGCTGGTTTTAATGGAAATAGTAACAATGCAAACAATTCTGGATTTGGAGGATTTCAAGTTCAGTCCAACAACCTTGGATTCCAAGGACCCTCCTCAGGAATCATCCCAAATGGTGGTTTTCTCACAAATCAGCCATACCCATCACCTTCTTCATCTCATTTTCTGATGAACATGAATGGTTTTAGTAATAATAATCATCCATCTTCATTGATGATGAACATGAAGCAGCAACCCCAGATGATGTATCAGAGGGCTCCATTTGTTCCTCCTAGCACTGGCTATTACTGGAATAACAGCTACAACTATAATAGTGACTGTGATTACAGTCCTGCCATTGTCAATTATTCTCATTATCAGCTACCTAATTTCTCTGGGGAAGATCATCATCACTATGCAGCTGATATGTTCAGTGATGACAACACTAACAGCAACTGCTCTGTTATGTGAAAAATGATAGATTGTGAGGATCTAAAAGCATTGAAAAGTTAGAAAAGAAGACAAAAAGCAAGTGAGATCATAGTGTTTGACCTGAAAAGTTCCCTTTTTAGCTTGCTTTTACACATCTTGTAAGCTTTTGACTGTAACTTTTAGAGGGAAAGAATGTGTGAGAGAGATGGATGCGTGTTTATGAATCATGTTCTGTGTAACGTAGATGTGAATTTGAATGATGTTGCCTTTATTTTCCCCTTTCAAAAAAGAAGTCTAAATTGCTTGCTTCACAAAACATGTCTTTTCAGTGTTGTGTTCTGACTTCTGATGCTTTGAATTTCTAAACTGGGAAGTCTGAAGTACGAGGAAAATTATAAAACAAATGTGACTGAAGATTAGAATCTGATAGGAGGGGCAGGCATGTCTCCCCAGCTTTAATCAGTGTAATATTTTGGTGTAAACACCTTAAGCTGTAAGCTTGCCACTCCAATATATATATATATATTTTTTTAAAAAGCTGATTGAAGAGGAGAGCAAGTAATACGGGCTAAGCCCCTAGTTTGCTTGCGCGGTTAGGGTTGGGGATTTTCCAGCTCATAAAAGTGTGGGCCGCACATGCTTGACCCGTGTGGCCCGCAAGTTGGCAAGATAGCCCGCATATTTTTTTTTTGTATTTTTTTAATATGATAATTTTTACAAAACTCATAAGTTTCACATTCTCACTTGATATCTTCCAATCCCAAAGAGAAAAAAATTAAGCATCATTCCTCCTTCTTTAAACTAAAATATTATATTTTGATTCTCAAGGATAATTTGATATTTGTTGCCAGTAAACTTCAACAAATTTAATAATTTTATCTCTTGAATTTGGATTATGTTTTGGAATTTTCATAAGTAAAATGATTAATGTTAAGAAAGCAAATTTGATGAATCATATATATGTGTCTCGTATTTTCGGTCGTCTTAAGAAAACATGAAAAAATATTTTAACAAAATGTGGGCCCGCGGGCTGGCCTACCAACCCGCAAATGCAGGTTAGGGTTGGCATTTTGCCATCCCATAGGTCGGTGTGGGTTAGCTTACATTCCCAGCTCTACTAAGAGAAATGAATTCAATTTATGAGCTTGTTTGGTTTGCTGAAAAATTGGAGGTGGGACAAGAAAAGTTAAAATTTTCCACCGACGGCGGGCGTTTGATTTCCATTGTCAATTGGAAAATGATTTCCCATTGGAACGCATTTTCAACTGTATAGTTGAAAATGGGTTCCAACTAAAATTGGTGGGAAACAATTTTTAAGAGGGGTAAAGATGCAAAAATACACATGTGTTTTACTTTGAAGAGCGCCCAACACCAAATTTTTTTTTTTTTTTTGTGTGCAAAATTACACATGAACTTTCAAAATTGGGGCAAAAACACCATCGCCATTAGAATTGCTTAACATATGTTATCTTTTCGGTGGGCCCCACATTATTAAAATAAATAAAAATACCTAGCTTTTTTTATTTCCCTTACTGCCCTCCCTTCCTTCTATCAGTCGCTCATCACCATCTTGTGTGCCCTCCCTTCCCTTTATCAGATTGGTTTTTTTTTTTTTTTAAAAAAAAATAAATTTCCTTCTTCTCCGGCTGATACGGCTCGTGTCGTCGTGTGTGCCGGATTTCTCCCTCCCTCAAATCCCAACACCAACTCAATGGACTCAAATCTGAAAAACTCCGTAGGACGCGCAATCTTAAGGAAAACTTGGTTTCATCTCTCTCCCTCAGATCCCAACGCACGATTCATGCTTCTCTAGTTTAATGGTTGATAGATCGTCAGGTTTGGCTCATTGATGATGTAATCTTCTTTGGTTCGTGATTTTTTGCTCAAGTTCATACCTCTATTTTTCTTTGTTTTCAATATGCTACCTCTACTCCTTTATCTGCGTTGTTTCAGTATATTTGGGCAATTATTGGTTATTGGTGGCTGATAGGAATCTTGTGGTTGTTTCTATGGTGGCCGATGTACATACAATTCCTAGAAATTTCTTCCCGTTCCTTTCTATAATCCCTCGCTCTGAACGAGGGAAGGAAAGGTCAAGAGGAAGAAAAGGATTTGTGCCTAAAACGCATAAGAAAGATACAATGTTGAACAAAGTTTGTGATTAGGTAATCGTAGACTTCTTTCCAGTCCCGGACGTTCTTGGATTTCGCAAGCGATGGCATCGACGTCTACCATTTTGGGATTAGCTAATTGTAGGCTTTGTTTTTTGGTTGTATCTGACATGAGATTTGGGTTTTAGGTTATTTGATTTCCCCGATTCATGGGCTTTATGTGAAATCATTGTTTAAATCCCTGCTGTTCTTTGGGTTTTGGATAAGATCTAGCAATTTTGTCTCAGATGATGATGGCTAGAGGTGATGAATCGAGAGGTTGAAGGAAGAGGGTTTTTTATTGAGTTGAGGGGTATTTTGGTATTTTCAAAGTGTAACTAACGTCTGTTAAGCAATTTTGACGGCGATGGTATTTTTGCCCCAATTTGAAAGTTCATGAATAGTTTTGTACCCAAAAAAAGCATTTGGTGTTGGGCGCTCCTCAGGGTAAAACACATGTGTATTTTTGCACCTTTACCCTTTTAAGAGGGGAGGGAAATCATTGGGCCTGTTTGGAGTCTAGTGTTTCAAGCGTTTGGACCAGCAATTTTGGAAAAAAGTCCAGTAACGTTGCCAACTGATTTTTGGTTTGTTTGGGTTGAGCTTTAAGTTCACTAGACTTTAAGTTAAAAAAACTCAAAAAACCAGTTAAGGAAAAAGCTCCACCATGAAGCCTTTTCCAAAAAGCTCGAAGCTTTTTGACATGGGCCCTGCCACTTCTACCACTATCAATCCAAACACAAATCATTATTTACAACTTGACTTTTTTCCTACCAAGCTTTTTTTTAAAGTCAGATAGCTTTTAAGCCACCGCTCCTACCGCCAACCCAAACAGGTCCATTAAAGACACAAAAGCCCATTGATGTGACTCTAGATGTAATTAAAAAGAGGAATGTGGTGTGTGGGTCCCATGGGCCTTTAGATAATATTTTTACTTTAGGGATAAAATGGTCTTTTAGCTCATTTTTCTACCTCATTTTCTTCAAATCAAACAAGCAATTTTCTATTAACCCTTTTTTTTTTCTATTGCAAATCAAATACTTCTGTAACAAAATATTTTTCATTCTTTTCCTTTCAATTCCATTCCTTTTTAGCCCTTTCTTTAAACCAAACAGGCTGATTGTAAGGATTAATAACTCGTATATTTGGTTTTATATTGAAAGCTAATCCTCTTATCCTATTTATTGGACATAAAGAAGAATGCTTTTTATTATATTTATTGGGCATAAAGAGAAATGTTTCATATGAATGTACAATTTTATCTTTTATTTATTATTGTATTAACTTTATTTTTATAGAGCATATTAGTAATATACATTAAGTTGGAGTAATGTTGAAAATTGTTGATTTATTATAAGGCTAAATGAAACATGATGGAAGTAACTATTTTTTTTTTTTCTGAAATAAAGAGGTAAACATTAATTGCCTGAAGTTACAGACAAGATTAAACTTGTGATGTGTCATTTATATGGGAGATTACATGTTTTTTTTTTTGGCCAACTATATGGGAGCTTACACGTATTAATTCAAACAAATGGTCAATATGTATTTTTCCAACTATTTTAGAAGTTCTAGTTACTTTTGTCCTTCAAAAATGCATTTGTGCCGGGGCACACTTTTGAGAAAATTTCATGTGTATTGTTGCTCCTTAACATTTAAAAAATTCAAACAAACAATCAACTAACAGTCAATGTGTATTTTTGCATCTATTTTAGAAATTCATAGTTACTTTTACCCCACAAAAAAATATTTGGTGTTGCGCGTACTTTTAGAAAAATCTCATGTGTATTTTTGTACTATTTTGAAAATTTATAGTTACTTTTACTCCTCAAAAAGTAAGAGTAAAGTTGAAAATTGTTGATTTATAAGGCTAAATGAAACATGATGGAAGTAATTGTTTTTTCTAAAATAAAGAGACAAACACTAATGGCATGAAGTTACAAACAAGATTGAAATTGAGACCTGAGCTTACATGTGTTAATGGTCATTAGGTGGGTGTGACTTATTTACAAGACAAGAGGAGTATTAGAATTTAGTGTTGTGTTCTGTTGCCTTTTAAGTTTTGATGAATTAAACTAAGGGTTAAAGTGTAAATTTATCTTAAATTTTTTTGCTGAAGAGTAATATTGCTTTGTAAGTTTTTTAAGTTCAATATCAACTCAAAAATTTTAAAATGTAGAAATGTTGTTCCATACCATTAAAAAACTAATGTTGACCATTAAAAAATTGATGCTAACTGTTAATTTTTATAACAAAGAAGTGCAACATTGTTTCATTTTAACATTTTTCGGGCACTATTGAATCTGAAAAACTTTCAGGGTAACATTACACATCAGCAAAAACGTCTTAGACAAATTTACATCTTAACCCTTAAAGTAAAAAGAGGAGCTGATATCATTTATAAGAATTAAGGTATTAATACGTAGATTATGGTTTTTTTCCCCCTGGGAATTCACAAAGACATTGCAGACAAAGTGACACAAATTCACTGTTTTTTGTGAACAGGCTTTAGGTTTTTGTTTTTGTTTTTGTTTTTTTGTTTTTTTGTTTTTGCTGAAGCAACAAGCTTTAGTTGGAACAGTGGAGTTGACAATGTATACTTTTGGTGCACGTTAAGTAGATAAGCACTTGTAGCCAAAAAGAAAAAAAAAAAAAAGTAGATAAGCACGCGCATGTTCGGGAGTACCGTACTCCCTCTAATCCTATATATAAATAATTTATATCTCATCCAAATAAAAAAGCTAAAAATAGAAACATTAAATTAAAGGGAAAATCTTTGAAATATCTCAAGTCTCATGAGATATTTGGGTAATATAATCTAATTATGAAAAAGACTAAAATACTGAATTTGATTATATTACCATGCCCCCTTCTTCTCAAATTCACTAAAGACATATTGGTCTTTTCATAATGAGATTATATTATTCAAATGTCCTATGAGATTTGGCTATAAATTAGAGATTTTAAGGTATTTTTTATCGTATTTTGTATAGTTTGGGACTTCAGTATAATTTTCTCAAAATTGAAATCTTTTGATTTCTATAATCTTGAATGAGGTGTAATGTAAACTTTAACTGGATATATTTAACTAGTTCATATGGTTATAACCACATAACATTTTAGCCCCAAACTTTATGAAATATATCATTTTATTTTAAAATAAATATAGGGATTAATTTATTAAATGTTAAACTAAAAAAACTGAGTTTATTGAGTTGAAGTTTCGAGTTACAATCGAGTTAAAATAATAAAAATGGATTTGTATTAAGTTAATGTTTAGGGATTAAGAGTGAAAATTATAAGGAGAAAAAGATTAATTTTTACTATCAAAATTAAAGACAATTAATTGAATCATAAATATTATTTAAGTTTTTCTTCCAATGCATGATTTTTAAAAACACTTTCTCTCTCACATATCACCTTTTCCTCTACTCATCAAAATGTATGAAAAGGTAAAATTGAGAAAAAAGTAATTAACAATTTATTTTATGAAAAATAACTTATAAAAATAACCATTAGTTTCTTTTAAAATATGACTTATATAGAAGATGAGGTAATGTGTTATAACTTATAAGTAACCAACGCGTTACATTAGGACCACATTCCAACT
The DNA here is from genome assembly GCA_025563575.1 of Acacia pycnantha. Taxonomy (NCBI): domain Eukaryota; kingdom Viridiplantae; phylum Streptophyta; class Magnoliopsida; order Fabales; family Fabaceae; genus Acacia; species Acacia pycnantha. The sequence goes on from JAMWYP010000270.1 coordinate 91,124, forward strand.
TGGAGAGCTACAATGTTTACACGATTTCTAATTATATAAGTAACTTTTTTTTATTAATAATAAGACAAATTTATTAAAAAACATTTTAACTACCACTCTGGTCCTATTTATAAGTCCCATTTGGTCAAAAAATGTGGTCCTATTTATAAGTCATCTTTTAGGTAATAAATGAGATTGTGACAATTTTGCCCATATTAATTATACCAATGAAAATAGAGAGAGAATAAAAAGTTGAAAGATACCCAATGAAAATAGAGAGAGAAGAAAAAGTTGAAAGATACCCATTCATAAATGAGGGCAAAGTTGAAAATTTACCCCACAATCATTGAGCTAACTAACTCTCCTTGGTATGTGTGTTTTGGTCAAAAGGGACTTATAAATAGGACCAGAGTGGTATGTACTTATGATAGTTAACTTGTCTTTATGATATATTATTAATTATATTTATCACACAAGCACATGGCCTTATCCAATGAAAATCTTATCTTTTAAATTAATAATAAAAATTAATATATTATTTTTCTCTTCCTCACATAAGCAGATATTTAATTTGTTTATCTAGAACTATTTTTAATTTATGTTTACAATCAAAAAATAAATTTTTTTTTTTTGTTGCAAATGACGTAACAAGTGTGGCACATTTAATTCACGGGTGAAAAAAAGGCTTTTAAGACCAGACAAAAGAGGTATCGTAAGACCGGACCCGCGTCAGGTCTTGTTCCAGGCGGTATTAAAAGTCTCCCTATTAAGATCGGACTCGAACCGGTCTTAAAGAATTTCTTTTAGACCGGACATTCTAAACCTTAGGTCTTAAAAGTCGTACTAAATAGATCTGAAATATTTTTTGTTCGGTCCTAAAACTCAACCTTTAAGACCAGACAAAAACTCGACCGCTCTTAAAAGATCTGAATATTAAGACCGGACAAAGATCAATCCGGTCCAAAAAATAGCGGATTCTAAGACCAGATGACTAATTACCCGGTCTTAAAAGACCGACTTTCAAGACCGGATGATATATACATCCGGTCTAAAAAATTGAACTTTTAAATCGGACTTATAAATAGACCGGTCTTAAAAGACCAACTTTTAAGACCAGCTTAATACCTTTAAAACCGGTCATAGAAATACATCCGGTCTTAACAGTTGAACATTTAAGACCGGCTTATTTATTTCCGGTCTAAATTTTTCTGAATTTTTCCCAGTTTTGTTCTTCCTGATCATATATATATACACAAATCCACCACCCAAAACAACACATAAAAGTCGATACTTTAAGCTACAAACTATGAACAATTATGAATAAATTGAATTGGGAAAAAGAATACAAATATTATCCACCATGAGTTATGTGACCTCTTAAGACTACAACAGCTAAAGTAATTTATACAATAAGCTAAGCTAAGATAACTTACAATCACAATGAGTTACAAATACAGCACGTAAATCAACATACATGCCCAATATATTATTCATCATGCCTTCATCTGATTCCCACCCAACAACGTAACATCATCTTTTATATAACATGCCCCTTTTGAATCGGATCCTGCCACAAAAACAAAACAAGAACAAATTCATAGTCAGCCTGACATTGTTTAAGAACATAGAAGGAATATAATATAGTTAAAACCTTAAAGTTTTCAAAGAATTCTGCATATGAATATTACCTTATGAATTGACTCTTTTATAAAGTGATATCCTCCCATATCCCTTCTTGATGATCATTTCTTATGCTGGTTCATTATCCTCTTCATCTTCTTCGTTCATGTCCTAGACCCCTTGAAAAAGAGTACTCTCAGGAAGACCATAATTTGAATGACTTTCCTCATCAATATCAATGACCCTCTTTCCTTGGAGTGCTACAGACCACATTTTATTTTCTTGATCGGTGATATAGAACACTTGTTTTGCATGGTTTGCCATAATAAAAGGTTCATCACCAAAACTTCTACTATTGACATCGACTAAAGTAAATTCTAGCCGATCGATCTGAACACCATTATTGACATTAACCCACTTGCATTTGAAGATGGGAAATCTAATTTTGACATAGTCCACCTCCTAAATCTCTTCAATAACCCCATAATATGACATGACTGCCAATTTAGGCCTCTTGTCTTTCGAATCGGAGAAGTGCATAGATTCACCCTCTAACATAACACCACTGTTCTGGACTGTGCTCCTATCATCTAGGGACTTCATGTAAAATGTATAACCATTGATCACATACGAATTCCAACTTATGACATCAACCTCAGGACCACGTGCTAACCATTTCATTGTATCAGAAACACATTCAGATCCCTTGACCTTTTGTTTGAACCAGTTTGCAAAAGTTCTGTTATGCTCCCTAATCAACCTTTGTTCGGTCATTCGATAGTTTTCTTTCCTTACAGCTTCTTTATGTGCATATATGTTGGCTTGAACTTCATCAACATTATTCAAGATGTATAAGTGGACTTGTTACAATTCATCAGGATCCACACTCTTTACCCAAGCCCCTCGTCTACCCCCTTCAGCGTACTTTTCAATCTCGAAAACTTTACTACAAACTGCATTGAAGAAGAAATAAAGTCTAGTCAAAACGACCCGAAGATCATATTCGGCGATGCCTCGAATAGCTACTGGGAGTAGCTGTTGCATCAATACATGACAATCATGAGACTTTTGGCCTACTAAATTCAAGTCCTTCATCGAGACAAACCTCTTAAAATTTGAAGAATACCCCGAGGGAACCTTTGTGCCATGTAAACACTCACAAAAGCTTCGTTTCTCATCTTTAGACAAAGTATGAGAAGCCGGGGGACAATAAGTTCTCTTCCCATATGGCCTTGGATGTAAGTATTCGCGTATTCCCATTGCTTGCAAATCCAATCTTGCCTTCACACCATCCTTGAAACTACCTTATATGTTGAGAAGCGTGCCAACAATACTATCACATACGTTTTTCTCCACATGCATGACATCAATACAGTGTCTCACATCAAGCTTGCGCCAATATGGAAGATCGAAGAATACAGATCTCTTTTTTCATATATTTGTTTCTTTTATACTCTTTCCAATCTTACCGAAGATGACACTGATATTTTTAACCTTTTCATACACTTGCTCCCCAGTCAATGCCACCAGAGCATCTTCATACTCTTGGCCACCAAAAAAGGCCTTCTTTAATCGACGATATGGGTGGCCCCGTCTAAGAAATCTCCTATGTCCAAGATACACCGTCTTTCTTCCATGTTGAAGTTGATGGTAGCGTGTGCCTTCTTCACAAACCGGACATGCTTTATGGCCTTTTACACTATACCTCGACAAGTTCCCATATCTTTGGGAAGTCGTTTATAGTACAAAATATCATGGCTCTCATTTTAAAGACCTCCTTCTTGAAAGAGTCAAAGACATCGACACCTTCTTCCCACAACTCCTTCAAGTCTTCGATCAAGGGCTCAAGGTAAACATCTATGTCATTTCCGAGTTGTTTTGGTCCCGAAATCAACATAGACAGCATGATGTACTTTCGTTTCATGCATAACATAGGAGATAAGTTGTAAATAATCAGGAGTACAAGCCATGAACTATGTATGCTGCTAAGGCTTCCATAGGGATTCACACCACCCGTGCTAAGGGCAAGCCTGAGGTTCCTAGGTTCTTCGCCGAAGTTCAGAAATAATTGATCGATTTTCTTCCATTGAGAAGAATCGGCCGGATGTCGAAGCTGTCCATTCGAAATCCTCTTTTTTGCATGACACTTCAAATTTTTTGCTTCATTTTCATTCGCAAACAACCGCTTGAACCTTCGTATGATTGGAAGATACCACAACACTTTTGCAGGCCCCTTATCTGACTTGTACCGTGGGGTTTCACATATCGGACAAGTCTTCTTCTCTTCAAACTCTTTTCTATACACTACACAATCATTCGGGCATGCATGGATCTTTTTGTACTCCATCCCCAGTGGACAAAGTATTTTCTTAGCATCATAGTATCGATGCGGCAACACATTATCATCCGGAAGCATGTCCTTGAAAGCCTCAAGCATTTCTGAAAAACTCTTGTCGCTCCATCCATGACGTGCCTTCAAGCTTATCAATTTCAATACAGCGTTCAACAATTGGTATTTTTACACCTGTGGTATAGCGGCGTCTCTGCATCACTGCACATATTACCATATGCATGTGATTGCTCAAAAGCCTCTTCTCCTACATTACGGATAATGTCCTCAATGCGATCATCCATATCCGTGTCATTATCATCAAAGACCACTTCCCCATGTTGAGACCCACTTGACACTTTTTCACCATGCCATACCCATATTGTATAAGTCTTACAAAATCCGTGACAAATTAAATGTGTGTGTATAACTTCAGGACTTAGTCGCCTCTCATTCAAACATTTTACACAAGGGCAATAAAACTTCCCCCTATCATCATGGACATTTTGTTTAGCAAATTCTATAAATTCCCTCACCCCATTCTGATATTCAACACTCGTTCGTAAAACATTTATCCAATCGTGATCCATAGTAGAATTCCTATATATAGACGGAAATCATTGATCATACATAATCCAAAAAATTGAAACTTGCATATAAAATAAGCCAACTTCAAATGCAAATATATTCTCAAAGAATCACTTTTACGGAGGAACTTTCCCATTAAATGCATAACAAAGAATCACTTTTGGTCATAAATGCATCACAGTGAATCCAAGAACCAAAATAAATGCATGATCGACGAGAAAATAAAATGCATGGGATGAAGGTCTTGTGGACTCACCTGTAGCATATAAATTCAAATGCGTTTGCTGAGTCTTACTTCTCTGGCCACTAACGTTGATGTTGCAGACAAGACAACAAGAGTAACCTAAAAACACTTGTTGGTCATTTGGGTAGGTCTAAAGTGCAAATATAATCTTCAAAAAACATTATTCATTAACAACAGAGAATACCCACAAGAACATTTCATCGATTTCGTTAAACCCATGAAAAACCCAGAAGATAAGATGGAAAATAATAAAGTTATATAACCGAAACACCTCTTACAGCTTGGTCTATAGACGTTTAGCTAAGGAACCAGAGAGTGATTGTCGAGAGAGGTACGCGAAGCAGCGACGAAGCAACACACAAACACTGGAGTCGGAACCTGAGTAATCACTTTCGGCGCGACAAGAGATATTCAGAGAGGGAAATTTAATTTTCCGCGCGACAAAGACATCTTATCTAGCTTTTTGGATTTTATTAATATCGGTTAATTATTAAATGTCCGGTCCTAAAGATATAACTAACTTTTTGAGACCGGAGTTTTAAAAGTATCCGGTCCTAAAGTTTTATTAGTCATTTAAGTTTAAGACCGGAGTTTTATAAAACTTCCGGTCCTAAAATTCAAATACTTTTTAGACCCGTTACTTATAAAATATCCGGTCTTAACGGCCTTGGTGATTGCAGTAGTAACTGAATGAATAAAATAAAGGAAATTCATCATCCGAAATAACAATGGGTCCGTCGACCTGAGAGTCTTCGGCCACAATAGGACGCACTCTCGTTGGAGGAGGCGCACCATATAACGATCTAACCATGACACGGGCTTCAGGTGTAAGAGCACCCCTACGAGGAGTTCTCTTGTATCTAACCATGGTTTGAGGCTTTTAGCAGTTGGGGCAGAGAGAGCTAGGTAGTGAGGAGTTAGGAGGTAGTGAGGAGTTGATAAGGACAGAGAGGTAGTGTGAGGAGTTAATAAGGACAGAGAGCAGGAGAGATACGCATCTAGTGATGATAAAATCAATTGGTACAAATGAATTTAGTGTTTCTACTTTAAGAGCGTATTTATATAAATATCCGGTCCTAAAAGTCATTTATTTTTTTCAAATCAATTCAATTACTTTTAACACCGACCTCTTATATTCTATCCGGTCCTAAAACTAATTTTTTTTTTCCAATTCAATTACTTTTAAGATCGACCTTTTATCTTGTATCCGGTCCTAAAACTCATTTCTTTTTCAATTCAATTTTTTTTTCAAGTAAGAATTTTTGGTTAAAAAATATTACTTTTAAGAACGGATCTTTTACAGTATCCGGTATTAAAAGTGAATTCTTTTCAAAATACTCAGATAGCAGAGTCGTATCCTTACCCTATGTTGAAATGAATGATTCAGAGAGTCTCTTCGACTTTCACATAAACTTCCCAACTAGGCGTCTCCTGGTATTCTGAGGAACTATGCGTCTCCTCGTTAATGTTTCCGGCATTTCACATTTTTCAGGATGGGTTCTCCATTTAAAACCGTTGTTATTTTACTTTCTTCACATCCATCTCCATCTCCTCCTACAACCTCCACCGTAATGGCTCCTCCACCACCACGAGGTCCTTCTTCTCGGCGAAATCCTCAGCCACCTCCGTTGCCTCACGACCCATCATTCTACCAGATGATGGAGCACATGATAGCCCGCGTCGATCATATAGACCGACGCTTGGACCAATTGTTTCAGGTCTATCACGCCGTCAACAACAAGCTGAACGCGGTACTCAACGCCTATGACGTTGAATACCATACTTTTGATGACGACGTCTCCGACCCTTCCCTTCCCTCCCCTCCGACAATGATGGGGAGGATTAGATATTTTTATGTTTTTTTTGTACAAGTGCTGTCCTCACAAGGTAGCAGAAAAAATATAATAAAATAAAATTTTTAGTTCCCAATCGCATTGTACTTGTCTTATGTTCTTTTTTTTCCGACAAAAAGGAAACAAACAAAACATTATCCTCTTCGTGGTGATCAACATTAAAAATTCGTAGAATACAGTTAACAGTTAAGACCATACAAAAAAAAACATTGTTTATCTTATTCGAATAAAAACAAACAGAGTGACGATTCTTTTCAAGGTTGGACCATCGTTGTCGTCGATTTGACCTCCCCTTCTTTGAACATTTTCTGTGTCATTTTCATTATCTTCCTTCTTTTTCCGACAAACAGAAAAAGGACAAAGAAAAGGGACACCGATGATGATATTCAAAAAAAGGAGAGGTAAAAACGAGGACAACGAAGCACAAAGCTTGAGAAGAACGCCAGAAACTCGGTTGTCTTGAACCCTAATGATTTGTCTGAAAACCGAGTCACCAAGTCTATTTAAAGGAAGACTATTAGGACCAGACATTTAACAAATGCATATTTAAAAATAAAGCCATATTCTTACAAATAACGAAAATTTGCGATTTAGGAGCGGACAATTAACAAATATACGGTCCTAAAAGTCTCGCCAAATCATTAAAATAAACGAAGACTTTTAAGACCGGACTTCTAACAAATATATGGTCCAAAAAGTCTAGCCATATTCTTAAGAATTAGACGAAGACTTTTAGGACCGGATATTTTACATATATACGGTCCTAAAAGTCTAGCCATATTTTTTAGAATAGAAGAAGACTTTTAGGACCAGGTATTTAACAAATATACGGTCCTAAAAGTCTCGCCATATTTTTTAGAATTAGACGAAGACTTTCAAGACCAGACTTTTAACAAATATACGGTCCTAAAAGTCGCGAATACTTTTCAGAGTCCCTTACGGCTCATTTACAACATCCGCCTTGTACCTCAAATTTCAAGCACTAAATAATCCACCATCCCATTCATTCAGAAACCCAAAATAGACACACAAAAATTGTTCGAAAAAATAAACAAATTTATTATTGAATTACTTTGCGTTATATTTACAAATGAATGAATTGGTCGAAAAAATAAACAAATTTACAGAAGACTATTGTTGCTACAACATATATTTACAAATGAATTAATTTAGGACATAAATTATTGTGCTGACTTTAAGACCTCATTATACAGATATTCACAAAACACATCGCGTATGTGCTCAAATTCATCATCAAAAAATGGCTGAGGACATGCAAACCTCTGTAACATCAAAGACAGAAACAGAAGTAACTTACGTGCATATATATTTCATATGTAACATTAAGCCAGAGACTGAATTCAGCCATAACATTTACCTTTGCAGGGAATTTAGTTCTTCCTTCCGTCACAATATCATATATGTGTTTCATGACGTACGGGCCACATAAGTTGGACCCCTTTGGTTGCCGATGGGTATAAAAATAACAAGAAATATATATAAGAGAATATATAGCTTACTGACCAAGTTCACAAGGCAGTTATGCCAGTGTCCAAATATGTACTAACCTTTGGTGTGAACCATTTAGGATCTTTGAGCTCATACGCATGCTTTTTTTTTTTTTACCTCAATTTGGAAGGTTCTCATGCCACTATCATCAATATCACAAATTTATCAATAATGTTCACTGAAAATTCACAGCAGAGATTTCAGACAAGACAATCAAAATTTCATGCTTACTCGTTGATGGTTTGCTTCAACGTAGGCCCTGGATCACCGTGAGTGGAGCATAAGAAGATAATTGTATGCACCTTCATGCACATGACGACCAACTGCCAGTGGTGGCTGGAAATTCACAGCAGTAAAGTACTCAGTGATATATATATGTAGCATAATTAAGTGAATTGCAGACAAGAATTGTGATATGTACCCTTGGTAGTATGAAAACAATTACACCTTTCTTCTTACTTCACACAACCTATTTGATATGTACTGCTGTCTCTCCTCCAAAGGTGTTGAACTTGCATAGACTGGGCACACGAATCCAAAATCATCGATTATGCCCTGTTGAACCAGTTCATCATGCATGAACCTACAAGAATGACATCGATCAGGGAATTAGTATATGTAATACCCTAAAAATCTCATTTATGATAAGTATCATAATTTGGTGAATAATACCTATTGGAAATAGGTGAATATGTGATCTCAAATCTGGAGTTATAATTATCGTATTTTCTAGGGAAATTTCTAGTGAAATTTGAGAGAATAAAGTGTCAAAATCCCTAAAATGCATTTATGGGTCATAAAATATCCTGAAAATATTATGATAAATCCTAAATGGTAATAAAATATTTGTTAAAAATTAGAGAGTATGTTGTCTCTAATTTAGGGAATTTTTGGGGTTATTTTCCCTGGAAAATAATGAGGCAAAATAAAATATAATTTTGGGGAGCATAAGTTACCCCGTAATTTTTAATATTTTACATAGAGTATAAAATACCAATGTCAGTCCAATAGTTGTGAGATAATAATTAATCCTAATTAAGAAAATTATCAACAATTAGTAAGGGATTAAATAAATAATTTATGCCTAATTATTTAAGCATGATTAAGGGAATATACAAGAATAATTATGTAAAACCCCTTAATTAAATGTTTATGGCTAAAATTAGCATGAAGGATACTTGCTAATTAATTGGAAAAGATTAAGAAAAATGTGTGAGATTAAGTACATGAAAACCCTAAATCCTAAAAGATTACTAATCATAGGATTAAGGCCCTAATTAAGCTTTCTAATTAAATTAGACAAATTAAACAATGGTCAATGGTTAGGATATAACTTAATAAAGCAAGATCTAAGGTCTAAAATTATTCTAGTAATTTTAAAATGCCTAAATCCATGTAATTAGAAATGGACCAATGAGAGAATTTTGTGAATTATATAAGATAATTGAATATATAATATTAATTAATTAAAAAATTTAAAAAAAATAAAGAAAAGAGGGAGTTGGCCGAAAATTTAGGACATGTGAAGGAGAGAGAATTTTGCAAAAAATAATATCATGATTTTTATACAAGTTGTATTATAATAATAATATAAAAAGAGATATTTTGGATAAAAGGCCAACAGGATAAAAGAGAACCGATAGAGATTAAATCCTATCTAGAAAACCATGAACTAGGTTTCTAAGATCAGGGCATATTATAAACAAGTGAATTTTTATCTTGGAGTGGGCTATCTCCGAAGTCATTTCCGTAATTGGCGGGATGATTAAGAGATAAGACGAAACCGATATTTTGTGGAAAAGGGCAGATAGTAGAAATGAGAACCAATGGAAAATAAATCATAACTTGAAATCCTTGGATTAGGTGGTAAACAACTGGACATATTATGGATCAGTGGATTTTTGTCCCGAAGATGACATTACCCGAAGTGATTTCCGTAACCGACGACAGTTATCCGAAAATGTTCAGCAGGATAGAAAATACCCTTAAGGGGATCAAAAATTTGGTTAACATAGATATTTTGAAAGAGGAAGAAGAGATCTTCAAGACTATGTTGTTGGATTTTTGAGATTTACTATGATTACGCGATTAGAATACCGATAACGGAACTTTATCGGGTGAAATCCTATAAAGCAAGACAAGGTGACATCATATGACATCACTTTGTTGAAAATTGAGGGAAGGAGGTCGGCATGCATAGGTGTGTGAAGGAGGATGAAGATGAACAAAAACCCTAAAACATGTGGTTGTGGTTGAAGGAGAAGTTTGGAGAAAATTACCAAGTTGGTCACACATTTTCCCTATAAATAGGACCTCCATCTTCACTTTCTTTCTCACAAATTCAAGAGCAAGTTTCAAAATTTAGAGAGAGGTTAGAGAGAAGGAGGAGTCTGGAGAAAGTTGTAGCGAAGCCCTGGGTAATTTATTCGGTTCCTAGTTTAAGTTCTAGTCTTTCAATTCGGTAGTTATAGTAGAAATGTTATTTTGATCTTTAATCTTCCAAGTTAGTTTAGATATCATGTTTTAAGGTTAAATATGATATTTATTTCGAAAATATGTTGGAGTAAGAGTTATGTTGAAATTTTGGAAGATTAGAGTCAAAGTAACGAAGTTCTGGCGAAATTCCGCCGATTAGGGGAGTCAGGGGGTAAAATGGTCATTTTTGACTAAAATGACTGTTATGATGATTGTTTAGTAACACGTACGCTATTGTCCTTATAGGATACCTGTGATTACGTTCTGACCAACGGTTGTACCGTATATCGTCAACGAAGGTATGTTCACGTACTGTAACACTAACTCTGATGGTTATATTATGCGTATATGTGATGTGTGTATGGTATGTTTATATGTGGTGTGCTATTGGAATGCATATTGATGTTAGAAGATAACTGTATGCATGCTGAGAGCGATATATCTGTAATGCTGGGAGCGATACATCTGTAATGCTGGGAGCGATACATCTGTAATGCTGGGAGCAATATATCCGCATGCTGGGAGCAATACATGTGCATTGATTACGTGTTTATATACTGTTAAGGTTGTGATTATCTGTAATCCATATGTGTGTATGTAAACATGAGGTTAACCGTTACCTGGGGTCCGTATGCATTGGACCTCAGCTCTTAACATAGTGTCAGGGTCAGGAGGACCAAGGACCGAGGAGAGAGGAAAGCAGCAAGCTTAGAAGTCCGGCTGAAAGCTATCTTTTGTTGTCACGGCGTGGGGATCACCAGGGAGACACTTCTGTTGACATTTACTTTTGAACCTCTCGTTTAATGTACCGCTGTTAAAACCAGCCAGACATACTACCGTGGTTATTTTGAATATATATCAGTTACTCAATTGCTCCGATGCTCTACTCTGATGTTATGAAAAAAAAATATACTGCTTTTGAAAACGGGATGTTACAGTATATATGTATGTGTGTCTAAACGATGCATTTAAATTATGTAATCAAGGAAGAAGATACTTACTTTATAAACATTTGAACAATTGCACTAGTAACCTCCTCTCCAGGAAGCAGCAGGGACGTTACATCGACATTATCAATGTAAACCGGTTGAGGATGAGGGAGGCCTACTACTTCATTGACAGGCCACGATTTATCTTTAAAATATCCGTTGGCTACCATATCGGATATTTTTTTCTTGGCCGTCAAGTTAGCAGTAGGGGATGGAACTTGAGGAGGAGTAGAGACATCTACAAGCTTCACTGGCCAAGAGATGAAGGTTCCCTTGACATCACTCACAAGCTTTAGCTGATCAGTTGGGAGAGGGACAGGTGCATCAATGATCACCTCTTCAACTGACACTCTGACTTCATCATCAGCCATTTGTTGGTGGTGTACAGTTGATCCCAAGTTGTGGATAGTCCCTTTAGCAACTAATTGTCTATGACTATCACGATCCTCCACATACAGGTGACAAGGTTGCTCTAACTGTCCAACAATGCAGCTCCCTCTAGTACTCTGCTGCATATGTCCAGCTGAAGGTGTCAAGGGAACACTGGTCTCTGGCCGAGAGCTCAGGAGACACTTCATTTTCTCCATCTCCTCCTTCATCTGTTTCATCTCAGCTTAAAACATTGCCTTCAATGTAGCTTCTCTGGCCGCAAGCATCTGATCCATCTCCTCTCGGGTAACCATACTTTGTTTGTGGCGTTTGGATTTACCAAAGTATTGCTTTAGGCCTACCCGTCCTCCAATCCCCCTTACACGCCTCGAGTGATCTGGTTTTCCGGTCGCAACGGTCAGAACATCATTCCTCTCGTCCGACGCAAAAGATCCCTCTACTTTTTTCTTTTTAAGATCTTCCTGTAAGATATAGATAACGAGAAGCTTAGTAACGAAACATGTTTAGTAACTAAAAAATTACAATATCGATACTTACAATTCTTTCAGCAACTAGACGAGTTTGTTCACTCGTGTAGGCGTCGCTTGGCTTTTGCCGAATATACAACTACAACTCCTCGCGACGTATTGGAGATGGCTGGTCAACTATCACAGAAGGATTGGATTCAGCTTCATCTTCCAATCTCTTCCGCTTGGCTTCCATCAAATCTTTTTCGGCCTTTTCATATCCACCGCGAGAAGCCCTGTGTGGGCAATCATTCTTTCTCCCGATCTCCTGTGCTTTTTCCCTTCTTTTCTGTGAATCAAGATTGAAAACAACTATCAATTATGAATTCCAGCCATGTCACTAATAGAAATTAGAGAACTTCTGCTTGATATGAACGTCAAAAATTAGTCAAATTCACTTCATCAAGTTTCAACATTTTATTTAAGGAAGATGTAGCATTGTAGAAGAAATTGGGAGAAACAAAGGAAAGGGAGTTACAGAATTGCTGCCAACTCAGTCAATTCATTCATTCATCATAACTGGTTCCTACACATATTAGACTAACTAACTAACTACTTGCACCGAAATCATTACACAGTTAACATACTAACTAACTAACTAACAACAATGTCTAACCATTACACAGTTTACATATCAGACTTGCATGGAACTAGGACATGCTCCTCTGATGCAGGACAAAGATAAGAAATGTATACTTCTATTCACACACCAAACCATTTAACTAACAGGATTAGATGAACACAATAATATTCACATATCCACACAGGTTAATAAGCAAACAAAAGGGGAAACAAAACTAAATATAAACTCACCAGAGCTTCAGGAGTGGTCCGCAACTGAACAAATTGTTGCCAAGTTTGTTCATCAATAAATTTGTACTTGTCCCAGGGATTATGGTCAGGCCGAACCTCGACAAAAATATACTTGTTATCTAGAAATGTCTTAAACTTCCTCCACCGATCAGCACAATAAGACAATGTTGAGTCTTTCAACTTCTCAGAGTCAGGGACGGTGTATGTAAGCCGGATAGTGTCCTAAATATAATCCTTTACTGTGCTTTGGTCCATATTTTTTCACTCAGCTGTCAAGATGCTAACCTTGCTGCGTACTAGACAGCCGACAAAACTAGTATATGTGCTTTTATTAGGACCGACAGGTTGCAAATTTTCATCAAACTGAATCTCGAGCTTCGTCCCAGAATTCCGACTTAGGGATATATCCATCATTCGTGTGCCGCTTCTACCACGACGTGCACGGTGGTTAGGAGGCTCATTGTGAGATGAAGAGGGTTCGTTCTGACCCACATCAGTCACACCAGTACCTGGCGTTCCAGGAATACGACTGGAATCGTTTTCACCGTTCATTTCCGGGACAGTAAGAGAGGAATGCCTGAGCAAATGAGGGAGTAATAGAGGCTAATGGTACGTGGGCGAGGAAGAGAGGTAATGCAACAGGAAGAGTTTCGCAACGTGAACAGGGGTTCTTCAGTGAGAGTGACAAAAGCTTCCGCGCGAAGAAACATATATTAGCGCTTCATTTTTAAGACTGGACAAATTAGTACACGGTCATAAAAGTTAACCTCTAAGACCGGTCTTTCTATAACTCCGGTCTTAAAATTAATTAATTTTTAATTTAAACTTTAGTACCGGCCTCATTTTATGTCCGGTCTTAAAAGTTAGACTTTTAAGACCGGTCTTTCTATAACTCCGGTCTTAAAATTAATTAATTTTTTATTTAAACTTTAGTACCAGCCGTATTTTATGTCCGATCTTAAAAGTCTAACTTTTAAGACTGGCTATTATATATGTTCGGTCTTAAAACTTTAATACCTTTATATTTAAATTTTTTCGTATTATTTTGGAGTGTAGAAAATATAAGTCTGGCTGTATGAGATTTCTCCATAAAGTAATTGATATTTCAATTTTTTTAATAACATTTTTAAGACCGGTAATTTTTTTAACAGGTCTAGATAAGACCTATGAAAAAATGATCCGGTATAAGAAGTTTTTTATATTAAAAAAACTGCCACCAGTCATACCTTTAAGACTGGGGCGTCGATATTCCGGTTTAAATGAGGCGATCTTAAAAGCCTTTTTTGCACTAGTGGTTATTGATATGAAATCAATTTAAAGGAATGATTTCTTAAAAAATAAATCATTTTATTTTTGAGTGAGACTTCACTGAATCCAAATATGGGCATACATGTACGTGTATTTTTTGTGTGTAAACATATATGTGTTTGTGTATTTATTTGCAATTTTTTATGACTTCTAGCAAAGAAGCCGTCTCCCGGGTGAAGAATTTGAAGTCATATTTTCTTTTATTTTTTTGACATTATTTAGAGTTTAAAATTTGAGAAACAATTGTTTATAGGGTAAAGATGCAAAAATACACATGAAGTTTACCCCCAGGAGTGCCCAGCACCACGACCGACCGGGGGAGGAGGTATTTTTAGTTTTTTATTTATTTAAAACTAAGGGGTAAAAGTGTAATTTTTACTTAAAACTAAGGGGCAAAAGTGTAATTTTCTCTTTTTACTTACCATCAGCGTCCACGTCAGCATCCACGTCATCGTCCACGTCAGCGTGTCAGTCCAAATAAGCGCCACGTCACGCCACGTCAGCGTTCCATCCAAGTTAACGGTCAACTGACGGTCAACTAACGGCCCGTGGTATTTTTGCTCCCAAAACGTAACGTCGTGTGTACTTTTGCTCCTGAAAAAACTTCGTGGTGCTGGGCGCTCCTGGGGGTAAACTTCATGTATATTATTGCACCTTTACCCTTGTTTATATCCACTTTAATCTTTTGGTTCTTATAGTTTTGACTCGAATGAAATTTAGTCTCTACACTTTTACTCAATGTAATTTAGTCTCTATAGTTTTGATTTGTTTTATAACACAGTACTTGAACTGATTCATTGCAATTTAGTTCCTATTGTTTTAACCATTGAAATTATAAAATATTAAATTAGGTTTGTTAGTTAGAGTTGATAAGAGAATGATGAAATTTGATAAGCAATTTACAACTCATTTTTTAGGAAATCTTTAATTTAAGATTTTACAAATTCAAAATTTTTTTCTATTTTTTTTTTCAAAAACATATATGAATAAAATAACTTATTTAAAGAATTTAATTACTATTCAATTTAAAACTTCAACAAACACTTTTCTGTGTCCCAAGACCAATAATGGCATGAAAAGAATACACATTTTCTTCTCCTAGTGGGACTGTTCATCATCATGAGCTCTACGCCTTTTTTCATTAATACATGTATATTTGTTTGGATTAGCAGTAGAAACTGCTTTTCCAATGTGATTTATGGTATATAGGTAAATTATTGAGAGATGTTTTATCTTGATTTTCGTGAACATACTTTTCTAATGCCAACTCAAACATGCCCAACTAACACATATTCAAACTTTTTCTTCTTGATATGCATATATTTATAATTTAATTTTAATTTTTCAAAAGCTTTCATTTGACCTTAGCTTCATGATATTCCGTTACTTCATATTTGTAGCCATTTTCATTTATATTTATACGCCCTTAAACATACACTACAATAAAACATCGGCTCATGGTGCAATTTTGCAATTAAGTTTTTGTGTACGAGCTTCTTGTGTTCAGAAGTTTTTGTTGGATTAATATTAACCTTTAAAATGTTAAAAATATTTATGGCCAACCTTAACTTTTTAACTATTAGGACTTAGGAGGACTTTCGAATTGGAGTGATTTAAATATTTACTAAAAAGTAGAAAATTATCAAAGTTGATTTCTGAATTGTATTAATAATTATTTAAGACTATTTTATGTAAATAAACCTTAGTTTGATAGGCTCATAGACGTTTATTTATTAAAAAAAATAAATAAGTGAATTTAAATATACAAATTAAAAGATTCAATAGGAATAAATATTTATTCATAAGTTAAATAAGTCCAAAAAACAAAAATATTAAATGTTCTTATCCTCAATGGCGGAACCAGAGGATTTTTTTAGCTCGGGCCAAAAAAATAAATATATTGAACTATTCCCTTTGGTCTTTATTTTAAGGCACCAACTACCAAGTGTATTTGATCTTTTTTATAAGGTACTCCCTCTGATCCTTATTATAAGGCACCAACTAACAAATTTCACAAACCAATAAAAACAGTTAAAGTCAATAAAGTTGCTCTATAATTTAAGTAATTTCTAATATTACCCGTACTAATTGCACTAAACTCTAATATTATATTAATTATTACTCTCACCTATTAGCCTCATTAATTATGGTAGACATAGAAAAAAATAATTAATTCTCATTGGGAACAAGCAAGTGCCTTATAAAAAGGTCCAAATAAACTTGTTAGTTGGTGTCTTATAATAAGGACTAGAGGGAGTACTTGCTTGTTTCCAAATAACATTAAATATTTTTTCATGTATATCCATAATTAAAAAGGGTAGTGAGTGAGAGTAATAATTAATATGATATTGGAGTTTAGTGTAATTAGTAGGGATAATATTGAAAATTACTTAAATTTTAGGACAAGTTTAATGACTTTAACTGTTTTTATTGGCTTGTGAGAATTGTTATTTGGTGCCTTATAATAAGGATCAGGGGAGTATTTACTAAGTAGTATCAAATAACATTGAAAATACAAATAAATGTTAATTGAAAATTATAAATCAAAACAAGATATAAGATAATACTAATCTTTTCTATAGGTATCTCAAACACAAATTTTACTTTTCTCTCACAGCCTAATAAGTAATTAACAAAACATTATCCTTACAGAGAAGATAAAAAATTAGCTGGGGCCAAATTATTGGCCAAATAAAATATCATATAGTAAATACATATATATACTAACAAATTTTATAAGATTAGATCGGGCCAGCTGGGGCCTCATAGAGTGGTTCCGCCACTGCTTATCCTAACAATGATACCCCTTGGATAGCCAATGGGAAAAAAAAGGTCTTGCCTTTATGTATTATGTTTTTCGGCTGCTTTTAGCATTTGATCGATTACCTTGGTTGAGAGAGTATTTCTCAATATAAATCACGTAATCAACCCACCTCCCAAATACGTGGAGGATTCATTAATAATAAATTTTTCTGTTACAAAAACCATATATCTAAATAAAATAAAGAAAATCATCCATTTCATAACTGTAAACCCAGTATAGCTTTTTTAACTGTCTATTCATGTTTTACATCTTCATTACATCTGTCTTCATAAATTAACAAATTGAATGGGACTTTTTGAGCCAGTTCAAACGATTGGGAAGAGGGAAAAAAATCACAACCCACTATTTTCTCCTTACTTTTCTCTCCATCCAAACATAAAGTTTCCCACTGCCATGAAACAAGCTAAAATTCTAGGC
Source organism: Acacia pycnantha (assembly GCA_025563575.1). Taxonomy (NCBI): domain Eukaryota; kingdom Viridiplantae; phylum Streptophyta; class Magnoliopsida; order Fabales; family Fabaceae; genus Acacia; species Acacia pycnantha. The sequence continues at coordinate 108,968 of JAMWYP010000270.1, forward strand.
GAATCCTGTAACAGAAAACCAGGGAATATGCAAATGACTTCTCTCCTTCCTCTCATTCCTTCCTTATGCTCAGTTCTTGAATCATTCAGGTCAAACTTTAATGTTTTTAGAATTACTAGTAATAATTTCATGCAATTATGAGGGGTCCATCGAAGTGAGACCCACCACACTCAAGTTAAGATTTTTCCATACTCCATTTTTCGTCTCACGAGAGAGTCATGAGGGGGTCCAAATCCATAAATGAATGTCAGGGCAATAAGCATACAGAGTCGAGACAAGTTCAGGCATCTGATCCAACTGTTCTATGGCCAAAACAGACTTGTAAGATTTAACAAACCCATGGACTCAATTATGACAGAATTTATGGTTTGAACTTTCAAGTTGCCAAAGTGCGACTTTCTTCCTTGTATATGATTCAAAGTTTCTAAATTTAATATTGTTTCGACATTTATAATATATTTTTATTTTACCGCTTCAACAGTTCAATCAAAGACCCAGTAATTCGACCATTGAACAGAGGGATTAAGACCTACGCTGAGTCAATAGCCGACCCATTTATAATAAATATGCAAACAATCGTTCAAAATAAAATCCAAGTCCTTCTCTAATATTATTAAGGACAATTTTTTTATTGTATTATATCTATAATCTCTCTTCCTCTGTGTTGATCTGCAGGGTACATCAGTGTGAATCAATATTGAAATGTTTTTTTTTGACCTCCATTGCTTTTCACTCTATTCATTCTATATATCCCTTGAAAACATTGCCATCTTCTATGGCAATAACCAGGAGTTGCCTTTAAAGGACAATAGAATGATGGTTGAATCCTAACACATGTCTATAAAGACACAACACAAGTACAGTGTAACCTCTAATCTTCTTCCCACTAACAGGGCAGACCATTGAAGATTGAACATCAAAACTACATATTTCTCACCGAAAAACTGAAGCATGTGTTTGTAAGGTAGGATACTAGTAGTTGTTCTGAAGCTAAGTTTGTTCTGAAGCCAATTTCCAAACACGAATACAGCCATCTTCTCCAGAACTGACCACGCTATCGTTATCAATAAAAGCCAACCCGTAGACTCCACCTAAATGAGCTCCTTTTATGGTTCTGCGGCTTGATGCTGGCTTTCCAATTTCATATATGATGACACATGTGTCCAGTGACCCAGTAGCTATTAGGGTGTTATCAGGTGACCAAGCTAAGCAGTTAATACGTGCAGTGTGAAATAACATGTTATTAAGCTTCACCTGCAGGAGATAACTTTTCAAGTCAAATGGTAGCTCAAGGAAAGGACCGATTCAATCTAACCATTTCATAACATAACCCACTCTTTATAAGGATAATGTTTGTACTCATACATTTTTTTTGATAACTTTATAATAAATGTACTCTAAATCGAAAAATGTAACTTGTTCTTAGTGCAGGACTTAATTAGGGAGTTGACGTTGGTCCTAAATATAAGATCTATTTCACATTTCTATCCATTTTTTCCCAAAATAACCTCATTGAAATTCCCTCAACAATAATCAAGTAAGGGAGGGAGAAAATGAATTAAAAAAAGATGATTATGATGTTTTAAAAAAGGCATATCATATTAACTAACTTAACTAGTATCCTTAATTTACATTAAGGACTAGAGAAGTATTTCAAAAAGAAAACGTGGTGGTATAAGAAAATCCAAGCATCCAACTTAAAATGCGTAAAATAAATGTAACTAATGTTTGGGGCTCAAATTACCTCTTTAGAGTCACGGTCCCAAACAACAGCTTCACGATTCAAGTCAGCTGAAGCAAACATGGTAACATCTGCAGAATATCTTATCACACTGATAGCCCCTCGATGTTTTTCAAGGACTTTCTCTTCTGTCAGTGTATTTCCTGAGACAGAATATACGTGCAACTTACCATCTTGTCCACCTACAATTGCTTCACTTCCATCAGGTGAAGTTGCTGATGCAGTCACGGTGAAATCCAGGTTATGAGTGGCCACAATTTCTGAACCGTCAAGCAAAACAATCCCAGATTCAATTGCTACCAAAGCGAGTTTTGGAGAATCAAGGGCAAGGCTCAGGTCTTTTGGCTGACTGCCAACATCAATTTGTTCAGGAGCTCCGAAATTAGCCTCTTGTAGAGGAACCCTCCATACCTTCATTTCAAAATTTTCAATTTAAAATACTTTAAAATTAAAGGAAACCATTACTTAGAACTTGAAACAAAACCAAGCTCCTTTTTTCTGATACTGACAAAGAAGCAAGAGGCCGCTGATATGCTAAAAGGTTTCGGAAGCCCAAATTATAAATCATAAATATCTTCATCTTTCACAGTTACCTACATACCTTCTTGTCAAATCCAGCTGTAATGACTTCTTCTTCACCGGCTGCTAACAATTTAATGAGTCCGAATTGTTTACTATCTAATTTACCACAGCAACCATTGCCTACAATCCATTTTAAGATGACTCCATCATAGCTACATGACAAGAGCATCTTTTCGCTTCTGTTGAGTACAGTTAAAAGAGCTACATTTTTCATGTGGCCAGATAAAGATATAGGACTTTTATCTAAATCTGTTGCCGAGTATAAATTAATCATGCCACCAAGGGTGACAGTGAGAAGATGATTATTCTGCCAAAGACAACCAACAAGCATATCCTCCACCCCACCAGATTCAGAACTCGAAAAAGTCTTATTTAAACTTCCACTTCCGTCCTCAAGAATATCCCAGATCTTTGCAGATTTATCAGCAGACACAGTAAGCACCTGCAATTGATGCAGACGAGATTGAAGTTTAAGACAGACTTAAAAAAAAATTCTAGTGAAGAAAGGATCAAAACACATTCTGCCTGGCAGGAAAAACGAGTAATTCCTCCCTACAACAACAACAACAACACCAAAACCTTAATCCCACTAGGTGGGGGTTGGCTACATGGATCAAACAATGCCATTGAACTCTGTCAAAAACCAAATCTCGGGATAAATTGTTAACAAAGAGATCTCACTCAATAACCTCTCATTCTCATTGGGTGTTGATAAATCCCAATTTTTATATATTTTATCCCTTCTTATTTATTTATTTCGGGGACTATTTTAGGCTAATTTGGATATATTAGATAATATTTGGATTGTTAGCCAACTTTAGGAAATAATATAAATCAGAAATAATTATGAGATTACTGGACTTATATTATTAATATTCTGATTGGTATCTTGTGATTGAATAATATTTCTAAATATATGATAGATCACAATTTTATTTAATTCTTGCATGATAAGAAAAAACATATTAGAAGATCTTACGATGCAGAATTAACCTTGGATGCTGAAAGGAAATCTAATGGTGAAATTGTATTGGGTTTCCTAAATTTTAATGGGCTGAAGTTGGTACCAAAAATCCATCTCTTCCTTCCCATTAAATAACCTAGCAGCTGCACACCCAGAGGAGGAGACGCATGTTCAGTCCAGGGGCCGCAATTACACACACACGCACGCGGAAAAAGACGCAAAGGAGACCTAGTGGCTGATTAATCAATGTATATCTAAGGTGGTTTTGTTGATTCATCATTGAATCAACCATCACGGAAGTCCAGCGTTAATTGATAAGCCATTGCATCCCAATACCTTTCTAATCTCATCCTTCATTCTTTCCTCATGACTGTGACGGATTGCTTGAAGCTTGGAGAGGAAAAATTCATGGAAGCTTAAGGTTTCTTAGGAGGCAACTTGGGAGAAGTATGGAGGAAACTAAGGCGTATGAACTTACACTTGAAGATCACAAGGGAGTGTTCTTTTTATCTTTTTAATTCAAGACTTGAGATAATTTAGTTTTAAAGGGTTTCAAGTTGTGTTAATTGAGAACAATCTAGTTTTAGATTGTAAACATATTTTTATTGGATTGGATTAATAATTTGAAGTTTTTATGCGTGAGACAATCGCAAGATTTTTGTTTGCAACCTTTGGATTGTCAATTGAATTAATAATTGAGTTTTCGTTATTAATTTAATTGTCAATTTGGTTTGTCATCTTAATTGTTTAATTAGGTTGATAAATTGTCTAGTTGTTCAATTGGATAATTGTAAACAAGATTCCAAAATTATTTAGAAATTAACTGTGATTGGTTTTTAATGAGTTTAATCAGCCACCGCTTATTTCACTATGAGTTTTCAAGTGGAACAAGTGTTATTGAACTTGAGAGTTTCCCATGTTTCAATTAGGTAGTTAAATTCATTAATTCCAATCTTTCATTAATCTCCCTTTGGTCTAATTAATTGATTTAGACTACGAAAGTTTACTCTATGCAAATCCTAAGTTGTCCCCTTCATCATCATAACCGAACTAGATCTTTGTTGTTTGATTTGCTTTTAATTAATATTTTGATTAGGATTTTAATTCTTCTCTCATAAAATTCCCCCCAAAATTGCATTTGCATATAGATTAGTTCCATTCTCATATAGGTTTTAGAATCATTTTCATCTTGCATTTAGTTAGTTTAAGTTCATTCCATTGCATTTTTCATCACCTAAATTCAACTTAAAGAAAAACCCACAGATTGCTCCTTATAAGAATGATCTAGGTTGACCCTATATTGCATAATTAATTAAGACCTAGTTTAATTGATTGCTTTAGCGATAAAAGAAAACACATCAGGTGTTCTCTTCGGTCTTCCTCTACCTCTTTTAATTGGGCTTTAAACAACTTGATCTACCCTCCTCACTTGCAAATCCAATGGCCCTCTCTGTATATGCCCAAACCACCTCAGATGATTTTCTACCGTCTTTTCTTCAATAGAAGCTACTCTATACAACATTACAATTCAAATAAATGAATTCTTTTGTGATGGCTGTAATTAACTAACTATAGTGAATGTGGTGATTGGTGAAGCTCTTAAAAATGCTTGACAAACCTGCTTAAGTTTTGATCATACATGCAGGTTATTTTAATTAACTCATTTGTGAATTATATATAAGCTCCTATAAATTACTATTCTTTTTGCTTTCAATTTATTTAAGATACATGCAGGCTATTACCTGTTTACTGTCAGGACTCCAACTTACAGCATATATGCTGCCCTTGTGGCCACCCTCTGCAGACAACTCGCCAAGTTTGTCCCCACTCTTCCCATCATATATGTTGCCCTTTCTATCAGAACTCACAGTTATGAATTTGGTTCCATCAGGGGAAAATCTAACACAATTCACAAAATTTGAATGGTCCCTGCAGATCAACAAAACCTTCCATTATCAGTACACATTTCTGTCAACAAGTGTATAGTCTTTAGAGAAACTGAACTGACAGGTTTGAATGATTGGGCCAGGAAAAACACATACTTAGTCATATATGCTAGATCAATTGTCATTCAGTGACATTCAGGCTAATCAACGTTAAGCCGTTTGCTTTACAGTTCAATGATCAATTGAATTTGTAGAACATTTAGTTTGAATAATGCATTTATATCAACATATAGCTTCCGATATATGATGGAAATATAGCATTCTCAGAGATTCCGACAATGCATTGTGTGAACAAAAGGATAGATGGACAATTAGATGCAAACTCTAGGTACAAGAACAAGATCATTTGTTCAACATAGTCAAAACAGCACGTCTTCTTGAATCATTCCAAGATTAAGGTTACACTGTCTCTGTTCCCAACAGAAATGCAAGAACAAGAATTGGGGAGAAACAATGAGAAAGAAAGATTTATCAAACAGAAATTCAGGGTCTTATCAATCCTGTCCACTTACTTAGTTACTTCAACTAAAAACGTAATTGATTGCCAGTTCTTTCATAACTATTTTCACTTAAAAGATTAAGCTGTTACATGAAGGTTCATTACTTATATTATACTCCCTCCGGTCCTAATTATAGGACATATTTAACTGATTTTGGAGAGATTAAGGAGAGAAGTTAAATTAGTTAATTTTACTCATTTTCTTAAAATACCCTTATATAAATTTAAAATGACATAAGTAAAAGTGAATTAACAACCCCTACCACATACCTCTCTGATTTAGAATTTTCATTTCCACACGGTTTTTAATTGAAATAATGGTCTTACTATATACACATATATGTGTGTGTATCTAAACACACACACACATACATATATCTACACACATATATATGAACACACACACACAAATATATATATAGACACGTGTGTGTTTATATATGTACACACATACATACATATATGTACACACATATATATGAATACACACACACACAAATATATATATATATATATATATATATATATATATATATATATATATATATATAGACACACACATATAAACACACACACACATGTATATATATGTGTGTTTATATATGTACACACACATATATTGACAGACACACACACTCACAGATATGTGTGTCTGTGTCTGTGTATATATGTATGTATATTTGTATATAGACACACACACATATACATACACATATATGTAATCATCAAAAACCAAACACACTTGAAAGAATAAAATAGGGATATTTTAGAAAGAAATTGACAAAAATTAGAATGTTGTCCTATAATTAGGATCAAAACCAACTCTAAAATGTTGTTTTATAATTAGGACCGGAGGGAGTAATATCTAACACCTGTTGGATATGGAAGTGTGTTTCAAAAGAAAAGCTTAATCTCACATTGCATCTGGCAGTCTGTTACGTTGGTTTGATGATTATACTTTAATTAAATCAAAATTTTCATATGTATCCCCTAATTCATTATGAGACATAAATCCAATCATATATAACAATAATAATTACCTGATGGACATGTTGAACTTGAATGGAGGACCATCATAAAAATTTACCAAAAAGTCTTCTCCACATGAGACAATACGAAAAGGCCTTGTTGGTTTGAATGCACAACTTAAAACTCGCCGTGAATGACCATCAAAATCCCCAACAGTGCTGCCTGAATCCCACCTAAGCACAAAATTCAAGATACAAAATGAAATAAATAAGGTACAGTGGGGAAAAAATGAACGTGTAGTGGAACATGGATTCAATTAAGGAAGGGAATGAAGCTTAATTACAAGATGGTTCAACCAAATTTTAAAAAGCAGACCTTGCATAAGTCTGAAATGGGAAAACAAATGAGGGAACTAAATGGCCTCCAAATCCATACTACTAAAACAAATAATATCAAATCGAAGTTACAGGAAATAAGGCTTAAAAACTTTAAAATGGCAGTCTTTTAGATGTGGCCCAAGACCTTAGGTCAACTTAGAAATGAAGAGATGCATTCACGCAAACTTTGATGCTTGGCCACAACATTATACCCCGAGCTTTTGCTGTTCCCTTGAATTTTATATTCTATATTGATAATGACCATTATCGGTGTTACAAATTTTTCACAAAGAATGCGTAGCGGGGAAAAGGAAATTTGAGTATTTAAATCATAATGACCTTTTATGAACAGATGTACTATATGATTAGATACAGACATTAGTATCTTGATAATATATAAGGGAAAATAAGATTCTGTTCATATTATATATACATTACACACGGACACCAAAAAGTATTCTCGGTTATTTTCGCTTAGGCAGTCTCATTTGATTTGATTTGAATATGCTAAAAAATGAAACTCTCTTCCTTGATCTAATATCTTTGAAGGTGATTCTTGGATTGAACTCAAATGTCAAAATTTACAACTAACAATTGATCTTAGCTACGAGAGCCATTGGCCTTTATCGCTAAGAATCTAATTACTAAATCGAAAGGCATGGCTTAATAGACTGTAATCTAAGTATCAACAGAATAATGATAAGCACTTACATAAAAGCGCGAACAAATGACTTCCCTTTGCCATCTCCGCAAGCGACTATTCTCAAACAGTCGGCTGACCACTGAAGGTCATCTATCCGACCCGAAAGGACCCGGAACTCATTCTTAAGAACAAAATCGTTATGGGTGCCCCAGATCCGAACGGTGCCGGAAACATCCGCTGAAGCAATCCATTCACCGTTGGGAGAGTACCGTGCCACCGTGACAGGGTAGCCATGCTCGCCATAGACGGAAACCTGAAGCGGGTTATCTAGGTTACGGATTATGACTGATCGGCCGGTGCAGTATAGAATGTTGTTGGTTTTCGGGTCGCCGGAAATGAGGATTCCTCGACCACGTTCAGTGGAAGGCGCACAAGCATGGGTCTCTGAGAGGTTCGCCATTGTTGATGGTATCGGAATCGTGGATCTGGAAGTGCGTGATCATTCATGTTTACCGGTGATTAGGAAGAGAGGTAGAGAAAGAGAGCAAAGGGTCCGCGATACTTGAGGAAGAAAATTTTGAGTTCGCGGCTTGCGCGGTTTTTCGTTCGCGTTGATCTGCATTTTATAGTAAGGATGTTATAGTCATTTCGCATTACTCATTTATGTCGGTTATAAATTAGTACTATCTCTCCGGTAGTAATTATAAGAGCTAATTGACTTTTTTTTTTGAGAGATTAAGGAAACTAAATAAGTTACTTAATCATTTCATATGTCGTATATCCTTAAATTATATTTAGTTTATTAGTCAAACTAATTAGTTTAAAGAAAAAATAAAAATAAAAATATTCTATAGTAATTTAATTAGTTTCCTTAACCTCTCCAAAAAACGTCAACCAACTCTTATACTCCCTCTGGTCCTTATTATAAGGCACCAACTACCAATTTCTCACGGACCAAGGAATGGAGGTTAAGTCATTAATGAGGTCTAAAAGTAATAAATGTTTCCAACTTTACCCCTACTTTAATGATGTAGGTTTAAATGAGTTAGTTAAAAATGATGGCATAATGGAAAAATAGTAATAAATGAGTTAGTTAAGGTAAGTTGGTGCCTTATAATAAGGACCAAAAAATGTTGGTGGTTGGTGCCTTATAATAAGGACCAGAGGGAGTAATTAGGAGCCGAGGGAGTATCTTCCCCCCTCGCATCTGCCGATCTACTATAAATTATCCATTATGTCACAAGTCTCCTATTAAAAACTTTATTTGTTTAAATAATTTCGTAAATTTTTATATAAAAAGGTATCGATATTTTTTAAATTTTATACAGTACTCTTCTTTTATAGAATGTACTAGTACTCCCATTTAAGCCTTTCTCACTAATAAAAATTTTAGTGAGGAACTTTTTTCCAATTTTTCCCATCATATATCAAAATTAATTTACACAAAAACTTAACATTTATATGTAAGAAAACATATAATATTTTGTATTAAATTGATAATTTTTTTTAATTTTAACTCTATAAATAAGGTTTTGAAGGGAAGAAAAAAAATGATAATTCACATTACATTAAAAAAAAAACTTAACATTTATATTTTTTTTAGGCTCCCTACAATCCAAGAGGAAATCATTACATTACACAAAAACTTAACATTTTTATGTAAGAAAACATCTAAGCTTTTATATTAAATTGATAAGATTTTTCAATTTTAACTCTATAAATAAGGATTTGGCTTTTGAAGGAAAGAAAAAAAAATATGAAAATTCATTTAAAACATTAATTATGAAAATAAAATTGACAAATAAATATTAGAAACCCTCCAAATAATATAGACTAAAGAATCCTTTTAAAACGTGTCATATAATAAAGACTGGAGTATAATATAAGAAAACATCTTGACCTTTTGGCAAAGATCAAGTCAAAGATATTATATATTATTTTCAATTCTCTTTTAATCTAATTTTAATTTGATCCATAAAAATTTAAAATATGCATGTAAACAATTTCTTTTAATTTATGTTTTTCAAAATGTGCATGCATTTGACTATTTCTAAGCTCCCATTTTCCATTTACTCATCAACTAGATCCTTATCTGGCTATGAAGGTTAGTAAACAATATTTGTTAGTTTAAGCTTTTCACTCAAGAGGGGTGAATTGGGTGATATTAAAAATTTTAAACTTCAACACAAACTAAATAAAGAGAGGAGAGCTAGAAAGATATCACCTAAAGGTGGTCACATGAGATTATACTGGTTCGGTCCAAACCCCTAGACCTACGTCCAGTTCCTATCAAGAAGGTCTTTTTGAGATTTCTATTATCTTTCCAAGATTCACAAGGCTCTTGGTGCCTCAATACAAGCTAGTTCTTTAAGAACACTCATTCTCCCTTACACTTTGCAATCAATAGCCACTCAAGGTCCATCTATCTTGAGTCTCTCAATTGGAGTAAATGCTTAAGTATATTCTCTCACACATGTAAATAAATGATCACTAAAGTACAAATTCACATGGAGAGCTTTGAGACTTAGCAAATGAATGAAACAATAAATGCACAGTGTTGAGTTAATTGCTTTGTCTTCAATGCATTTTCTATTTATAGTATGAGAATATTTGAAGAACACTCTTTGATTGTAGCCGTTGGACTGTATGGTCTTTGCTTCTAGCCGTTGAGAATGTCATATCATTCTTTGTGTATTTGGATTTAGCTATTGAGAGCAAAGAAAATGTGAAGCGTTTGAACTCGATGCATTTAATGCTATGATAGAAAAGTGTTTTTTGCTAGTCTTGGTTTAATCCTTGATTAAGTATGTAATACCCTAAAATTCCTATTTATCATAAATACTATATTTTGATAAATAATACCTATGAAATGAAGGTAAATATGTGTCTCAAATTATTATGATTAGTTGATTATGATTTAAGGCAAATTTCCCTTGGAATTAAGTAAACAGAAGGCAAAATATAAGACTAAGATTAGGGATCATAAAATGTGATAGAATTAACACATAAATAATGATTATCTTATAATCAAAAGAGGTAGGAGTGTTATGAAAGCACTTAATTAAGTTTAAGGAAATTAGCAAAAAGCAATTGGGTAATTAAGTTGCACTAATTAAAGATCAATTGCATAATTACTTAAATTAACCAATTAACCAATAAAAGATGCAATAGAAGGGCAATTAAGCACATGATTAAGGAGATAATTAGGCTTAATCAAATCAGCTCCAAAAGTCAACAATTGCAACTAAGATCAATGGCTAAGATTGCTCAAATCCAATGGTCCTAATTAAATTTCCTAATTAACCTTAATCCTCATGAAATTTGAATTGGCCAATTAGAAGCTTATACATAGGATCCTTGATACAATTGAAACACAATTCAAGTGCTAGCAGAGATAGGGGGCTGGCGGCACAAATGGAAGAGGGGAATTGTAATACCCTAAAATCTCACTTATGATAAAATTATATTTTGATAAATAATACCTATTGGAAATAGGTGAATATGTGGTCTCAAAAATAATGTAGAATTTATCTTATTTCCTAAGGTAATTTCTCATAAAATTAGGATGAATAAAGAGCTAAAAATCCCTAAATGCAATTGTGGGTCATAAAATACTCTGAAAATATTATGATAAATCCTTAGAGGCAATAAAATAATTATTAAAAATTAGAGAGTATGTTGTCTCTAATTTAGATAATTTTTGGGATTATTTCCCATGGAAAATAATGAGGCGAAATTAAATATTATTTTGGGGATCATAAGTGACCCCATGATTTTTAATATAATACCTGGGACATAAAATACCAATGTCAGTGTAATAGTTGTGAGAAAATGATTAATCCTAATTAAGAAAATTACCAACAATTAGTAAGTGATTAAATAAATAATTATTGGCTAATTGTTTAGACATGAATAAAGGTGATATCCAAAGTTAATTATTTAAAACCCCTAAATTGAGATTAATGACCAATAAGAGATCAAGATTAGTATAAAGAATATTGCTAAGTAATTTGGTATAATTAAAAAGTATATATGATGAACTACAATTAATCCCTAAAAGCTTAATTAAGCAACAAAGGATTAAGCAATAGGATAATTACCTAATTAACTACTTAATGCATGGATTAATTAGGTAAATCAAAGTTTGACAAGTCAAACCAAAGAGGCTAGCCGAAATTTTGAAGAAAAGAAGAGGGAAAAGTAGTGTGAACACATGGTGCAAGTGGATGAAGATAATATCATGATATTTGCAATTGAATAATAATATAAAATGAGATATTTGTGGAAAAAGCAAATAGGATAAGTGAGAACCGATAGAAATTAAATCCTATCTTGAAATCCTTGGATTAGGTGGTAAACATCTGGTCATATTATGAATCAGTGGATTTTTGTCCCGAAGTTGGTGTTACCCGAAGTAATTTCCGTAACCGACGGCGGTTATCCGAAAATGTTCAGCAGGCTACGAAATACCCTGGATGGGATCATAAATTTGGTTAATCCAAATATTTCTCAAGAGAAAGAATAGATCTCCAAGGTGACATCGAGGAATTTTTGAGATTAGTTAAGATTACGCGATTAGAACACCGAACAGGGAACTTTATCGGGTAAAGTTCCATAAAGCAAGAGTGACATCACCTTTGATGACTTCATTTTGTTGAATTTGGGGGAATGGAGGTCGGCATTGAGGCTTGTATGGAGGAGATTTGAGCTTCAAAAAGGCCCTTGATCCAATGGCCACAATTGAAGAAGAGAAAGTTGGAAAAGTACAATTTTGCCCCAAGGTTTGCCTATAAATAGCCATGAACTCTTCTCATAATTCTCACATCAAAAATCACTCTTAGAAAGAGGAGAGGGAAGCTAGAGAGAAGTGAGAGCAAGAAGGTTGAAGGAGGTTCTTCAAGGGTAAGTTCTTTGGTTCTTAGTTTTTCGATAGTTCTTGAAGTTCTAGGTTAAGTTCATAGCTTGTGTTGTTTTGATCTTTAGTCTTCCAGTATATTGTAGATATCATGTTTTAGGGTGAAATATGATATATATTTCTAAAATTATGTCGGGGAAAGAGTTATGGCAAAATTTTGGAAGATTAGAGTCAAAGTAGCGAAGCTCTGGTGAAATTCCGCCAATTAGGGGAGTCAGGGGTAAAATGGTCATTTTTGACTAAAATGACTGTTATGATGATTGATTAGTAACAAATACGTTATTGTCCTTATAGGATACCTGTGATTACGTTCTGACTAACTGTTGTACCGTATATCATCAACGGAGGTACGTTCGTGTACTGTAACACTAACTCTGATGCTTATTGTATGCGTATATGTGCTATGTGTATGGTATGCTTATATGAGGTAGCTGATAGCTCTGTGATATGTTCATGTACTGTTGTTATGCTTCATGGGTATTGGGATACGTTTGCTAGGTGTGAAATGCTAGGTGTGAAACGATTGCTAGATGTGAAACGGCTGCTAGGTGTGACACGATAGCTAGGTGTGACACATCTGCCAGGGGGGTTATGTGCTGTTGGGATATGCTTGTTTGTTGTGAATAACTGTAATGCATATGTTGTGTATGTAAATATGAGATTAACCGTTACCTGAGGTCTGGTGCGGACCTCAGCTCTTAACTTAGCTTCAGGGTTAGGAGGACCGAGGATAACGGCAAGCAACCCGAGTAGAGACCCGGCTGAAGATCTCTTCTGTTTATGTAGTTACGTCTCAGTTAGACGTTCAGAATAATGTACCATTACTGCAATAGCTAGTTGACATTTTGAATATAAATATCAGTTACTCTCTTGCTCCGATGCTCTACTCTGATGAAAAAAAAGTATACTACTTTTGAAAATGGGATGTTACAGGAATGAAGATATAATGAAGCATAAATTGTGGGTTGAAAAGTAAACTATTTCAACTCTTCAATTAGAGAATTGAACTATTAATAATTAAAACAAAAACACAATAAATGGCTCATTGGTTGAAGCATGTCGACCAGCCATGAGGGGTGGAGATTTTCTTTCAAAAAGTGCACTTTTCATCCAAGGGTTGGGGTGAGTTTTGGTTAAATTCAATTCCCTTTGTGTCCTTGATTCTTTCTCTATAAATAGCCACCCATTCTTCACAAATTCTGCACACCACCACCAAACACATCTCTGATCCTTTGATTGGAGTGGACTTGAGAAAGAGAAGGAGGAAGGAGGAAGGAGGAGTGAGTTCTTCAAGAGGTAAGCTCTAGCTTTTAATTAAGTTTTTAGTCTTTAGTTTTTGTAATTCTTAGTATAAATGTTAGTTTAATCTAGGAAATAGAGAATAAAATTCCTACTATTGTTTTTAGGCCTCATTGCATTGAAATATTCTAGACGAGGTAAAAACATAGTAGGGAATAATTTTTGAAAGTGGAAGATCAAAGTAGAGAAATTCTGGAAAAATTTACGATTGGGAGTTTTCTGGAGGCAGTGTTATTAAAGCTGTTATTTTATGTATTAAATGAAGTCTTAAAATCATGAAATTTTTCATGAACAAATTAGACGTCCAGGTATTTTTAAATATATAAAATATGTGGTGTTTGGAGTTCTTTGGAAGGAGAAAGAAATTCTTGAAGTTGGGTCACATTTTCTGGGAAAATTCTGGATAGAGGTTGGAAAATATTAAACTGGGAATGACTCAGTGATTTAGATTTAAAGCTGTTATTTTTCTTAGAAAATAGACTTATCAAGGGTAATTTTGGCTTTGGAATAATATTATTTCTATTTTTGTGGAATTAATAATGATTTTTCAAAGTTATCCAAAAATCTGCCCAGAAATGCTGAAATGACGTTTTTAAGGAAATGTAAGGGTATAATTGGAATATCAAATCCACTAGGGGTAAAAAGGTAAAAAGTGGCTAAAATATTTCTTAAGATAATATTTTCAAGATAATAATGCGGTGATACTAATATAGGATATCCGGGAAAAGCAGGAGTTGTACCGAACAGACAAACGTACCGCTAAGCTCTACGGACTAAGGTATGGACGCGTAGTGTAACTCTGATGCTTCTTGTATGCTTATATGTGATAGATTATTTCATAGAGTCATGAACAAGACTTTGTCTTAGGACATGCACCGTGGCTAGGGCTCTGTCTGAGGTCACTATTTACACATTCAGCTTTATACGGGTTATAGTCTTGATAATACCGTGAGATTGTTTTCCTAGCGCTGAGGACACGAGCAGCTGTCGTGGCACTGGTTAGTGCAAACGTGGATAACTTTACATGTGTTGTGTGCTAAGTACTGTTGTGTTGTTATAGCCTTACATTTTCTGTGTGCTATGTATGGTATGCTGTAATGTTATGAATATCTATCTGCCATATATTGTTTTACTTGAGTATGAGGTTAACTGTTACCTGAGGTCCGATGGGTATTGGATCTCAGCACTTACCATAGCTTCAGGTTCCAGAGACAAGGGTAAGCAGCACGCGTAAGGACTCGGCTGGAGTGTTAATTTGGATATGTATTTATGTTCCTACTTAGTTCGATTTTGGATACTCGGATAAATGTACCTCTATTATGAACAACCGGATAGGCCACAGTTAGTTTTTGGACACATACTTATCAGTTACTCATACACTTATCTGCTCCGATGCTCTACTATGATAAATTTTAAATTATTCCGCTTTTAAAATGGGGTGTTACAAAGTACTTGTAATATGATCAAATACTGGTATAATGAAGTGTTAGACCAATTAGAAGTAAAATAGAACAAGTTTAGGATAGATTTGAATGAGTATCAAGATTTATGATACGATCCTTTGTTTTATGAAATTGCATCACTCAAGTAGTCATTCAAGTGATCTTCACTTAGTTGTTTAGAAAACAAAACAAATCACTGGATAGTTCACTATAGTGATGTGGTCGTGATGTAAAAATATAGGATCACTCTAGTGATCTTGTTTCTTTTGAAAAAAAGATCACTGTGTACTTCACTATGGTGAACTGGTGGTAATGAATGTGACATGATCACTTGAGTTGTCTTGTTTCTTTTCCTTTTAAAAGAAACAGGTCATCAGATAGTGTCACTGTGGTGCAGTGGTAGTGATGTTCTTTTTACACATCATTCAAGTGGTCACTCGAGTGATTCAATCTTAGAAACTTTTTCAAAAATATTGAGCATTACCAGAGTCACTATGGTGCTATGCTAGTGATATATTTTAACACACATCACTTGAGTGAAATTCTCTTAGAAAATTTTTAAAAGGCGTATCACTAGAACATGTCACTATGGTGAAGTGATGGTGATGAAAATATAATGCATCACTCAAGTGATATTCTCTTTGAAATAGTTTTAGAACGATGATCACTACAAAGGATCACTGTGGTGAAGTAATAGTGATAACATTTTTGTAACATCGCTCGGATGGTCAAGTTTGAAATATCTTTTCATAAAAATGATCACCATATGGTTTGATAGTGATGCAGTTTATATCTCATCACTTGAGTGGTCACTCAAGTAATTTCTTAGAAATATGTTTTCCAGAAATCAGATCACTATCTTGGTCACCATGGTGAAGTAGTAGTGATGAAAATCTTTCACATCACTCGAGTGATCATTGGATACCACTTCTAATGAGGACTATTATTTTTAAAAGAAGCACTTTCATCATTGTTCTAGAAGTAAGTTAACCAAATTTTGTCTCATCACTTGAGTGGTTGTTCGCCTCGCAAGTGCACGAGTTTCGCAAGTAATAAAGTGATAAGTAAAGTATCGTTCCTACGAGGATTTGTATAACAAATTGGTCAAGTAAGAGGCTTAGTGAATTTCATCAAGTTGAGTTAAAACAAAGTTTTGATTTGGAATGAGAATTTTTAAAGACTATTTCTAAAACTTAAAATTGATAAAGACAAATGACTCTTTGACTTCAATGATAATAGACCCTAGGTTCTTTTTCCCCTTTTTCATTTTATAAAACTTGGTTAATTTCCTTTCTAGTAGTATTTCAATACATATATGTGTTAGCCTAAGGTTCTAAAACACTTGACACGCTCTCTCAAGTCAAAATCAAGTTTCTCTTCTCATTAAAATGCACAATCTCTTGCTACACTTAATGAGAATCAATCTTTAAGCAACAACCCTAATGTGACAATGCAAGATTAGTAAATATATCTCTATTTTACCAACAAACTATCCCATTTATCAAGTAAACTTCAAGACAAGCATGATTTCAATCAAGTTCTACACCTAGATTAACCCTCTCAAGTGAAACCTAAGTGAATAAATAATCTAAATGGAGGCCAATCACTTAGAAGCATTAAGCCAAGGTTGAAATCAACACACACACACACATATATATTTATCTACCAAAAGAGAGGAATATTCAAGTATTAATCCATACAAAGGGTCAAAATAACTCTAGAATGAAAGATTTAGCTACCCATGTTCAAATACAAAGAGATTCTAAGAAAATATACTGAATATATGAAGAAGCTAAGAAGAAAAGAAGAGAAAAGATGAAGAACCAAGGTGAAAACCCCCAAAATCTCTCTTAGGATGATCGAACACCCAAGCCTCCAAAGTTGCCAAGATCTCTCTCCCAGGCTCTCCCTTTGTGTGCCCACTCTTTCCTTGTGTCAAGAATATGTTTTTCGGCTCTTCACTTTAGGTTAAATAGGGTTTTTCTGCTTTTGAAATGAAAAGCGCGCAGCTATACTTTATGTACTTTTTCACAACTGGCTATGGTCAGTTTGTCAACTGGCCGCGGCCAGTTACACAGAGAGCTACTTGCTACAGCCAGTTTGTCAACTTGCTGCGGCCAGTTGTACAGGTTTCTTCTAACTTTGCACTGCTTCACCTCCTTTATTTTTTTCTTTGTTTCTTGGTTCTTATATAGCTTCAAAACTTGTCTCCATCTTCCTACAAAAGTGGGAGGAATTATCAATTCTCAATTGAATCAAAAACTTTATAGGATATAACAATAATTCCTTTGATTTTTGCCTTATACTTTGATATGCACATTTTCTTTTATATACTTCATTTGCTATGCATATTTTGAACCAAAAATAGGTAAAAGAGAGAGAAAATGTGCTGGAATGTTTCAATTTCTAAGATTTAACAGTGGTCAGTTGAGTGATATAGTGATATTTTCAGTAATGGGTTTCAAAACGCTTTAAACCAGTGTGCCAACTTTAAAATACTTTCTTAATCTTTCTTAAGCTTTGTTATCATCAAAACATATGATCTAACAATATTGACATTATAATAAACTCAGCCAAAAGTCTATCAATATTATAACATGTCAACAAACATAAAATTTGAGTAATTTAAAAAAGATTCCAAACACACTCAACATGAAATTAGCTTAGGTACACCAATATATCTTTTATATATCCAGCGGCCTAAAGTATTTTCTAAGTAGGTAAAGTATTTTCTAAGCAACACTAAATACATTAAGTACTAATTAGTGATTTAACAAGCACCTTAAAATATGTTTTTAATAACATTCGGTATCCTAAAGTATTTTCTTGTGTATCTGGCACCCTAAAGTGTTTTTTCAGTAGAACTCTGTATTCTAAATTTATGGTGTCCATTGCTGTTGAAAAATTATTTTAAGAATAAAATTGGACCAAAAGTACTTTATGATATTGGATATACTATTGAAAAATATTTTTGGGTGCTGGATGAACTACAAATTAGTTATGATACTAAGTACTATTTAAAAAATATTTCAGGATACTGGATGTGTCTCTTTTTAATCTTAAAACCTTTACAAATATAAATGTCAACTTGATTTTAACCTTAACCACCCTTACACATATAAATGTCAACTTGATTTTTTAACATATGATTAACAAGAAGGAAGTTTTGCTCTCAAAGTCTCTCAAACATAAATAACAATAACATCAATATGGAGAATAAGTAAAAACAAAACATGCAAATATCACATATGGCCGCAAAATAAATATGCCTAAGCTGACAACGTTCGGCTCATCCCAATCTCAATTCGATTATTCCAAGGAAAATGATCAGACACGATTCCCTTACCTGCAACGAATAAATCTAAAAATGAGATGCAACCATCATTAAATATATATAAAAGATAAAATATAATAATTAAAATTACAATCAAGAGCCAATTTTTTTTTTTTTCATAATAATAGTAATATCTTTTGATAGGAGAAAAAGAGCAATAAAATTTGAGACCAGTAGAAATGATTTCTATTAGTTTTTTTAAAGAAAAAAAGAAAACCGGTTATAAGCTAAGCTTGGATAGAAATAAAATGTAAAAACATGGTTTCTTAATTATCCTTAATATCAAGTAGACGATATAAATGTGTGCAAATCAACTCGAACCTCAAGACCAAAAAAAAAAAAAAAAAATCAACTCAAATATAAAAAAATATTGAATTTAGGTGATGTTGTACTCACCATAAAGGGATTTTTTTTTTTGATAGAATTTAGCTCCTTGATGACATCGACTGCGCTCATTCTTTCATGAGGTGAATCCATTGAACATGTAAGTCCGATCTTAAATAAAGAATGCAAGCATTTCTCAACATTAGGATGGATTTGCATCATGTTCTCTGATAAGTCTCTTGAAGCTCCCACTATATGTTCTAATTCTCGTGGAAGAATGGTTAGGCTCACAACTTCCAAAAGCTTGTTTGGAAATGCAGCTTTCACATATGTTTGAAGATTGTAACCGCAATTAAATATATCTTCAGTGGGTCTTTTTTTTGTTAACGTCTCTAATATAAGAATGCCAAAGCTATACATATCACCTTGCATTGACACCTCATAACCCATTCCATATTCTGAAATATTGTTAGCATAGTAATTATCTTCATTATATAAAGGATGAATGAAACAGCTGGAAATAAAAAAGGTTAGTCTGAAAGCATAATGAATTTGAAGACCTTGTAATAAAAAAATCAAATGATACCTGGAGGAATATAGCCAATAGTACCCTTTATACCAAGTGTGCTGCTTTGTTCATTAGAGACAAAGGAAACAGTTGGGAGTAGTCTTGCCAATCCAAAATCACTCAAATGAGCTACCATATTGTCATCAAGAAGGACATTGCTTGGCTTCAAATCACAATGAATTACAGGTTGCCCATATTCATAGTGAAGATAGTTTAACGCAAACACAATATCCATAAGAATATTTATTATTTGATCGAGGAGCAAAAGTCTTTGATCATTTGGATTTTCTGTTGTAGGATGCAACCAATTTTCCAAGTTTCCATTCACCATATACGCATAAACTAGAGCCTTAAACTCATTGCCCTTGTAATCTATGCTAGAGCAGCATGTTATAATCTGTACCAAATTTCGATGCTTTGCATTTCTCAGTGCATTACATTCAGCAACAAAACTCTTGTGAGCTCCCCTTATGTGAAGGTTGATGACCTTTATTGCAACAACTTCTTGAGATTCAAAGCTTCCCTTATAGACAGAGCCAAAACTCCCTGATCCGATCAACTTATGAACTGAGAATCCATCTGTGGCTAGGGGTGGAAACAGACCAGGGGCCTGTCAGGGGCCTATGGCCTGGCCTGTTTCCGGCTTGGACAGGCCTGGCCTGTCAGGCTAACAGGCCAGGCCTAGGCCTTTTTTAAGGCCTGTTTATCTAAACAGGCCAGGCCTAGGCCTTACAATAGACCTGTAAAGCCTATCAGGCCGGCCTGTTAAGGGAAGGGCAAAATAGTATTTTTTTTAATTCAGATATATAGCAAAACAGGCAACTGAGCCAAGACAATATTTTTTTAAAAAATCCCAACTATTTACCCTAATTTCCGACTCTGCTTCTGTGCTTCATCGTGCTTGCCCTAAATCCCTAATTTCAGAGTTCCGGTGCCGCTGAGTCGTCAACCCCACCCTCACCGGCGCCGCTGCCGGCCATTCTCTCCCTTCACACATCTTGTGGTTCTCGTACCGCTGGTGATTACTCGTGATCGTCGTGCTTCTTTCTGCGGTCTTATGGCTACTCAATGCGGCTAGCGCATTCCCTTCCGGCAAAGCGGCGTTCAGCTCATCTTCTTCCTTCCCCTCTTCTTCATTCACCCGTTGCCCACGGTGGTCCTCTTCAGCCATCGACCCATCGTGCTCTTCTAAGTCCTCATCACCGTCGCCCCTCGTGGTCCTGTTCACTGTCATCCATCGTCGGCCAGATCTGCATCATCATCTGGAGTAAAGAGGTAAGGTACCGATTTCTTTTTCTTTAAAATGCTTTAAAGATCTGGGGATAGCATCCTGGATATTGTTGCCAGAGAGATAAAGTTTAGCAATATTTTTGAAGTGCCCAATTTGATCTGTTAAATAGGCAGGTAATTGAAAACCTGTAAGGTGCAAGACCTCTAAATGGGAAGAGAGAAAAGTTTTTGGTTCTCGTGGTCAAATTCTTAAGGAAGAGTTTGTTGGGAGACATGTAGAAAACAGTACTCGTAATGGGAAGCCTATGAACTTGAAATTGGTAATAGTTATATGAACATGATTTTGTGAACCAGCCGCCTTGAAGTTTTTCTATGTGTTGGTTCCAACTCTAAGCCCTTTCAAATTCCTGTAACAGAGGCCATCTGCTGGGAATGCATTGGAGAAAATAGTTTCAGGTTACCATGTTGTTTATGGAGGTGAGACAGATGAAGATGTTGTACTGAGCAAATGCAGGAATATCATTAGCTGTCTAGAGAAAGTGGATAAGGAAGTTGGCCATGATAATAATTCAGGTATATCAATTGTATAACTTTCTCTGTTTGTAGTTTGTAGGAAATATGATCTAATCCTGGAATTAATTGTATTTGGGTAAGCATAACCCGTTCCTAATATTTTTATTCGATCTATTCCGTAGTTGTGCCAACAATTTTTTTGTATCTACACAGCAATACAAAATGGGATTTAAGGATTATTAAATAATCAAAACTAAAGGGAAAATTTGAACATGAATGGTTATGTAGGTTTAAATGAACATTCTTATCAGGTTGTAGAGATTTCCAATAGAGATTGGAATTTTCCCTTCTAGATTGGAGTAAAGAGATTGGAATTTTTGTTTTTCGCTGTGATCTGATCCTTAGAAGAAAAAAAACAGGCCTCTTAATAGGCCACATGCCTGTTTTACATTGAGGCCTGTGGCCTGTTAACCTGAGCATAAGATTTAAAAAAAAAAAAACAGGCATTAACAGGCCAGGCTCAGGCCCAAAAATAGGCCTGTTACAGGCCACAGGCCAGGCTCAGGCCACTTTCTTCCTTAACAGGCCAGGCCTGTTAAGGGCGAGGCCTGGCCTGGCCTGACCTGTTTCCACCCCTATCTGTGGCATTGTGCAAGCTTTGATACGATACTTTGTAAATCCTGCCAATCGTTGGTGAACTTGAAGAAGATTTCTTGTTTTCCTCCCATAATAAATAGAAACAACAGCCAGAAGAAGAAAAGCAATCAGACAACATATTGATACAACTAGCTTCAAGTTATGATGATTTCTTTGTCCACTAGATTTGGTAGGGCATGGTGGCAGTTCCAACTTTGATATGCCTCCACAGAGCTTGTTATTCCCCACAAGTGATATTACACTTGCATTGAGAAAGACACCTTTGTTCGGTACCTCCCCTTCAAGCACGTTGAAGGAAACATTTAGGTACTCCAAAAACACAATATCTTGTAGGCCTTTTGGAATTGTTCCAGACAAGTTATTTTGTGACAAGTCTAAATATCTTAGACCCTTCAATGAAGCCAAAGATATGGGTATGGTTTCTTGAAAGAAATTCCCTTGCAAAAAGAGGAATTCTAAGCTTTGGCAATCTCCAATTGTTTGAGGAATTTTACCGGAGAATTGATTGAGAGACATCCAATTTTCCTATATTTTTCAAGTTTCCAAACTCATCAGGGATATCACCGCCAAAAGAGTTATGTGACAAGTTCAATAATATTGATAAAGATGAAAGATGGAGTAGTTCGATTGATATGGCTCCACTAAAATTGTTTTGTGACAGATCAAGAAATTGTAAACTTTCACAATTCCCAATTGTTTTCCTTCTAACATGTTATGTGACAAATCTAGGTGAAATAACTGAGTGAGATTGCCTATGAAATTGTATTATTTCTCCAGAAAGTTTATTTCCCCACAAAGACAAGTATTGCATGTTATGGAACTTCCCGAAAGTAACTGGGATGATGTCAGTGAAATAATTCATGTCTATGGCTAGCGATGTCAGGTTAATGAGGTTTCCTAATGCCACAGGAATTTTACCACATATTTGATTTTGTGAAAGGTCGAGTTGTGTGAGCTGGGTTGTAATACCCCGGATTAAGAATAGGAATAATAATAATAATAATAATAATAATAATAATAATAATAAAAATAAAAAAATAATAATAATATATCAAATCTAGAAATTAATAATGTTGGTAGTGTAATTTATTAATTGGAAATAATTAAAGAGCCCAACCCATAGCTAAAACCCTAGATGTTAATTATAAACTTAGGTTTAGCCGCCTAAACCTAGAAAAGGCTCGACTCTTTTCTCTGCTACGACATTCTCCTCCCGCACTCTTATCAAAGCGTTTTTCTAGAAGGCTAGCAAAGACGGAGACCAGGTAATCCTAATTCCCATATAGGTTAGGTTAAATCATACTATATGAAACCCTAATCCCATGAGTCCTAGATCAATAGAAATCGCAAATTGCCTTCTTCAAATCTTGTGCTTCTCTTTATTTGAATTCAGATTGGGGTTTGCTGTATCTACATTTAGGTTTTATATGAATCCTGATAGAGTAATCAGGATCCTAAATATATCATAAGGTTATTCTATATGAAATAAATATTATCTGTAATCCTAATCCCCATAAGTCTTAGGTTCATGTAATCCTAATCCCCATATAGTTTAGGACTTAAGTATGAAATTTGATAGGTTAGTATGAATCTATATCGCCTCGGCCTTCATGCTTCAATTATATAAATATACACAGGCGTTAGTCCTTATCACTGCATTTGTATTCCAATTTCGGTTTATGTGAGTAACTTTTGCGATCAATTTATGGATTGAATTGGATATACTTGATAATTTCAATTTCAATTGCTTTGGACGCCTCGGCCTACGTGCGTGAATTATATATGTACATGATTGAACACAATTGCCTCAATTGAATTATACCATCTCTGTCCTTGCATCTCTTTTTGTGATTGAATGCAATTGCATCGCGGGTCCCACGCCCTTTTATTTTCCTCTAGTTTGACCTTTTGACCAATTCATATGTAGCATCAGATTACATGGTTCCATATTCCCCTTCTTGAATTACGAGATGAACATTTTGCAAAAGCCATTACCTTTCAATATGCATATCTGTACGAGTATGGTCATGAGAATTCCTCATGACGACCTTATAGAAACCCATGAGTAAAATGAATAATGAGTATGGTCATGAGAATTCCTTATGACGACCTTATAGAAACCCATGAGTAAAATGGATAATGAGTAAAGCTGAGGATTTAAACAAGGTCATGAGAACTTCTCAGGATAACCTTATAGGAACCTATGAGTAAAATGGATAATGAGTAGAGTCAGGGATTTAAATGATGGTTATGGAAATTTCTTATGAGAACATTATAGGAACTCATGAGAATTTATTTTATAGTTTAATTTGAGAATTTTATTTTGTGTGATTGAAATAATTAAAATCGTGGGAGGATAGCTTTGGGATGGTACCTCCTAAAGTGATGAACACAACCTTTAGGCTTTATGCCTCCGATATGTATTGATGTGAACCGATTATATCCGTTCTTCCCAAAGTGGTGTTTGACAGGTTTCCGGGACACTAGTAGCAACTTTGGGAAGAGGTGTGCACATTAGGACGAAATGTTTTATGGCCAATTTGATGATTAGTGGTGGCCGGTTTCGGGTGTTCCGGTCACGAGGAGTGATTGGCCTACACGGGTGTTCCGGTCACGTGGTAGACTGGATTTGACGATTTGTGATTGCCGGTTTCGGGTGTTCGGGTCACGAGGAGTGATCGCCGATTCACGGGTGTTCCGGGTCACAGGGTAGACTGGATTTGACGATTTGTGACTGCCCGGTTTCTGGGTGTTCCGGGTCACAGGGAGTGACTGGCCGGTTACTGGGTGTTCCGGGTCACAGGGTAGATTGGATTTGATGATTTGTGACTGGCCGGTTTCCGGGTGTTCCCGGTCACAGGGAATGACTGGCTGGTTTCCGGGTGTTCCGGGTCACAGGGTAGACTGGCAGGTTTCCGGGTCTACCATGGTTCTCTTCCCACCAAACAGACTGGGGGTCTAAATACATAAATTAATTTAAAAAGATAACGAGTGATAATTGATGCAATTACTGTATTATTGTTGATACTTGATTTTATTAATATATTTGTGTTAGGTAAATTGTATTTTTATTAGGATTACTAGTGTTTGCTGACTTTTGTATGTTATGGGCTGCGACGATCCTTCGGGGGAGCAGATTTTCAGTGAAGCAGGTTCTCGAGGTTGGGGCTAGCAATGAGAAGTGAGGATGATGAGGATTCCTAGGATTATTTCTAGCTAGCTTTTATTTTATTTTTCTTTTAATAAAACATTTTGATTTCAGTTAGACTCATGTTAATGTAATAAGTAGCCTTGCACTTGTCCCGGTACAAGTGCGGCGGTAACACTTCCCAATGATATTTACTTTGGAATTCAGTATTTATTTATAAAAACCATTGCACTTTTACGTTATCATAACTGCCAGAAATTGGGGTGTTACATGGGTTGATAAATTGCCTATGGTATTTGGTAAATGGCCTCCAAAATTATTTTTCACCAAGTATAGCCTTTCTAAGTTACTGCAGTTTCTCAAAGAATTTAGAAACTCCCAGTCTTTTGAAGAATTACTTCCCAGACTATTACCAACTAACTCTAGTAGTGAGAGGTCATGCAAATTTCCAAGATTTGGAATTTGCCCTACAAAATTATTTAAACCCATAGAGATCGCTTCAAGCATAGTTGCATTTAAAATAGAGGTTGGGATGCGACCTGAGAATTGATTTTCTCCAAGGTCCAAGATTTGGAGATTAGGGAGGTTGGAGAACATATTGGTGGGGAGAGGGCCATTGAAATTATTTGTATAAAGTAAGATGTGAGTGAGAGATGACAAATTGTAAAGAGCAAAAGGAATTGTACCTGAAAGCTTGTTGCCACCTACTCCAAATGTTGTCAAATTTATCATCTGGCCTATTTCTTTAGGTATACTCCCTTCCAAGATATTATAATTCAAAGAAAGAATACTGAGAGAAGTAAGATTCCACAAGGAAGTTGGGATTTGTCCGGTGAAATTGTTATCAGGTAGAAACAAACCTTCAAGCTTATGGAGAGAGCCAATCTCCATTGGTATTTTGCCAATGAGTTGATTCCCATCAAAGGATAAGATCTTGAGGTTAGAGCAACTTGTGACATTGATTGGAAATTCTCCCCTCAATGTATTGTTGTCAAAAGCAAGTATTTCCAATCTGAACAAACGACCCAGGTCTTTTGGAATTTCTCCGTGGAAATTATTGGTTTGAAGACGGATAGCCCTTAATTAGGAAGGAAAGATTGCCAATAAAAGGAGATATAGTACCTGATAACTGATATCCTTTCAAGGACAAATGTGTAACTCTGTGATGCTTGTGGCTGCAAGAGATTCCATGCCAATCGCAGAAGTGTGTGGATGAATTCCAAGAATCCATGATCCGATATGGATCATTGGATACTGATTCCTTGAATTTGATTAAAGACAAACGATCAGTTTCGTTGCTCAGTGATGAAGCAGGTTTCCAGTATTGAAATATGAGAATAAAGAAAACAAATAAGTGAAGGAACATGGTTGAGAAACAGTAGGCTAACTGGTAATTCGAGAGGTCTTTGTATGGAGAAGCATACTGTTACTTTGTTATTAGTCCGACTTAAATAGCCAAAAAAATTAAATAAATAAGCATGATAGAAAAAGTCTCGCTGAAGAAAAAAAAATATTATGAGTCGTAGGGTCGTCGTGGAAAGTTCAAATTAGTGGGGTGGGTTTGTTTTCCCTAGCACGAATCCAAGTGCGCCAGAACTAATAATGGGAGTTGTTTAATTATGAGAAATACGGGTGATAATTTCATGATTGATTTTAATCAAAATTGATTGGAAATAATTAATTACTGAGGCCTGCTGCACCTAGAAATTGCTAGCCCATATATGGGTCGACCTGCTTAGCCTCTTTTATTATTATTATTATTTTTTTAAATTTTTTCCCCCAAACTTCGCTTAGCTTAGCTTTTCTTTTTTTGATGCAAATACTAATATTTGTTTAGTGTCTATCACTTTTTTTTTTCTTTAATTTAGTCCAAGATGATTTCAGAGCATTTATAAATTTAGCTTTCTTGTTTTCATTCCCACTAGTTTCCTATGGTTATGCAGCATTTTTGAAATGTTACCTATTATATTGATAGGCACCTAAAAGTTTTCTATTAAAAACAATGATCTTTTTCTCTCTCCAGCATTTCTTAGGTTTGTTTTTGCAAATTCATTCTTTAACCTAGATGGATTAACCCGTGCGATGCACAGGCCCTTTCATTAGAAAGGGGAATGGGAATGATAGTAAAATTTGGAAAGTAATTTTAGTTATTGATTATAAAAGGTTGAAAATATGAAAGTAAAAGATATGTGGTACAAGTTAATACAAGTCAGGTATGTTGTTTATGAGCATATGTAATTCATATTGGAGATGGATATAAATGAGTTTGAGCTTACAAGTGTAACATGTTTGGGTTGGCTTTTTTATCAGCGTTAATGTGTAAAATTTTCGGTGGCTTTTAAGCCAACCAACCAGTGAGGAAAAAAGCCCCATGTACCAGTATAAAAGAAAGATGTTAGGACATTTAAAATAAATAAATACATAAAATGCAATTTTTTTTTTTTAAATTTTAACATTATGTATGGGGAATTGATTGTGCCTTTAATGTTTTGTGCAAATTCATTCTTAGATGTATTTTATCTTAAATCTATCCCAATCAATCTGAAACCCCAGGATATGCCCATGCATGAAAGTAGACGATATATTCAAGCTAATCAACAAGGAATTATAAAATTATCATTTTTTTAAAGAATCATTTATTTATGAATGGGAAAAATACTAAAATATTCAAATTAAATTTCAAGAAATTTTGGAACATGAAAATAAATCTGTAGAAGTTTTTATGCATAAACTATATTAAATTTAAAGATAAAAAATTAAATTTAAATTTGATAAAAATTAAATTATTATTAAAAAATAAAAAAAATCTAAAGTACTTAATTAAATATATTCTACTGGATGAATTAGATTGTATACAAATATATTATTGGGTTAAGGTGCAAAAATAGACATGTGCTTTTTTCCGAGGAGCGCCCAGTAGCAAATGCTTTTTTCAGGTGCAAAAGTAACTATGTGGTTACAAATTAGATGCAAAAATAGCGTTTGACCGTTAAGTTTGACTTTTGACCGTTAAGTTTGACTTTTTTTGCTGACTGGACGATGACGTGGCATTAAAGAGAATAAATATAGATAAAGAAAGTCAGTTAAAATTAATTAAAGAGAATAAATATGTAAAAAATGAAATTCATTTTTTCAATAACACCCTTATTATTTATAAAAAAGGTGGGTGGGAGAGAGAATGAGTGGACAAAGCTAAGTGTCTCAAAAGAATGTTGGGAAAAATTAAAGTGACGAAAGATAAAATTAATTAATTGAGTGTAAAAATGAAAACAAATGCATTAATGAAAGTAAAAAACTTCAGAAACAAAAGATATATTTTATCTTAATTTAAAATAATGCAAGGATTTAAGATTTGTCATTATATTCTTGTCTATGAGAGGGTCGCCATTGTTGATGGTAGTGGACCAGGAAGTAAGTGAATGATCATTCATGTTTACCGGAGATTAGGAACAGAGATAGAGAGAGACAAAAGGGTTTCATATAGTCATTTCGCGTTACTCATTTACGTTGGGTTATAGATTATTCTTTGTTTTTTTCACCATCTACTATAAATCATCCATTCATATTAAAAATTTTAGGCTAAAGTATACTTTTAGTCCTTTAAGTTTTACGTAAGGCATACTTTTAGTCCCTTAACTTTATAAAGTATATTTTTGGTCCTAAAATTCTAACACCGTTAATGTTGCTAACCGAAAATGCTGACTCAACGAACTCAAGTGATGATTAATGACATGTAATTACACAAATTTTATATATTCTTCAATTTACTCATATTTTAAATTTAAGTTTAATAGCATTTAATTACATAGTCATCACTTAAATTTATACCGTTATCACTTGAGTTTGCATTTTCCGTTAGCAAAATTAACGGTGTTAGAATTAGAGGACCAAAAGTATACTTTATAAAGTTAAGGGACCAAAAGTATACCTCATGTAAACTTAAAGGACAAAAAGTATACTTTAGCCAAAATTTTATTAATGAAAGTAATTAGATATTTTTTTTTCCAAGTATATCTAACACTTTAAATTATCTGAATAGTTAAATGTAAAATTGCATTAAAAATATTTGAAGGTGCTAGCTACACCTCAAAATATTTTAATACACTGACGTGCACCTGAAAAAATATTTTAAAGTGCTAGATACACCTTCAATCTTTAAATTATAAGGCCCCAAAACAATCTTTACTTGTAAAGAGTGAATAAATGATCATAAATTATATTTACAAATTTGCAAATAAAAGGAGTCCTTCTAATCCCTAGGTTCCATGCGAAGAACTGTAACACCCCAAATTTCATACCACTTATTGTTTAAGAAAACATAGTTTTAGAAAAAAAACAATAGAGTTTGAGGTGCTACATCAGAGTAATGCGGAAACGGAGAGCATGCACTAATGTTTGGACGATGAGTAACTGATATAAAATGCCCCGACATATGATGATGCCTGACATATGCTGGTTAAATTGAAAATCCCGAAGGAATATTCATGTGATACAATAGTATAGAGCTTTGTATAATTACAAATCTTTATGTTAACTATACAATCTTCAACCAAGCCGTAGCTAGACTCGGGGCAATGAACCTAACTCAGTTAATCAAACAACTTGGCCAGGTAGGTGTCTATCATGAGAGTCTCACCGAGTTCACGGCGACTTATTACTGATGCACATAGACTAGCCTAGCCTTTGGCACCAAACTGTTTGAAGTAAATTTATTAGATTCATGCCAGAAAGTAGGCTCTGTTAAACTTCTTCTGGCTCTTGTCTCGACCGGTGCTTGCTCCATCCATCGATGCCTTTCTTCAGCTCCATCTACTGGTGCCTTCTCTGATCCTGGTTCCTTTCCTGAACCTTAGACAGATCTGAGGTCCAATACCCATCGGACCTCAGGTAACAGTTAACCTCATATGAAAAGTATAAACAATATATGTATGACAGATGTTCATTTACATTACAACATTGAACCAATACATAGCACATAACAGATGTAAGGTTACAACAATACATAAGCACACAGCAGATGTAATGTTAACAATACAACAATACATATCACATGTAATGTTATCCACGTTTGCACTAACTAGTGCCACGACAGCTCCTCATGTCCTCAGCGCTAGGAAAACAATCTTACGGCATTATCAAGACTATAACCTGTATAAAGCTGAATGTACAAACAGTGACCTAAGACAGTCTTAGCCACGGTACATGACCCAAGACATAGTCCTGTCCGTGACCCTATGAATCATTCTATCACATATAAGCATACAAGTCACATCAGAGTTAAAGTTACTAGTACGCGAACGTACATTTCACCGTGTAATTACCAAGACGTTCGTCCTTTGAATCCGACTCCGGACTTGATCCCGGATATCCTAAACGTTATCGTCAGATTATTTCCTTTTCCATAACTTATATGATACTACACTTAATATCATATCACTTAGAATAATATCATAAAGATATAATTTACCTTTCTACCCTTGGTGGATTAATTATTCCACTTTTACCCTTACACTTTATTAAAAACGAATTAATGGATTTTCTGGGCAGATTTTTCAAACACTTTGAAAAATCATAATTAATTATAAAAAATTCATTTTGAGGTGATGAAAAATTCCTCATGACCCTTGACATGTCTATTTTCAAGGAAAAATATTTCCAGAAGCTATAACATCAAGAATAATTTCCAGTTTAATATTTTCTCAATGCTGCCCAGATTTTTCCCAGAAAACGTAGCCTAACTTCAACAAATTTTATCTCCTTATGTAGAACTCCAAATGATACATATTTTATATATTTAGAAATCCCTACATGTCTATTTTAGTCCTGTAAAAGTTCATGATTTTCGAAGATCATGTGATACATAAAATAATAGCTTCACTGTCGCTGCCAGCACAGGTTTTACAACCGAAAATTCTACAATTTTCACAATGTTGATCCTTTAATTTCAAAACTCATTCCCTAACATGTTTTTACTCCCATTTTGCGTTTTGAAAGAAATGGAGGCCTTAAAAACAAGTAAAGGAATTTTCCTAACAATATTCTAGATTAAACTACAATTATACTAAAAACTACAAAAACTAAAGAAACTTCAAGCTCAAGAACTTATCTCTTGAAGAACCTTGATCCTTCTCTCTAGCTCCAAGATAACTCTCACACTCTCTCTCTAACTTCAGCTACTTGGAGCTGTTTTGGTGTGAAGAATTTAGGAAGGATGATGCCTCTATTTATAGAGAAATTCTAAGGACACAAAAGGAAATTAAATTTGACCAACACTCATTTTAACTGTAACAACCCGACTTTTCAAAAGCAGTAAATTTTTTTTTTGTCAAACATCATTTCAAAATCATCAGAGTAGAGCATTTGAGCGGAAAAGTAACTGATATATATATTCAAAATGCCCACTGGCTAATTACATAAACGGTATAGTAACCGAGAGTTCCAAAAAGTAAAGGATAATAATGGAAAGTCTTCAAAGGATCCTCGAACTCGCTGCTTTCCTCTCTTCTCGGTCCTCGGTCCTTCCGACCCTGACGCTATAGCTGAGAGCTGAGATCCGCATCGGATCTCAGGTAACGGTTAACCTCATGTATACAGTTACACATATGGTTACACAACAATAACATATAAACCACACCCAACCAATGCACATGTAATGCTCCCAAAGATACGAGATATATCGCTCCCAAGATTACGGATGTATCGCTCCCAAAGATTATAAATGTATCGCTCCCACCTTGCAACTATATCGCTCCCAAAGATGCATACAGCTTATTTTCTAACATAATATGCATTCCAACAACACCCCACATATATACACATTATACACACATCGCACACATACCATCTACAGCATACTATATCCATCAGATTAGTGTTACAGTACGCGAACGTACTTACTTCCGTAAACCGAATGAATGGCTGTAAGTGTCTACCATGGGGCCTCACCGAGTTCACGGCGACTTAATGGCTTACCCACATAGACTAGCATTTCCTTCGGCACCAAACTGTTCTAACACATTTGCATTCAATAAACATACCATAACAATACACATAGCACATATATGCATACCATAAACATAAGAGTTAATGTTACAGTACGCGGACGTACCTTCGTTGACTCGTGAGACGGCACTGGCTTGAAATCGTACTTTTCTACTAAAAACGTGAAAACGTCCAATAGCGGCACTTCGGCAACAGAACGGCAGCAGATTAGGATTTCGACGTCCTATAGGAGTAATATCACTTTCATTAGTGATTTGGCATTATAATCGGCATTTTAGGTAAAAATTACCATTTTGCCCCTATACCCCTACTTGCGCGAATTTCGCCGGCGCTTCCGCTACATAGGCTATTTTCTTCCCAAAATTTCGCGTAACTTCGACGCATTTATGATTCTTGAAAATAAAGACTAAAATAGCCCTCCCATATGATACCCAAATCATAAAAATAAAGACTACTCTAGCCTTACTAACTATTGAACTAAAGACTAAAAACTAAAGACCGAAAGACTTACCCGTTGAAGACTTTCGCAGACCCGATTCGCGTAATTTCGGAGAAATCTCAAAATTCTGGATTTACAACTTTGAAACCATTTCCTCACTTAGTAGAAATGTCCAAGTTAACCTATATTTTGATTCCATATAGGGCTCCAACAGTCCAGTTGAGTCTTTCTCAAAAACGTGTCCAAACGCGTCCTGTCGAAACTTGTTTTCTAAACACCCATCTCTTCAGAAAAATTCACTGAATCCAAATATGTTCATGAAAATTCCCAATTCTTTTCCAAATGTCACAACATAACCTTTTCGTCCTTTTGGCTATCTGGCCTTTTCTCAGAATTTCCCTATTTCGTCTTATTAGGAAAAAGCACAAACGGCTTCAGAATTAACTTCCGCAAGAGTTTAACGGAAGATAAAATTCCATTGATCAATATTCTACCCTGACTTTGGAATTCCCATTCCTAGATCTCTAGATAGGATCCATTTCCTAATTTTAAAATTACTATTCATCACTTTTTACTTTAATTAATTATATTCTTATTATATGTCAACTTGCACATATATATATATTTTCCCTTTTCATTCTCTTTTTTTTTTTCTTTCTGCATATTTTTTTTTCTTTATTTCGTTTTTTTTTAAAATTAATTATTTAATTAATTAAATAATTATTTTTACATAACTTTTTTACAAGATTTTCCTATTGGTCCATTCTTGCATTTAGGCTTAAAAATACCTAAAATCACTTATTTTTCTCAAAATCTCCAATCAATTAGTAAATATATTCTTACTAATTTTCAACTATTTTCCACTAATTTTTGAGCTTTACATAATTATTCATGAATTTCCTTTACTTATGCTTAAGTAATTAGCCCAATATTACTTAATTACTTAATTATCACAAGTTGATAATTTTCTTACTTAGAACACCTTATTTCCTTTATACTCTTGCATTAACATTTCTGTTTCCATGTGTTCTCGCTTTATTTTAGAATTTGTGAGGGCATTATGGTCATTACCATACTTTTGAGCATTCTTCTTCAATTTCTCCAAGTTTGTAATTTATTAAATTACCAAAATTAGAGATATACTCTCTCTCAATTTAAATAATTATTTCATTGCCCTTTAGGATTTTTCACCATTTTCCTAAGTTATTTACTCCTCCCAGGGGTATTTTGGTCATTTTGGCACTTTGGCCCTTAAATTCCCTAATTCAAATTTCGGGGTATTACATTAACCATTGGATTAAATTGCACTTTATCAAACCAAATCCTCACCCTTGGCTGTTTGGTCGACATGCATGCTCCCATTTAACCATTTAGTATGTTTTTGATTTGCAAAATATCCCATGGTCTAAGCCTTCTCATTGGCTAGTGATGAGGGCCTTTTTGTCTTTAGCATTGGGGTCCACAATAAAAAATAACCAAGGATTGCGTATAGGCAAACCTAGGATCGTTCTCTCTCTCGAGGAGCCTTTTATTAAATCCTAAGTAATCTAAATGACACGCAAATGCAATTGAAACAAGGGGGAAAATAGGTTTTGGATTTTTCAATTGATAAACTAAAATAAGAATGCAAATAAATTAAATGCTAAACTATTATTTTTGATATTTTCTTTATAAAATGGTGAATGAGTGAATGGAATGGATGAAGTGAAAATATGAATGATGAATGTTCTTGATAATGAAGAAATGACTATCCTTGCTCATAAAATATTATGGGAGTTAAAATTCATCAAGTCTGAAGGAAAACCTCAAGATAACACTTGAGTCTAATATTCTTAATTAATAGTAGCTCCTACAAACATAGCTAACTACTACCTCTTGAGAAATTGTTAAAAACCACTTGATGTGCAATTAAAATTGGAATAATGCAACATGAGTCTTCTTGAAATTGAGTACATAATGTCCCTCAAAGGTTACAAATCAACCACATTAACTAGACAATAACACGCTAATTAATATAATCTCATTGCAACCACAAGA
This sequence comes from Acacia pycnantha, assembly GCA_025563575.1. Taxonomy (NCBI): domain Eukaryota; kingdom Viridiplantae; phylum Streptophyta; class Magnoliopsida; order Fabales; family Fabaceae; genus Acacia; species Acacia pycnantha. The sequence continues at coordinate 143,597 of JAMWYP010000270.1, forward strand.
AATTAAAACAAATATAATCTTCACACTCCAAAATCCAATCTCAACTACAATTATCAAACCAACAGAGACAATAAACATTAATCTCAGTTCCAGAATTTATACACAATAATTCCTAAAACTAGGCAACCTAAATATATAAATCTAGACTAATAGAATGAACAAATTAACTCCCTTTTGAAGCTCTGAACTCAAGTCAATCTACACCACCAAGAAGCAAGGGAAATCAGCCACTCATAGCAACAAAAAATACTCGCCGGAATCTGGGGAAAGAGTCACCGGAATCTGGAAGTTTTTGCCGGAAAATTCAGTATCTCACTGGAAGTAACAGGAACTTCACGGAAATCACAGAGAAACCGACGATGGAGGATGGCGTGGTGTTTTAGTGAGGAAGTGACGGTGGTAGGAGCAGAAAAGTGGTGGAGAAAACGATTTCCAGTTACTATGAGCAAGGTCGATGGTGGTGGGAAAGCCTCTCGCCGGCGACCGTGGTGGTTGAGCAAGAAGCCGCCGGCGAGGTGGGTTAAAGGGTGAAGGAAGGTAGAAGAATCGAGGAAGGTCCGGATCTAGCGTCTCCCGTTCTCTTCGCGGCGCTGTTCTCCTTTTTGTATATCGATCCCCCCGTCTGTTCTCGCGGCCTGCTCCATGAAGAAGAAGACTTAATATTCATTAAATAAAAAACGCACAGTTTCTGCATTGGGCCCTCTCTGACATACTTTCCGATTTTGGGTCCTTTGCTGTCAGCAATTCAGGGTCTTCTCTTGCAGTAATTTAGGGCCTTCTTTGACATGCTTTTAGTTTTAGGGCCTTCTCTAATAGTAATTTAGGGCCTTTGCTGACACTAATTGTTGGTCCTTAAAAATCTCAAATTTCTTCTTAAACACCTACAATGTAAGATTAAACACAATGTAACATCAAGAGTCCAAGAACTCATTTGCATGAATAATTAATAAATAATGACCATTTTGCCCCTAATTTCACTTAATTCAATACAAATGTCCTTAACTCAACTTAGTGCTTAATCATGCAATAATGTCCCAGAAAATGCATTAAAAATCCCAATTTAATCATGAAAAATCATATAAAAATATGGTTAGATTAGCTAGTTGATAATTTGACTTTTCAATACAAAATAATCATCACTTCTCATTCTTCCATTGTGCTGGTCGACATGCTTATGCTCTTAGCCATTTAATGTGTATTTTAATTGACAAAATGACTAATAGCTCAATTACCCAATTGGCTAATTGCCAAATTTGACTTTTCAACTCTAAGCTTGCATGATTATATGATAAATAATTTCTTTTCTTCCTTCACAATCAGCTGCATGTTTTTTTTAAGTCTTGGGGCTGAATAAGAAGCTCAATTAACTCCCTAATCAAGTGTTTAAATGCCCACTAATTACATGTGTCAACATGGGATTTGTTGGTTAGCTAATCATGGTTATTTGTGCTTATTTAGACAAATATTATTTCATTCTCTTTGGCTTAATTATTTTCAAATATAGTTAGCCCTCTTTTGATGCTTTTAATTTGTCTCTAATTAATTAGAAGAGTTATGCAATTCATCTTAATTAATTGCAAGCTAATTTGTCAATTAGAATTTGCTAATTCAGTTTAATTTACTTAATTGTTTTCATAATATTTGCTTGCCTCTATTGGCCATAAAATAACCATTATTTTATGTGTTAATTATGTCCCATTTTATTTTCCCTAATTGTAGTCTTATAATTAATCAACCATTGGTTAATTAATTCCCAAAATGATAAGAATATAATCAATAGATTATAATTCTTTGAGGCACATATTCACCTTTGTATTTTACTAATTATTAGCCAAAATATAATGTTTATATGAATTATGAAAATTAGGGTATTACAACAACTCAGATGTGGTAGAATAACTTTATTTTTATTTTTTTATGAGTGGTAGGACAACATTATCTACTATCTTCCGTCAGATTTGGTTCTTACACTATGATAGTATAATTTTTGTAATAAATTTTGGTATAATTTCTCCAAACAGTAGAACATTTGACTACGAATCTCTAGTGGTCTCTCTTAATTTAATGTCAAGTTTTTGGACTTTTAGAAATTATTCTAGGGAACAGAATGGGAAAAGTTGGAAGAAGTCAAATATATTAACGGCAATAATTGGTGGGTGGTGAGGTCTTACTCTCATCTTCGTCGTCGCAGTCTTTTTTGAAAATCTTTGCATGAAGTATTACTTTCTTCTGTCCGTACGTGTTACAAGCACCTTCAACATATTTCTTTACCTGACATGTTTTATTTAATTTAAAGTCCCCGTAATGATTAGTTTTTTCACTTAGTATTTCTAACTAAGTATATAACTTCCTAATTTTTAATCAAATTAAACTCCTCTAACAAATGACTTTTATTGAGAGTACTTGTGATATTTTATAAGAAATATATAGTTTGAATAATATATAAAATTATTACTAAGTGCTTATAATGAGGATTTGGCGAAATATTATATGTGTTAAAATTAAAATGTCAGCTCAGTATGAGTATTTTGAAAGATGAAAAAAAAAAAAACAAAAACCAAATGTGCGTTCTCACCTCTCAGCTTCTCATTCAATGGCTGGAAATCGATCAATGAAGTTTCACTTCCGTTCGTGGCGGAACAAAAGTATAGCCCATAATAAGGGGTCCAGGTTCTGAAATTATTATATATAGTCAATAATTTGAGCTTTTAATTAGTATTGATTACAATTATTTTTTGTAAAATATTTCCCTACGTTAAGAAAATTAGATAGTAGATTATTTAAAATTACACAATATTTTACAATTAATTTTTTTGACCATGATATTTTAAAAATAATTAAAAAGTATAGAATACTGAAATATTTCATAAACAAATACATACATATATATAAATAATGTATATTATTTTTATTCCAATATATGGATGAATGATATAAGTTAATGGGTTAAAGAAAACTTTTTCCCTTAAACTGCTGGGAAAATTCTATAAAAGGATGGTTGAATTAATGAAATTTTAATTTAGGTCACTAAACTTAACAAATTATAAATTAGGTTATATGACACAATTTAAGATTTAGAATTGGGCCAAATTACATCCTTACACTTTGGTTGATATATCCAACCGACTCAAAAAATTGAACTAGAAGTAAGAAATTACATAAAAGTTCTAAACTACGTTGTTCTGCACACTCAACCCCCAAATCACCAACACCCACGCACCACTTCAAGCAAATCAGATCAACCTCAACTTTTTACACCCAACTGCAGTAAACCCAATTCCCATGTCCATAATCAGTTTGCACCTACCGAACCACAACTTCTCCAAGTTCGAAAATGGAGCCACTGCAGACGTTACTGCAAGATTTTAAAAATATTAATATATAAGTTTAAAAATGCAAGATTTTAAATAAAAATTCCAAATCAAAATCCATTTATCCAAAAACATTCTAAATGTCAGCATTATGAAATACTTCTGCGCTCTCAAGGAAATGTCTTTCAGATGCACAAATTCTTTCACATTGAAGTGATAGTTGTAAAATAATAATGTTATTATGCCCAAAACAAGAAAAAAGAAAAAGAAATGAATGTTGTTACAAAGAAAATGAGAAATCTCCTCCCAAAAATCGGACGTATGTTCTTTTGCCAAACTTGCACTATCATAATCAATGTGTTGATAAGTGGGTTAGCCATGTCAATGTTATTAATAATTTATTATTACTGTTATATGGACAAAATTTAGCTCAATTAGACCAAAAGTCAAACCCAATTGACGCGTAGTAATAATTCGTCTTCATTCTTCAATGTTGAACACCAAGAGTTGTGAGCATTGGTTCTTGTATTGTGATTTCTCAACTTGCTCATGATTAGGCGTGAATTATTATTCTTAATGCAATGTATATAAATACGTGGAAAGTGGGCACTAATCATGTTTAAACAAGACTTTTTTAACTCTCACTCTCATATTTTCAAAAACTTGTATGACTGAAATAAGAACTTCATTTCCATTGAGAAGAAGTGGTTCGTTAAAGGGAAAATTAGCAATAAGATCTCAAACTAGACGAAATATGACACAAAAGTCATTTGAAATATCCAATTTACAGACAAGTCCCATGGAACATTTGTGTAATATAATTCAATTGTGAAAAGACTCAATTACCCAAAGTAAATTTGAGAAAAGGGCAGACAAATTGAAAGTCCAATTTTCTCTCTCTCCGAAGGCCCCAATTTCTTCGCACTAGATTTCTTGAGGTTGATTACCCTCCCTTGCCCAAGGTCGAAATCTCAAATCTCACAGCAAAATAGCGGCCACGGGGCCTCTCCTACCTTCAAACTTAGACTCTTCCAAAGCTAACGGTATCGTTTTTCTTGGATAAGGTTTGATGGGCCATCATTTTGATTTTTATTTATGAACTACTTTTGTGTAGCTTAATTTATGAAATTAGCAGTGTTGATATGGTTGTCTGATGATGAAGGTTATTGCAAATTTGGGGCTATGCATTTCTGTCTATGACATTAGATCCATTGAGAGCGGATTTATCTTCCCTGGTGATGGCGCTGCAACCTATACAGTATATGTTCTTGACTTATGAACTCTACATTTGGCCTTGAGCTTTTCATCATCTGTTGTAGGTTTAAATCATGGTGGTGCACTAAGTTTTTTATGATGTGTTGACTTTGTTCTGATTTTTGACAGGTCTTATTTACTTTAATCATGTTTCGTCCATTTGTAGGAGAGATTATTACTGCAAAATTGCTAACATCGGATGCCGATGGCTTACGCTGTATGGTAAATATTTTCCTCTACTTCTAGATTGCAATGTTCTCCTTAATTACATTGTTTAGCTGTTCTCCAATTTCTTCTGTTTTGTCCTCTAGATGCATGCTTCTTTTATTATTTTTTTGCAGAACATTTTTCACTTAGTTGCTTACTCTTGTTTATAACAAAGTACAACATACAAACGTGATGGCTTGTCACTCATCTAAAGAACAAACATGGCGACAAAGTTATGTCTTTGCTACAAGGCAACAATTTTAGGAAGATAACCAAATAGGCTTACAACTTCGATTGTAATTAGGAGTAGTCGTGAATGTTCATGAAATGTTTTTTGTAACTTAATTTATTATCAACCTGTATTCATTGTATTGACTTGATATTAGTGGTTAAGTAAGATTATGTAGAATTTGTGTATATGACTGGTTTCCTACTTTCAAAGCATTTGTTTACTAGGTGTTATCATTGCTATACGTTCGGATTATAAACAAGTAAAGAGGATTGTACTAACAAGGAAGTGGGTGTCTGTTAACAAGCTCATAGGTATTCATTGACAATTCTTATGTTTGCCCAAATAAACATCAGAGTTAGTGTTACAGTACGCGAACGTACCTTCGTTGACGGAATTTCGGTACGGCGGTTGGTCAGAACGTAATCAGGGATATCCCAGAGCTTCGCTGCTTTTTCCTCCAGAGCTTCTATCTTTAAAACCTCTCTCTATGTTTCAAACTTGCTAAGGCAAATGGTGTGAGAAATGAAGAGAAATGAGGTTCTATTTATAGAAGAAAAATGGGCCAACTTAGGTAATTTTCTCAAAAATCCTCCTTCAACCAAAACCACACATTCTAGGGTTTTTGTGTTGGCTAATTCTTGTCCATGCAGCCATGTTGGCCGACCTCCCTAGCCCCCAAAGTCAAGAGAAAGTTGTCATGTTAATGATGACTATCTTGCTTTATGGGTTTTACCCGATAGAATTTCCCCGATCGATGTTCGAATCGGAACGAACTTCCGAAATCATCAACCTCTGGACAAAAATTCACTAATTCCAAATATGTCCAGATAATTATCAACTCATCCCTAGATGTTGAGTTATAATTTATTTTCTTCAAACTCCAATTCGTGACTATCCGCCTTTTTCACAGATTACCCTATTTCGTCTTATTACCTAAGTATTCTACCGATCACGGAAATGACTTCTGAGACAGTCTACTCCGAGATAAAATTATACTTGTCTCTAATATACTCTGACCTTCGAAACCTTGTTCATGGTTTTCTTGATAGGATTTAATCTCTATCCGTGGTCATTTATCCTATTTGCTTTTCACAGAATATTCCATAGAATATTCCTTTATATTATTATTTAATTTCAAAAATCTTATCTCCTTATCCATATTGAGATTTTCAGTCCTTTTTTATTATTATTTTATTTATTTTCGTTTTTATTTAATTAATAATTAATTAATATTATATAAAATAATTATTTAATAATTATTTTATATAATTTTTTTTTTTTACAATTTTTCCCTATTGGTCCATATTTGTTTTTAAGCTTAAAATTACTTAACCTCACCAATTTTCCTTCATATTTTCCAATTAATTAGCAAATACATTTTATGCTAATTTTAGCCATAAACCACTAATTATGGGGTTTTACATAATTATCTTTGGATTTTTCTTTGTTTAAGTTTAAGTAATTAGCCAATAATTACTTAATTAATCCCCCCACTAATTTTTGATAATTTTATTATTTAGAAATAATTATCTCCTCACAACAATTGGACTTATATTGGTATTTTATGTTCTACATAAAATATTAAAAATCACGGGTCAACAATGATCACAGAATACGTTTTAATTTTTCCCTCACCATTTTCCAGGGAAATAAATCTCAAAAATTGTCTAAATTAGAGACAACATACTCTCTAATTTTTAATAATTATTTTTTTCCTCTTGGGATTTATCACAACATTTTCAGGGCATTAAATAACCCTAAAATACATTTTTAAGCCTTTTAATACCTCACAAGGGCATTTTAGTAATTTTGGCCCTTTAATCCCTCTAATTTCATTAGAAACTACCTTAGACAATAAGATATTTATGATATTTTTCCTAATTCAAATTTTAGGATATTACATATATTAACATCTTTCGGTATATTTCCTGAGATAGAATATACGTGCAACTTACCATCTTGTCCAGGCTGAGTGGCCGCAAGTTTTGAACCGCTAAGCAAAACAATCCCTGATTCAATTGCTACCAAAGCGAGTTTTGGAGAATCAAGGGCAAGGCTCAAGTCTTTTGGCTGACTGACAACATCAATGTATTGTGTGAACAAAAGGATAGATGGACATATAGATGCAAACTCTAGGTACAAGAACAAGATCATTTTTTCAACGTAGTCAAAACAGCATCTCTTCTTGAATCATTCCAAGATTAAGATTACACTGTCTCTGTTCCCAACAGAAATGCAGCAAGAATTGGGGAGAAACAATGAGAAAGAAAGATTTATCAAACAGAAATTTAGGGTCTTATCAATCCGCTCCACTTACTTCAACTAAAAACCTAATTGGTTGCCAGTTTTTTCAGAACTAGTTTCACTAAAAGATTGAGTTGTTACATGAAGGGTCATTACTTATATTATAATATCTAACACCTGTTGGATATGGAAGTGTGTTTCAATAGAAAAGCTTACTGTCACATTGCATCTGGCAGTCTGTTACGTTGTTTTGATGATTATACTTTAATTAGATGAAAATTTTCATATGTAGCCTCCAATTCATTGCTAGACATAAATCCAATCATATATAACAATAATAATTACCTGATAGACATGTTGAACTTGAATGGAGGACCATTATAAAAATTTACCAAAAAGTCTTCTCCACATGAGACAATACGAAAAGGCCTCGTTGGTTTGAATGCACAACTTAAAACTCGCCGTGAATGACCATCAAAATTCCCAACAGTACTGCCCGAATCCCACCTAAGCACAAAATACAATATACAAAATGAAATAAATAAGGTACAGTAGGGAAAAACTGAATGTGTAGTGGAACATGGATTCAATTCAGGAAGGGAATGAAGCTTAATGACAAGATGGTTCAACCAAATTTTAAGAAGTAGACCTTGCATAAGTATGAAATAGGCAAACAAATATAAGGCTTACAGGAACTAAATGGCTTCCTAACCCATATGATAAGTATATATTTTATGATTAAATAGGTGTATATTTTATGAGAATTAGCTGGAGTTATTAATATTATATGCCTATTTAATTATCTTTTATAAACTTTTTCATCATTGAAACAAACTTAGGATCAAAGAATAAATCGACATAAAATCTACTCATATCCTATTTGTAACATCCCATGTTTGAAATGCGGAAATTTTTTTTTTCTCAAACAAGCAATCAGAGTGGAGCAATAGAGCGCAAGAGTAATTGGATTCTTAGCCAAAACATCAACCATTGTGTAACATTGTAATGATTACAGTAATCCTAAAGTTTAGAAAGGAAATAGTGTAATAACAGAATACGATAAGATAAAGATAGTCTTCAGCTGCACGCCTACTCCGGGTACTTGCCTCGATCCACAAACCGTGGTCCTCGACTGAAGCTACGGTGAGATTCAATTTACCACATTGAATCTCGTGTAACAGTTAACCTCATACCCAAACAACACAGTATACGACCAATGAAATTCTAGAGCTAATACAACGGTATATCACAAGCATACTAGAGATGCATGATCATTATGCCGACAAAACATAAGCACGAGCAATATGTAAAGCCCCATAAGGTAAATAACAACAACAGCTGCACTATTCACGGTGCCACGATAAACACTCGTGTCCTCGGCGCTAGGAAAACATAACGGCATTCCAAACATAACCCGTTTAAAAGCGTCTCGTATAACGGTCTATGACATATCCAAGACATATATGCATTTAAGAAGCACAAGATTAGTGTTACGAAGACGCGTCCGTACCTTTGTTGGCAACGTTAGGTACTACCGCATGAAAACGTACTTTCACGGAAAACGTGAACTTCAAGCGGTTCGTCGGGCAACGTGGCGGCAAGAAATCGAGATTCTCGATATCCTATAAGAATAATATCACCTTTATTAGTGATTTGACACTATAACGGCATTTTAGGTAAAAATTACCATTTTGCCCTTCTACCCCTAATCGGCGAATTTCGCACAAGATTTCGTTACTCGACAAATTTTCTTCCCGAAATTTTGCGAACTTCGACGCAACTATGATTTTCGAAAATAATGACTAAAATAGCCCTCCCATATGATACCCAATCATACTTGAAATTTAAAGGCTATTCTAACAAATTCTACCCTTAAAAGAACTGCGAAAGCTTCAACTTTTCAGCGACTCGATCCCTACTATGTTTACACCTCTGCATATTTTTCAACGCAAACAAGGCTTAAAACAAGAATAGGAATCTCGTCCCCTACTTCCTAAATCTAACTAACAATTCTACTAACTACCGAACTAAAGACTAAAGACTAAAGACTTACCCGTTGAAGATTTAGGACAATTCTACGGGGCTTATTGCAAGATTTCCAGAGCACTGCTCTCTTCTTTCTCTCTCTAGCTTTTTCGGCCAAGAGCAAGAAAGGGAAAGGTGTGAAATTTCTCAAGAGTTGAAGGGGTATTTATAGGCAAAAACAAGGGACTTGTTTGGCAAATTTAAGGATTTGTTTGGAAAATCAAAGTTGTAATAACCTGCCCGAATTTCCCGATTGGTACCCGATTCGCGAAATTTCGGAGAAATCTCAAAATTATGGATTTACAACTTTGAAGACAAGTTCTCACTTATTAGAAATATCCAAGTTAACCTAAATTTTGATTCCATAAAGGCCTCCAACAGTCCAGTTGAAGTTTTCTCGAAAAACGTGTCCGAACGCGTCCGGTGTCGAAACTTGTTTTCGGAAACATCAATCTCTTCAGAAAAAATCACTGAATCCAAATATGTCTAAATAAATTCAAACCCATTCCTAAATGTTGAGTTAGAATTTATTTTCCTTATTTCCAAAAATATGCCTATATGCATTTTTCCCTATTTTGTTTTATTAGGAAAATGCACAAACGGCTCGAATTAACTTAGGAAGAGGTCACTTGAAGGTAAAACTCACTGATCAATATTTTACCTTGACCCTGGGATTCCTATTCCTAGATCTCTAGATAGGACCCGTTTCCTTATTTTAAAATTACTATTCACATATTTTTACTTTAATTAATTTTATTATTATATTAATGTGCAAGTTGCACAACTTGTTTCTAATTCATTTTTATTTTATTTTTCTTTTTCCCTAGCCCAAAATTTCGGCTGGCCTCTTTAATTATTTAATAAATATTTATTTTTTATTTAATTAATTATTTAATCATTTATTTATTTACTTTTTCCCAAAAATTCCACAAAATCCCTAATTGGTCCATTCTTGTATTTAGGCCTAAAAATACCTAAAATCAACTATTTTTCATAAAATTTCCAATTAATTAGTAAATATATTTTTACTAATATTCAACCAATTTCCACTAATTTTTGAGCTTCCCATAATTATTACTGAATTTCCATTGTTTATGCTTAAGTAATTAGCCCAATATTACTTAATTACTTCATTATCACCTGTTGATAATTTTCTTAATTACAATGCCTCATTACCTTCATACTCTTGTATTAACATTAGTATTTCTATGCCTCTTGCATTTTTAGAAATTACAAGGGTATTATGGTCATTTCACTTCTTTTGAGTATTTTCCAACAATTTCTCCAATTTCATAATTTATAAAATTACAATAATTAGAGATTATATAGTCTCCTAAATCACTTGGTCATTTTACTATCTTTTAGGATTTTTCATAATTTTCCTAAGTTATTTATGTCCCTTAGGGGCATTTTGGTCATTTTGGCACTTTGGCCCTTAAACTCCCTAATTTCTTGCAGAATTTCTACTTAGAAAATAGATTGTATTTATACAAGACCGGAGATTGAAATTTCACTTATCAGAAATATCCAACTTTTATTTATAATATTGCAGATAAATATCCGGGTATTACATTTCTCCCCCCCTTACACAAAATTTCGCCCTCGAAATTTAATCTATATTAACTAAACTTCGGGCCATGAACTCCGGGTACTTCTCCTTCATGTCACTCTCGGTTTCCCAAGTCGCTTCTTCGGGTGACAAACCCTTCCAGACTACCTTTACTGACAGTATTGTCTTGTTTCTGAGCCGTTTCTCCTTGTGATCAATGATCTGCTCCGGCTCGACTATGAAGGTATTATCATGCCGTACTTCGACATCCTCGTACTCGATGACATGATCACTGTCTGGTTGGTACTTCTTCAATTGCGACACGTGGAAAACGTCGTGGAGATTACTCAGATTCGGGGGTAAGGCTATCTGATAAGCTACTTCTCCGCGCTTAGCCAGAATTTCGAATGGTCCAACATACCGTGGACTGAGTTTCTTCCTCTTAAGCGTTCTGCCGACACCAGTTACTGGGGATAACTTTAGAAATACATGGTCGCCGACATAAAACGTTAGAGGTCTCCTCCTTTTATCGCATAGCTCTTACGTCTACTATGTCTTTGCTAGGAGTCTCTTCTTGATTAACGCGATTTGTTCGAGGTCTCGCTCAAGCATATCCGCCCAAGTAAGCGCTTTTCGGACGAATCATCAAAGCATAATGGTGATTGACACCTCCGCCCATACAATGCCTCGAACGGGGCCATTTGTATACTAGCATGATAACTGTTGTTATATGCAAACTCAGCTAGCGAAAGATGTTGATCCCAACTTCCTTTGAAATCCAGGGCACATGCTCGCAGCATATCCTCCAGCGTCTGTATGGTTCTTTCAGATTGACCGTCAGTCTGTGGGTGATAAGCCGAACTGAACTTCAACTTAGTCCCCATACCTTCATGTAACGCTTGCCAGAAACGGGATTTGAATCGTGTATCACGATCGGAGACAATGCTCTTAGGAACACCATGTAATCTCACTATCTCTTTGATATAAATCTCCGCCAATCGTTTCGGATAATAGTGAATACTTGATGGGAATAAAGTGTCTTGACTTGGTTAATCTGTCAACAACTACCCAAATTGTATCATGATTTCGATTTTGGGCAGACCTACCACAAAATCCATGGTTATGTTCTCCCATTTCCATTCCGGCACTCTAGTCATTGCAAAAGACCGGGGGTCGACGGTGTTCAATTTTTACTTTCGACGAGTCAAGCATTTGGCCACGTATTCTGCTACGTCTTTCTTCATCCCGGGCCACCAAAGTTCGGATTTCATACTCTGGTACATTTTGACCATGCCTGGATGTAGAGTGTACTTACTCTTATGAGCCTCATCCATTATTGTCCGCTTCAATTCATCAACTGGCGGTATGTAGATTATTTGCTATATACGACCAAACCACTAAGTGATAGGTCATAATCTTGGGTCTCACCTCGAGTGATCTTCTCACGTATCTCTTTTGCCCAATCATCTTGCTTCGAGCTTTCTCCACTTCATCTCTCGGATCATACTCCCTTGCCTCGCAAGAAGTGTAGCAAGATAGGCATCGGTGGTGCGTCCGACCCATGCAGATTTGGTTGGATAGATTCAGTCTCGAAATCTTCCAAAGAAGCCGCTCCTCTGTATCATCATGTATGATACCTGCACTGTCTTTCTACTAAGAGCATCAGCAACCATGTTTGCTTTACCCGGATGGTACTTGATCTCCAGGGTGTAATCTTTAATCAGCTCCATCCAACGACGTTGTCTCATGTTGAGTTCTCGTTGATCGAACAAGTATTTCAGACTCTTGTGGTCACAATACACTTCTACGGTTACACCGTACAGGTAATGCCTCCATATCTTCAAAGCGAACACGATCGCTGCCAGCTCTAGATCGTGTGTAGGATAGTTTAACTCGTGAGGTTTCAGTGACGAGAGGCATAGGCCACCACCCCGCCTGCTGCATTAGGACACATCCCAACCCTTGCCCACTGGCATCGCTGTAGACAACATAGGTCTCATCTGGGTCTGGGATAATCAATACTGGTGCTGTAGTCAACCTCTTCCTCAGATTCTGAAAGCTCTCCTCACAATCATCTCCCATATAAAGGGTTGATTCTTCCTCGTAAGCTTTGTCAATGGTAGGGCAAGACGCGAGAAATCCCGTATAAATCTGCGGTAGTATCCCGAGACCAAGAAAACTACGGATCTCCGTCACAGTCTCTCGGCCGTTTCAGTCGTAAGCTGCTTCTACTTTGCTTGGATCAACCGCAACTCCGCCGCTAGATATAACATGGCCCGAAATTTAACTTAGGCACCAAAATTCGCATTTGCTCGACTTAGCATATAGTTGCTTTTCCCTGAGTATGCTCAACACCTTTCGCAGATGTTCTTCGTGCTCTTCTTTACTCTTAGAGTAGATCAAAATGTCATCAATGAACACCACCAAAAACTGGTCTAGGTGTTGTCGGAAAATTCGGTTCATGTAATCCATGAATACCGCAGGTGCATTTGTTAATCCGAAAGGCATCACAAGGAATTCATAATGCCCATATCGGTTCTGAAAGCTGTCTTGGGAACATCGCCATCCTTAACTCGCAACTGATGGTATAGCTTTGACTGAAAAGAATACCATGAAAGCATGACATCCTTGCTTCACGCACCGATCAGCTTCTGTAGCGGAGAGAAAGTTCAGGCTCACTTCAACCTTGTCTCCGGCAAATGATATCTCCTTTTGCCACAGTCGATCATCGCACCGTTGGCCGTTAACCGATTCGAGACCGAATATGACGTCGATGCCGTGAAGAGGTAGACGGATAAGATCCACTTTAGAAACTCGTCCATCCACGTCGCCAGTACAATTCATACATGCATCAGAAGCTAAAGACTTTACACCCAACGGTGTAGATACAACAAGATCAAATGGTAATCTACAGGCATGCAATCCTAAACGACTTGCACAATCATAGGAAATAAATGAGTGACTAGCACCCGAGTCATACAATGCTTCAAGTAGATTCCCATTGAGATAGATGGTACCTTGAACCATCTCTCGGGGACTTCTGGCCTCTGTGTTTGTCAACGCAAAGATCCGACCAGCGCTCTGAGGTCTCGCCTCTGCAGCCTTCTCGGGGCAATCCCGGCTAATGTGTCCCAGCTTCTGGCACCTAAAACAGACTTGTTTCCCATCACAGTTGGCTCCTGGATGGTACTTCTTGCATTTCGACACGTGCGGGATCCCTGCTGTTTGAGACTATACTGTTGGTAGGGTCTCTTGTTTCCACCTCGGTTTTCGCTCCAAGGCGCTTTCCTCTTCTGTGAGGCACCTCCACGGTTTGATCCACCGCGATTTGTATTGTTACCTTCCTGGCCTCGGGTCTTGCGCAGTTCCTTTAAATTGCGTTCCGTCATCCTGCAGGATTCTACTGCTTGGGCCATTCTTGGAAATTGCTGAGATACTAACCTTGACCTTATATCGTACTTCAATCCGGTTACTAGTCGGTTAGCCTTCCAGCTCTCATTCTTGTAGATTTTTAGGTATGATGAATACCGTGACAGGTTGGTAAAGCGGGCGAAGTAGTCGTCAAATGACTCTTGACTCCTTGCTTGATCTGCAGGAATTCTTCTTCTTTAATTACTGTGTTGATGGAGGAAAGTACTGTTCATTGAACTGCTCAAGGAACATATCCCACGTAACAGGACTGGGCAGGGTTGTGGAAACACTCTTCCACCACCTGTGGGCATCTCCCTCAAGCTTGTAAATTGCTAGCTGGGCCATCCGATTTCCAGGGCATTCTATGACTTCAAAAATCTTCTCAAGACTCAGAAGCCAATCCTCAGCTAGCTCACTCTTCCCTCGGAAACCAGGTGGTTTCAACTTGCAGAACTGGTTTACCCAGTTTTCAGTGGTTCTCTCTTTTTGACCGCGCCTAGGTGGTGATTGGGATCTCTCAGACCCCTCAGGCTCTTCATCATTGTTGTTGTCATCATTGTCATCATATTCTTCTTCTTCTTCATTGTTGTTGTTATCTTCTTCATTTTCTCGTTCATCCTCTTCATGTTGACGTGCTTCCAATTGTCTTTGTGCTTCCTGGTCCTGTTGGTTATGTCTTGCCAGAAGAGCATCAATCAGAACTCTTTGTTCTTGTAGATTTCTACGCATTTCTTCAATTTCATCACGTCCGGGTTGATTTGGTTCATTGTTTCGTTCATCCTGAGGCTGTTTGCCTCTTCCTCTTCCTCGGCCTCGGCCTCTTGGTGCACCGGCACCCCTTAGTATCGCCATGTTTTATTCTTTTTCCTTTAAATGATTATGACAGAATATGTAAACATTAGAAATGGCACAACAATTTGCACACCAAACATATATTCACATATATTCATTTCATAAGGTTAATACATATCAGCCGTTCTAATCCTAATACAAGTCATACTGTACAATCTCCTTATTCAAACGTATTACAATCTTCCAAAGTACTTGGAGATACAAACTAAACTTCCTAGTTTCTACAATCCACAGCTTCCTTGTACTGACGCTCTCCTTCTACATGTAAAGGCGAACCAAGCACTTCAGGTAGCGAAGGTGTATGCTAACACCCAAGATAGGTCCGTCATCCAGTAGCTCATTACTGATCCTTGCCCAAAAGCGGGTATAGGGAAAGAAGTACAGTGTGGTCCTAACCCAATCTGCGGGTGAATGTTGGCTATTATTGGCTTGGTAGTTTGAGATTAGGGTTAAAAACACAAGATATCTTCTTTGGATGGTGTGAGTGAGATTCATAGCTTCAACAAGAAAGTTCTCCAGCAGAATGACTAACGTGTCATTATCGTTCAGGACATAGTAGAAATCTTCTGGTTCAGCTACCTCATCTTCAAGTAGTTGAATGTCGATGTATTCAAAGTTATCTCCTACAGAGGAGTGGGTTGAGTTGGTAGGGCTTTCTGGTTCAGGGTGGCCCTCAATCTCCAGGTTGTTCAGGTTGAGATTAGGAGAATCAGGTTCAGAGTTCCCTGTAGCAGGGTGATAGGAGGGTTCTGATTCACTGAAATAGTGACTAGGGATTGTGGGGTCTGTATACTCATGGTTTGGATCCCAAGGAAATTGTTCATCGTGATCTGGACTCCAGGGTATAACAGGTTCAGAATGGTTTTCGAACTCAGGCTCATCCAGTTGTGCGTTGTAGGAATCTGACTCTTCTTCGATGGGATCTTCTTCCGTAGTCAGTGGGAATGGGTTATTCGAGGGTTCGGGTGCTGACGGAGGAATGGATCTCCGGGCAGGACGCCTCCAGATTCCGTAATAACTATAGAATGGGTCTAAGACGGGCTCTTCGTCCCTGTTCATCTCTACACATTACACCAATGGCCTTATCAATACTCGTTTTCAAAAATGTGCTCAAAGTTAAAAGGCTTAAGAACCTAACTCCGTTATCCGAACAGAATGGCCAGGTAAGTGTCTACCATGGGGGCCTCACCGGATTAGCAGTGACTTATGGCACACCCACGTAGACTAGCCTTGCCTTCGGCACCAAACTGTCCGTGGTAACATAGTTAAATACTTGCCAGAATTTCATGCTCTGATACCATAAATGTAACATCCCATGTTTGAAATGCGGAAATTTTTTTTTTTTTCAAACAAGCAATCAGAGTGGAGCAATAGAGCGCAAGAGTAATTGGATTCTTAGCCAAAACATCAACCATTGTGTAACATTGTAATGATTACAGTAATCCTAAAGTTTAGAAAGGAAATAGTGTAATAACGAGAATACGATAAGATAAAGATAGTCTTCACCGCACGCCTACTCCGGTACTTGCCTCGATCCACGAACCGTGGTCCTCCCGACTGAGCTACAAAGTGAGATTCAATTTACCACATTGAATCTCGAGTAGCAGTTAACCTCATACCTAAACAACACAAGATACAACCAATGAGATATTCTAGAGCTAATACAACAAGATATCACAAGCATACTAGAGATGCATGATCATTATGTCGACAAAACATAAGCACGAGCAATATGTAAAGCCCCATAAGGTAAATAACAACAACAACTGCACTATTCACCGGTGCCACGATAAACACTCGTGTCCTCAGCGCTAGGAAAACATAACGGCATTCCAAACATAACCCGTTTAAAAGCTGCTCGTATAACGGTCTACGACATATCCAAGACATATATGCATTTAAGAAGCACAAGATTAGTGTTACAGTACGCGTCCGTACCTTCGTTGGCAACGTTAGGTACTACCGGCGGAAAACGTACTTTCACGGAAAAACGTGAACTTCAAGCAGCGGCTCGTCGGGCAGCGTGACGGCAGCAAATCAGAGATTCTGATATCCTATAAGAATAATATCACCTTTATTAGTGATTTGACACTATAACTGGCATTTTAGGTAAAAATTACCATTTTGCCCTTCTACCCCTAATCGGCGGAATTTCGCCAGCCGTTACTCGACAAATTTTCTTCCCGAAATTTTGCGAACTTCGACGCAACTATGATTTTCGAAAATAATGACTAAAATAGCCCTCCCATATGATACCCAATCATACTTGAAATTTAAAGGCTATTCTAACAAATTCTACCCTTAAAAGAACTGCGAAAGCTTCAACTTTTCAGCGACTCGATCCCTACTATGTTTACACCTCTGCATATTTTTTCAACGCAAACAAGGCTTAAAACAAGAATAGGAATCTCGTCCCCTACTTCCTAAATCTAACTAACAATTCTACTAACTACCGAACTAAAGACTAAAGACTTACCCGTTGAAGATTTAGGACAATTCTACAGGGCTTCATTGCAAGATTTCCAGAGCACGCTCTCTTCTTTCTCTCTCTAGCTTTTCGGCCAAGAGCAAGAAAGGGAAAGGTGTGAAATTTCTCAAGAGTTGAAGGGGTATTTATAGGCAAAAACAAGGGACTTGTTTGGCAAATTTAAGGATTTGTTTGGAAAATCAAAGTTGTAATAACCCTTTAATTGCAACTTGTTCAAGAAGCCAACTCTTCAACACTCACACACTCTTGGTCGACATGAGGGGCTGTGTGGCAGCAAAGAATTGGTTCAAAAATGGTGACTCATGTCACCTTAAGCGATCTGCCCGAATTTCCCGATTGGTACCCGATTCGCGAAATTTCGGAGAAATCTCAAAATTATGGATTTACAACTTTGAAGACAAGTTCTCACTTATTAGAAATGTCCAAGTTAACCTAAATTTTGATTCCATAAAGGCCTCCAACAGTCCAGTTGAAGTTTTCTCGAAAAACGTGTCCGAACGCGTCCGGTGTCGAAACTTGTTTTCGTAAACATCAATCTCTTCAGAACGGAAGAGGTCACTTGAAGGTAAAAACTCACTGATCAATATTTTACCTTGACCCTGGGATTCCTATTCCTAGATCTCTAGATAGGACCCGTTTCCTTATTTTAAAATTACTATTCACATATTTTTACTTTAATTAATTTTATTATTATATTAATGTGCAAGTTGCACAACTTGTTTCTATTTCATTTTTATTTTATTTTTCTTTTTCCCTAGCCCAAAATTTCGGCTGGCCTCTTTAATTATTTAATAAATATTTATTTTTTATTTAATTAATTAATTAATCATTTATTTATTTACTTTTTCCCAAAAATTCCACAAAAATCCCTAATTGGTCCATTCTTGTATTTAGGCTTAAAAAATACCTAAACTCAACTATTTTTCATAAAAATTTCTAATTAATTAGTAAATATATTTTTACTAATATTCAACCAATTTCCACTAATTTTTGAGCTTCCCATAATTATTACTGAATTTCCATTGTTTATGCTTAAGTAATTAGCCCAATATTACTTAATTACTTCATTATCACCTGTTGATAATTTTCTTAATTTCAATGCCTCATTACCTTCATACTCTTGTATTAACATTAGTATTTCTATGCCTCTTGCATTTTTAGAAATTACAAGGGTATTATGGTCATTTCACTTCTTTTTGAGTATTTTCCAACAATTTCTCCAATTTCATAATTTATAAAATTACAATAATTAGAGATTATATAGTCTCCTAAATCACTTGGTCATTTTACTATCTTTTAGGATTTTTCATAATTTTCCTAAGTTATTTATGTCCCTTAGGGGCATTTTGGTCATTTTGGCACTTTGGCCCTTAAACTCCCTAATTTCTTGCAGAATTTCTACTTAGAAAATAGATTGTATTTATACAAGACCGGAGATTGAAATTTCACTTATCAGAAATATCCAACTTTTATTTATAATATTCCAGATAAATATCCGGGTATTACACTATTTCTATTGTGCAGGAGATATTATATGAAAGAGAAGAGACAAAAAGCATATGGAGCTTGCAGCCATAAATTAAATAAAAGGCATAAAGACTTGGATCCTAAGCTTGGTGATTAAACTTGGATCCTAAGCTTGGTGATTAAACTTGGATCCTAAGCTTGGTGATTAAATTTGGATCCTAAGTTTGGTGATTAATTAAGAGGAGGAGACCTAAATTATAAATAGGGAGGCGGAGACAACAAAAAGAGGAGATCATGAAGGAGCAGATCGAGAGACGCAGAACAAGGAGGAACGAAGAAGCAGAGGAGTAGCGGCTGAGCGTTTTGATTCTCTTCATCATCTCCACGGAAGGATTGTGGAGGCGACGGAGAAACTTCTTTCATCTCTTTCCTTTATTCTTTCAATCTGAGTTTCATCTTTTTGTTATGGATTTTGTTATAGCCATGTGTTGCTAATTCTCTTTTCAACCTAGAGGACCTATGAATTTGTTTGGGTTCTAGAGATTATTCCCATTGATTAGTTTTGCTTAATTTTATTTCAGTTTATTTAATCTTGTCTTTATTGTTATTGCTTATTGATTGATCATCACTGAGCATGTTTTGGGGATTTAGGGTAGAACTTGGAAGAAGGAATCTTAAATTGACCTTGGGATTAAATAATGTGGAATTAGGTTTTAATCTAATTTGAGTGGAATTAGGTTTTAATCTAATTTGCGTCTAGGATAGACATATACCTAGAAGCTCCGCATAATCAAATTAGAGTGAGCCCAATGTAAAACGCATCTTATTTAGTTGTGTGAGACATTACATAATTAATTGAGGTAGGTAGATAAATGGACCGGAAGACATTTATAGACATCAATACTCTAGGTTAGCTGATTAACTTAAGTCAAAATTAATTTAGTGGGGATAAAATCTAAGAAACAAACAAGGGATTAGTGACTCTAGGTTGATTGTTTGATTATTGTGGTAGTTTATTTATTTTAATTTTAATTTTAATTTATTTTCTCCTAATTAAATTCATTTTGTTTTGCTCAACTTAAACGAGAGTGTACAATTAATGACTAATTGAAGTTTGTGATACTAAGTCCTCGTGGGAACGATACTTTTCTTATCACTTTATTACTTGATACGACCCGTATACTTGCGGAGTTATAGGCTATAAAGTTTTTCCCTATCACCATACTACTAAAACAAATATATATCAAATCAAAGTTAAGGACCATGTAGGTTTACTGGAAATTAGGCTTCAAAACTTTAAAATAGCAGTCTTTTAGCTGTGACCCTAGACCTTAGGTCAACTTAGAAATGAAGAGATGCATTCACGCAAACTTTGATGCTTGGCCACAACATTACACCCCTATCGGCCTCGCCTTCATAGGTGGCAGGTAGTGTGATACCTCTTACATATTAAATCCAACTGTTACACTTTTCCAATAATATCACAGATCAGAGCAATATAGCACAGCGTAGTGGTAAAACAGTTTGGGCGTAGTATACTAATAATAAATTACAAACTTTGGTTAAAATATAATTACATAAAATCTCTACAACAATTATTCGAATATTATGGAACTGGTCCAACACCTTCATCTGCTAATATTCGCCTAGGAGCTATATCCAACAAACTGTACATCATACAGGTAGCAACAGAGGCTGGAATCCCAAAGGATCCCAGAGTAACCGTTAATCTCATATCCAGAGTATGTAAGAAAACCATAAATCATATAGCATTCAAAGGCCGCACACATCGAGGCATACAGCCTAAACCGGAACGAGCAGTCACACATAACATATACTATTCATTAAGGAACATAACCATGTGGGGATCGCACATAGCGGGTTCCGGTACCAAAGCGCTTGGAAACACAATAACACCGAATGCATACACAATCATGGAAGAACATACATACAAAGTCATACAATATGAGATTAAGGTTACTTACCTGCAAACAACTGATCAGTCGAATAACAAACTCCCGGCTACTAAATAGAAATGATAGACTTAAAGTAATGTAATATAAACGGTGTCATTGTCAATACAATATTTTCCTTTAAAATATGTAACTATACACTTGTATGAAGGATCTTTTCACTATTTGAAACTCATTAATTTTCTTTATTAATGAGTAGCCCTTCATTAGCTACTTTTCCTTAATTTTCGCACAAGGTCCAGAAATTTCAGAAAATTGACTCAATTTCAAAAATTCATAACTAATTGTAGAAAACTCTGGTTGGGGTGTTCAAAAAATCTACATGACCCTTGACTGACTATTTTTGACTAAAAATACTTGTTTAGCCCAGAAACACGTGAATAATTCCCAGTTTCTGAAAATGCCTTTGTTGATTTTCAGCTTCTCTATTTGCACAAATTTACGCTTTATGCTTTCAAAATTATACCCTATATTCTTTCTCATACAAAATTCCATTTTGAACACTTTTAAACCATCAAACCACCAAAATATAATCATATCATTGAGTTCTAGCGATTGACCAAAATTTCCTTAAACTTTTGCAATATTACAAGTAGTAGAGAAGAGAACTCTTACTTGTTCAAAGTTCTAACTTCTTTAGCTACTTTACCTTGGTCTCCTTTGTAGTTGCAGCTAGAACTCCAACAATATTATACACAATTACTAATTGAAGACTTAAACATACTTGTACGAATTTAAAAGAAATAAGATAATTCTCATAACTTCCTTACCTCTTTTCTTCTTGAAATTCTCTTTGCTTGTGATCCTTACAACACTCTCTTTTCTCTCTTTCTTCTCTTTGTGTGGTGCCTCTTACCTCTAAAATGAAGAAGAGTGTGGTCCTATTTATAGAGGTAAGGTACCCCAAAAATATCCTCTTGTATTCTTACTAATTTTCCCTTCCAATGCCTCTTGAAATTCTCTAGATTCTTCTTATTTTCTTGAGAAAAATCTGATTTTGCCTTCTTCTTCTCCCAAGTCACGCCACATGTCTCCTTTTGAGCCAAATATGTCTTCCAATCACATGCCTTATTCTTGTGGTTATTATGCTTTGCTTAATGGTAAGATGATTAGGTGGCATAACTTGTCAATAAATTATGCACAAGTGTCCTCATCAACTCCTCTTTAAATTTTATGTTGCCACCTTAGTAGCTTAGGTGTCCCCTTAATTAATTAACTATGCATAGGTGTCCTCAATTTTTCTTTTTCCAACATTAAATTGCCACATAGTGTTTAGGTGTCCTTCCATAATTATCCACCTTTCCATGTGTCCTCTTTAGTGTCCATTTCTTTAATTATGTGGTTGATGAAGATGTCCATGTCCCTTCTAGTAAATGTTTAATTAATAAGAGAACATGTGGACTTATTCTAGATATCTCCTTAACAATCATGTGATAAAGCTTTGTCTTCCCATTTTCTTTCCTTTTTATGCGCCATGTTTCAAGAAGCAAAGGAGTATAATGTTCACTTCTTCATGTCTTAAAGTTATGCCCATGTGTCAATTGATAATAGCATCATCAATAAAGTTATTACCTTCAAAGTCAAAGATATTTCACTAATGATCATCTTAATCTGCCATGTATATATGTCATTTTCAAAGTCAAAAGTTCTTTTTGCTAATAATCTTCCTTCTTACCATGTGTACATGTTCTTGTATTTTCCATTGCCTTCACATGCCACCTCATATTAATAATCCCTTATTAGCCAATTAGATAGAAACAAATATCTCTTTCCTTAGATGTAATGAAAATTCCATATATCTCAATAATATAATATTAATTAGCTTCATACAATAATTGACATGAAAATCCTGTCACAAGCTAATTCTCAAATTGCTAGGTCCAAAATTCAGGATATTACACCGAGCTTTTGCAGTTCCCTTGACTTTTATATTCTATATTGATATTGACCAAAATCGGTGTTACAAATTTTTCAAAAGAATGCGTAGGGGGAAAAGAAATGTGAGTATTTAAATCATAATGACCTTTTATGAACAGATGTACTATATGATTAGATACAGACATTAGTATCTTGATCATATATAAGGGGAAAAAAAGATTCTGTTCATATTATATACACATTACACACGGTTATTTCCGCCTAGGCAGTCTCATTTGATTTGATTTAAAGATGCAAAAAAATGAAACTCTCTTCCTTGATATAATATCCTTCAAGGTAATTCTTGGATTGAACTCAAATGTCAAAATTTACAACTAACAATTGATCTTAGCTCCTAGAGCCATTGAACTCATTCTTGGTATCGGAATCGTAGACCTGGAAGTGCGTGATCATTCATGTTTGCCGGTGATTAGGAAGAGAGGTAGAGAACGAGCCCAAAGGTCCGATACTTGAGGAAGAAAATTTTGAATAAGTCCGCGGCTTGCGCGGGTTTTCGTTCGCTTTGATCGGCTTTCTATAGCAAGGGTGTTATAGTCATTTCGTCTTACTCATTTACGTTGTTTATAAATTAGTATTCCCCCCCCCCCCTTTTTTGCGCCATCTGCCCGTCTACTATAAATTATCCATTCATGTCAAAAGTCTCCTATTAAAAGTTTTATTTGTTTAAATAATTTGGTAAATTTGTATTAAAAAGAAAAGGTATAGACACTTTTTAAATTTTATACCAGTACTCCTTTTTTATAGTATGTACCAGTACTCCCATTTAATCCATTGTCACTAATAAAAATTTTAGTGAAGAACTTTTTTCCAATTTTTCCTATCAGATCAAAATAATTTACATAAAAAAATTAACATTTATGTGTAAGAAGACATCTAATCTTTTGTATTAGATGGATAAATTTTTTGAATTTTAACTCCATAAATAAGGTTTTGAAAAGAAGAAAAAAATGAAAATTCACATTACATGTAAAAAAAATTAACATTTATATTTTTAGGCTCCCTAGTCCCTACAGTCCAAGAGGAAATCATTTACACAAAAACTTAACATTTATATGTAAGAAAACATCTAAGCTTTTATATTAAATTGATAAGATTTTTCAATTTTAACTTTTGAAGGAAAAGGGGAAAAAATGAAAACTCACATTAAAACATTGATTACAGAAATAAAATTGACAAATAAATATTAAAAACTGTCCAAATAATATAGACTAAAGAATCCTTTTAAATCGCACCATATGATAAAGACACGAGTGTAATATAAGAAAACATCTTGGACTTTTGGCAAAGATCAAGTCAAAGATATTTTATTATTTTCAATTCTCTTTTAATCTTATTTTAATTTAATCAGTAAAAATTTACAATATGCATGTAATTTTTTTTAAATTTATATTTTTTAAAATGTGCATGTATACGACTATTTCTAAGCTCTCATTTTTCATTTACTCATCAACTCGGCCTTATATGTGTTAGTTCAAGGCTTCAAGCTTTGCAAAATGAATGGCTTTGCAAAATGATTTTTTGCGATGGGAAAAAAAAATTGTCGCAAAATTTAAGATTTGCGACAGAAAAGGAATTCGGTCGCAAAAATTGAGATTCACAATGGAAAAGGAATTCCGTGGCAAAAATTAAGATTTGTGATAAAATTCGTTTTCCGTCATAAAAATTGAGATTTATGACGGAATTCGCTTTCCATCGCAAATCTCAATTTTTTGCAACGGAATCACAAAAATGGAAGGGATGCGCTTTTTTAACGACATAGTTGTAGAGCCACTTGCGATGAACAATTATGAAGATTGGTTTGAATGGGTAAAGAACTATCTAATATCTCAAGATCTTTGGAAAGTGACAAGTAGAAGCGCAAGACCAGAGAGATATCGCGTGAAAGACTTTGCGAGATGGAGAAGAAAGAATGTTGCTGCTCTGCATGTCATTTGCATCTCTTGTGGCCCCCACAATCTGCCCTTTATAAGAGGGTGTGATGGATCAGAGTATAGTGGGCTTGGAGCATAGAAAGAATAGCCCAAAACAGATAACAGCCCAAGTAAGACGTAGCGAGAAGAAGGCCTTGGAAACTAAAGAGAAATGGAAGATGAGTGAGGATAAAAGGACAATAGTGGGTGTGAAGAAGAAATGGATTCTCTCTCTCTCTTATATATATCTGACAGATGCCATTTTCTGTTATTGCTTTTGGTCTTCCTTCGTTTCCTGCTTTTCTACCATATACGTTCTGCATTTCTGTGTTTTTCAGAACCTTTATATGATTTCAAATTAGAATGACCAATTAATCATCAAGTCGTTGATTGATGTGGTAAGCCATGTCAGGCTTATAAAGAGAATAATATAAGTTCAAATTCCGAAAAATATATTTATTATGAGAGACAAAACTTTTTGTGTCTAAACCTGAAAAGGGATACCTTTAATTAAATCAATTGTGGTTCAAATTGTAGCGGCACATATTTGCAGTTGACAATTCTATTCAAATCACATATAAATTTTGCTTAATTAAGTTAAAGTATACGTTTGATCTTTTAAGTTTACGTCAAGTTTCGATTTGGTCCCTTAAATTAGAAGTGCACTTTTAATCCTTTAATCTTAACACATTTAGTTTCATTTAACGGATTGATCGAAAATACTAACTCAACAAATTTAAACATTGATTTTGCAATTAGTTATTGAAAAAATATGCCTAAAATTCTGAATCTTTTGTTGTGCATTGTAGCAACCCATGAGAAGATAACATGGAAGGATATAGTAGGAAAACTGAAGGCTACAGAAGACTGACAGATGACTATGAAAGGAAAGAGAAGATAATACAAGGCTTAATGGAGATTCACTATATTTTATTTAATTTGTAGGGTTGTTTGTGATGATTATACATGTGGTTTTGTATGTTTGGATGTTGTTTTATGGGTTGTAGGTTGTTTTATGGATTGTAGGCAATTAGGTAGGAATAAGTATTGTACTCCCTCTTGTCCTTATTATAAGGCTCCAACTAACTTTTCTTATAAACCAATAAAAGTAGTTAAAGTCAATAAAGTTATTATAAAATCTAAGTAATTTCCAATATTACCCCTACTAATTGAACTAAACTATAATATTATCTTAATTATTACTTTCATTCATTACCTTTATTAATTAGCGGCAGACATGGAAAAAAATAATCAATGCTCATTGAGAACAAGCAAGTGCCTTATAAAAAAGATTAAATAAACTTGCTAGTTGGTGCTTGATAATAAGGACTAGAGGGAGTATTTTGTTGGTTCAATGATGTTGTATATATATTAAAGAAATATGCTGGAGGTAGGTAGAAACTGCAATGGCTGGTAATTTTTGAAGGAAGACACGTCCATTGTAAACCTTTTGTAATGCAATTTCAAGGAAATAAAAGCTCTATTTTTTTTTTCATGTGTCTTGCATCTATATGGAAGCAGATACTCTGCCTATCAGTCTTTGCCCATACCTCCTCATCTTTGATCCTGGCCATCGAAATCTTGATCCAAGGGTCCAAAACAATTTTTAAAATTACCGCACGCGGTTTTAAAAAAAAATTGTTTTGGGCCCTTGGATCAAGATTTCGACGGCCAGGATTTGCAGATGATGAGGGATAGGTAAAGAGTTGATATGGAGAGAAATCAGACCCCATCTATATCCATCTTTCCTGTTCACCTCTCTTTTAAAATTAAAATAGCAGTGCTAATTACTTTTTTGTAAATGTTTTCAAATCTTTTTATGGGCTATTTTTCACATGAGACTTGGATTATATCCATGACAGTTTCGCCTCATCCGGCCACATCATCAATTCACTCACAGGAAATGCATGCAAAATCTCATAAGCAAACATAACTTGAAAAAAAATAAATTTAAACTATTAAAATTTAATTTGAATTGTTCGCAACTATAAACTACTTGAAAATAGAAAAAAAAATAATGTTTTTATAGCATATCGAATCTCAACCATTGATTTGTTAATGATGAGCTTGGGAGAAAGAAGAGAAAAATAAGGAGAATAGGATCCAAATCTAGAACTCATCATAGGCATGGTCCCGATCATGTGAGATTTCAAGTTCATATACAAATTTGTTATTGAGCGGGGAATAAATTTGGTTACTGTGTGGTGCGTCACTGCTTTGTTTGATATTCCGTGGACCCCATGATGGTATTTAAACTGGCGGTATTGTGTTATGAGCGTGAAAGAATTTATGATGGCAATGTGAATTAACTAAAAACGTAAAAGTGCCTGCCTCGAGAACTCATAGTGCATAATTCGGTCAAATAGAATTATTGGAAGAAAATGATTCTATTGGACCGAATTGCAGTAGTAGTGAAATAAGATAAACAAAGAAGTGACACAAATGCTTTTCCACCAGCAATGGGGTCATTGAGACATAGTGGAAGGTATTTAGCAGATGAGATCTTCAATTTCCGCTCAAGATATATTTTAATGACAGTGAGACATCTTACAATAGTTCCAACCCGTGTTGATGATTGTCCTCACTCTTGTCCATCTTTAAAAGGAATGTTGTTTCCTCCTGTTGGAAAACTGGTTGGAAGATCTGAGTATATCAAAACTTGCAAGTAGTGGGCCACAATGCACCTGATATGCTGTTTAATATTCTTCTTCGAAAACAAACAAACCACGACCTTTTCACTTTCCAATACATATATAGCTGCCACGTACATGTTTTCTTCCAATGGTATATTCTTCTTCTTTTAGCCATGCTTCATTCTTTATCCTGGCTCATGCATCTATATCCATCTTTCCTGTTCACCGTTAATGATAAAGAAAAAGTTAAACAGTCTTTTTTATTCACGAGCATTTTTTCCATTAGTAAAAACAATTTCAAATGTTCAAAGAGTTATAGTTCAGCTTATTCAATTCAAATTTCATTGATTAAAACCATTAATATAATGAGTGTGTGTTGTCAACATCCCAACTTCCATACCTCAAATAGTGCCAATTGACACTTCGTTTTATAAAATTTGACAGAGATTGAGATGCTACATCAGAGTACTGCGGAAACGGAGAGCAATGTACTAAAAATTGGACAATGTATGAGTAACTGATATAAAAATACCCCGACATATGATGATGCCAGGCGTATGCTAATATTTTTAAAAATCCCGAAAGTTTTAAAAAAGATCGAGCAAATTGACCGTAATCGTTAAAAAATCTAACATTGATAGTTACAAATTCATGACAATGGTTTAACATTTTTAACAATTTGGGAAAAAATTGTTATGTTTGGACTACTTGCAATGAAAAATAGTTATACATTTCCTCTCACTTATTTCTTTTTATTCAGGGTAAAATTGAAAAATGTCTTTAATGAATCTCAGAGTGAATCAATACGAAGAACCAACTGGAGTTATAATGCTTTTACATTTGACCAGTTGTTGTCCGATATAGACTTGTTTAGAACTCCCATATCTAAATTTTCCACTGCTACGTTATTGCCAATATAATACTTGTAATCAAAGTAATCTGAATTGTGTGTCTATTCATATACAAACGTTACATATATATACAAAATATGAGAGCCTCAATAGTAATGGCTCATAATGACTATTAATGAAGATTATCCCTAATCCCTACAAATCAGGGATTCCTATAAATCAGGGATTGGATTCCTAACACTCCCCCTCAAGTTGGAGCATATATGTTTATCATGCCCAACTTGTTACAAAGGTACTCAACCCGTGTCCCATTCAAGGCTTCCGTTAAAAGATCTGCTAGCTGGTCATTTGATCGCACATGCCCTGTAGATACAACATTTTCTTTTATCTTGTCACGAATAAAGTGACAATCGATTTCAATATGCTTCGTACGTTCATGGAACACAGAGTTTGATGCTATAAGGAGCGCTGCTTTGTTGTCACACCATAGTTTCGCAGTAATACCGTGGTAATGCCGATTTCCTTCATGAGCCGAAATACCCACACAATTTCTTGCACCGATTGTGACATGACTCGTATTCGCTTCGCACTTGATTTTGACACAACGCCTTGCTTTTTACTTCTCCAAGATATCAAGTTACCACCAACAAATACACAGTAACCTGTAGTAGACCGTCTTGTGGCCTTAGATCTTGCATGATCGGCATCACAGAAGCATTCGACTTTAGTGTAGTGTGCCCATAATCTGTATAGAGAAGGCCATGACCTGGGGAACCTTTCAAATAGTGCAAGATATGCTCTAAGGCTTCCCACTGTGCCACTGTGGGAGATGCCATGAATTGGCTAAGTACACTGACCGAAAAGGTTATATCAGGGCGAGTTACTGTCAGATAATTCATCTTCCCAATGAGTTTCCTATATCTCTCAGGAGATGCGAATGGCTTCAGTTTCTCTGGATCAATCTTCTCCTTTAGGTCATCAGGATGTTCATCCCACATGCTATCATTTAGATCTAGGAACATATTCGGAATCATGGGAATACTACTTGGTGCAGCTCCAATCTTTCCAGTCTCCTTTAACAGATCAAGAACATACTTTCTCTGAGTCAAAAGGATTCCCTTAGAATGATCACTCTTACTTTGGTTTAAACCAAACTTCTTGACCACACCACAAAACCTATCGAACCAGGCACGAGGACTTTGCTTTAAACCATACAATGACTTCCGAAGATAACATACTTTCCGATGCTTCCCCTGAGCAACAAACCCAGGTGGTTGCTCCATATACACTTCCTCAAGAAGATCACCATTCAAAAATGCATTCTTAACATCCAACTGATGCAAATCCCAGTGATAGGTGGCAGCCAAAGAGACAAGGAGACGGACCAAAGTAAGCTTAGCCACAGGGGAGACAGTCTTAGAGTAATCAATGCCATAAGTCTGAGCATACCCTTTGGCAACAAGACGAGCTTTCAACCAGTCTAATGAACCATCAGCTTTAGTCTTCACAACAAACACCCATTTACAACCAATGGCCTTCTTCCCAGAAGGTAGATCTACAAGGGTCCAAGTACCAACCGTATCAAGGGCCATCATTTCTTCTTCCATCGCTGCACGCCAATGATCAGACCATATTTTTGATGTGTTATTTCATGATTAATTTGGGATTTAATCATATTAATTGGGTTAAAAATGTATTATTTATGGTTAATTTGGATTAATGAGTGATTACATGAAAAATGTGTTAAAAAGGGTAAAATTGTCATAATTATTGTAATTACTCTTATTCAATATTTTTGGGAAGATTTGATGTTGGCTTGATTGGTTTAAATTGTAGGTGGTTGAAGAAGTTGGATCAAATTTGAAAAATAGAAGTTTGGGCTCAAGTTGTAAAAGTTTCAGTTTAGTCCCTCTACCAAACTTTTTAAACTTTGCACTTAAGTCCCTGTCTGCATTTGCTGCGTTTTGGGCATTAAGTTAGGTTAGCTGGAGATTGGGGAATGAATAATTAGAAAGGAACAGTGTGCGCCGCGAGGGAGGAGGATCTGAAAATTGAGAACGAACCAGAGAGAGAGCCGAATCACCATCGTACCTTCTTCTTCTTCACCTTTCTCGCCGGCAACTTCCTTTTCCACCACGGTTGCTGGCAAGTAACCTCCATCCACCATCATCTTCCACCACCGTCGACCTTCTTCTCCACAAATGACTTCATCCACCACCGTGAAAAAGAGAGAGCAGGCCGCGGACGAAAAAGAAAAGAACCAGAGAGAGCTGCGCACGAACCAGAAAGCAAACCAGAGAAGAGACGAGAGATCTAGACCTTCATCGGGCATTTCTTGAATTTTCCGGAAAGTTCTTTAATTTTCCGGCGACCCTTTCCCAGATTCCGGTGGGTGTCCTGATTGCTATGTGTGGCTGATTTCTTTTGGTTCTTGGAGATGAGGATGTGTTCTTGAGTTTCAAAGCTTTAACAGGGGAGTATTTTGTTCATTCTATTAGTCCAGATTTATATATTTAGATTGCCTAGTTTTAGGAATTATTGTGTATAAATTCTAGAACTGAGATTAATGTTTGTTGTCTTTGTTAGTTTGACAATTGTGATTGGATTGAATTTTGTAGCTTGTTGGATTTATATAGATATATTTCCTTATTGATTCAATGATGTTGTGTTGTCTACGTGGTATTGTTAGTTAATATGATTGAATTGGATTAGTTGAGTGGCGTGGTATCGCATTCATATGAAGAGGAACCAAGTTGCATTAATTTAATCCTAATCACACGCTAAGTGGT
Organism: Acacia pycnantha; assembly: GCA_025563575.1. Taxonomy (NCBI): domain Eukaryota; kingdom Viridiplantae; phylum Streptophyta; class Magnoliopsida; order Fabales; family Fabaceae; genus Acacia; species Acacia pycnantha. Next base: position 174,731 of record JAMWYP010000270.1, read on the forward strand.
TTTAAACAATATCTCAATAGATAGTAGTTAGCTACGGTAGTAGGAGCTACTATTAATTGGGAATATTGGACTCAAGTGGTATCTTGGGGTTTTTCATCTAGACTTAGTGAAAATTTACTCCTATATTTAATTGAACTATGATAGTAATATTCCATTTCCAAGAACATTCATACTCAATTTCATACTCTATTCCATTTTATAAAGAAAATACCAAAAATAATAGTTTAGCATTTAATTTAATTGCATTCTTATTTTAGTTTATCAATTGAAAAATCCAAAACCAATTTTCCCCTTGTTTTAATTGCAATTTCATGTCATTTAGATTACTTAGGATTCAACAAAAGGCTCCTCGAGAGAGAGAACGATCCTAGGTTTGCCTATACGCAATCCTTGGTTATTTTTAATTGTGGACCCCAAGGCTAAAGACAAAAAGGGCCTCATCAGCCAACCAGGGTGAGTCAAAGCTTGGTGAAGAGTAGTAGGGGTAGAAATAGAATCAAGGGTGGTCACAAGGGAATAGGAAACAGGGGACAGTCGCTGGTAGGACATAAATGAGGAGATAGGATAAGTACAATCAACATATCGCTTAGGAGGACAAGAAGGACGGGTACCTTTGTGGAGGGCTATAGGTAGGTCAACAGATTGGTCAACGGCAGAATCAAGAACAAGAGGGTCAGGAACGGGAGTGGTAGGGGCGGAGGTCACATCCTCAGGGACCACGGAGGCATGACTGGAATTTTTTGGCGAAGCAGTCATTGGCAAAGGCAGAGGAATGGCAACATCAACATCATTAGGAAGAGCAGGGGCCGGAGCAGCTGCTGGGACTAGTGAGAGAGGAACATGATAAACTAGAAGATCATTAGGTTCATCAATAATAGAGGACGACTTAGATAAGTTCGAAGACTTGAAGAAAGACGAAGACTCATGAAAGATCATATCAGTGGACACAAGCTAACGACGAATATCAAGAGAGTAACACCGATAGCCTTTCTGAACTCGAGAATAACCAAGAAAGACACATTTTAAGGACTTGGGGTCAAGTTTACCAACACTCGGACGGACATCCCGCACAAAGCAGACACAACCAAAAATTTTGGGAGCAATAGGGAACACCTTAGTGGTGAGAAACAGAATGGAATAAGGCACGGAACCACGAAGGACAGCCGAAGGCATGTGATTGATGAGAAAACAGGCAGTAGACACGGTATCGGCACAAAACGATTTAGGTACACAAGAGTGAAACATGAGAGCACAGGCAGTTTCTAAGAGATGACGGTTCTTTCTTTCAGCAACACCATTTTGGGGTGTGTATCAACACATGATGATTGATGAAGGATGCCATGACTATGCATATAATCAAGTAAAGGGGGCGGAAAAATATTCTTTTGCATTATCACTTCGAAGAATTTTCACGGGAGTACTAAACTGTGTTTGAATTTCATCACAGAAATGACGAAAATGAGTGAACAATTCAGAGCGTTGTTTCATTAAGTAAAGCCAAGTAGTTCGGGAAAATCATCAACAAAGGTGACAAAGTATCGATAACCGCTGGAGACAAACCGAACAAGGACCCCAAACATCAGAATGAACTAAATCAAAAGGGGACGCAACCCGTTTATTGACTCGAGGTGCCAAATGAACACGGTGGTGTTTGGCAAACTGACACGACTCACAATCCAAAGAAGACACAGACAAAAATTGAGGGTACAACTATTTTAGGGAAGAAAGGGACACATGACCGAGACGACAATGGACTTCAAAAGGAGATGACCCACCAGTACAAGCAACAGAAAGCGACACCTAATCATCAAGGATGTAATGTCCACCGGATTCGTAGCCTCTACCAACAATCCGCCTCGTCGAAAGATCCTAAATTAAACAATGGTCAGGGTATAGTGAGATACAACAGTTTAAATGACGAGTTAGTTTACTGGGATACAAAAGATTAAAGGTGAGATCAGGAACATTAAGAACGGAAGAGAGGGAAATGGATGGTGTTGGTAAAACAGTTCTTGAACCAAGGACGCGGACCGGGGAACCATTGACGACAAATATGGAAGATGGGTTGGCATAGGGGGCATACGAGGAAAATAAATGATGGTTACCTGTCATGTGGTCGGTGGCACCAGAATGCCCCCGCAGAGGGTGAACCGAATCGATCGATTAGGTGTCTCGAGCAATATGAGCAAAGCCACACCGCCGATCACGTTGCCGTTTAGCCCGCAATTTTCAACAATTTTTCTTGAAGTGCCCAGGTTCCTTGCAATAATAGCAGGTAATACTGCCAGAGGGTGGAACAGTAGTGCCTTGTTTAGGCCCAGAGTTCCTAGTGTCAAGGGGCCACGCCCAGCCAAAGCACTGGCATTGGGATCAACAGATGGACAAAGCATGTTATCAGCACGAAGCACCCGTGAGAACACATCTTCAAGAGATGGAAGCTCCTGACTAGACATAATTTGAGAACGGATGGTGTCGTACGATGGATCAAGAGCTTCAAGAAAACTAAAGATAGCTTGAAATTCTAGATTCTTGATACGGGTCTGGAGATCTGCCTGTGGAGACATAAGTACCTTCATTTCTTCATACAACCGTTTAAAATCCAAGTAGAAATCTTTTAAAGGTTGACCTTGCTGCTGAGAGCGATAGAAGCCTTTACACACCTCATGAATACGGGTAAAGTTTCCTTTACCAGAGAACATAAATTCCAGATAAGCCATAATATCTTTTACCGTGTTACAATGGCTAACAGAAGTCAAAATTCGAGGTTCAATAGAATTACGAATCTGGAAAAAAAGACGAGCATCTGCTCGAGATCACTCCAAACTTTTCTCACCATCACCAGAAGGAGGATCCTGAGTTAAATGAGCTTCCTTTGCAACTCCCATGAGATAAACTCGAACAGTTTTATTCCAATCATTATAATTGGTCCAATTTAATTTTGCATCAGTGATCTTAGCAGACATAGGGAGCACATCAGATGTCTTAGATTCAACCATGGACTAATAAAAAATACTCACAATAACCAGATAATAAATACTGATGAATAGTGCAAAATAGTACCCAAAATAGTGCAAAACAGTGCAAAAATAGCGCCCGAAACAGTGCAAAACAGCACCCAAAACAGTACGATGAACAGTGCAAAACAGTGACGGTGAACAATGCGAAACAGTGACGGTGAACAGTACCAAACAGCACACCAAACAGTCACTAAACAGTGCGAACAGTACCAAACAGCACCCCAAACAGCAACCAGACAGTACCCAAACAGTGCCAAATAGTACCCCAAACAGGGACGAAACAATACCTGATGACCAGTACGGACGAACAGTGCCGATGAACAGTATTCGTGAACAGTGCCGATGAACATTACCCGTGAAAAGTACCGATGAACATTACCAAACAGTGCAGAACAGTACGAAAAAGTACCGTGAACAGTACCAAAAAAACAGGCCAAAACGTGACGCACAACTCCAGAACAGGATGAACAATGCGAAAAAAAAATGTAAACCTTAGAACTTGTAAGGCTCTGATACCATGTAATCAAAGTAATCTAAATTGTGTGTCTATTCATGTACAAACGTTACATATATATACAAAATATGAGAGCCACAATAGTAATGGCTCATAATGACTATTAATGAAGATTATCCCTAATCCCTACAAATCAGGGATTGAATTCCTATAATTCTTACAATCTGAGAAATTCAAATACTTATTTGGCCTAAAAAACAAACACTAATTGTGCTTGCTCCATATGGGAATCTATCTTCTTTTATGGAGAAATCCATTTTCACGGTCAGGCTAGATTGGAGCAAAAAAAAAAAGTCTCTTTATGGAGCTGGAACCTGCTTTTGTGCCAGGAGCAGGGACAGATTATCAAACTGGACAGCTACCATTCCATGTTCATAGCAGGAAAGAAATGAGCAAGTTTATCAAATGGATCGTGCGAAATGAGCAAGTTTGTCAAATGGACCAGAGGGAGTATTTTATATGGAATCTAATGAATGAATTATCATAAAGTTTTAAGAAACTTATTTTCAAAAATACTTAAATGACTAAAATTTAGTAACTTTGAGAACATGCAGGGACAAATTTCCTTGGATTCCCACTAAATCCTGCCCACGCCATTATATCCAATTATATTGTCTAGGGATATATATGCATGGATCATTATTATCAATGATAACTATATAACACCCTTTCTTTCTAAACTATAAAAACTTAATAATTTTATTAAACTATTTGTTCCTCAAGTATTACAAGTAATTGTTGTTGCTACATGCATATTCGTATAATTGGGATAATCATTTTCCTTCTTTGAGGTATTTCCTAGATAGAGAGAGATCTAGAGAGATAGAGATAGAGAATTGTGCTAGTCCATGCTTCAATGTAAGTGAAAACAAATTAAAAAGAAGGGAAAGAAAAGGGAAGTGATAATTATTACAAAGGAAAAATTGATTATTACAATATATCGAGCAACAATCCTGAGCATCGTGAAGAGGAGGAAGCCCCACGTAGGCGACGATGAGAATACCAGAGCTCTATTTCCTAGTGCTTTCTTTTGTTGAAATTCTGAATGGATAGCTCTATTGTAGTGTTTTTCTGCTCTATTTCCTGGTGCTTTCTTTTGTTTGTAAACAGTTCTTTTATTTGTCTTCTGCTTCATTCAGTTAAGACTTGAGAGGTTTTATTTTTCTTCTTATTTTTGTGCTTTGCTGGACATGAAACACTCTATTTCTTGCGTCGAATATTGAATGGTGCTGCTTATCGTCTATTTTCAATCCATTCTTTTTCTCATGAGGCTTTAGCTTGTTCCAATTGCACCTTATATTGTGTTTTAGATGTTTTATGGATTGCCTAGCATGCGTGCGTACTGTAGATTTATGGATATACAACTACGTACTGTTATTTAAATAAGAGTCGTTGAAATTCAACGATAGTTTTTTAAAAACAGTGGTTGTAAGTCATAAACTTTCAACGACTCTTTTTTACACGATCGTTAAAAATAATTGTCTAAGGGTCTTAAAAATAGACGTTAAAAGTGTTTTTTGTAGTAGGGATATATATGTCTGTCTCTCTTTCACATTTTGCCCTTTTGATCCTCTTATGATGGAATTGTTTCATTATTATTCTACCAACGTGAGTTTGACATTATGAAAACCCACCTTGCTTGTCTTCATTATTTATGTACCAAAAAAAGTGTCCGTTTGCATGTGTAAAATTCCAGAACATTTTCTCTCCCTCTTACCAATTGGAATCCAACTCATTAATGTCCTCAACCTTTTTCCTTAAGGGAGTGCCTAAATTAAATAGCCATGATTACTGAGATTTCTTGAAGAATTAGTTTGCACGTGATCAACCAGGCCTATCCTGGGATAAAAGACTTGGAGTTTTCCTTAAATCGATTTAACACTGTTTACATTCAAACAATCAAAAGAATTGTAAACTTGTATGATTTTATAATTTAAGTTTCTATTTCTATTATAAGTTTATTTAAATTCATGAGTTTGACGACATTAAAAACATCGCGAGATACATTGTTTTGAAAACCTAACAAGAGCAACTAAGCAAGCTGAAATGACATTCGCTAAGCAATCTCCAAAGAAGTCTCCAAGCTCGTTGTTGTCATCATGCTCCATTTAAGAATCTTGAATAAGCATTAAACTGCCCAATAAGCATCTAAGTGGGTTTGAGAGATTTTAAAATTTTGGTTGGAGGACATGATGAATAACTTCATTCCTACTTATATATGCTAATTAATCCATTAATAGGCATCAGAGTGATTATGCTAGTTAATCCCAAAAAGAAGGCTAAAATATACTTTGATTTTCAATGGTTTCCCAAGGCGAGAATCAATAAGAAGATAAATGAACATTGGTTTTTAACATAATTATAATCACTTTGAGATAACGTCTCATGTTTAAATTTATTTGAATAGAGAAAATATGTTTGAAAGAACTATTCTAGTAAAATCTAATTAATATAATATTCAGATCTGATCGACCTAACATTGCTAGATATAATATACCTACATGATTTTCATTATCACCTGTTGGTGGCTATGGCGGAGGCGCAACTCTTTTGTTTTTGAAGGGAAAGTGATCTCGAACCACACAATTCAGGCCAACGTGAACGCCATCCGAAATAGTATACATGATGCACACTCTCAGTTTAGTAAGCTAAATGGAGGGGAGCGAGCCACAGGTGGTCATGATGCAAATTGGAAGCCACCGCCAGCTGGGTAGGTAAAGGTTAATACAGATGGGGCGTACTTACATGTGTGCCCTGGGGTTGCTAGTGGAGGAGTTTGTCGAGATGAGCACGGCGCGTTCCTGGAGGGATTCATGTTTAAGGGGGAGGAAGGTGACAGCCTTACTGCTGAGCTATGGGGCTGCCTACATGGACTTAAACTGGCTTGGGACCATGGGTATCAGAAAGTCATCCTTGAATCTGATGCGGCGGATGCGGTGACACTGATAAAGCAAGAGTTAAATGAGCTTCATTCGGATTGTGCAATCATTGAGGAAATTCATGGATTACTTCAAAGGGATTGGTGTATTGAAGTGGATCACGTTCGACGCTGGACTAACAATGTAGCGGACCACCTGGCAAAATCCAGCTTATCAGTCATGCCGGGTCTGCATATCCTACGCTCTGCTGATATGAGCCTGGAACGTCTGCTTCTTATGGATAATACTTAGTTTTTGTTGTATGGTTGCCAAGTTTTATCAAAAAAAAAAAAACATATATAGAGAAAGAATTAATTAGCATGAGAAAATAATCACTTTCCAGATTTGTTTAACAAGAAGAGAGGACCAACATTTGTGCGCGCAAGATTCTACTAGTCAGGGAAATATGCATCTTTTGCTTGCCATTATTGAATCCCTCTAAGAAATTATGGCATTTAGGATTTGTTTGGTGAGAGAAAAATGGATGAGAGAGGAGGGGGATTTTTAATTTTAAAAAATGGATTTTTTTTTTAAAATAATTTTCTTTAGAATTTCATATTAATAACCCTAAATTTTTCAATTTCTCACAAGTTTGTCTTCGGGTTAGCTTCGGTTTGACTCCGATCTTATCTACTAACCTTGATTAAAACCAGTTATGAAAATTTTCTTATGAATTTCTTAGTTACATATTATCATTTAAGATAAGTGCAAAAAATTCTTAATTGTATCTTTGCATGTGAAGAACCGATAAAAATTCATGAGGAAGAATTTTTGGAGTTCACCATCAGTTTTAAATTTTAATGAACTATTTAGCTTCCACTATGCTAGTCGGCAAGTGTTCAAGTATCATAATAAATTTTAATAAATGGAGTGTAATAAAATAATTGTTAGCTAATGAAAGTTGATGGCTTGTGCTTATGTTAACTACAAGGTCACTGTGACTGTGATGAAGAGGTGGGGCAAGTAATAAGCGACCTTAAAGGACGTTGGACAGCTAGAGGAGATGACAATGATTCTTTTTTAATTTTAGGGGGCGGTGGCCCACCCTAGCCCACCTTCGGTCCTCCCTTGCCCTATATAAAGGCCTGCACGTAGCTTCTTTCAGCATCGATCAATAGCGTCACAAACTAAACAAAACAAATGGCTCTCAGAGTTATTGCATTGTCTTGTCTTGTGTTTCTACTCTCACTCACCATGGCTACACCTGTAAGTAATTGCTCTATTGTTTTGATCGATTATTATTAGTTTCAAGCTTTTATTATTCCATCTACTTAGTTGTGGGCGTGTATTTACATGCATAGATGCAGGATCAGTGCCTGTACCTTGTGAAAGTTCAGACAGGAGATCGCTATGGTGCAGGAGCGGACTCCAAAATTACCCTCAAGTTATTCAACTCATCGTCCGACGAGAGCTATACCGTCAAGAACCTCGAAGATTGGGGCATAATGGCACCGGGTCACGACTACTTCGAGCAGGGAAATCTCGATATCTTCAGCCGCAGTGCCCCTTGCATTAGTGTTTGCGGCATCGAGGTCACCTCCGACAACTCAGGGTCCATGCCAGGGTGGTACTTGGATTACGTGGATGTCACCGTCAGTGGCAGCATATCCAAGAAGATACCGTTCCCAGTGAACCAGTGGCTGGCTCTAAGTGAATCACCCTATAAACTCTCTGCCACCGTCGACTTATGCTCCTGGTTCATTAGTTTGAAGTCCACTCTCTCCTCTGTGTGACTAAAATATTAAATTACCTCTCTCCCCTTATTTTTAAATAAGCTCTGAGATGGTAACACACACACATATGGCTTGTGTGTTATGTAATGTTTATCATGTATCTGTCTCATTTCAATTCAATAAAATAATTATTACCTCTATCGGCTTGTTCATAAAATATAACTCTGAATAAGCTTTGAGGTAGTAATATATGTATCTGGGTTTTCCTGATGTGTTGTGTGTTAAGTAATATTTTTCTTATGTGTCTTTCATCTCAATTTTAGTAAGTAACCGTTTCAAAATTGTTACTATATTTTTATACCTTGGAGTCTCATATATACAGACGGTAAACAATAATAATTAGAGAAACATAATAAAGAAGATGAAGAATCTTGTATTAACCACATAAGAGTAACATGCTCATACAAACAATAACTCACTTGTGTTATCTCTAATTTACCCTCACTTGAGGGAGATAAACAACTCCACTTGGGGACTGAGATGGACTTTTCTATAGACAGAGACTCAAATTAATCTCATTTTAATAATGGTGAGAATCTAACCATTCTACACACCAAACCATATTAGTCAAGACCCTTTATATAGACTAGGGTCCTAACAAACTAATGAACTAATCAATTAATATCACCCTAATATCTCTAACACACCCCCTCAAGTTGAAAACTACTTAACAACGGCTCAACTTGAACAACATATACCACTACTACAAAAAGTAGATTTAACAACTCTCATCTAAAGTCCGATTAAATGAAAACAGACATAGAAAACGAGACGATGACATTTTTGAAATTTTAGCTAGAATATTCAACGACTGTTTCACACAAAATGAACGTTAAAAAGTAGGTAGTAGCACTGTGGTAATTTTCTGCTTACCTTTAACATCTGTTTCTTTAAAAACTGACGTTAAAAGTGAATGTTTAACCTCTGTTTTATAAAACATACGTTAAATGTTATGATACAACGACTAGTAGGGGTGGAAATAGGCCAAGGGCTTGTGGCCTGACCTGTTTCCCGCCTGGTCAGGCCTGGCCTGTCAGGCTAAAAGGCCAGGCCAAGGCCTTTTCTCGGGCTTGTTTATCTTAATAGGCCGTGCCCGTGCCTCTCGGTGAGCTCGTTAGGCTTGTCGGTGCCTACTGTTATAGGGGTAAAAATGTATTTTTTTGTATAATTAATGTTTCTGCCCTAATTTCAAAATAAAATAAGCCTCTTAGTCTCACTCAGTCTCAGCTCGTCGATTTTGAGAACCCTAATTTCAATTTCGATTTCCTCGACCGCTCGACCTCTTAGGCTTCTCTATTTCCTTACTAAATCAGCGAAGCATCTATTCAGGGTTGTAATACCCTGAAAATCTCACTTAAGATAAGCATCATAATTTAGTAAATAATACCTATTGGAAATAGGTGAATATGTGGTCTCAAACCTTGAGTGTATTTATCTTATTATCTTAAGGTAATTTCACTTGAAATTAGAAGGTATAAAGTGCCAAAAAGCCCTAAATACACTTATGGGTCATAAAATACCCTGAGAATATTATGATAAATCCTAAGAGGCAATTAAATATTTATTAAAAATTAGAAAGTATGTTGTCTCTAATTTAGGTAATTTATGGGATTATTTTTCTGGAAAAAATAATGAGGCAAAATTTAATATTATTTTGGGGAACATAAGTTGCCCCGTGATTTTTAAAATAATACATGGAGCATAAATTACCAATGTCAGTGCAATAGTTGTGAGAAAACAATTAATCTAATTTAAGAAAATTGTCAACAATTAGTAAGTGATTTAATAAGTAATTAATTGCTAATTGTTTAGGCATGAATAAAGGTGATAACTAAAGTTAATTATATAAAATCCCTAATTTGAGATTAATGACCAATGGAGAGTCAAGATTAGCATAAGGGTAATTGCTAATTGATTAAGCTTGATTAAGAAAAATATAAGATGAATTATATAAATACCTAAAGCCTAATTAACCAACAAAGAATAGGATTAAGGCACTAAAACAAGTTTAGTAATTAACTTTGGCAATGTCAACATAAAACAAAGGCCAAGATTTAATCTTATCAAGTTAATCTATTGGTTCTAATTAATTGAACCTTAATCGATGTGAAAATAAATTAGCCAATGGGAACACATGGAATATAGGATTTTTGTGCAAGAAGAGAAGCATATTCCTTGGCTAGAAATTGATCATGAATTTCGAAATATAGAAGAGGAAAAGAAGAAGAAAAGTGTAGAGAAATTGTGTGGAAAGTCAACAATAAGCACTAGCCAATGAAAGCATATAAGACATGGGGTATTTTGGCAAGTGGGAGAGCAAAATCCTTGGTCAAAAAGAGGCCATCTTTTCAAAAATGAAGAGGGAAGAAAAGAGAAAATATGTATATGCAAGTGGGCAAGTGGATTGAAGATTTTTTAAGAAGAAAAAGATATTTTGTGGAAAAAGCAAATAGGATAAATGAGAATCGATAGAAAATAAATCATAACTTGAAATCCTTGAACTAAGTAGTAAACATCTGGACATATTATGAATCAGTGAATTTGTGTCCCGAAGTTGGTGTTACCCGTTGTCATTTCCGTAACCGACGGGGTTTGTCTTAAAATGATCAGCAGGCTAGGAAATACCCTTAATGGGACCAAAAATTTTGCTAACCCAAATATTTCTAAAGAGGAAGTTTAGACCTCCAAGGATATGCTAAGGAAAATTTGAGATTATTTAAGATTACGCGATTAGAACACCGAACAAGGGATTTTATCGGGTAAATGCATAAAGCAAAGGGGATGACATCATGTTGATGACCTCATTTTGTTGAAAATGGGGGAGGGGAGGTCGGCCTTGAGCAATGAGTGGTGAGGATAGGAAGTTGAATAAAGCCCTAGATCCAATGGCTAGAATTCAAGAAGAAAAAGTGATGAATAGTGCAAATTTTTTCTATAAATAGGCACCATGCTCTCATTGAATTCTCACACCAAGAGTTGCTTAGGCAATTCTAAATTAGAGAGAAGTTAGAGAGAAGGAAGAGCTCCAGAGAAGGAGAGCAAGGTTCTGGGTAATTTCTTCGGTCCCTAGTCTTAAGTTCTAGTATTTCGATTCGGTAGTTATAGTAGAAATGTTAGTTTGATCTTTAATCTTCCAATATATTGTAGATATCATGTTTTATGGTTAAATATGGTATTTATTTTGAAAATATGATGGAGAAAGAGATATGGCAAAATTTTGGAAGATTAGAGTCAAAGTAGTGAAGCTCTGGCGAAATTTCGTTGGTTAGCGAAGTCAGGGGTAAAATAGTCATTTATGACTAAAATATCCGTTAGGATATTGTTTATGTGTTAATGGATACGGTATTACCCTTTAGGATATCCAGGAGGTCCGGAGTCGGGTTCAAAGGGCCGGACGTTTGGTCATTTCACGGTGGAAGGTACGTTCGCGACGTACTGTAACACTGATTCTAATGCTTATGTTATGCTTGTATATGTTGTGGATACTTTCATAAAGCCAATGAGATTCTGTCCTGGACATGCACTGTGATTAGGGAACCGTAGCTAGATCACTAAATACAGCTTTACACGGGTTATAGTCATAATAATGTCGTTATGTTTTCCTAGCGCTGAGGACACGACCGTACATCGTGGCACGGATGTTGCAGACAGGGATAACTTTACATGTTAGTGTAGTTGTTATCAAATGATCATACGACGATCGGCTTGATCATTCTTTGTGATGTTAGAAATATCTGTTATTCATATATTGTTTACATAAGCATGAGGTTAACCGTTACCTGAGCTCCAATGTGCATTGGACCTCAGTCTTAAATGATAGTACAGGTAAGGACTAGGAACAGAGAAGGCACTGGTAGATGGAGTCTTAGAAAGGAGCCAAGGGGCAAAGTCGTAATAATGCACCGAGGGTCAAGAAAAGAGCCAGAAGAAGTTATCAGAGCCTATTGTCAGGCATGGATGTAATAAAGTTATTTCGAATAGTTTGGTTTTGAAGGCAAGGCTAGTCTATGTGGGTCAGCCAATCAGTCGCCGTGAACTCGGTGAGGCCCCCATGATAGACACTTACCTGGCCATTCTGTTCGGTTAACAGAGTTAAGTTCATTGCCCCAAGTCTAGTTAAGGCTTGGTCTAGGTTGTATAGTTACTTTTTGAGAAATGTAATTGTACAAAGCTCTGTATATTGTATCACACGAATATTCCTTCGGGAAATTTTTAATATACCAAAGATACGCTGGAATCATCATATGTCGGGGTATTTTTATACCAACTACTCGTCATTGTCCATTTGTTAGTACATTGCTCTCGTTTCGCAGTACTCGATGTAGCACCTCAAATTCCGTCGAATTTTTCAAACCAAGTGTCATCCGACACAATTTGTAGTATGGAATTTGGGATGTTACAAGGGTTTACTGGTTCGAGTTCGTAACTTACAGGTGAGAGCAACGTGCTCTAACTAGCAAATCCCTAGTCCATTGGCAACGAAGCATTTATTCTCTTCATTTGGTTGAAATTTGAAATCCACCACCTCTGTTTCTCCAGTTTCGTCTTTCCTGCCGCTGTGGGTTTCGTTGGAGTGAGAGTTTTGTTTACCTCTCTTCTTGTTCGCTGGTTGTGGTCCTTGCTCAGCTTCTCCTTCCTCCTCTGTTCGGATAGTCATGAACTGTGAGAGTGAGGTTTGGGTTTCCATTTTTGTTGTTGTTCTTATATCAATGTTTTCAAACTTGAACATCCTCCCTTCTTGCACTAGGTATTAGAAAATGGTGGCTAAGATTTACTCCCTTATTGTTTTGCAGCTGCTAGCGTATGTAAGGAAAAGGGGGATTTGGGTAAAATCTTATGGAATCTAGAAGCTAAGGAGCTTACTTTAAATAGGTATTTCTACTTTAAAATTTCTTGCTTTTGTAAGAGGAAGAAGGAATCAATTTTTAATTTCCTTTTATTCTGACTCAAATCTAGTTGAGAAGGTTAGATAGCCTTGAAGGTTATTATGGATGAGAGAAAATTTAAAGAAATTTTTCTTATTTATGTGGTTGGGGGTGCACACTAGATATCTGAAGAAATGCCTGAGTAAAATGAAGTTGCTTGAATAATTGTATGAGTTCATGGAAGATAATATTGGGTGATTAGAAACTTTTTAATTACGTTAAAACTTGAGATATGTGTTAGCAGGATGAAGACTAAATATGTCCGTAGTCACCTTGAAGAATTTCGTGTTATGTTTGGTTGGGGGTACATAATGCCTTATTGTTAGCACTGTCACTTGCCTTTTCATGTTTGGTCTACTTTTTTATTAATTTCATGGCTGAAAGTTCCTACTTGTTGAAATCCAATTGGTATATTCTCTTAGGATTTTCCCAGTATATAACTAAATGTAGGCATCAAAATTCAAAACCATTATATTCTATGACTTTATCTATGATCATAATTCATAACTCGTGAGAGCTTTATATGGATGCTTCGTTGCTTTAATTTATAGTAGTTGAATGTTCCCAATCTAAACACACTAACATTTAATTAATTATACATGATAATCTCCTCCCCTGTTCTCTATTTGATATACTCCCTCCTGTCATAAAAAAATATAAGAGTTAATAGAGAGATTTAATTTAATTTGGTCTTAAATATAAACTTTATTCAGCTTCATCTCCTAAATTTGTATTTACTTTCCCAAATGCTTCTTATTAATTACACAGGATACAGGGTTTTCAATCATGAAGGGAAGTTTCTAATACAACTATATCTATCTATGTGCGTTGCAGAAAACATGTGCGTGATTTTCACTCTCTGCAACGTCTTCAAAAAACTGCACGCACTCTCTTTTGTTTTAATTTCAACTATTTCATTATTTGTATGCCTAAATATAATTGAGGTTGTTTTAATTTAAAAGGGGCATAATGATTGTTCTGTTCCGTTTTCTTTCAATTATCTGTCATCATCACTCTGTGTGCATAATGATTTATGCCTAATTGCAGTTACTTACTGATATGAGCTTTTCAATTATCTGTCATCATCACTCTGTGAAGCCTGGCTTGTTTTTGGCCTTTTTTCGGCCTGTATAGAGTAAGCCTGTTTTCAGCCTGTTTTTAGTTGAGGCCTGTGGCCTGTTAGCCTAAGTACAAGATTTTAAAAATACAGGCCTCTTTAACAAGCCACAGGCCAGGCCAGGCCTGTATACACGCCAGGCTCAGACCAAAAAATAAGCCTGTAACAGGCCACATGCCAGGCTCAGGCCACTTCCCTGCATAACAGGCCTGGCCTGTTAAGGGTGAAGCCTGGCCTGTTTCCACCCCTAACGACTAGTTGTATAAAAACAGTTGTTGTATCCCATATTTTTTATCTATTTCCCTAATATGTAGCCTAGAATTTCAATAGTTAAGAGATGAAATGTAACCGTATTTTCATTTAGTTAGTTCATAATTAAATTTGATAAATTAAACAAGAGGTAGGATATTCTCACTACCTTATTTTTCCACTACCTCTTCACTACCTATTTATCTCCGTCAGATTTTCTTTTTTTTATCCAATGGCACTGATTTACCGTACTTAATCCCCTTTTTCATTCTCCATTTCTCCCTCTTTCCTCGTGCAGCACCTCCCAGCGATCAACACACCTCCGAATACTCCGTCGTCCCTCCTCCTCCAGCGATCGCCGTGATCTTTCTACAATTAGTATTTGAGGGACAGGTCCATCAGAACAGCCATCGACACCGGGTGTGGGGTGAGTTTTGTCTTGCGCTTTTTTTCCTATATTTTGAGCTGCGAATCGGGTGAAGACCAGGTCGTTTTTTCTCGAACCGCTTCCAAATTCCCTTGTTTTTATTTTATTGTGCCCGGTTCATATCATGTGCGGCTTGCATTCGGAAGTGCCAGAACCGAATTGGAGAAGACCAGGCTGGGCTTTTGTGGATGCCGACTTTGGAGTTAGAATCGTTGGTTCTTTAGGGACTTGGTTAATCTGTTTTGATTTTCTGTAATAAACATCTGATGCCCCCTTTTCATTAATGGTTTTTTTTTTTCAGAAAGTGCTAGAACCGAATTGGACCATCTGCTGTTTCAATTCCTGGTGTTGACTCTTCTCAAATCTCATCTCTGGATTGTACTGGTGAATGTTTCATTTAATTTTCTACCCAAATAGATTGTTAAATCAATTGTGTACTTAATGATTTGTTGGAGCCACTGTTCCCTTCTTGACTAATTGTTCGCCTCGCAAGTGTACGAGATTCGCAAGTAATAAAGTGATAAATAAAGTATCGTTCCCACGAGGATTTGTTTAACAAATTGGTCAAGCAATAGACTTAGTGAATTTCATCAAGTTGAGCTAAAACAAAGTTTTGATTTGGAATGAGAATTTTTAAAGACTATTTCTAAAACATAAAATTGATAAAAGCAATTGATTCTTTAACTTCAAGGATAATTGAGCCTAGGGCTCTTTTTCCCCTTTTGCATTTCATAAAACTTGGTTAATTTCCTCTCTAGTAGCATTTCAATACATATATGTGTTAGTCTAAGGTTCTAAAACACTTGACCCGCTCTCTCAAGTCAAAATCAAGTTTCTCTTCTCATTAAAATGCACAATCTCTTGCTACAATTAATGAGAATCAATATTTAAGCAACAACCCTAATGTGACAATGCAAGGTTAGTAAATATATCTCTATTTTACCAACAAACTATCCATTCATCAAGTAAACTTCAAGACAAGCATGATTTTAATCAAGTTCTACACCTAGATTAGCTCTCTCAAGTCCAAACCTAAGTGAACAAATCATCTAAATGGAGGCCAATCATTTAGAAGCATTAAGCCAAGATTAAAATCAACACATACATATATTAATCTACCAAAAGAGAGGAATATTCAAGTCTTAATCCATACAAAGGGTCAAAAGAACCCTAGAATGAAAGGGAAATTAGCCAAGCATGGCTTTAATCATATCCAGAACAGCACAGAAAAATTCAGAGTTCAAAGACATATGGAAAATTCAAGGGAGAATGAGTAGAGATAAAACAAACAGCCCTAAAATTGCAGCTCCTCTGTTCCTTTCTTTTTCTTTCTCTGTTTCTTCGATTCCTCCCGCTTCTCGCTCTCGATTCTGTTTCTTCCATTGCTATGGTCTTTCTCCGAATTCCCCCTCTCATTCCGTTTGTTCCGCCTAAATTCCCAGCCCGCACTCTCTCGCTTCTCGCCTGTTTCGCGTCTCGCCTCCGTCCATTCAGCGATCCCTTTCTCCTTCTTTAATCAATCTCCGCTGCCCCCCTTTTTTTGATTCTCTTCTTTTATTTTTTTTCTTTTTTTATTTCCAGCGGCCCACCTCCTTTTTGATCCATTAATTCAATTCATTTCTGTGGGCCCATTGTTAAATCCACCACGTTCCAATAAGCAATGAATTGATTAACTTATGCTCCACTGGTCCTGCTCTTTACGAAGAAAAGAAAGAAAAGGAATTATAAAATAATAATAATAATAATAATAATAATAACTACATTTATTTAAAACTTCTCATTCCTATTATTTATTTCCTAAACTCAAAAACTTTTATTTTAAATTGAAATCCCACAAATAATGCATCCAGATTGATATCTCTCAAAATCTCAATAAAATCTCTTCAATTTAGTATTAATGACTTCCTAAATATATCACAATATGTCTCAAATCTATTAAAAATAGGAAGTCATCACTAATCAATTCGATATGGTCGATTGAAAAATATAAAATATTGAAGCTCCTGTTAGAATGTAAGGAAAACGAGATTTGTTATTCGCTCTTGTATGTTGTGGAAGGAAGGATCTTATACAACATGAATTAGTAGATTTTTTTAACTTCCGAAGAAACACTGGGTTTGAATTATATAGGAGCATGTTCCTTCAATCTTGCATGCCTGTATAAGGTTTTTCTGATCTGGTGTGATTGGATTGAATGTTATTTATATGTTTAATGTTTATAAATTTTTAGGTATATTATGGATGAGCATCCGGACTACATTGACTTAAATGATTAAATTAGGAATGACATACCTGGTGAATTGGGAGATGACTTATTGAATATGGATAATGATCCAATAGATCACATCAACTTCAGTGATGATGAAATTGTAGAAGAGACGCCTCTTAATTTAGGAGATGACATATCGAATGATTTAATTGATAACATTCCAAATGTCATTCCCTTGACACCGACAAAGAAATCTAATATTTTGATTGAGGTTGGAATGGAATTTTCTGAACAAAGGGATGTAGTGGACTTGTATACAGCATATGGCAAGGTAAAAGGTTTCGGCATCAGAACACGAACAAGGAGGGATAACTACTTCAAGCTAGTTTGTGCTAGAGAGGGTTATCCACAACCAAAAACAGATAAAGATGTTGCTCAAGTTTGTCAGACCAAATCAAAGAAGACATCATCAGTTCGCATTGGGTGTGAAGCTTGTGTAAAGGCTTCTAAAAGTGGAAAAACAAAAATGTGGAGAATTACACATTTTGACGACAACCATAATCATGTTTTTGTGACTCCAAAGAGTGTTCATTATCTCAAATCACACAGAAAAATGTCTGATGCTGCAAGATCATTGGTTGAAAAATTTAATCAGTCAGGCTTGCCCACAGGAAAAGTGGCTACCATCTTCAGAGGCGATGAGTTATTATTTGACAGTCGAGATTGTTATAATCATCTAAAAGGTGTGAGGAGAAGAATGTATAACATAGGAGATACACAAGCTGTGTTACACTATTGTGTTAAACAGCAATCATTGAATCCAAATTTATTTTATAAGCTTTTTGGTGGTGTCATCACATTTGACATGACATACAGAACTAACAAGTATTCAATGCCATTTGGACCTTTTGTTGGTGTAAATAATCATTTACAATCAATCTTGTTCGCATGTGCTTTATTGAAAGATGAAACAAAAGATACTTTTGTGTGACTATTTAAGGAATGGCTCCGAGGAATGAATGGGAAACATCCGGGCGCCATAATTACTGATGCAGCATGCCACATTTAAGAGCGATTTCAATAATTGTATCCATACAAAAAAGAGCACTCAAGATTTTGAAGACAAGTGGCAACGTATTCTTGATAAATTTGGTCTTCATGAGAATGAGTGGTTGCATCACTTTATTCTATTAGAAGCTCTCGGATACCAATCTTTAACAGATCCATATTTTTTGCTGGTATAAACACCACTCAACGTAGTGAAAGCATTAATTCATTCTTTGATTGTTTTGTTACATCTGGCACAACCTTAAAGGAGTTTGTAGAAAAATATAATGAAGCAGTAGATGCTCGTTATGAGTCATTCAAAAAACAAGACTATGAATCTAGGCACAAAGAAAGGCGTTTAACATTGAATTTTCACAAAGTTTAGTGATGCGTTTTCTCATAGTTTTCCTCTCTCTAAGGAGAAACTTGGGAATGATGGTGAGTGGGTTACCTATCGAGTTTTTAATAGGAAAGAGACAGATCATTCTACAACTGTGAAGATGAAGTTGGAAAATAAAGAAGCTAGATGTTCTTGTCAGTATTTTGAGTTCATGGGAATCCCATGTGAGCATATTCTTGCTATTTTTTTTGTTGAAAATGTTGAGCAGATCCCTGAACATATGATTTTGAAAAGATGGAGGAAGGAAGGAAATGATATAACTTGTACAAATAATGACATTTGTCATTTTGATGGAGAAGGACTCCTTCGCGGCTTTGATATACGCTCTAAATTTTCCAAACTTATTGATCTTGCGAGATAGGTCCAATGAAGCGGCTAAGTTCGCTTGTGATGGTCTTGATTCTCTCACTGAATCTTTAGAAAAATTTCCAAGACTTGATGATAGTATTGGTCTTGAGGATTTCGATTTACAGTACTTGAGTTCTCAAACTGAAGTGTCATCTATGATGAGATTGAAGGATCCCAACATTTCACAGACAAAAAGTCGAAAAAAGGACTCACACAATATGTCACAGGGACTTAGAATTCATAGTGGGATTAAAGAAGCGTCAAAGAATACTAATATTTGTGGAAATTGCAAGAAACGAGGACATAATAAACGTACATGTACAGAGAAAATTTTACATTGACTCAAATTATGTTTTTTTACTATTATTTTGGGTTACATGACATTTGTTGGATGATTATTATTTAGTTTATTATTTATAACTTGAACCTTTTTTCTAGCCTTAAACTAATTGATAATAAGGTGGTTTCCAATTGGAATTCTCTAACTCTTATTAAGATGTATTCCAACCTTGCTGTGGATTACAAAATGGACCATATATTTAATCACGTGCGAACAAACAGAAACCAGAAACCAGGAAACATGTATGTTGATAACTTGTCCATTATTGATGATTTTGGTGCATACATTTTGTGCAGTTTAATTATCAGCCTGCCTGCCTCCCACATCCATCAAAATGCCACCACAGATTTTGGAGCCTCTCTGCTCTCAATATAAAGATGATTGAGATTTACGTTATGAGGCAGTGGAAGAGTCTCAGAATTGCTTCTACTAGCCGGATAATGGAGCACCGTATGCTGCAACTGCGGAGGAATTGCGGGCGGATCACGTGCGTCATCTTCATTTCCAGGATACTCGTTGCTATAACTGGAATCAGGAGACTACGGAACTTCAAATCCTTCAACAATTACTTGTTCCTGCACAGGTAGTTTAATGCATCTTTAATTCCTATTACTGACAAGAAGTTTATGTAATAAGCAACTAGAAACGATGATTCTGAATCACTTACGTGATCTTTAGGGTATGAATTGCTCATATTCAAGTTAGAATAATCCACAAACCGTGGAAGTTATGAATGACGGCCCAGTTGAAAATAATAAGCCTGACGAAAAGCAGTTTAGTATACATAAGCATAACTTAAAAGCAACACAAAAAAAGAGTAAGATAATGACTACATGCCTACTGGATGGTCACTTTAAATACAAACAAGGCATGGCGAAAGCAAGCAGCAATCGAGTTTGTTATATTACAAATTCTAAAAAGCACGTCTTTGAAACACGCATACCACATGTAAATCAAGTCCAGAACCTGCAACCCCAGAAGGTTGCAAGGCAATTAGACGGAACTAGAGCAAACAAGAAATTAAACTATGTCCTCACAACAAATCTAGGAGGGGAGAGTCAATAAATTCAACCAACAAGATGAAACAGGAGAGGATATGAAGTAGAGAACAGAGAAACTAAATTTAGGAATTGTAGTTCTAATGTCATGTGGAACTGCTTTTTCGCTTTACGGGAAACAGAAAAAACAGAATTCAGGTTTTGACCATATTTGATGATATCATAATAGTGAAGCTTCTGCCTTCTAGAGTGACCCCACCTTCATAAAATGGCAAGGCCAGGAAGGGATCATGCCACATGATAACTTCCACCTTGTATTATGTAATAAAATCTAGCAAAGTACCAACATTTCAAAAAACAACGATGAGCATGGTTTGTGTCCAATGCATGGCAAAAACTCATTACATCTATTCCAAACATCAATTCAATTGGAATTTTAGATATCTCAGTGTGTAATACCCGGATAATTATTTATCTTAAATATTATATTAGGATAAATAATACCTATTGGAAATAGGTGAATATGTGGTCTCAAAACTTGTGGTATTTATCTTATTATCTTAAGGTAATTTCACTTGAAATTAGAAGGTATAAAGTGCCAAAAAGCTCTAAATACACTTATGGGTCGTAAAACACCCTGAGAAAATTATGATATATCTTAAGAGACAATTAAATATTTATTAAAAATTAGAAAGTATGTTGTCTCTAATTTAGATAATTTATGGGATTATTTTCCTTGGAAAATAATGAGGCAAAATTTAATATTATTTTGGGGACCATAAGTTGCCCAATGATTTTTAATATAATGCATGGCGCATAAATTATAAATGTCAGTGCAATAGTTGTGAGAAAATAGTTAATCCAAATTAAGAAAATTGTCAACAATTAGTAAGTGATTAAATAAGTAATTAATTGCTAATTGTTTAGACATAGAATGAAGGAAATATCCGAAGTTAATCCCTAATTAAAGATTAATGGCTAAGATTGAATCTAATAAAGTAAAATCAAAGGCCTACAATAATTCTAACAAATAAAATGTCTAAATCCATGTTATTGCCTAAGAACCAATGAGAGAATTTGTGCTAATTAATATAAGATAATTAGAAGATAATATAAATGAATTGAAAAATCAAAAGAAAGGGGAGGGGGAGCCGAAATTTTGGGAAAGAAAAAGAAGAAAACTGTGTAGTGTGAAAAGGGTTATGCAAGTGAAAGAAAAATGAAAAAGAAAGAAAGATATTTTAATAAAAGCAAGTGGGATAAATGAGAACCGATAGAAATTAAATCCTATCTTGAAATCCTTGAACTAGGTTTCTAAGATCAGGACATATTGTAGACAAGTCATTTTCGTTACCGTCAGGGGAATTTATCGGTAGAATTCATAAAGAAGCACATGGATGATGTCATATGGAGGAAAGAAGGAAGGATAGATGGTTGAGATCAAAACTTCTTCACTAAGTTTTGATCCAATGGTTTAGAAGAAGGATGAGATTTAACCATGGTTGCCAAAGTTACCATGGTTACCTTTGAACTTTTTCTATAAATAGGCACCATGCTCTCATTGAATTCTCACACCAAGAGTTGCTTAGGAAATTCGAAATTAGAGAGAGGTTAGAGAGAAGGAGGAGCTCTGGATAAGGTGTAGGAAAGCTCTGGGTAATTTCTTCGGTCCCTAGTCTTAAGTTCTAGTTTTTAGTTCGGTAGTTTTAGTAGAAATGTTAGTTTGATCTTTAATCTTCCAATATATTGTTGATATCATGTTTTATGGTTAAATATGATATTTATTTTGAAAATATGATGGAGAAAGAGATATGGCAAAATTTTGGAAGATTAGAGTCAAAATAGCGAAGCTCTGGCGAAATTTCGTCGGTTAGCGAAGTCAGGGGTAAAATAGTCATTTGTGACTAAAATATCCGTTAGGATATTGTTTATGAGTTAATGGATATGGTATTACCCTTTAGGATATCCGGGAGGTCCGGAGTCGGGTTCAAAGGGCCGGACGTTTGGCCATTTCACGGTGGAAGGTACGTTCGCGTACTGTAACACTAACTCTGATGGTTATGGTATGTGTATATGCGTTATGAGTATTGTTTGCGTATATGTGGTTGGTGATCTATTGTGTGTTTATGTGCTTTCGGGATACATTCACTGGGGGTGACACATCTGTAAGGGAACATTCGCTTCGTGCGGTACATCTACATTCGCTTCGTGCGGTACATCTGCATTCGCTTCGTGTGGTACATCTGCATTGGTTGGGTGCGGTACATTTGTTGTGTGTTTATATACTGTTAAGTTTGTGATTATCTGTAATACATATGTGTGTATGTAAATATGAGGTTAACCGTTACCTGAGGTCTGATGGCCATTGGAGCTCAGTCTTAACTAATAGTACAGGAAATGTTCAAGCAGGAATATCAGAGATATCAGAAACAGAGAGGGCACTGGTAGACAGAGCCTTAGAAAGGAACCAAGGGGCAAATTCGTAATAATGCACCGAGGGTCGAGTCAAGAGCCGGAAGAAGATTATCAGAGCCTGTTATCAGGCATGGATCTAATAAAGTTACTTCGAATAGTTTGGTGCCGAAGGCAAGGCTAGTCTATGTGGGTCAGCCAATAATTCGCCGTGAACTCAATGAGGCCCCCATGATAGACACTTACCTGGCCATTCTGTTCGGTTAACGGAGTTAGGTTCATTGCCCCAAGTCTAGTCAAGGCTTGGTCTAGGTTTTATAGTTACTTTATGAGAAATGTAATTGTACAAAGCTCTGTATATTGTATCACATGAATATTCCTTTGGGAAATTTTTTATATACCAGCATACACCTGGTAAATCATATGTCGGGGTATTTTTATACCAGCTACTCGTCATTGTCCATTTGTTGGTACATTGCTCTCCGTTTTCGCAGTACTCTGATGTAGCACCTCAAACTCTGTCAAATTTTCTAAAACCAAGTGTCATCCGACACCTTTTGACGTATGGAATTTGGGATGTTACACAGTGCAACAGTGCCCATGTTGTGGATTGCTCCAGTCTCCTTGCTACAATTCCTAGTACAAAACTAACCAAGCATACAGAGATAGCTAAACATATTTTGATGTTGGTACTGCAAACATGTATGATAAGTGCTGAACCCAATATCTTAAAATAATTTCTTGTATGGCAGATGAAGGATTACAAGTTTCATTTCCAATGACTTAATGGAAATAAAGAAAACTGATCCATCTGTTCATCAGGTGAAGTATTTAATGAAAGTATATAATGAGATGCTTAATACAAAGTCTTGAGTAATAAATCGGCAAGATGATTGAGAAGAAAAACTCAAAGGTAGAAGGTAGATATACACCCATTAATATGCACTAATAAATTAAGCTTGTAATGAACCAGAAAACTGAACCTAATCAATTAATCTATTATAAAGTCGAACTTTACTATAGTTAACGGGCTGAAAGTAACCAAATTGCGAACAGACACAACGAAAAGGAGATGCATGACAATGCTCTTTTCGAACGGAAACCAAACTAGAAGCCTAAGTCCACCATCCTTAATTATCAGAAATTAGACTGACCTGATAAGACTCCGCCCTCGAGCTTCAGAACTCAACGAGTCCTAATTCTGATACCTTTTGGAAGTAGTGATCAACGAAAAATATTTCTGGGCGAAATTCGTGAAACCCAAGGTTTATCTGCAAAAAAGTTTCTCGAAATCATTTACAAAAAAAAAAAAAGGAATTCGAAGGATCTCGCAGAAATAGAAAACAAATAAAAAAAAAAAAGAATTCAATGAATTGGTGATATTTAACAGTCGCAGTCGAAAAGCAAAAGAGGAATATTTGAAAATTGGAGTGCTCCGGTCAAAATAAATATTTATTTTCCCCGGGAAGGGAGAGCAGAAATGTTCAGACTTAATCAACTAGACCAGACGGAGACTTAGAATCTGTCATCTGTCGCAAGCAAACCCTAGATTTGATCTTCTCCTAGTGGAAGGGCTGGCGTCCAGGAGTGAGAGAATAATGGGGATCCGGCGATCGCTGGGAGGAGTTGCGCTTGCACCGGAAGGGAAAGAGGGACGGTGGCGATGGTAGAAGTCCAGTGGAAGCCTCTGCCTTCGGGATCGAGAGAACGGAGGAAAGAGGGAGAAATGGAGAATGAAAAAGGGGATTAAGTACGGTAAATCAGGGCCATTGGATAAAAAACAGATCTGACGGTGATAAATAGGTAGTGAACAGGTAGTGAAAAAATAAGGTAGTGAGAATATCCTACCTCATTAAACAATACTTACACACACACTATATTTATAACTATTTCCTAGTATGTAGCCTATAATTTCGATAATTAAGTGAAGAAATCTAACCGTATTTTCATTTAGTTAGTTCATAATAAAAATTAAAATTAAAAAATATCTATGTTATATATATATATATATCACACATTGAAATCAATCAATAAATATAATAATTTAATATATAACCGTTGTGATTTTAATGTGTAAATCTAAATATTACATAACCGTTGTAATTTCAATCAATATATCTGGAAAAAAAAAAACATCAATATCATTGAAATCACGCATTAATTAAACTTAATTAATACGCAAAAAATTAGTGCTATGCTTATCGTTAGAATAAAAGCCTTAAAGATTACATGACCGTTGTGATTTTATCTCATATTGATAGCTATTTATTAGTATGTAGCCTAGACTTTCAATAGTTAAGAGAAGTAAAACAAACAACTATTTGTAAACAAACATTCATTGATACGTGTTAAAAAAAACAGTTAAGCCTCCCTCACGCCATTTTATTTTTATTTTTATTTTTATTTTAACTTACAACGATTGGTTTTTCAAAACTAGTCGTTGAAACTCAAAATTTTCAAACATTTCAACTTCAATCTCGCGCCTTCGACATTTTGTTGTTCCCTCTCTTCCATAAAATAATAAAGTTTTCTCTTTAATTAAAACCCAACAGTATGCAAAAAGCCTTCCTCAAATTCATCCTAAACGCATATAAGAGTCTCGAGATCTATCCATCTCTGTCGCTGCACCCAATGGCCCCACCCTTGCCGCCAAGGAGATTCACTATCGTGGCGTGAGCGACTTCGACTCGTCCTCTATCGTGAACTACGAGCTGCTCCACAGCCTTCAGATCTGTCGTTCACCACCAATTGCATGTGTGCGTGTGGTTTCACTATCGTGTTGTTTCTCGTTCATTTTCAATCCATTTTTTTTATGGCTTTATGGACTACCTAGCATGTGTGCGTGTTGTGGATTGTGGACATACATTGTTATTTAAATAATAGTCGTTTAAATTCAACAACTATTTTTTCTAAAAATAGTCGTTGTATGTCATAAATTTTCAACGACTCTTTTTGTTACACCCCTTAAAAACAGTCGTCTGATGGCCTTAAAAACGAGTGTTAAAAGTGTTTTTTGTAGTAGTGTGCAAGAATAAGTGGTAAGGTGGATTCAGTTGAACATTTTTCCATTCCCAAAAAAATACAAAATTCCTTCATAACATTCTTGTCCATGCTAATCCTTGTAATGTTTCAGTACTGTTTCATTATGTTTGTAACATTCTTCTCTCTAAATTAATATATCAAACTTATTAACAAATATATAATCTAACATTGAGTATTTTTATAATTTTAGTGAGATCAAATCTTATTTGTTATAATTAACTACGTTATATTTGATCTCCTTAGTCCATACACATGAGTGATATAGCTCTTATATTAAGAATAAAATGGAATACTACCTTACATTCTTAAAATAAGATACCATTCATAGTGTATTCTACCATGTCCTGTAATGATATAAGATTGCGGAATCAGTCTTCAAAGATAAGAAATGAAAGGCAATGAAGGGCATGTGTACAGATCAAATACGTTGTTTGACATCCCACGTTATTAATGTGAAAGAAATAAAAATTTTTCTCCCCACGCACTCGTGTGGGAACTTTTTCTCTCCGCCAAGCGTGAGAGTGGGTTGATTGGAGGTACAAAGGTTGGAAGGTGCTGGTGTACGGAGGTGTGGCGGTGCTGGTGCGAGTGGTTGGGTGAAGCGAAGAAGGTCATCGATCTACACTATACTATCGGTGCAGTACCAATTAGCAATTACTCATGGAGGAGGTCCAGATCTCGTCTTCGCTGGTGTGGAGTGAGATTGAAACTGAGAATATCCTGGTTGGTAACACTACAAAAAAAACGAAAATTAGTAGCGGTTAAAATGACCTATTTGTAACGGTTTTAGGCGCAACTAATGACATTTGTAGCGGTTAGACAAACCGCGACAAAATCCACTGTGGCAAGCTGATTTGTAGCGGTTGAAAAAAACCGATACTACATACATATAAACCGCTACTATATCTGTTGCGGTTATGATAAACCGCTACAAAATATTGAAAAATTGAAAAAAAAAAATGGCGCCCAAATTTTTTAACGGTTGTAAAACCGTTACAAATATTTAATCCGAATTTAAATTAAAATTTGTAGCGGTTGTTGTAGCGGTTGTAAATATTGAAAAATTGAAAAAAAAAATCGTAATTTGTGTCCATTGTTACAATATTATATTGAATATTTTTATTATTTAAGTGACAAATTAAATGATAATAGTTAATATTTAAAAACTGATTAACTTAAGTTAGATAAGTATAAATATTATGTAGGTATAATATTGAGAATATGTAGATAATAAGGATTTATTGTGTTGTCCACCTCCGAGCAAAAAAGTATGTTGTGCATTAAATGATATTTGATTATATAAAGAAAGTTGATGATGATAGAAGGAATATTGAGGAAATATACTTAAAGTTCGGATAAGGAAAAAAATAGTATCGTATTATAAGAAGTAAAAATAAAACATTGAAATCAAAGATTTTAGAAGGAGTGGGAAGAAATGAGAGAAAACGAGAGAGAAGTGAGTGGGAAGAAATGAATGAGTGTGTGAGATGAGGTGTGGTGGGGATATTTATAGGGATGTACGTAACATTTGTAGCAGTTGATGCGACGGATTCTGTAGCGGTTTAATGTTTTGTAGCGGTTAAAAACCGCTACAAAAATTCATTAGTATTTTAAAAATATATATAATTTTCAAATTTTGTAGCGGTTACACTAACAACCGCTACAAATGAATGAACGTTGGCGGGATTTGAAATATTCAAATTTCAATGTTACACACTTTGTAGCGGTTGATGTAACAGTTTTTGTAGCGATTCACATTTGTAGCGGTTTTTTTTTGCGTTTTGTAGCGGTTTCAAAACCTCTACAAAAATTCATTTGTATTTGTTTTTTTAAAAAAATCAAGATATCACATTTTGTAGCGGTTATACTAACAACCACTACAAATATGAACATATTTTTTTTAAAAAAATAAACTTGGCGGGATTCGAAATATTCAAATTTCAATATTACGAACTTTGTAGCTTTGTAGCGGTTCACATTTGTAGCGGTTTTTTTTTTTTTTTTTTTTTTTTTTTGCGTTTTTTATCGGTTTCAAAACCTCTACAAAAATTCATTGGTATTTTTTTTTTAAAAAATTCAAAATATCACATTTTGTAACGGTTATACTAACAACCGCTACAAATATGAACATAGTTTTTTTAAAAATAAACTTGGCGGGATTCGAAATATTCAAATTTCAATATTACACACTTTGTAGCGGTTGATGTAATGCTTTTGTAGCGGTTCACATTTGTAGCGGTTTTTTTTTTTTTTTTTTTTTTTTGCATTTTGTAACGGTTTCAAAACCACCACTAATGGCGTGTCATAAGGCGCCAAACTGGCGCCATATTTGTGACGGTTTTTATAAATAAACCGCTACAAAATAACCCTACAAATTTGGCGCCAACTTCGCGCCATATTTTGTAGCGGTTAGTTTATGATAACTGCTACAAATGTCGTTATGAACCAGCGCGCCACTTGGCGCGAGTCATACCGCTACAAATTTGTAGCGGTTTCGGTATAAACGCTACAAATTCGCATATTTGTAGCGGTTTATTTTGACCGCTACAAATTAACCGCCACAAAGTGGCACTTTTTTTGTAGTATAAGATTCTGGCAAACAAAATGTATTCCAGATCTGCGATGGAATCGATCTTATGTAAAGCTTGGAATCTTCAATCAGGCTTTGAAATTACTAAAATTACAGGAAACTCTTTTCTTTTCAAATTCAAGCATGAGGAGGACTACAACAGAATCCTTCGTGGCCGACCATGGTCCGTCAATGGAACCTTGCTAAATCTATGGGAGAGATCGAAATACAAGGCATATGATGAGTTCGATTTCAGTCGCTGCCCGATTTGGATTCAGATTCACAACATCCGCTGGAAGCCTTATGCCTGGCGAATGCAATCACAAAGGAGGTCACGTTGGAGAGGTGATGCTGGCTGAGGATCCATTCTACAACGGGAGGTACCTTCGGAATTTTTTGCATACTAGAGTAATGTTAGATTTACGAAAGCCTTTGGCCTATGGTTTCTGGCTTCCCAAGCCTGATGGTAGGAAAACCTGGATAGCAATTAAGTATGAGAAGTTACAGACATTTTGTTATAAATGTGGCAAGATAGGGCATGATAATCGAGTTTGTCACTCTGAAAAATTGATGTCCTGCTTTAAGCCTGAAGAACCTCGCTATGGTGCTTGGCTTTCAACAACAGTCTGTCGTAGCTGGGATGAAACCTTGGTGGCTCTGAACATGGATGAAGTTGAGGTGCAATTTGTTAGGAGGAAAAAGGAAGAAGCTGAGAGGAGGAAAAAGAAGGAAGAGGGTATGAAATCCAATACTGAAGCGTTTGCTACAGATGATGATTTGTTTTGTATCAGAATTAACAATCCAGTGCTTGTCGCTCAAAAAAGGGGTATGGATGAGGTTAGGAGGGTGAAGGAGAGGATAACTAAAGTGTCTTCAGAGGGTGAGATAAACATGATGGCAACCAACTCTGGAAGGCATGTTACACAGGGATCTAGTGGTGGGGCTTGTAGTGCTTCAGCTGGTATGGATGAGCTTGGGGTAGGAGGTAAACTTGAGGGGGTAAATCCTGAAGTGGTAAAGTCTAATCTGGTGGCAGGAGCTAATACAATAGCAAAAATTGATGTTGAAACCTCATTGGCTTTAGTTGTCTATGACGGTTGCGCGATGAAGGAGGTGCTCAATGGGATGAACAGCCTTGGTTTGAAAAGGGAGGCAGTAGAGGATTGGGAATCTAGTGAATCAAAACGAAGGAAAAGTGAAGAGAAGAAGTCCAATCCGCTGGCAGACATTTCCAACTATGCAAATAATTTGAGAAAAGTCATGGCAAAGATAAGGAGGAGCAACAGGAAGAAGGGTACAGTGATGCAGAAAATAATCCAGCGGAGGGGGAGTTACAGGATAGGGAGATGGAGGAATCTGACGAGTATGCCTTTATTTTTAGAGCTGGAAGTGGCAAGAGGAAGGAAGTATTTGTTGTTGGTGATGGTGGCTGGCCAGAAGCAGCCACCAAGGGACCATGAAGATCTTTTCCTGGAACTGTCAAGGCCTAGGGAGAGCCTTGACAATGAGAAATCTGAAGGATAAGAAAAGAAAGAACAATCCTTCAATAATCTTCCTAATGGAGACAAAAATAAAGTCGGCACGGTTAAGGAGAATCAGAAACAAGTTTGGCTTCATGCATGATTTATATGTAGAACCTGAGGTACTGGCTGGTGGATTGGCATTATGGTAGCATGGAGGAATTTCCTTGACTATTTTATATAAGTCCAAGAATATTATACATACATTCATTGAGTCAACAAGCTTAAAGGTCCCTGAGTATATAACATTTGTCTATGGACCACCCAAGGATAGAGAAAGGAGAGTGGTCTGGGATGTGGTTAGGAGCCTTTCAAACAGTGTACAAGCTGCTTGGTTGCTAGTCGGTGACTTTAACGACTTGCTGTCCCAATCTGAAAAAGAGGGTGGGAACCCTAGGACCTTGAGAAAAATCATCAACTTTCAAAGAGTACTATCGGATTGCCAAGTGATGGATTTGGAGTTCAAAGGACGACGGTTTACTTGGTGCAACAAGAGATTGGGAGCCACGGTAAGGGAACGACTTGATCAAGCAGTTGGAAATGTGGAGTTTAGAGAGGAGTTTGACCATGCTATGGTCTTCCATGTAGACCCTGTCGGATCTGATCACCACATTTTGGTGATTGACTGCTGTTTTCTTGAGGTAAAAGCTCCAAGTTCCTTCAGATTTGAGGCAAATTGGATAAAACATGAAGACTTCTTAGAGGTTGTGAGAATAGGGTGGAATGAGGTGGAGGCAGATGCTGAAAACAGGTTGACAGATTTAGTTGGACGATTAGAGGCTTGCAAAAAGAAGCTGGTGACATGGAGCAAAAGAGCCTTTCCTAATTTCAAGAGGCTCATTGAGCAACTGAAGCGAAAGCTTGATCGCTATAACATAGGTATTCTGACTGAGCAGATAGTAAGGGAGGCCGAGGAGGTGACAAGGGAATTAGAAGAGGCATGGGCTCATGAGGAAGTGTATTGGTGGCAGCGGTCAAGAATTTCTTGGCTGAAGTGTGGTGATAAGAACACCAAATTTTTCCACAACAATGTGATTCAGCGAAGACAAAGAAACAAGGTATTGAGGTTGAAGGATGAAGGGGGAGCTTGGCTTGAGGACAAAGGGGAGATTAATGAAGCTTTTAATGTCTTTTACCAAAAATTATTCAGCTCAGTTGGCTCTCGGCAGACGGAGCAAGCTGTCTCTTATGTGGATTTGGTGGTGACAGAGGCCGAGAATACTAGCTTAATGAGACCAGTTACAAACCAGGAAATTGAGGAATCTGTTTTCCTAATTGGAGCTAACAAAGCACCGGGACCTGATGGATATTCTGATGTATTCTACCAAGCTGCTTGGAAAGAAATAGGGAATGAGGTTTGTGGCATGGTGAAGGATTTCTTTGAAGGCAAATCAGGTCTGACCCAGATTAATGCTACTAACATTGTGTTGATTCCTAAAGTGGATAAGCCTGAGGAAGTGCATCACTTTAGACCCCTTGGTTTATGCAATGTATTATATAAGATCATTGCCAAAATCCTAACAAATAGAATGAAAGATGTATTGAGTAGAATTATCTCGCCACATCAGAGGGCCTTCATTCAGGAGAGGATGATTCAGGATAATCTCATTCTTACACATGAGGCTTTTCATTACTTGAGGCGAAAGAAGAAGAGTAGAAAATGGGAAATGGCTATGAAGATTGATATGAATAAAGTCTATGACCGCGTGGAGTGGGATTTCTTGGAGGCGGTGATGCTAAAATTAAGATTTTGTCAAGGGTGGGTAAGCTGGATTATGGATTGTATCACTACCTCGACATTTACACTTCAGGTTGATGGATGCAAAGTGAGTGATTTTAAGCCGGGGAGGGGGGTGCGCCAAGGTGACCATGTCTCACCTTACATGTTTGTTATTGCTTTAGAGGTACTATCAATTATGCTGCAGAAGCACGTGGCTGGGAGGAATCTGAAGGGAGTGAAATTATCCCGTGATGCGTCAGCCTTGTCCCATTGTTTCTTTGCTGACGATGCGATGTTGTTTGCTAGTGCAGAGGATAGTAATTGCAGGATTTTAAAGAAGATTATAGAGGTTTATTGCTCGGCCTCAGGGCAGGTAGTGAATCTGGAAAAATCAAGCTTATTTTTTTCAGCTAACACTCCTCCGGATATAAGGGAGAAAATCTCAGCTTGTTTGGGGATTGGTCACTTTGACCAACCTGGTAAATATCTAGGATTGCCGGTTATTTGGGGTAGATCTAAGGCGGCGGCTGTGGCATTTTTGCGTGATAGGATTGGACAGAAACTTACGGGATGGAAACAGAAATTGCTCACATTTTCTGGCCGTGAAATCCTGATTAAAGCTGTGGTAAATGCTATACCAACTTACCCAATGGCCTGTTTTTTGTTCCCTAAGAAGGCATGTAAGGAGATAGACAGCTCGGTTGCTAATTTTTGGTGGGGAAAAATGGAGGTAAAGGGGGCCATTCATTGGAAAAACTGGAAATATCTAACTAAGGGGAAGAGAGAAGGGGGACTGGGATTTAGGGATCTGATGTGTTTCAACAGAGCACTACTTGCCAAAACAGCATGGAGGTTTCTAACTAAGCCAAGGGACTTGTGGTGTAAAATACTTAGGGGGATCTACTTCCCTAAGGAAAATTTTTTGAATGCAAAGAAGGGGAGGCATGCATCGTGGGGATGGTCAAGTCTGCTGGCTGGGCATGATTTACTATTGGAACGACTCTGTTGGAATATTGGGAATGGCAGGAATATTAAGGTGTGGAGAGACCAATGGGTATAGGGGCTGCCTGGAGGTAAACTGCATGATCTGTTACCTAATTCAGAGAATGATGAAATGTCGGTCAGTGAGCTTATTCGGGAGGGCATATGGGATCATAGTACGATTAGTTCCAGAATTAGCATGGAAGAAATGGACCTGTTACTAAAGATGCCTAAACCTGCTACAGGACGTGAGGATTATCCGGTTTGGGTAGCTAACAAGGACGGCTGTAATACTGTAAAATCAGGGTACTCGATGGCTAAAAGCTTGGATGTGGAAACTTTAATCAGAGACCCTGGTACGTCATTCTTGGTCCCCATATTACTATGGAAGAGTATTTGGAATGTGGTGGTTCCCCCCAAAATTCAGCAATTTCTATGGAGATTGAGTGTGGGTGCCATTTCAACTAAGGAAGCCTTGTTCAAACGTAAGTGTGGGCTTGACTCCTTGTGTCCTATCTGCCTAGTGGAACCCGAAACGGTCGAACATATGCTCTTTTTATGCCCATGGACTAAACTATGTTGGTTTGGCTGCCCATTGGGTCTTAAATTTAGCAAATGGATGGGGCATGAGAAGGAGTGAGGAATGGATTTGTGACATGCTAGTTGGGGGTGGTAGATTGGATGAGTATGGTAAATCCTTATTTGCCACAATGAGTTGGTGGATATGGAAAAAGAGATGTGACTATGTGTTTAAGGGAGAGTTGCCAGAGGCTAAGGAAGTAGTGTAGTGGGTGAATGTGCAGGTGGAAGAATTCTGGAAGTCAAAGGAAAAAGTGGTGGGGGGCTCTAAGAAGATGTTTCTTACTAAACAGATATGCCATTTGAATTGGGTAGCGCCAGTACCTGGGGTGATAAAACTTAATACTGATGGGAAATTCAAAGTAGACATGGGAGAGGCAGGTATTGGAGTTATTGGCAGAAATTCATTGGGAGAATTTGTAGGAGGCTTGGGAAAGTTGGTGACAGCAGAATCACCTCTTATGGCGGAATGTATAGCGCTGTTAGAGGCTCTGAGACACAGGTAATTTTTCTGGTTCTTTTTTTGAGATTGAAACTGACTGTGAATTACTGTATAGACTGATAACAAATGAATCTAATACTGGATGTGAGTGGCGTTGCTGGGATTTGGTAAGAGAAACTCGAAACTTGCTTGAATCGGTAAAAGGGTGTATCAGTTTCCCTTGTAGCAAGGGGAGGCAATAAAGCTGCAGATTGGCTTGCAGTTAATGCAGTAAGGAAGGTGCACCAGCATGATTGGTTGGTCTCAATTCCACCTTCTTTAAGCAACATTTTACGTTCTGATTCAAAGCTAGCTAGGGAAATCTACATCAGTCCAGTTATGCATCCTGATAGAGAGGGAATAGGCCAATTGATACTTCTGCTAGCTGATATAGTTGGTGCATTTATACAATAGGTGGCTTAGGTTGTGTTTTCATTTTGGTAAGGTGTGTGGTAGGATATACTGTTAGAATTTTGAGTGTTTGTTGGCTTCGGCTATTGGTGTTTGTAATGTTTGATTTGTTTTTAACAAAATTGACTTTTTTGGGCAAAAAAAATTGTGAAAGAATAAAAAATGAAGGGTGATGAAGGGCATGTGTACAGATCGAACACGTTGTAAATCTACTTATGAAGTACGAGTAATATTTTGCCATGGACATTGGACAACGTACACTTCTATTAGGTGTAAAAGGACACAAAGTTTCAAAATTGTACAACAATGATACATCTGTTAAGTCAATTAATAGGCTAACCATTTAACAAATATGTCAGTCAAGAAAGTGGTACAAAATTACATGCAAAGTTTCCAAAAAGTTGTAAAAATATCACAACTGTGATTAACCGATGTTGACAAAATTTAACACTTCAAGGGCCAAATTACAGAAAAAAATACTTCAGGCTGATGGGCACACATGAAAAAATACTTTAGGATGCTAAATGAATTACAAAATACTTTAAGATACTAGGCGCACTTAGAAAAATTATTTAAAATCGCGGATGCACCTTAACCCTATTTATTAAAATGCTTTAGGAAAGAAGAGGTTTATAAGAAACGGTAAAACCCATATTGGGAGGATTTCTTTAAAAGTGGATCTTTATAATGATCTATACTTCTGCAATATAATGATCCAGCCAACCACATCTAAATTAAAATTTAGAAATTTAGAAAAAAAAACAATTGAGGAAGAACTTGTAGATGGCAGAAATGGAGTTTGTGAAAGATGAGTTATATTGATTTAAATTAATATTAACAGTTCGTACTACAATAAATGAGAATATCACCCTAAGTATTTTTTTTTTTTTTTGAGGACGGTTGGTGTTCAATGTCCTAAAATATTTAGTGGTTCATCCAGTGCCTTGAATTATTACTCATGTGCATCCAGCACCATAAAATATTTTGTGATTTTTCCCATATCCTAAAATATTTTTTATGTGCATCCAGTACCCTAAAAAAAAAAAAAAAAAGTTTGAATTCTTCTTCATAAAAAAATATCTCTCACGCACACACATATATTTGAAACATTGACGGATTCGTGTCACACACTCATTTTGTCACTTTTATGTATGGAGATTAGAGAAGAAATCAAGAATAAGATTCTCTAATATATCATGCAGTGATATTCAAAGAAATAACGCGTTTTTTATACATAATACGATGGTCCGCTAGAGCGTGGGTACGTTCTCATTAATTAATTATGCGTTTTTGTTTATCAAATATTATCAATAAAAGTAACATGTGAGCTTAATGAATTATGAGGGGCATTAAATAATAACTTAACACGAATCATGTTATGAATTGTACATCATTGTAAGTATTGATTTTTTTTAATTTTTTTTTTTTACCAGGATTTGGTATGCCCGGTTCATTTTGGACATTTTGGAGGGTTCTTCATAAAATTATATTATAGAGTAAAAGCCCTGACCTCCCTTACATACTGTCTTAATTATGCATACGTCCTCCTATTTAAAAAATCTACAATTAATTCCAGACTATATTAACGACGTTAAGAATATTCTAAGAAAATAAATTTTATTTACTAGTTTGCCCTTTATTATACCTAATCTCTCTCTTTTTGTTGTTGCTAAAACTGTTATCAATACTTTTTATGAAATATATTTTTATCCATTTAAAAGAAATATATACATTTAAGTTTTACTAAATGAGATGAAAAATATAAATATAAATATTATAATATAATCAAAATCAATATAATTTATATAATTATCTATTATAAATTTTTTGGTTGTATAAATTCTTTGACAAATATAAATGTCTAAATAATTCGTTTGTCACAGGGGTATTTTGGTCAAAATCCAAGTTTAAGAGTCAAACTTAATGATTAATTAACGGCTGAATGGATAAAAATGAAATTTAAAAAATACGCGGAATGTTTGTGTAATTAACATGCATTTTGATTTTAAGGTGGGTTAAATAGTTAATATGGGCTTTCAAAATAGATGAGAGGTTTTCATAATTTAGGTGAATCAGAGAGGAAATTAATATATTTTACTCTAAATTATATGGTGTGCATAAAAAAATTAATGCTGTATAAATTGAAATATGAATAAGATAAATACATTCAGTGTTAACGTAGGTAAGCTTGTCCCCGAATACATGTCCTCTATGTAGAGTTGTAAACGTACATAGGTAATATAAGAATTTCTCACGGACAAGTTTATGAGAAATTCTTCCTCACGCTTTTAATTTGCAAGAAAAATGTACTCTTCGAGAGTTTTTTTTAGGGCTATTTTTTATTATGAGAAAACTTGTGAAGATCTTATTTCTCGTAGGTCCTTTTCTACTCAACAAATTACAAATTCGGCATAGTGTTTGAGAAAATTACTGTTTTAAAATACCCTCTTTTACCCAAATTCTCAAATATCTCTATGTTTAGTCATTATCACATACACTGTAATATCCTGAATTTTGAGTGTAATACCCGGATATTTATCTGGAATATTATAAATAAAAGTTGGATATTTCTGATAAGTGAAATTTCAATCTCCGGTCTTGTATAAATACAATCTATTTTCTAAGTAGAAATTCTGCAAGAAATTAGGGAGTTTAAGGGCCAAAGTGCCAAAATGACCAAAATGCCCTAAGGGACATAAATAACTTAGGAAAATTATGAAATTGGAGAAATTGTTGGAAAATACTCAAAAAGAAGTGAAATGACCATAATACCCTTGTAATTTCTAAAAATGCAAGAGGCATAAAAATACTAATGTTAATACAAGAGTATGAAGGTAATGAGGCATTGTAATTAAGAAAATTATCAACAGGTGATAATGAAGTAATTAAGTAATATTGGGCTAATTACTTAAGCATAAACAATGGAAATTCAGTAATAATTATGGGAAGCTCAAAAATTAGTGGAAATTGGTTGAATATTAGTAAAAATATATTTACTAATTAATTGGAAATTTTTATGAAAAATAGTTGAGTTTAGGCATTTTTAAGCCTAAATACAAGAATGGACCAATTAGGGATTTTTGTGGAATTTTTGGGAAAAAGTAAATAAATAAATGATTAAATAATTAATTAAATAAAAAATGAATATTTATTAAATAATTAAAGAGGCCAGCCGAAATTTTGGGCTAGGGAAAAAGAAAAATAAAATAAAAATGAAATAGAAACAAGTTGTGCAACTTGCACATTAAAATAATAATAAAATTAATTAAAGTAAAAATATGTGAATAGTAATTTTAAAATTAGGAAACGGGTCCTATCTAGAGATCTAGGAATAGGAATCCCAGGGTCAAGGTAAAATATTGATCAGTGAGTTTTTACCTTCAAGTGACCTCTTCCGGAAGTTAATTCCGAGGCCGTTTGTGCATTTTCCTAATAAAACAAAATAGGGAAAAATGCATATAGGCATATTTTGGAAATAAGGAAAATAAATTCTAACTCAACATTTAGGAATGGGTTTGAATTTATTTAGACATATTTGGATTCAGTGATTTTTTCTGAAGAGATTGATGTTTCCGAAAACAAGTTTCGACACCGAACGCGTTCGGACACGTTTTTCGAGAAAACTTCAACTGGACTGTTGGAGGCCTTTATGGAATCAAAATTTAGGTTAAATTGGACATTTCTACTAAGTGAGAACTTGTCTTCAAAGTTGTAAATCCATAATTTTGAGATTTCTCCGAAATTTCGCGAATCGGGTACCAATCGGGAAATTCGGGCAGACCGGGCTTAAGGTGACATGAGTCACCATTTTTGAACCAATTCTTTGCTGCCACACAGCCCCCTCATGTCGACCAAGAGTGTGTGAGTGTTGAAGAGTTGGCTTCTTGAACAAGTTGCAATTAAAGGGTTATTACAACTTTGATTTTCCAAACAAATCCTTAAATTTGCCAAACAAGTCCCTTGTTTTTGCCTATAAATACCCCTTCAACTCTTGAGAAATTTCACACCATTCCCTTTCTTGCTCTTGGCCGAAAAAGCTAGAGAGAGAAAGAAGAGAGCAGTGCTCTGAAATCTTGCAGCGAAGCCCTGTAGAATTGTCCGGAAATCTTCAATGGGTAAGTCTTTAGTCTATAGTCTTTAGTTCGGTAGTTAGTAGAATTGTTAGTTAGATTTAGGAAGTAGGGGATGAGATTCCTATTCTTGTTTTAAGCCTTGTTTGCGTTGAAAAAATACGCAGAGGTGTAAACATAGTAGGGATCGAGTCGCTGAAAAGTTGAAGCTTTCACAGTTCTTTTAAGGGTAGAATTTGTTAGAATAGCCTTTAAATTTCAAGTATGATTGGGTATCATATGGGAGGGCTATTTTAGTCATTATTTTCGAAAATCATAGCTGCGTCGAAGTTCTGGCAAAATTTCGGGAAGAAAATTTGTCAGAGTAACGAAGTGCTGGCGAAATTCCGCCGATTAGGGGTAGAAGGTCAAAATGGTAATTTTTACCTAAAATGCCAGTTATAGTGTCAAATCACTAATAAAGGTGATATTATTCTTATAGGATATCAGAATCTCTGATTTGCTGCCGTCACGCTGCCCGACGAACCGCTGCTTGAAGTTCACATTTTTCCGTGAAAGTACGTTTTCCGCCGGTAGTACCTAACGTTGCCAACAAAGGTACGGACGCGTACTGTAACACTAATCTTGTGCTTCTTAAATGCATATATGTCTTGGATATGTCATAGACCGTTATACAGACAGTTTTAAACGGGTTATGTTTGGAATGCCGTTATGTTTTCCTAGCGCTGAGGACACGAGTGTTTATCGTGGCACCGTGAATAGTGCGAGTTGTTGTTGTTATTTACCTTATGGGGCTTTACATATTGCTCTGTGCTTATGTTTTGTCGGCATAATGATCATGCATCTCTAGTATGCTTGTGATATACTGTTGTATTAGCTCTAGAATATCTGTTGGTGTATATCATTGTGTTGTTTGGGTATGAGGTTAACCGTTACACCGAGATTCAATGTGGTAAATTGAATCTCACCGTAGCTTGTGGTCGGGAGGACCACGGTTCGTGGATCGAGGCAAGTACCGGAGTAGGCGTGCACCAAGACTATCTTTATCTTATCGTATTCTGTTATTACACTATTTCCTTTCTAAACCTTAGGATTACTGTAATCATTACAATGTTACACAATGGTTGATGTTTTGGTTAAGAATCCAATTACTCTTGCGCTCTATTGCTCCACTCTGATTGCTTGTTTGAAAAAAAAAAAAATTTCCGCATTTCAAACATGGGATGTTACATTGAGTCGAGGAATTTGTGGATAAGCCTATAGTAAGAAGACCACTAAGCCCAGTTCAGGAAGAATCCTAAGAATTTGGAGACATAGAAAGTCTCTCGGGGGCTATATGCTATGGCTATACTGGGCAGTGGACCTAGTATGTGTAGGCCATAAAGTTAAAGTGGCAGTGCAGAAGGGCACAATAACGCATATACAGTGTCATTGGGTTGGTAGAAAAAGGCCACTCAGCTATATTATAAGGCACGAGATGATTGATCGAGTAAAACGTGCTGGTATTGGTGTGTACATGGCATTTTCATTATGCATATGTGTATCTTGCGTTTTTTGGAAAATGACACTGGTTTGTGGCGCCATGTGGAGGCCCACACATACAGAGTCTAACCTAGTGTCAGTTAGTGGGTCTCGGTATACGTGTCGCAATCTTGAGTAGGCGCCGATAAAGTGACTTTAATAAAGTAAGGTTATGATGACTAATGATGACTGTCACTCCCCGAAACCTAAAGGAGTGACCGGCACGGAATATGAGTGGACTCACATTCCTTAAGCCTTAAACTTACAAACATATGTTCCAAAATACATGGATCCTACCTATAAATTACATGAAGCATCTAACTTTAAATAATAATACAAAAGTCTAGGGCTATGATTACATCAACTACTAGCACCTCATGATGGATCAATGATCTCTACATCATTTAAGAGGCCCTTCACCACTCAGCAGGAGATACATGGTCGGCAGCATCGTCTGAACCAAAACGATTTTTTTTTTCCGGTGAATAACGTCCCATTATTATAATTTAATAAATTGCAAAAGTAAAATAATTTAAACATCTTTCCCTTTTGACAATAGCAATACATAATAAAACTCAATTTTTAAATCATACGTTCAGGAATAAAAATAGAATTTTATATAAAATATCGTTAATCAAATAATTTCAAGTACGTAATAAAACCTTTCATTTAACATAATCAATTTTAAAACATAATTTTCAAACCTCATCATTCCATAGAACTTCTTACAGAACGGATAACAAGCGTGGCCACACAATCCACAAGGGTAACTAACCAAGCATGACTCAAGGCCATGAAACAAGTATGGACACACAATCCATGAGGGTAAACTAACCAAGCATGTCTCAAAACCATGAAACAAGCATGGACATACAATCCATGAACAAGCATGAGAACAAATCTCGTGAATTTCAAGCGAGCTCGAGGTTAACCATGGTGCACCAACGACTAACAGTACTGCTGTTAGTAACCAGCGTTCTGTATTCAGTTCTCTCCAAAACATTTTCAAGTATGCTTGGGGTCAATTTATCAAATTAATAAAAATTCTTCCTTCAAGATAATAACAGCTTTATCTCATACTTCATAATCAAATCCCCCCAGCATGAAGTTTCACAAACAACATTTCAAAACATTTCTTCAAATTCAATATGTCGATAGAATCCTTTTAAAACATCACGAACTAGCATAAAAACATTCCATTTCAAATAATAAATTCTAGCTTATAAACTTTCCAAAATCCAAGATCATTTCAATATAAAATTTATGAAAAATATCTCAAAAGTCTCATTTCCATTTAACTACAAAATCATGAATTATGCCTTGAAACAATTGGAAGAAAATACATAATAACGAATAAAATAGCCATTCTTTACTCATATACTATCAACAAATATTCCTTCACAAAATCATACTTTTAAGTATAAAAATAAAAGTTCAACAATAAAAATATCATTTATAAAAATTAGGGACGATATTCACTCACCTATTGCTCCTTTTGAAACTATACCTTTACCATAACCTTTTTTGGTTCACTTTTCTTTTGAGCTCGAATGATTGTCAATTCCTCTTCATATAGAGATAAATCATCATTGATAATGTTTACACTTATATAATATACTCACTAAGATATATTTAAATGCCTGTTATCCCACCCAAAACTCTCAACTCATGGCTAGATAGATTTATCCAAAAATATTATTTAAGAGTCATTCAACAAGCCTTTAAAACATCATTTGATGATCTTATAACAATTTTTAAATCTAAGAATCTGCACAGCTGTAATACCCTAATTTTCATAATTCATATAAACATTGTATTTTAGCTAATTATTAGCAAAATAACAAAGGTGAATATGTGTCTCAAAGAAATATAATCTATTGATTATATTTTTGTTTAAATTTTACTTTGGAATTAATTAACCAATGGTTAATTATGAGACAATATTTAGGGGCTACAAAATGTGATTAAATTAGCACATGAAATGATAATTGATTATGGCTAAAATAAGCAAGAGAGTGTTATGTAAACACTTAAACAAATTAATAAAAATTAGCAACAATAGATGAACAATTTAGCTTGCACTAATTGAGATTAGTTGCATAATCCTTCAAGATGATTAGAGGCAAATTAGGATCATCAATAAGGGCCATTATTTTCAAAATAATTAAGGGCCAAAGATGAAGGAATTAAACTTGTTAATTAAAACACTAATGACATATGAAGAGGGAATGGTAATTAAACTCTTGATTAGCATGGTAATTAAGAATTGTTAATTAGTGTTGAAAAGTCAACAAATGGCAATTAGGATCAATGGCCAAGATTAAATCTAATAAAGCTAAATCCTAAGGCCTTAATTAACTCTCATAAAGTGTAATCCATGTGATTATTGGGGGACCAATGAGAGGCTTTGCATGTGAGATATTTTTGACATAAGTTAAAGACAGAGAGAAGGAGCGAGGGGGACGGATTTGAGGAAGGGAAAAAGGGAAAATAATTGTTTTTATATCAACATACAACACATGGGATAATTGGGGAGATCAAAATTGGAAGAGGATAGGATTTTTGGGAATCTTATGGAAGAGGATAATGTACAATAAGATAAGATAATTAAAGAAATGGAAGAGGATAAGGGAGAGAGGGGGAGAGGACGAATTGGAGAGAGAGAGAGAGAGCACATGTTTACAATGAAATGTGGAGATTAATACTTCTTTATTAAGTTTAGATCCAATGGTTAAGAAGAAGGATGAGGTTTAACCATGGTTGCCAATGTTACCATGGTTACCATTGAGATTTCTCTATAAATACAGACCTTGCTCCTTCATAATTCCTCACACCAAAACACAAATCACTTCTAATCCTTATGGATAGGGAGTGAGATGTGAGTTCTTTTTGGAGGTGAGGAGCAAGAAGGAGGTGAGGAACAAGAAGGATGAAGGAGTTATGCTTCAAGAGATAAGCAATCTTTTAGTTTCTAGTCTTTAGTATTTGGTAGTTCTTAGAGTTCTAGTTTAAGTTCATAGTTAGTTTATACTTTGATCTTAAATATTCAAGAGCAATGTTGTTTTCATGTTTTTTTAAAAAATGTTAGTTTAATCTAGGAAATTGTTAGGAAAATTCCTTTACTTGTTTTTAGGCCTCCTTGCATTGAGAAATTCCTAATGA
Source organism: Acacia pycnantha (assembly GCA_025563575.1). NCBI lineage: Eukaryota > Viridiplantae > Streptophyta > Magnoliopsida > Fabales > Fabaceae > Acacia > Acacia pycnantha. The sequence goes on from JAMWYP010000270.1 coordinate 217,441, forward strand.
GGTAGAAACTTGAGGGGAATAAGTTTTGGAAAGTTATAGATCAAGATTGTGAAAAGTGTAGGATTTTCGGTTGTGAATCCTGTTCTGGCAGCCAACGTTTAGTATTTTATGTATCAAATGATCTTAAAAAATAATGATATTTTACATGAATAAATTATACATGTAGGGATTTCCAAATATATAAAATATGTATCATTTGGAGTTCTACATAAGGAGATAAAAATCCTTGAAGTTAGGCTACGTTTTCTGGGAAAACTCTGGGCAGCATTGAGAAAATATTAAACTGGGAATTATTCTTGGTGTTCTAGGTTCTTGGAATATTTTTCCTTGAAAATAGACATATCAAGGGTCATGAGGAATTTTGAATCACTCAAAAAGGAGTTTTGTGGAATTAATTATGATTTTTCAAAGTTGTTGGAAAATCTGCCCAGAAAATCCATTATTTCGTTTTAAATAAAGTGTAAGGGTAAAAGTAGAATAATTAATCCACCAAGGGTGGAAAGGTAAATTATACCTTTAGGATATTATTCTAAGTGATATGATATTAAGTGTAATATCATATAAGTTATGGAAAAGAAAGTAATCCGACAATAACATATAGGATATCCGGGATCAAGTCCGGAGTCGGATTCAAAGGACGGGCGTTTTGGTAAATACATGGTGAAAGGTACGTTCGCGTACTAGTAACTTTAACTCTGATGTGACTTATATGCTTATATGTGATATGTACTGTTGTGTTACATCTGCTGTGTGCTTATGTATTGTTGTAACCTTACAGGTGCTGTGTGCTATGTTTGGTTGATGCCAAAATGTAATGAATATCTGTCATATATACTATTCATACTTTTCACATGAGGTTAACTGTCACCTGAGGTCCGATGGGTATTGGATCTCAGATCTTTCTAAGGTTCAGGAAAGGAACCAGGATCAGAGAAGGCACCGGTAGCTGGAGCCATAAAAAGGCACTGAAGGACAGAGCCGTGAGGAGGCACCAGTCAAGACAAGAGCCGGAAGAAGTTTATCAGAGCCTACTTTCTGGCATGGATCAAATAAAGTTACTTCAAACAGTTTGGTGCCGAAGGCAGGGCTAGTCTATGTGGATCAGTCAATAAGTCACCGTGAACTCGGTGAGACTCCCATGATAGACACCTACCTGGCCAATCTGTTTGATTAACTGAGTTAGGTTCATTGCCCCATGTCTAGCTACGGCTTGGTTGAAGATTGTATAGTTACTATAAAGATTTGTAATTATAAAAAGCTCTGTACTATTGTATCACATGAATATTCCTTCGGGATTTTCAATTTTACCAGCATATGTCAGGCATTATCATATGTCGGGGCATTTTATTTCAGTTACTCATTGTCCAGAAGTTAGTGCATGCTCTCCGTTTCCGCATTACTCTGATGTAGCACCTCAAGCTCTGTTGATTTTTCTAAAACCAAGTGTCAACCGACACAATTTGAAGTATGGAATTTGGGGTGTTACAACAGCCTCACAATTCCAATTTATCATGCTACTTGCATCAAACGTACACACATATATCATAACCTTGCATTTACTCCCATGTAATTAATCTATTTTATCATGTGATCATTTTTGTGAGATTTCCGAGAGCAAAATTAGACAAAACTCCTATGCTTAGCTAATACCAGATCTGGACATCATAATCCCACTAAAATAATCAACATGCAGTACCCTCATAGGCATCCATTCAACCTTACAACATCATTACAACCCTTAATCATTGTTTCCTATTTCAGAATCCATGTTCCACTATATATTTATCCTAACCCCAAATAGAAGCAGTCAGATAGATTGAAGATGGGAAAGGACTTGAGAGGCTCACCTATATGTGATTTTAGTGTTGCATGTGGATTTTCTTCTCCATCCTCCTTTGGTCACTTTGATTTCTATACTCCTCTCCGACTTAAGCTCTCTCTCCATTGTCTTTTTTTTTTTTCCAGCGGTAATGAATGGTAAATGGGGATTAAGGGAGTATGGTGTGTTCTGCCCGAATAGCTTAATCAAATAAATGAGGGAGGTTGAATGGATTAATTGGTGAAGTGGTTTGCATGTGTGGGTACGTGGCTTCAAATGGTGATAAGGAAGTGTGAGGTGGCGTGAGTTTAAGGGGAGAGTACTGTCATGTTTATATTGATAGAGGGAGCTGAGGGTGAGGTGTCACATGCAAGGAGTATGGGGCCCACTCACTAAAATACCAATTTGATCCTCTTTGACCCCTATAGAACTCTTGTTTGCAATTTGATCCTTGACTCATTTAGTTGCAAAAATTGGATGAGAGTTAGAAATTAATCCTTAATTCCATATAAGGATTTTTCTTCGTCAATTAGCTTTTCGAAGCCATAAAATATCAAGTCTAAAATTCTCAGGCCACAATATATCCTCTAACTATTTTTCCTTGAATTTCTAGGAAAATAGGCCTTATAATCCAAATAATGGCTTTAAGACTATTTAAGCCTCGTAATTAAACCCCTAATAGTAGTTCTAGATCCTCAAAATAATATTTCATACTTTTTCCCAAAATTTTCAAGGTCCAAAAAAAATATTTTTGTTTAACCTTTTCCTCAAAATAAGCTTAAGACTATTGACTCCTACTTACTTAGCAGCCTACTCATCTCAATCTTATTCCTAAACTCCTTGTCCCAAAATTTGGGATATTACAATGACATAGCTTTTGAGTCGTCACCACAATATTATGACACGTGTCCCTCATCATGGCAAAGCATAAAGTTGTTTTTGTGTTGGTATAATAAGAGCAAGACACATGTCCCGTCATCATGACAATGTATAAGATTACTTTTATGTTGGCTCAATGGAAAGATTACATGTATCTCCTCATGATTACAAAGAAAAAGTTGCTTTTGTGTTGGCGCAATAAGCACATGACACATGTCGTCTCATTATGACACACTTTTATGTTGGTCCAGTAGAAACATGACACGTGTCCACCATCATGACAAGTAAAAAAGCTACTTTTATTGGTCAAATGGAAATGTGACACGTGTCCCCCACTATGACATAGGTTTTGAGTCATCGCCACAAGATCATGACACATGTTACGTCATCATGATAAGGCATAAAGCTACTTTTATGTCGGTCCAATGGAAAGAGGACACGTGGTGCGACAAGTGGCACGTTTTGAACTATACACGTGTCGCATTCTAGACCAGACACGTGGCACGTTTTGGACGGCACATGTGTTCTATATATAGACCCCTTCCCCCCATTTGTCTTTAGGCCATTCTTGGCCAAAACATGGAAAAGAAAGGAGAGAGAGAGGGGGAATGAAATAGAGAGATGGGGAGAAGAAAAGAGAAGAGCTCAAGGACAGAGAAAACGTCTGGGGTTGATTTCGCCTCCGATTTGTCGTTTTTAGCTCCCGAGGCTTCTCCAATGTTGTTCCTCTTGGCGAGAGCAACGTTTCTACAATTTCGAATTCTTGATATGAGGCATTTGGTGATGTCTACTTGGTGGAGGTACTGCCGGATCTCTGAACTGATTGCGGAGTCAAGATAAGGTAAGCGTATGCTTTGTTTTGAACCGATTGGTTTGAGGTTTTCTTGAGTTGTTCATATACCTTGATTTTTGTTCTGTACTGATTGGGCATGAAGGGCTATAATTTTGTTAGTTTTGATGCTTCCAATGAGTTAAAAATAAAAAGTTGTGTGGGATAAATGTTGGGTGATAATTTTGGAAGCATAATGATTAAGTTGTGAAAATTTCAAAACTATCCAGTCAAGAATTTTGGTGACAAGTCAGTTTTAAATTTTTTTTGGATGAGTAAATGTTGTCAAAAAGCTATGAAATTTTACAAGCTTGAAGTAGACATGTCAAGGGTCACGTAGATTTTTGGAACACCTCAATTGGATTTTTCTACAATTAGTTATGAATTTTTGAAGTTAGATGACTGTTTTTAGAATTTTCAAGAAAAGTGTGCGAAAATGAAAAGCAAGTGACCAATGATAGAATACTCATTTGTAAATGGGTTAAATGGATAAAGAGCCCTAAATATAATATGTAAATTTACATATTTCAAAGAGAAAAGTTTATATAAGTGATAACATTATTTATATTGAATTACTTTAGGTTTATCATTCCTACTCAGTTGTCGGAATTTCATTATCTCATCAATCAACTATTTCCAGGTAGTAAACTTAATCTCATATGCTTTGTATGTCTCTATATGTATGTTTTACCATGTATATATATGCATTCGGTTGTTGTTGTTATCCAAGCGCTTTGAAACCGGAACTCGTTGTGTGCAACTAGGGCCTTGTTGTGTGCTGTACCCTATAGTTTATGTTGTGTGCTATTAAGACGGCTTGTTTGCTTCGTTCCTCGCTGTGTGCGATTTACTAAATGCTTATGGTTTGTGCTTATGGTTTTCTTACATGCTTTGAATGTACTTTGTGTATGAGATTAACGGTTACTATGGGATTCAATTCTGAATCCCAGGTTATTCTAAGGATACAGGTAGTACTTCCAAAACTGATCAAGAATTTAAAAGTAAGAATTTGGAGCAAACATATGGATTTCAAGGACGATGCTGATGAAGACTTGGTGTCTCTATATAGGAGACTGTATATAATTATTTGTGGTCTGAGTATTTATTTTGAGATATTTCTATAACAACTCTTCAAGGATTTTATCTTTTTCGTATATATTTGTTTTATTTATTTTACCAGCATTTATTCTCCAAATAACTTGCATGCTCTGCTACATAAAACCACTCTTATACTTGTCGTTAAGAATCTAATTTGATAATAAGGATAAGAATTTGAGAGTATCACACTATCCGTCACCTAGGAGGGCGAGGCCAGTAAGGGTGTAACACACATACACACGGATCATAACAAAAATGCTCATTTGCCACTCCAATAAAATTCTTCTTTAGTATTTTGGCATCTTCTGCTTGTGCTTGTTAAATTAAAGTGTGTCCATCTTCTTTCATATAAAAGTTAGCTAAGGGTTAAATTTAGTCTAAAATACAATATCCCAATCCATTTCACCTCTCATATTTTTTCATTTCTCCCTAAGTTAATTTATCACACTTATAAACATATATATAATCTAAAATTGAGCATTTTTATAATTTTAGTGAGATCAAATCTTATTTGTTATAATTAACAAAGTTTTATTTGATATCCTTAATCAACTCACATGAGTGATATAGCTCTTATGTTGAAGGTAAAATGGAATACTACCTCCGATTATTAATATAAGATATCATTCATAGTGTATTATGTCACGTCGTGTAATGATATGAGATTGAAAAATCAATCTTCAAAGATAAGAAATAATAAAAAATGATGGGCATGTGCAAATACGTTTTTTGACATATCCCACGTTATTAACGTGAAAGAATAAAAAATGAAGCGTGATGAAGAACAAGTGTATAGATCGAACATGTTGTTTAACATCCCCCTAATTAACGGGTCCACGTAATAAAATGAAGGGTTGAAACATAAATCTACTTATGAGGTAATATTTTGCTATGGACATTGGACACCATAAACTTTTCATAGGTGTAGTACACAAAGTTTCAAAATTGTACAACAATGATACAACTGTTAAGTCAATTAATAGGCTAACCATTCAACAAATATGTCAGTCGAGAATAAGAATATGGGACAAAATTACGTATGAAGTGTCCAAAATGTTGTAAAAATATCTCAACCGTTAAGTTGATTAACTGACGTTGACAATTTTACAATTAGTCCCCACACATTTTGCACAGTATTTTCACTCCCAGCGGCTTTGTTCACAATCGTCTCATCCATGGTCCTTTCCTTTGATTTCTTTGTCTTTAGCGGTTTTGTTTGGAGGTAACAAACTGCAAACTAGGGGAAATGTTGTTATAAATAATGCATCCAAATCCTTTGATAATTATTCATTGAAGATGAAGAAACCAAAGAAAACAAAAGGGTTTATGTAGCCATTGTGTCTTGCAGAAGACCCGTAGTGGCGGACAATAAGGACACCAAAAGTAAAAATGCTGTGAGAAGAGCCATGTCATGAGACTATCAAATAAAACTCAACTAAATGTACTATAGGGCAATTAACCTAGGTTTATCTCTATATGGAGCCTATATTTAGTTTCTAAGTAATCTAATGTAAATAGCTAATTAACTAACGAGTATATACTATAGAGAGTATTTATCCTAGTCATATAAGCTATTCTACTTGTTTACTTGCTTTCTTTGTTCCAATTTAAATGAGTTCAATTTTTTTTTTAACATATATTTATAATTATAAATGGCTGGTGACGACGTAACATATATATTTGACTTTTGTTGACCTGTTGTGTGTAACACTGTTTGTCCATGTCTAATTTTTTTTTTTTTTTGCTCAAAGTCCATGTCTATTTCAATGTTAATAATTATTCCCCATCATGGTGCAAACTGATCCGCCTGCCGGGTACATATTTGGTTTCTTTGTGATGACAGTGTGGTAGGACACAATTGATCCTGTTTACAAGATAGAGATGATTTTTTCCCTCTTTACAACACACATCATTAAATTTTCATATCAACGTGCAATCTCACATTTTATTTATTTGTGTAAATTTATATTTTCTTAGATAGTATATATATATATATATATATATTAAAATAAGGACAAAGTAACCAACAAGTCATTAATAGAGGTAGTAAGAGGTCTCACCCTATAAAAAGAAGAACACAAGTTCAAATCTTAAAAGCGCATTTTTTATATCTTGGAATCTCTTATAGAATCATATTTGTTCTCTTTAAAATAATTTTCACTTTCTTTTGTACTTAAAAATAATATTATTTAATAATAATAATAATAATAATAATATATCAAATATTCTGGTAAGAGAGTCACTAAGATTTGCAACGATAACAAACTTGGGAAAAATCGGAAAAAAAATCCCATTAAAAATTTTACGACTAAGAGCCTAATTTAAAATATAAATATTCTGGGTGTACAAATTTAAAGTGTATTGATATTTCATGCACCTAAAATTTATCGGGTTTTTTTTCCATCAATAAATTTTATAGGGAGATATTTTACCAATTTTCCTAACACATTTTGGCGTTTTCGAACCTTCCACAACGACGCAGTGGATGTAACATCCCGTTTTCACAAGCAGTATAATTTTTTTTTTCATCAAACATCATTTCAAATCATCAGAGTAGAGCACCGGAGCGATTGAGTAACTGATATATATTAAAATACCCACGGTAGCATGTCTTGCTGTTAAAACAGCGGTACAAAAGTGTTTCAAAAGTAATACATGACATCTTATCAAAAAAAAAAAGTAATACATGACAGAAAGAAGTCTTCAGCCCGGTCTTCTATGCGGCCTGCTTGCCTCTATCCTCGGTCCTTGGTCCTTCCGACCCTGAAGCTAAGTTAAGAGCTGAGGTCCATGCATCGAACCCCAGGTAACGGTTAACCTCATGATTACATACATCATATATGTACGACAGACATTCATAGAATTTTGGCAACATTTACTACGGTCAGACATAGGGTATACATATCAGATATTTATGACAATAACAATACAGTCGGAGTAAGGTTAAGGCACAATGAGAAATGTACATGATCAGATATGCATGGCAATAACAATACAGTCAGAGTAAAGTTAAGGCATAACGGACAATAATACAGTCGGATGACAGACAATAGTACAGTCAGAGTACAGACAATCGTACAATCAGATGACAGACAATAGTACAGTCGGAGTACAAACAATAGTACAGTCGGATGACAGACAGTAGTATAGTCAGATGACAGACAATATACACATATGCATACAATAAACATCAGAGTTAGTGTTACAGTACGCGAACGTACCTTCGTTGACGGTAAATGGTACTTTTGTCGGAATACGGTACGATAGGAGGTCAGAACGTAATCAGGGATATCCTATCAAGATAACAACGTGTTTATTAAGGATCTATCATTACGACGGACATTTTAGTCATAAATGACCATTTTACCCCTGACCCCCTAATCGGCGGAATTTCGCCATTACTTCGTTACTTTGACTCTAATCTTCCAAAATTTCAACATAACTCCTTCTCCAACATAATTTTCGAAATATATATCATATTTATCCCTAAAACATGATATCTAACATATATTGGAAGATTAAAGATCAAAACAACAACTACCCTAGAACTTCAAGAACTACCGAACTAAAACTATGAACCGAAGAACTTACCCGTTGAAGAACTTCGCAACCACTTCCTCCAGAGCTTCTCTCTAACTCTTCTAATTGCTCTTTGCAATGGTGTGAATTTTCAAGAGGAGTGATGGCCTATTTATAGGGAAAAACCCAGGGACACAACCGGTATAACAATTTCCCCTGATTCATTCTGGACCACAGAAAATCAAAAGCTTCTGGAAGGATTTTTCTTGGCCACACATGCTCTTTGGCCGACCTCCCCCCTCCCCAAAAGTCTCCAAAATGATGTCATGAAGGTGAGGTCATATTCTTGCTTTATGGGTTTCCTACCGATAAAGTCCCGGTTCGGTGTCCTAATCGCGTAATCTTGTAAAATCTCAAAATTCCGGGGATATAGCCCTGAAGATCTCTTTTTCCTCTTTCAAAATACTTGGATCAACTAAATTTTTGATTCCATTCAGGGTGTCATCGGTTCCTCTGAAAATTTTCGGATATCCGCCTTCGGTTGCAAATTGCTTCGGTAACAACATCTTCGGGACAAAAATCCACTGATTCATAATATGCCCAGATTTTTACCAACTCATTCTTGGATTTCAAGTTATGGCTTGGTTTCTATAGGTTTTCATTTATCTGATTTGCTTTTTGAACATCAGATAGATATAAAGTCAGTCTAGTATAACCCTTTTCGGTTACGGAAATAACTTCGGAGACAGCCTACTCCGAGGTAAAAACTCACTTGTCTATAATATACTCTGACTTTAGAAACCTTGTTCATGATTTTCTAGATAGGACTTAGTTTCTATCGGTGGTCATTTATCCTATTTGCTTTTTACAACTTGATCACCTTTTAACCAAAGTTGCATGTCTTTTAGTTAGAAAATCCTATCCCCTTATCCATTAAGGATTTTCGGTCCTTTTTTCTTTTCTTTTTTTTTTCGTTTTTTAATTATTAATTAATTAATATTATATATTTTAAATATTTAAAAATTATTTTATATAATTTTTTTCACAAAATTTTCCTATTGGTCCATACTTGTTTTTAGGCTTAAAATTACGTATTCTCATATATTTTTCTTCATATTTTCTAATTAATTAGAAAATATATTTTATGCTAATTTTAGCCATAAACCACTAATTATAGGGTTTTACATAAATGGATTTTCCTTTGTTTAAGCCCAAATAATTAGCCAATAATTATTTAATTAACTACCCACTAATTTTTGATAATTTTCTTAATTAGAATAACTCATTACCTCACAACTTTTGCACTGACATTAGTATTTTATGTCTCATGCATTATATTAAAATTTACGGGGGCATTTTGGTCATTATAATACTTTTTGATTTTTCCCCATTTATTTTTCCAAGGTTATATTTTATTAAATTACCAAAATTAGAGACAATATACTCTCCTATTTCAAATAATTATTTATTTGCCTCTTTATAATATTTTCAGGGTATTTTATAACCCATAAATATTTTAGGGACCTATTTGCAAACTTTCAAACGTTTTAGGGACCTAACTGCACATTATCTTATTTCAAGAGAAATTGTCCTAATAATAAGATAAATTCAATACAAGGTATTTGAGACCTCATATTCACCTATTTTCAATAGGCATTATTTATTAAAATATAATATTCCAGATAAATAATTATCCGGGTATTACAGTGGACTGAGCTCATTTATTCCGTTCTGTATAATAGGGAGATATTTTACCAGTCTAGATATCTTAGACATTTCAATGAAGCCAAAGATAAGGGAATGGTTTCTTGAAAGAAATTCCCATGCAAAACATGATACTCTAACTTTGACACTCTAATGGTTTGAGGGATCCTTCCAGAAAAATGATTATGAGAGACATCCAATCGACCAATATTTTTTAAGTCTCCAACCTCTTTAGGGATGTCACCGCCAAGGGAGTTATGTGACAAGTCCAATAATATTGATAGAGATGAAAGAGTAATCGGCTTGACTTGACTGGTATGGCTCCACTAAAATCATTTTGTGACAGATCAAGAACTGTAAAGTTACACAATTCCCAATACTTGGAGGAACATTTCCTGCTAATATCTGACAATTCTAGCTAGGTGAAATAAATGAGCAAGATTCCCTATGAAATGAACTACTTCTCCAGACAATTTGTTTCCCGCCAAATATTACTCTTCAGTCTTTTGAAAGTTCCCAAAAGTAATTGGGATGGTGCTAGTGAGATGGTTCAAAAGACCCAAATCTTGTGGGATCTCTCCGTGGAATTGATTGTTGTCAAGAACGATGAGTCTTAGGAAGGAGAGATTACCAATGAAAGGTGATATTGGACCAGCCAATTTGTATCCTTGTAACACCAATTGTGTAACTCTTCGATGCTTGAGGCCGCAAGAGATACCATGCTAATTGCAGAAGTGTGTGGATGAATTCCAAGAATTCAAGATGTGATATGGATCACTTGATATTGATTAGTTGAATTTGATTAAAGACAAACGATCAGTTTCGTTGCCCAGTGATAAAGCAGATTTGCATGAATGAAATATGAGAGTAAAGAAAACAAGTAAATGAAGGGGCGTGGTTGAGAAATAGTAGGCTATTTCGAGTGCTTTTTGTATGGAGAAGCACACTTGTGCTCTGTGATTAGTAGGATCGTGCGGATACAATTACAAAGTATTACCCTCACAGTTTTATACTTTTATTAGGGAAAACTAGCCCAGCCCGAGCGATGGGCAGTTGAGAGACAATGTATTTATTAATGTGTTGTTTATGAAAAATCATTTAGATCTCTATAGGAATAATTAAAATATTAAAGTAAATATTTACTAAATATTTTATACCTATCTCCCTCATTATTAATTTACAAAATATTGTGTAATTACCATCCCCATTATCCATCTTTCATAAACGCATTGCTTTTTTTTTTTTGAGCCTGCCATTTTGCTGATGTGTGGGCCAGAGAGACGCTTACTGCTCTACTTTTATATAGTTAAGATTAGTCCCCGATTACCTATAGTTTTCTTGAATTTTGAATTTGGTTTCTATTTTTTTCCCCTTTTTATTGGGTCTTTACTCTATTAGATCCGTTAATCCTTTATATATAAAACCGTTAAATAACAGCTGACGGTGTTAAAAAAATATGTTAAATGTCGACTATGATATATTAAAATAATGGGTAAATGTTAAAAAGTTGGATCTCATTAGGCACGAGAGAGTCCATGTAGGCTATGGATAGACTACTATTTTATTAACTGTTTTAATACATAAAGGACTAGCAAATTAAAACTAATAGAGGAAAGGACTAATAAAAAAAAAAGGGGACTTGATACAAAACTCGAAGAAACTATAAGGGCTTAGGGATTAATTTTTCCATTTTATTACTACGTGGCTTAACTTTCCTAAATAGTCAAATGATTGGCTCCTTTTTAAAATTAGCTTTGCCTAATGAATTTTATATTTGCAGTGAAAGAGATAAATAGCTTTGAATATTACTCCCTTCGGCCATTTTTTGTCACGGTCCTTCTAGATTATTTGGTTTATTCTTTAATATAAATTGCTCTATAAATTATTTAAATCATTAATTTTTTAATGCAAAATACCCTTTATCTGTAATGTGGGTAAAAAGTATATTAATTCAATGACCTTCAGCGCTTGAGGTTGTTTTTGGGAAAAAAGAAAGATCAAATTTAGGATATCTTTAATGAGCTTAACCAATTTTAAATAATTAATTTCTTAGAATAACTAAATAGTAATTTCTTATTTGCAAGAGGTGATTGACGGACTCTCAATAAAACAGAGAACAATGCATACTACATTTTTGTAAACAATCATCCATAGCTTTCTGGTAACAAAAAAAAAAAAAAATTAGAGAGGTTTCATAAAATTTATATTTTGTAATCAAATTTACATATTTAAAAGTTGAATTTAATAATTATATTTATAAGTCAAACACAGGCCACACTAATCAACAAGCTTGCGAAGAATTCAAAGTCTGATGGTTGTTTTTATTTTGTATCATATTTCATTTGCTAGATCATCCTTAATTAAGTTGTCTAATGTGGTTCATATCAATATCATTGTCACGTCACATTAATGACTTTTTCTTCTTCTTCTTTTTTTTGTTGTTGCGAATTTCAAAATAAAACAAAGATAACAAAAATTAAAGGAAAAATTATAAGGTTTATCTAGACTAATTCAGATCCATGACCATGTCGATATTAAAAAAAAAAAAAAAAAGGCTAAAGTATGCATTTGGTCCTTTATGTTTGCTTCAGATATACTTTTGGTCCCTTAAGTATGTAAAGTGTACATTTGGTCCCTAAATGTTAACACCGTTAGGTTGACTTAACGGATAATACGAACTCAACAATTTTAACGGATGACTGTATAATTAAAGGCTGACAAAGCATGCTTACATGTTAATTCTTTAATTCTATGTTTATATTTTAAAATGAAAATAAATCCAGTAAAAAGAAAAGGAACTAAGAAATCGATTGTCTTCTCCACCTCAACTTATCCGAACCCAGCTACCTCAACTCTACTTATATTCCTCATTTACCTACAAGCAGCTTCAGCCTCAAGGAGATAGTTTTCAAGCTTTCTCTGTGAAATCGCCAGAATCCCATAAATAGCTGGATGGAATTTTTCGAAAACCCAACCTGATGCCATCAAATTGAGATATTGGATGATGATCGTAGGACCCAGAAGAATGCACGCTTAAACCAGCGATCGACGCAGATCCCAGGCCATCTCCATCTCCTTGATCGTTCCCAAAGCTCGGCGGGGACGAAATCGACGGTCGAGGCAAGGGATGGCCTACCTTCTCGCCGCCATCAGAATCGAAACACGAAAATCCCGATCACTCAATTTCTAGGGTTTCAAGTTCTCATAATTTTTCAACTTACATTATTTTAAATTAATATTAATAATATTTAATTATATAGTTATCACTCAATTTTTCACAGTCATCATTTGAACTTGCCATGTCAGCATTTTCCATTAGCACATTAACGGTGTTAGAATTATAGGGATCAAAAGTATGCTTTATAAAGTTAAGGGACCAAAAGTATACCTGTTGTAAATTAAAGGGTTAAGGTGCGATTTTACCAACGAACTATTGGCTCAGGAGCGTCCAGCACAATTAACTATTAAGTGGACCAAAAATACCAACAAACTTTTTAAAAAGGAGCGCTCAGCACAACGCCATTAACACCGTTAACAAAAAGTTAACCTCTGTTATCTAAGGTGCAGATTGGCCAACGAACTCTTACTTCAGGAGCGCCCAGCACAAAATTCTAAATTTTACTAAATTAAATAATTTTTTTCTCAATTGTCATTATTCAAAACTACTTGTATAGATTTCTATGGACAAAAATTATGCATTCTTTAATTTTGTCAAAATTATAATTTGCTAAAATAAACAAAAGTTTTAATTAAAAATATAATTATATGATTTAAATAAAACTCAATGTGTTTTATAATTTATTATATATGTTAAACAAAAAATTATATGATTTATTTTTATAATAAAACTCACATAAATTTCTTCTAAAATAAAATAATAATTTTTATGAGAAAAAGAATGTATGATAAATGATATGAGAGAATTAGAGTAAAATATGTAAAAGTGCACTTATTAATCAAATAAATTAGGGTAAATTTATGTATGTATTTTTACTCTATCATGATTTTTATTTTTATTTTATTTCTAAATATAAGTCTTATTAATCTAAATTTATAAGTATAATTTGTTTCCCTCTTTAAATTATAGCAAGAAATTCAGGTTAGTAGTTCTTAAAGCTCAATTGTGTCAATTGCCATAACTTATTCCTAACGATACATTATCTATCTTGAATATAATGATATTAAGTTAACGGCAAAATCGAAAGAAAAGAATATAAAACACCTTGAGTTTTATTTAAATCATATAATTATATTTTTAATTAAAACTTTTGTTTATTTTAGCAAATTATAATTTTGACAAAATTAAAGAATGAATAATTTTGTTCATAGATATCTATACAAGTAGTTTTGAATAATGACAATTGAGAAAAAATTATTTAATTTAGTAAAATTTAAAATTTTGTGCTGGGCGCTCCTAGAATAAGAGTTCGTTGGCCAATCTGCACCTTAGATAACGGAGGTTAACTTTTTGTTAACGGTGTTAATGGCGTTGTGCTGAGCGCTCCTTTTTAAAAAGTTTGTTGGTATTTTTGGTCCACTTAATAGTTAATTGTGCTGGACGCTCCTGAGCCAATAGTTCGTTGGTAAAATCGCACCTTAACCCTAAATTAAAAGGACTAAAAGTGTACTTTAGCCAAAAAAAAAAAATTACAGTCATGCACACACATGAAAACATAATAATGTACATGCCTAAATGTTATGATGTTAAGTGTGAGTATACTTGATATAACAAAAGGTAAATAAAGTTTATTTGAATAAAATGCATACAGATGGAAGGAACCATGCAAACTAGTCAGCATGGGAAATACTGATATATATAAAAACATAACTTGATCGATCAGTTCATTAACGTTTAAGCATTGGATTGAAAGAAAGCAATTTTGTTATTTCGTCATAAATATGGAAAGTATCAATTACTCCACTTTGAAACTATTGTTATTGTTTAAGAATGCCAAAAGAAAATATCAGAAGAGAATAAATGACAAGATAGTGCCGAGTTACATAAATTAGGCTACGAAGGAAGAAAGAGGACATTGTAGTTTGTTACACAAGTAGTAATAATTTTGCGATACATGTAGCAGCGCAGTTACAAAAAGTCTTTATTGGGTAAAAAGAAAGAGATAAGCAATGACCAAATCAAAGAACATAGTGATATCCAATAAAAAAGAAAAGAAAATCATACCAGAGATAACGAATTATGAAAAACTATCTTTGAAATGGTTTTTTTTGGGGGTGGAAGTTGATTTTGTTTAGCCCAAAGTGGGATCCTAGAGATTGGAATGTCCCAAGTGGCCCAAACAGCCGAATAATATGAAATTGGTGTCTATAGTTAAATCTTATCTAGAGCTTCCTTTATTTTTGGTTGTGTCTTGAGAACTTCCAATCAAGTCTTCATCACTTCGATGTGAATTCTGGAGCCCAACATATGAAACCCAAAATAGCGTCACATTAAGGTCACATTACGGTGATAATTAGTTGTATTAACCTCGTACTAAGCATGATCATGTGCAGAGATGAACATAAACCATGGAATAAATAATGTACGGTAGGGAGAAAATGATCATGTAGTGACACATGGATTCAATTCTAGAAAGGAATGAATCTTAGAAAGATGTTCAACTTAAATTTAAAATAGCATACCTTGCATAAGTACGAAATCGAACATAAAATAAGGAATTTCACATCACAAATTTACAAATGTACCTCCTGCTGAGCAGTAAAGAGTCTTCTTCTTAAGGATTTAAAGTTCGCTGGCTCATTTTGAAGTATTGCTACTTGATGTAATCCGAACACTAGACTTTTGTATTATTATTAAAAGTTAGATGCTCCATGTAATTTATAGGTGGGATCCTTGTATTCCCTTATTGTATAAATCACATGTATATAAGTTTAAGGCTTAAGGAATATGAGTCACTCATATTCTGTGCTGGTCACCCTTTGATTTTAAGGGCGTGACAATTTTAACCTTAAAACCTTTACACATATAAAGGTCAACTTGATTTTTTAATATATGATTAACAAGAAGGAAGCTCTGCTCTCAAAGTCTCTCAACCATAAATAACAAGAACATCAATATGGAGAATAAGTAAAAACAAGACATGCACATATGACATATGGCCGCAAAATAAATATGCCGAAGCCAACAACGTTTGGCTCATCCCAATCTCAATTTGATTATTTCAAGGAAATTGATCAGACACGATTCCCTTATTACCTACAATAAATAAATGTAAAATTGAGATGCAACCACCATTAAATATATATAAAAGATAAAATATAATAATTAAAATTACAATCAAGCGCCAATTTTTTTATAATAATATAAATATCTTTTGGTAGGAGAAAAAGGGGAATAAATTTTGACACCAGTAGAAATGATTTCTTTTAGTTTTTTTTTTTTTTAAAGAAATCGGTTATGACCTAAGCATTGGATAGAAATAACATGTGAAAGCATGGTTTCTTAATTATCCTAAACATCAAGTTGATGAAATATATGTGTGCGAATCAACTCGAACATCAGACCAAAAAAAAAAAAAAAATCATCTCAAATATTAAAAATATTGAATTTAGGTGGTGATGTACTCACCATAAAGGGAAAAAACTTTTGATAGAATTTAACTCCTTGATGACATCGACTGCGCTCATTCTTTCATGAGGAGATTCCATTGAACATTTAAGTCCGATCTTAAATAAAGAATGCAAGCATTTCTCAACATTAGGATGGATTTTCATCATGTTCTTTGATAAGTCTCCTGAAGCTCCCACTATTTGTTCTAATTCTTGTGGAAAAATGGTTGGGCTCACAACTTCCAAAAGCTTGTTTGGAAATGCAGCTTTCACATATGTTTGAAGATTGAGACCGCCATTAAATATATCTTCAGTGGGTCTTTTTTTTGTTAGCATCTCTAATATAAGAATGCCAAAGCTATACATATCACCTTGCATTGATACCTCATAACCCATTCCATATTCTGAAATATTGTTAGCATATTAATTATCTTCATTATATAAATGATAAATATAACAACTGAAGGAAAAAAGGTTAGTTTGAAAGCATATTGAATTTAAAGACCTCGTAATAAAAAATCAAATGATACCTGGAGGAATATAGCCAAGAGTACCCTTTATACTAAGTGTGCTGCTTTGTTCATTAGAGACAACGGAAATAGTTGAGAGTAGTCTTGCCAATCCAAAATCACTCAAATGAGCAACCATGTTGTCATCAAGAAGGACATTACTTGGCTTCAAATCACAATGAATTAGAGGTTGCCCATATTCATAATGAATATAGTTTAACGCAGACACAATATCCATAAGAATATTTATTATTTGATCGAGGAGCAAAAGTCTTTGATGATTTGGATTTTCTGTTGTAGGATGCAACCAATTTTCCAAGTTTCCATTCACCATGTACGTATAAACTAGAGCCTTAAACTCATTGCCCTTGTAATCTATGCTAGAGCAGCATGTTATAATCTGAACAAGATTTCGATGCTTTGCATTTCTCAGTGAATTACATTCATTAACAAAACTCTTGTGAGCTCCCCTTGTTTGAAGGTTGATGACCTTTATCGCAACAACTTCTTGAGATTCAAAGCTTCCCTTATAAACAGAGCCAAAACTCCCTGATCCGATCAAGTTCTTAACTGAGAATCCATCTGTGGCATTGTGCAAGCTTTGATACGTTACTTTGTAAATCATGTCAATTGTTGGAGAACTTGAAGAAGATTTCTTGCTTATTTTCCTCATATAATAAATAGCAACGATAGCTAGAAGAAGAAAAGCAATCGCACAACATATTGATACAACCAGCTTCAAGTTTTGATGTTTTCTTTGTCCACTGGATTTGTTAGGGCATGGTGGCAGCTCCAACTTTGATATGCCTCCACAAAGCTTGTTATTCCCCACAAGTGATATTGCACTTGCATTGTGAAAGACACCTTTGCTTGGTACCTCCCCTTCAAGCATGTTGAAGGAAACATTTAGGTACTCCAAAGAATCAATGTCTTGTAGGCCTTTTGGAATTGTTCCAGAAAAGTTATTTTGTGACAAGTCTAAATATCTTAGACCCTTCAATGAAGCCAAAGAATTGGGGATGGTTTCTTGAAAGAAATTCCCTTGCAAAAAGAGTGATTCTAAGCTTTGGCAATCTCCAATGGTTTGAGGAATTTTTCCACGTAATTGATTATGAGAGAAATCCAATTTTCCTATATTTTTCAAGTTTCCAAACTCATCAGGGATATCACAGCCAAAAGAGTTATGTGACAAGTCCAATGATATTGATAGAGATGAAAGTGTGAGCAGCTGGATTGGTATGGCTTCACTAAAATTGTTTTGTGATAGATCAAGATATTTTAAACTTTCACAATTCTCAATGCTTGCAGGAACTTTTTCTTCTAACATGTTATCTGACAAATCTAGGTGAAATAACTGAGTGAGATTGCCCAAGAATTCTGTTATTTCTCCAAAAAGTTTATTTGCCCCCAAAGACAAGTATTGCATGTTATGAAACTTCCCGAAAGTAACTGGGATGATGTCAGTGAAATAATTCATTTCTATGTTTAGCGACATTAGGTTAATGAGGTTTCCTAATTCCATAGGAATTTTACCACATATTTGATTATGTGAAAGGTCGAGTAGTGTGATCTTGGTTGACAAATTACCTATGGTGTTTGGTAAATGGCCCCCAAAATTATTTAAAAACAAGTATACCCTTTCTAACTTACTGCAATTGCTCAAAGAGTTTAGAAAGTCCCAGTCTTTTGAAGAATTACTTCCCAAACTATTCTCAGTTAACTCTAGTATTGAGAGATCATGCAACTTTCCAAGATTTGGAATTTTCCCTACAAAGTTATTTTCTCCTGTAGAGATTGTTACAAGCATAGTCGCATTTACAATGGATGTTGGGATTTGTCCTGAGAATTGATTTCCTCCAAGTTCAAAGAGTTGGAGATTAGGGAGGTTGGAGAACATATTGGCGGGGAGAGGGCCATTGAAATGATTGTCAACAAGTGTGATTTGAGCGAGAGATGACAAATTGGAAAGAGCAAAAGGAATTGTACCTGAAAGCTTGTTGCCACCTACCTTAAATGTTGTCAAATTTTTCAACTGGCCTATTTCTTTAGGTATACTCCCTTCCAAGTTATTAGAACTCAAAGAAAGAATACTGAGAGAAGTAAGATTCCACAAGGAAGTTGGGATTTGTCCGATGAAATTGTTCAAAAGTAGAAACAAACCTTCAAGCTTATGGAGAGAGCCAATCTCCATTGGTATTTTTCCACTGAGTTGATTCCCTCCAAATGATAAGCTCTTGAGGTTAGAGCAACTTGTGACATTGATTGGAAATCCTCCCGTCAATGTATTATTGGTTAGATAAAGTTTTTCCAGTCTGAACAAGCGACCCAAGTCTTTTGGAATTTCTCCGTGGAAACTATTGTTTTGAAGATTGATAACCCTTAGGAAGGAAAGATTGCCAATAAAAGGAGATATAGTACCTGATAACTGATATCTTGTCAAGACCAAACGTGTAACTCTTTGATGCTTATGGCTGCAAGAGATTCCATGCCAATCGCAGAAGTGTGTGGATGAATTCCAAGAATCCATGATCCGATATGGATCATTGGATATTGATTCCTTGAATTTGATTAAAGAGAAACGATCAGTTTCGTTGCTCAGTGATGAAGCAGGTTTCCCATATTGAAATACGAGAATAAAGAAAACAAATAAGTGAAGGAACATGGTTGAGAAACAGTAGGCTAGCTAGTAATTCGAGAGTTCTTTGTATGGAGAAGCACACTTTTGGTCTGTTATTAGTCAGACTTAAATAGCCAAAAAAATTCTCATTTTGTGTCTGAGAGATACTTCATTTTAAAAAATAATTACAAAGTGGTAAAATTCCCTAATGTTGGATGGGGTACATCCTCCAACTGTGGCTCCGCCATTGGTTAGGTCGGAGTTTTGGAAATGGTCAATGATTAAAACCTTTTTACTTAAAAAAATATTTCATATAATTATTTTAAAAAACAAAAGTAAAATGTATGTATAATAATAGACGTTTTGACTGTATCACTAAAAACTCAAATATTTGTATTACTCTCGTCATTTGGCACAAGTCAGAGCATGACCATTTAAGTAATTGTTTGTTCCATGAACTCTACGAATGCAACAAACGATAGCATTCTGTAATGACTCGGACAGATTATTCTGTATAGCCGGCACAAGGAGTGCATCACATGAAGCAAAATAAAATTTTTATGCATAAAATAATATAATACACCCACCAAAATGGACGGGCCGGACACACAAGAAGTATTATTGGTAAGCTAAAGATATCGATGTAGTTATAGACGATGCTCAATTTATAATAGAATTTGTCTTAATTTTATACTTTCCTTCTTCTCATAAGTTCAATTGTTACTTTCACTACTAAAATTTGATTCACAAAATTGCATTACGAAAAGTGACAACGTGCCTACTACGCCAATGAACCATGCTAGAGTGATTTTTATTCGGGAAAATTAGTCCCCAAGTACCTATAGTGTTCTTGAATTTTGAATTTGGTTCCTAATTTTTTTTCTTCTTTTTATTGGGTCTTTACTCTATTAGATCTGTTAATCCTTTATATATAAAACCGTTAAATAAGAACCGACGGTGTTAAAAAAAAAAATGTTAAATGTCGACTATGATATATTAAACTAATGGGTAAATGTTAAAAAGTTGGATCTCATTAATTAAACACAAGAGAGTCCATATAGGCTATGGATAGACTACTATTTTATTAACAGTTTTAATACATAAAGGACTAAAAAATCTAATAGAGTAAAGGATTAATAAAAACAATTTGGGACTTGATACAAAACTCGAAGAAAGTATAAGGGCTTAGGGATTAATTTTTCCCATTTTATTACTACGTGGCTTAACTTTCATAAATAGTCAAATGATTGGCTCTTAATTAAAACTAGCTTTGCATGATCTGATGAATTGTATATTTGCAGTGAAAGATATAAATAGCTTTGAATATTACTCCCTTCGGCCCTTTTTGTCACGGTCCTTCTAGATTATTTGCTTTATTCTTTAATATAAGTTGTTCTATAAATTATTTAAATCATTAATCTTTTAATGCAAAATGCCGTTTATCTATAATGTGGGTAAAAAGTATATTAATTCAATGACCTTCAGCGCTTGAGGGTGTTTTTGGGAGAAAGAAAGATCAAATTTAAGATATCTCTAATGAGTTTAACCAATTTTAACTAATTAATTTCTTAAGAATAACTAAATAGTAATTTCTTATATGCAAGAGGTGATTGATGGACTCAATAAAAGAGAGAACACAACACGCTTGCGAAGAATTCAGAATCTGATGATTGTTTTTATTTTGTATGATATTTTATTCAAAATCTGATCATCCTTAATTAAGTTGTCTAATGTGGTTCATATCAATGTCATTGCCACGTCACGTTAATTACTTCTTGCGGATTTTAAAAATAAAAGAAAGACAACAAAAATTAAAGGAAAAATTATAAGGTTTACCTAGACTATTGACATACATGACCTCATGTTGATATCAGGAAAATATATAAAAACAGTCTGCACACACATGAAAACATAATGTACACTTGATATAATAAAAAGTAAATAAAGTTGATTTTAATAAAATGCATACAGGTGGAAGGAACCATGCAAACTAGTCACAGCATGGGAAATACTGCTACATATAAAACATAACTTGATCGATCCGTTCATTAGCATTTAAGCATTGGGTTGAAAGAAAGCAATTATGTTATTTCGTCATAAATATGAAACTGGTATCTAGAGCTTCCTTTATTTTTGGTTGTTGGGCACAAGTGTCCTCTAAGAAGTAATCCTCTTCGAGCCATTGCCGGATATTGTGAGGGACTAATTGGTTGTGCGTCATGAGAGCTTCCAATCAAGTCTTGAATCACTTCAATGTGAATTTTGGAGCCCAAGATATGAACCCCAAAATTAGCGTCACATTACGGTGATAATTAGTTGTATTCACCTCATACACAGCATGAACATGTAGTGGCACATGGACTCAATTCTAGAAGGGAATGAAACTTTCAAAGATGTTCAGTTTAAATTTAAAATAGCATACCTTGCATAAGTACGAAATCGGACAATACATAAGGAATTTCATATCACAAATTTATAACTGAAATTTTGTAATTTAATTTGAAGTTGAAGAGGACAATGTGGTCTTTTCACATTCATGACAAATTAGAGCTTCTCATAAAAGACTTGACTATATTTTAGTAAATTTACTAGAATTATTTGTAAATAAGTCTGGTTTATTTATGTAATTTTTCTTGCCTTAATTCAATGGACCTCAAACTTGTCAAGGCTCTGACTTGAACAAGTCAGTCTAAGAACCATATTGCACCTAATTAATAGTGTTATATTTTCTATTTAGTCATCTTAGTTCTTTGGAAATGAAATGCGTGTTCTCCATAAATATTAAAAAAAAAGAAAGTCAATTTTTCATGGTTTTTTTAAAAAGTTTGAGAACGCTTAGCATAAAAGAGAATTAATGATAATATGCCAATAAATGAGTACGGGAGGGAAATTCTTCCTGAAAAATAAATATATGGGTAAAGAGTGCGTGTGCGCATACCATAGTGCACGGTTCACTATTAAATAGAACAAAATCAGGATTTATAGCATGATTAATTTAATTTTAAAAGAAATAGTATTTACGTGTGGATTTCTGAATAAGAAGATATTAAAATTTTCAAATTTATCTTGGAATTTTATAACTTGGAAATAATTCTAAATTTTTGTATACATCTATGATATAGAATTTATAAGTAGCCGCGCTAATAATATTCTTTGAGAAATGAGGCTTACGTTAATTTTCATGCATAATTTAATTAGCATAAAGATTAAGGAGGCACAGAGTCATTTATATTTTAAAATAGAAACAAATTAAATATCGGTAATTTTACGCTTGTGTGTCACTCACTCAGTCACACTCGCTTTCCCCAAACAGCATCCCTTTTTCTTGTTATTTTTCATTTTTTGTAATTTCACTAAACAAAACAAAACTAAAGATGAAAACCGAAAAAGAAAGAGTCCATATAATGAGGCTCCAAGATTTTGAGAGGAAAAAAAAAAAAAGACTCCAAGGTGGTAACTTTATTTTTTATAATGGTTACTAATTATTTCACTGCGGAGCGGATGTAAAAAAGAAAAACTTCCTTGCGATTCTTAGAAAACTTTTTTCGCACTTTACTGTCTTCATGAAGTTAAACATGTTAATCCGACAAGACGATTATACGACCTCAGGGTCTTTTTTTTTTTAAATAATTATATTACTAATAAGGCAAAGAGGTAATATTAAGATTTTGGTAATGTAGAATGGTCACACATAAGAGAGAATTGGTTCAAAACCACCAAAGCCAGGGAGGGCATGTAATACCCTAATTTTCATAACTCTTATAAACATTGTATTTTGGAGAATAATTACTAAAATACAAAGGTGAATATGTGTCTCAAAGAAATGTAATCTATTGATTATATTTTTATCCAACTTTCACTTTGGAATTAATTAACCAATGGTTAATTATCAGACTACATTTACATTTAAGGACTATTAAATGTAATATAAATAGCACATAAAATGATAATTATTTATGGCTAAAATAAGCAAGGAAATGTTATGGAAACACTTGGACAAGTTAAAGGAAATTAACAAAAACCAATGGGCAATTAAACTTACACTAATTAAAATATTTGTGTAAATCTTCAAATTAATCACGAGGCAAATTAAAAAGCATTAATTTAGGGCTGTCTTATTTTGAGAATTAAGGACGAATAAGAAGACAAGGTTAGCATAGAATGAATCACTAATGATCATAATCAATTAAAGAACCAATTACACTTTGTCAATTGTACTTAATAACATCTAAAACACTACATTAGGGATGTTAACTAAGATTAAATATTCAGCCCCTAAAGTCATGGTGAAGGACGAAATTCACATGGGAGAGAGAGTGTGGAATTATTTAATAAATCTTGATCAAAGCACATGGGATTTGAAATAAAATCTTCAAATAGTAAGTAGGATTTTTCTACATGAATGGAAGGCCAAGATTAAGTTTAATAAAGTTAAATCCAATGGTTTTTATTAATTACACAATTAAGCTAAATCCATGTGAATTTGGGAGAACCAATAGGAAGCTAGAGTCTTTATTTGTTAGACTGAAAAGAAAACACATTTCATGAGCTAAGAAGAAGGAGGGGGACGCATGGGCATTTTGGTAATTGAACAAAGCCTTGACATTTTCCTATAAATAGGAGGGCTTTCCCTCTTCATTCTTCACACCAAATCAGCTCCAAGAGGTGATTTCTAAAGAGTAGAGGGTGAGTGAGGAATAGCTTGAAGGAGTAGAAGCAAGATCAAGTAAGTTCTTGAGTTTAGTCTTTGAATTTGTAGTTAGATTATGGTTTGATCTTTGATCTTCCAAAGTAGTTTTGTTATCATGTTTTTATGGTTAAAAATGTTATTATGTCTAAAATTAGATGAAAAATGTGGTATAGCAAAGTTCTTGGAAGTTGAAGATCAAAGTAGCGAAATTCTGGTAAAATTTACGGTTAGAAGTTTTCCGGAGTCAGCAACATAGAGCCTATGATTTTATGTAGAATATGAAGTTATAAAATTATGAAATTTTTCATAGTTAAAGTAGTCATCCAGGGCTTTCCAAATATATAATTTATGAAACCTTTTGATCTCTGGTCAAGGAGATATAAATTTTTGAAGTTAAGCTATTTTTTTCTGGACGAAAATCTGGGCAGCATTGAGAAAAAATTAAACTGGGAATGATGATTTATGTTCTAGATTCTGGGAATATTTTTAATTGAAAATAGACATGTCAAGGGTCATGAGGAATTTTTCAAAACGCAAAAAGGAGTTTTGTAGAATTAATTATGATTTTTCAAAGTTGCTGAAAAATCTGCCCAGAAAATCCAGTATTTCGTTTTTAATAAAGAGTGAGGGTAAAAGTGGAATAATAAATCCACCAAGGGTAGAAATGTCAAACAAGGTGAAAATATCCTTTTTGATATTATTCTAGGAAATATGGTATTAATTACAATATCATATAAATTATGGAAAAGGAAATAATCCGACGGTAACATTATAGGATTCCTAGGGGCATAAATATTTAGGAAAATTGTGAAAATTTCTAAAAGTCAGTGAAATAATTATTTGAATAATGAGAGTATGTTATCTCTAATTAGGGTAATTTAATAAATTACAAACTTGGAGAAACTGAATAAAGATATTCAAAAAGTATTGTAATGACTATAATGCCCTCACAAATTCTAAAATACTGCAGAACACAGGGAAACAGAAATGTCAATGTTATAATAATGAGGTAATGGGACATTCTAATTAAGAAAATTATCAACTAATGATAATAAAGTGATTAAGTAATTTCTAGCTAATTACTTAAGTCTGAGCAAAAGAAATTATGAAATAATTATGTAAAACTCAAAAATTAGTGGTAATTGGCTTAAAATTAGTAAAAATATATTTACTAATTAATTGGAAATTTTGGAGAAAAATAGTTGATTTTAGGTATTTTTAAGCCTAAATACAAGAATAGACCAATTAGGTAATTTTGTGAAATTTTTGAAATAAAAATAAATAAATAAAATAAAATAATTAAATAATTAAATAATTAAATAAAAAAAAATATTAAATAAATAAATAAAAGGGGGGGCAGCCGAATTACCCCCCAAGAAAGAAAGAAAAAAAAAAAATAAAGGTGAAAAAATAAAAGAAAACTTAGTTGATAAGTTTTATTATAATAATAATAAAATTAATTAAAGTAAAAAGGGTGAATAGTAAATTAGAAATTAGGAAACGGATCCTATCTGGAGATCTAGAAATAGGAATTCCAAAGTCAAGGTAAAATATTGATCAGTGAGTTTTTACCTTTAAGTGACCTCTTCCGGAAGTTAATTCCGAGGTCGTTTGTGCATTTTCCTAATAAAACGAAATAGGGAAAATGCATATAGGTATATTTTTGGATAAGGAGAAAATAAATTCTAACTCAAGATCTAGGCATGAGTTTGAATTTATCTTGACATATTTGGAATCGGTGAATTTTTTGAAGAAGATGATGTTTCCGAAAAGCGTTTCAGTATAGGACCCGTACGCACACGTTTTCGAGGAACTTTGACTGACAGTTGGAGCCCCATATGGAATCGAAATTTAGGTTAACTTGGACATTTCTAGTAAGTGAGAACATGTCTTCAAGGTTGTAAATCCAGAATTTTGAAATTTCTCCGAAATCACGCGAATCGGGTACCGATCGGGGAAAATGGGTTTTTTTTATAACCCAAAATGCCAAACAATGCCTTATCCAAAACCCTATAAATACCCCCCCCCTCCTTCACAAATTCTCACACCACCTCTTGCTCCTCTTGGCCGAATCCTAGGGAGAGAAAGAAGAGAGAGAAGTTCTGGGCGGAAGCTCTGCCGAAGTCTTCAACGGGTAAGTCTTTCGGGCTTTAGTCTTTAGTTTTTAGTTTAGTAGTTAGATTTAGGAAGTAGGTGACAAGATTCCTACAAATGTTTTAGAGCCTTGTTTGCGTTGAAAAATATGCAGAGGTGTAAACATAGTAGGGATCGAGTCATTTGAAAAGTTGTAGTTTTTATAGCTCTTTCACAAGTAGGTGTTATAATGTTAGGATAGCCTTTAAATTTCAAGTATGATTTGGTTATCATATGGGAGGGCTATTTTAGTCATTATTTTCGAAAATCATAATTGCGTCGAAGTTCTGGCAAAATTTCGGGGCCAATTAGGGGCATAGGGGCAAAATGGTAATTTTTACCTAAAATGCACGTTATAGTGTCAAATCACTAATGAAAGTGATACTACTCTCGTAGGACGTCGAAACTCGATTTCTCTTTATTCTGTTGTCCGACGAGCATTGTTGGACGTTTCGCCGTTTTCCGTAAACGTGCCGTTTCGTCAAAAGTATCGAAGTACCATCAAACGAAGGTACGTTCGCGACGTCTTGTAATACTAACTCGATGCTTATAGTCCGCTTATATATGGTACGGATAATTTCATAAGCCATGGGTGGAACTGCATTGCGGGCCATACACAGTGACTAAGGTAATAAACTTAGATAATCACTTACAGCTTTACGGGTTATATTAAGTATAATACCGTCATGTTTTCCTAGCGCTACGGACACGACAGTACATCGTGGCACACAATTAAAGTGCGGGCGAGATAACTTTGCTTGTAGGGCGGTTGTTATTTAATGATCATACATATCATTCTTTGTAATCCTAGAAATATCTCGTTGAACATAAAGTGTTATATAAGCATGAGGTTAACTGTTACACGAGATCCGATAAACGTTGGATCTCGGCTCTTACTTTAGCATCACATCAAGGTGCGGAGAGAGAGACCTAGGACGGAGGATAAGAGTAAGCGGAGCGGACATCACACATGAAGTTGAAGACCGCATGGAGACTCGATCAAGGACGTCTAGTATCTAAACAGATAATGTATTAATCTTTATGAACAGGCAGATACGCCACTGTTATTGTTATAATCAGTTACTCAATGTTTTTAATCCACCGATGCTCTACTCTGATGTTTTAAAAAAAAAAATTTGGCTCTGAAATTGGGATGTTACACCGGGAAGTCCGGAGTCGGATTCAAAACGTCGGGCGTTTGGAATTACACGGTGAAAGGTACGTTCGCGTACTGGTAACTTTAATCGTCTATATCTTATATGCTTATATGTTATAGATGATTCATAGAGTGGCTAAGACTCGGTCTTAGGTCACAGTTTATATACATTCAGCTGTATGCGGGTTATAGTCTTGATAACGCCGTAGTCTTGATTAACTGTATTGGGTTCTAAGACACAAGTCTAGTTAAGGCTTGATTTAAGGTTGTATAGTTACTATGTCAAGAATTTTAATTATACAAGTTATTATATCACATGAATATTCCTTCGAGATTTTCAATTTAACTAGCATATGCCTGAGCATTTTATACCAGTTACTCATTGTCCAAACGTTAGCACATGCTTTCCGTTTTCGTATTACTCTGATGTAGCACCTCAAACTCCGTTGATTTTCCTAAAACTACGTGTCAACGGACACAATAAACGGTATGGAATTTGGGGAGTTACAGGGCATAGGTTAACGTCGGCAGAGAGATGATGGGGCATTTTGTCTTGAGCCAGCCACTGGTTCACTGGAAATTTTACATTTTTAGATACACTGCCGCTGACGGTGATTTCGACGTAATCCAAGTACCACCCTGGCTTGTACCCTGAACCGTTGGAGGTGATAGTGATGGCGCAAACATTGACGCAAGTGGCCTTGCCGCTAAAGACGTCGAGGTTGCCCCGCTCGAAGTATTCGTGACCGGGTCCCATTATCCCCCAACCTTCTAGGTTGTTGACGGTAAAGCTATTTCAGTTAGACGCTATTGACTTGAGGCTGATCATGGAGTCCGTTCCTGCACTACGGCAATCTCCTGTCTTAACTCTCACAACATATTGGCAGTGCTGCTGGTCCATATTAAACTTTTAGATAAAGATATATATTTAGTTTAAGCTAATTTGATAAAATCTACCTCAAGGTTATATACTCTCAATTCCTTGTCCAATTAATTGACGTGGGACTCTTAATATATTCTAATAATGCATGCAGTGTCATATACACACACAAAATAAGTAGAAGAGAAAAGTTCACAAGAGAGCAATTACTTATAGAATTAGCCATTGTAGCGAAGCTCATGAGTAGTGAGATTAGAAACGCAAGACAAGAGAATTCAACTCTAAGTGCCATTATTGTTTAATTTGTGATGCTCCTGATCGATGCTGAGAAAACCTATATGCATGCCTTTATTTATAGGGCGACGTAAATGGTGATAAGGGTATAACATTATTGGTTTCTTTTTTTAATAATGCCACATAGCAAATTAAGTTAGCTTTAATTTTCTGTTTTTTATACAAAAGTTATAATGCGCCCTCCAAAATGGACGAGACATATAAAATCCTGGACAGAATTAAATCACAATTTACAATGATGGACATAACTTATAACATGAATAAATTTGGGTTCTCTCATTTTTCTCTTTCTTTCTTTTCTTCTTAGAATCTTTTCTCAACTATTAAACTAAAAAAATAGATGTTTCAGATTCAGTATTTTATAAAGTTATTATTTTAAACATATGTAAATAAATTTTAATCATTAAAATCTGATCTACACAATTCATAACGCATTACAAAAAAATTAAAAAAAAAAATTAAAAAATACTATAGTAAAAGGCTTATAAAATATTAAATCGAAAACATTATTTTTTAATCTAAAGGTTGAGATGAGATTCTAAAAAGAAAGAGTAAAAGGATTTTGAAAGTATGCTTTTCCGTATATATTAGCTTTGATGCTAAATATAAAGTAAAAGGGGCTTATTTTGGTCTTTAATATCCGTATAATACCTTAATCAACTTTGTCTCCCTGTATAAAAAAAAAAACTGTCTCCGGATTTTCCCCAAAAGTGTGATCCTATAGATTGCACATGAGGCACCAATTAGAAGCAACTTTTGGTTCCAAATATAACGCACCAACCTTTCATTAATTACTTTTTTCCCACTTTACCCTTGTTATTAATTGAGGTTCAAAGTTGAAAAAACTAAATCACATAATTTAAATAGGGCAAAGTTGAAAATGTTTTATTAATTTAAGGCAAATTTAATGACTTAACTACATTTTCTCAATTTACAAGAATTAGTATTTGGTGTCTTATAATAAAAATCAGAAGTAGATCATGTTGTTTGTAATAGTTTTACCGTTAGATGCATATGAACAATAATGTTAATCCTTAAACAATTATGATGTACCACACGCCCATATAATGATGTGCTACAATTTGGCAAACGGATTATGTATAATTTATGAAATGATTTGCCCTAATTGAGTTAGCTCATATTTTATTTCCACTGACAATATTTTACAAAAATGACTTAATGACAACGTTCTACACACTTCCTCCTGCTAAGAGATTTGTCAGAGTGCATGTCCTTGGCTGCCTTTTCTTTCTTTAGTCAAGTACTGCAGATCATCCTACCCAAGGGCTTTTTGACCAAAATGAATTTTTTAAAAAAAAATTTACCTAATTAATTTAGATTGGAAACATTTTACCAAAATAATGCAGTTGGTGGCGCAAGAAAAGGTCACGCCACTTGTAGCGTAAAAAAGATTCACGCCACTGACACAAACTGACAAATTTTGTGTCAGTGGCGTGAAATTTCTTCACGCCACTTAAGTGGCGTGAAATCAATATTGATTGATTTCATACACCACTTAAGTGGCGTAAGTGGCGTGAAGAAACGCCACTGACACAAAATTTGTCAGTTTGTGTCAGTGGTGTGAATATTTTTTACACCACTTGTGGCGTGACCTTTCCTTACGCCACCAACTGCATTACTTTGGTAAAATGTTCCCAATCTGCTTTAATTAGATAAAAAAAAAATTCAAAAAAATTTATTTTGGCCAATGTCCCCCTACCCAAGTGGACCATGTTGTACATAATAATCTTATTATTATATGCGAATTAGCATTAAATATGATCATTAGATAATTATGTTTAGTACCTTATTAAAATCAGCTTTTTTTTTTGTTCAAAAGCTATTTATATTATTACTGTAAACCAATCCAATACGTGAAAACAAACTGAAGATGAAATACAAACAAAACCAAATCAAAAACAACAAAATAAGCTAAATACAAGAACAACCAATCACCGTACATTAAAGATTTAAGAGTAGAAGTATAAGCATGGACATAACCGGCTCCTCGATATCAAAGGTTAGAAGTGACGTGAAAGAAAGTGTTGGTTGTAAAACCCACCCTAATGGGCACACCTCCTTATAAGCGTTAGCTGCAATTAGAGCAGCTGCACAGATACCCCATCTTGGAGTAAAGATCAAAGAAAACCCAACCTCAGAAAGAAGAAAACCCATGATATCCTGCAAAACACTTCTGCTCCTCCGATCAAGCAAATATGGTGACCTCGACCACATACCGAACAACACCTCTTGAAATCTTCCCCCAAGAACGCAGATCCAAGCCACCAGGTGATAGTCAAATCTAATAACGTTCAAACAACCATCCAACCAAGAGGATTTATACTCAGATCTCACAGATCTGTTTATTTCCTGAGAAAACAAGAACACCACCACAAAACCCAACATCACAAAAAAAGAAAAAAAAAGACAGATAGCTCTCACCACAAAACCCATGAAGATAGAGAGAGAAGAAACATTTGAAAAATAATCAATCATAATGAGGGCAAAGTTGAAAATTTACCTCCATAATCATTAAGTTAACTATCTCTCCTTGCTATGCGAGATTTGATCAATATAGATTTATAAATAGGATTAGAGTGGTATATGAACTACATTAATTGTAATCCTTATATAATTATGATGTACTACACCCCAATATAATGATGTACTGCAATTTGGCAAAAAATTCTGTGCATTTTATAAAACGATTTTTCCTAATTTATTAATTCACGCCTCTCATAATTAAGTTAGCTCATATTTTATTTCCACTGATAATGTTTTACAAAAATGAATTAATGACAACGTTCTACACAACTTCCTTCTGCGAAGAGATTTGCCAGAGTGCTTGTCCTTGGCTGCCCTTTCTTTAGTCTCGTACTGCATATCATCCTAGACAAGTGGACCATGTTGTTAATAATCTTAAGCAAATTAGCATTAATTATGATCATTAAATATTTATGGTTAGCACCTTATTAAAATTAGCTTTGAATATGTACGATCTGATCCGTAGTACGTAATGCAATAATTTGCTCTAAATAGTAATAGCGCTTAATCCAATTTAATTAAAACGCCTGGTTTCAATGAATCTCGCTGCATGATATATTACATGTATTTTTTTATTTATTATTATTGGTTCTTTCTGTAATCTCTATATATAAGTGAAACTAGGAGGGCGTGACATGGATCAACCAATATTTCAAAAATTATATATATGTTGGCGTACGCCTCCAGAAAATTGTTCAAACTTTAATCAATTTGCTATTTCAAAAAGTTAATTGCTCAAATAGCATTATACTAGGGGGTGATATCCCTTCCACTAGTAAAAACACTTGTTGATCAATATTTTTATTTTAATCCATTTTTATTTTTATTTTTTGATACACCAATCCATTTTTATTAGCTATATCACCCCTTAAAATGTCTCCTTCACATTAATGACTATATTTATTTATATGGAACAAAATATCATCTCGGTACGTGGTTTTGAAAAATTCAAAGAACTCAGATATACGTCTTCATTCAATTGATGAGGATAAATTAATAATGGCGACAGCAACGAGAGTTGATGCCTGCGTTAACTTTATCTGTCCTTAAATATTAAAAACTGTCATATTCAAATGATAAGGTCCCAAAACATTTTTAATTGTACATTGTGGATAAGGATCGTAAATTATATTTACTAAATTGCAAATAAAAGGAGTATTCTGATCTCTGGGTTTTATGTGAAGCCCTCTGGTTGGTACAGCAACATTATAATCTTTTTTATATAAATTTTGCTGTCTTACTATATTTCTAGTTGCTAAAAGTTCTGCTGCGAATCTCCAGTGGTCTCTCTTAATAATTTCAGTAGTAGTTAAAGTATATTTTGATGTTGAGGTTTTGATATTTTGATTATTAAACTAATTTTTTTTAATACAATCAAAGTATTGATATTGACTACTTCATTAGGTTTTTGGATATTTTTCAATTTACAGATTTTAAATTTAAGATTAATAGCATTAAAGTACACGATCATCACTTAATTTTACATAGTCATTACTTGAGTTTGTTGTGTAACCGTCTTCTGTTAGTAACATTAACGGTGTTAGAATTATAGGATCAAAAGCATACTTTATAAAGTTAATGCATCAAAAGTATACCTCACATAAATTTAAAGGACTAAAATTATATGACAAATCCCTATTTTATTATATATTTTCATACTTTATTAGAGGATTTTGTCATAATAATTGAGTTTAAAATGCACTCATTGTTGTTAATTGAGATAAAGAGTAAATGCATAGAATCAAAACAAAAAATGGCAAAATTTTCATAATTATTGTAATTATTTTTAATCATTGATTTTTAAGAAGATTTGATGTTGGTTTAATTGTTTTTAATTGTAGATGCTTGAAAAATAAGATTAAATATGAAAATAGCAGCTTGGGACTCAAATTTCAGAAATGATATTTTGATATCACGAATTTCAAAAATTCAAATTTAGTCCAATCGAAACTGCAGCGTTTTGCCAAGTGAATTAGGTCTGAAAATATTACCGCACCAACGAGTAGAACAACAAGGAGCAACCGCGACAAAAACCAGAACCTCGAGTCTCTGCCCTCGATCTCCGTTGCTCTCTTGGCTGCACCACTTCCATTCACCATCGTCGGTCACTTCATCCGCCACCACCATATGACCGCCACTGCCATCATGTTCTTCCGTTTTCTTTATCACTGAAACCATCATCTCTTTGGTGTTTCCATCCTTCTTCCACCGTTCATCCATGATTTTTATGGTGTTGGACTGGTTTGTATTGATGTATTTTGAAGAATAGTTGTAGCTTTAATTTCTATGCATTTCCTGGGTCAGTGATGTGTGGAGATTATTGTGAATATTTAGTGATAATTCAAGGTGGCGTGGTTATTGGATTTCATGTGTTGAATGCATTTCTTGGTTCTTTGAATTGAGTTTCGGTTAGAGGAATAAGACCTTACCCTGTGTGGAAGTGTCTTATTAATCTAACTCAAGCGCTAGTTCAAAAGGTCATTCGAGCAAATTTTAATTAAACTAGCTAACTCTCATATTATTTGAAGCAAGGAAATTAAATCCATAACTCATTTGCCAAAGAAATACACATTTCATCATTATCTCATCATTCAGTCACTCATTTTCACCATCCATTTCCCTCTCTATAAAAAGAAAAAAAATCAAAAATAGTAGTTTAGGTTGCCTTTAAATCATTTTTGCAAAGTAGTTGTATAAAGAAAACCTCAAACTTTCTCAGGTCAATTTCATGTTTTTATCGCTTAGCTTAGGAATTCAAATAAGAGCTTCTCAAAGTGAAACGATCCAAGTTGACAAACTTTACGTCACACACAACACACCAGCAAATGCCAGATACATATATTTCTACCTCAAGCTTATTCATAGTTATAGTTTATAAATAAGCTGATAGAGGTGATAATTATTTTACTGAAAAAAGACGCATGACAAACAGTAAGGAACACACAAGACACCAACAAAGATTTGGTCACACGGAAGAGAGAGTGGACTTCGAAATGATGCGCCAGGAGCATAAGTCGACGGTGGCAGAGAGTTTATAGGGTGGTTCACTAAGAGCTAGCCATTGGTTCGCCGGAAACGATATCTTCTTGGATATGCTGCCACTGAGAGTGACTTCCACGTAATCCAAGTACCACCCTGACTTGTACCCTGAGTTGTCCGAGGTGACAGTGATGGCGCAAACATCGACGCAAGCGGCAGTACGGCTGAAGATGTCGCGGTTTCCCCGCTCGAAGTAGTCATGACCTGAAGCCATTATGCCCCATTCTTCGATGTTCTTGACCGTAAGGCTATCGCCGGAATTTGAGTTAAATAACTTGAGGCTAATTTTGGAGTTCGTTCCTGCACCACTCCGATCTCCTGTCTGAATTGCCACAAGGTAGTGGCATTGATCCTGCTAGCATGCACACACACACACACAAAAGCACGTACAAAACTAAGTAGAAGGAAAAGCTCATTGAAAATAATAATAATGGACCAACATCAGAGAGCAATTACTTACAACTGTAGCCATTGAAGCGAAGCTGATAAGTGAGAGAAGAAAAACAACACAAGACAATGCAACAACTCTAAGAGCCATTTGTTTATTTTAGTTTGTGACGATGAGGAAACAGCCTATAAGTATGCCTTTATATAGGGCGAGATGCAAGGTGATAACGTGGGATGTGTCAACCTAGTTACGTTCTGATAACTTTGTTTGTACACATGTCCTGCCTGCTG
Source organism: Acacia pycnantha (assembly GCA_025563575.1). Lineage (NCBI taxonomy): Eukaryota > Viridiplantae > Streptophyta > Magnoliopsida > Fabales > Fabaceae > Acacia > Acacia pycnantha. The sequence continues at coordinate 252,396 of JAMWYP010000270.1, forward strand.
CAAGGTGATAACGTGGGATGCGTCAACCTAGTTTCGTTCTGATAAAGCGCGTTGTTTGTACAGATGTCCTGCATGCATGCATGGCAGCCCCATTATATTTCGATCCATATTCAAAATCATATGCAATCATCGAAAGAAATGTCTTAGTCAAGAAGATAGACAGGTTTCTCCAATTACTGTGATTAGCAGGGAGAGTTAATCAGATATGGATGATATACATTTGAGTTTTGTAATACCGATTTTATTATCTGGAATATTATAAATAAATTGGATATTTCTGATAAGTGAGGTTTTGATCTCCAGACTTATGTAAATATAGTCTATTTTTCTAAGTTGAATTCTGTAGGAAATTAGAGAATTTAAGGGCCAAAGTGCCAAAATGACGAAAATGCCCCTATGGGACATAAAGGACTTAGAAAAAAATATGAAAAATCCTAAAAGGCAGTGAAATGACTAAGTGAATTATGAGAGTATATTATCTCTAATTATGGTAATTTAATAAATTATGAACTTGGAGAAAATTAAGAAGGAATATTCAAAAAGTATTGAAATGACTAAAATACCCTCATAAATTCCAATATAATGAAGGAGATATGAAAACAAAGATATCAGTGTAAGAGTTATGAGGAAATAAGGTATTCTAATTAAGAAAATTATCAACAAGTGATAATAAAGTAATTAGGTAATTATTGGCTAATTACTTAAGCATAAGAAAGGGAAATTTATGAATAATTATATAAAAGAATGGACCAATTAGGTAATTTTGTGGAATTTTTGGGAAAAATTAAATAAGTAAATAATTAATTAATTAATTAAATAAAAAATAAAAATAAATATTTATTTTAAAATAATTAGGGCCAGCCGAATTGCCCAAGAAGAAAGAAAATTTTTGAAGATAAGATCAAAAAAATAAAATCTAGATATTTATATTATTATATAATATAATTAAATATAGTGAATAGTAATCAAATAAATAGGAAACGGATCCTATCTAGAGATCTAGGAATGGGATTTCCAAAGTCAAGGTAAAATATTGATCAGTGGGTTTTTATCTTAGTTAGGCTTTTCACGAAGTTAATTTCAAGCCGATTGTGCATTTTCCTAATAAAACGAAATAGGGAAAAATGCAGATAGGCACATTTTGGATCTGAAGAAAATAAATTCTAACTCAACATCTAGAAATGAGTTTGAAATTATCTGGACATATTTGGAATCAGTGAATTTTTGTCCAGAAGTTGATGATTCCAGAAATGCGTTCTGTAACCGGGCACGCATTACGAGGAACTTCAGACTGACTGTTGGAGCCCTATATGGAATCAAAATTTAGGTTAACTTGGACATTTCTACTAAGTGAGAATATGTCTTCAAAGTTGTAAATCCAGAATTTTGAGATTTTTCCGAAATTACGCGAATCGGGTGCCGATCCGAAATCCTACACCAATTCTTATAAATACCCCCCCTCTTCTTCATTTTCTCACATTTGAAGCAAGAACCGAAAATCTAGAGTGAGAAAGTAGAGAGAGGTGCTCTGGGAAATTCTGCAGCGAAGCTCTGGGTAAGTTTTCCAGTACCGAGCTTTTAGTTTCCGTAGTTCTTTCGGTAGTTTTAGTAGAAGCATTAGTTAGATCTAGGAAGTAGGAGATGAGATTCCTAATCTTGTTTTTAAGCCTCATTGCATTGAAAGATGCCTGACGAGGTAAAAACATAGTAGGGATTGAGTCTCACGAAAGTTGAAAGTTAAAATAGTGAGCTTTAAGCTTTCGTAGTTCTTTCAACAGTTAGAGTATCTTGCTAGTATAGCCTTTAATTTTTCAAGCATGATTGGGTATCATATGATAGGGCTATATTAGTTTAAAATTTCGAAAATTATCATTGGGTCGAAGTTCTGGCAAAATTTTGGAAAATCGGAGCCAAAGTAACGAAGTGCTGGCGAAATTCCGCCGAGTAGGGGTATAGGGGCAAAATGGTAATTTTTACCTAAAATGCCTGTTGTGATGTCAAATCACTAATAAAAGTGATATTACTCTTATAGGACATCAGAAACTCTGATCTGCTGCCGTTACGCTGTCCGACGTGCCGTTGTCGGACGTTTCGCTGTTTTTCGTAAAACGTGCCGTTTCCGCCAGAATTGCCGACGTTCGTCAACGGAGGTACGTTCGCGTACTGTAACACTAGCTCTGTTGATTATTGAATGATTATATGTGATAATATGTTATGTGAATAGTTTGGTGTCTATGTGGGTGTGCCAATTAGTCGCCGTAAAGTCGGTGAGGCCCCATGATAGACACTTACTCAGCCATTCTATTCGGTGCTATATGCACCGTGTCTATGGAATCGTACATAGATACACCGTGTCTAAGGAATCGTACTTAGATACACTGCGTCTATGGAACCGTAGTTAGATGCACGGTGACTATGGGCCGTACTTAGATCACTGATTACTGACTTTATTCGGGTTATAGACATAATAATGCCGATATGTTTTCCTAGCGGCGAGGACACGACCGTACATCGTGGCACGGGTGAATGGTGCGAGACGGACTTAACGTTACATGTTAGTGTAGTTGTTATTAAATGATCATGTCTGGCTTGATCAATGTTGTAAAATTTGAAATACTGTCGTACATATCTTGTTTATAAGCATGAGGTTAGCAGATTTACACGAGATCCAATGTGGTGAATTGGATCTCGGCTATAGCTCGTGGTCCGAAGGACCGAGGCCGAGGAGAGAAGCAAGCGGCCACGTAGATCGAGGACAAAGGTAGGGAGCTATCATGAAGACCAGATGGAGACGCTTTAGCTTTGTTGTACTCACGTTAGATGTAAACACTCGGAGGAATGTACGGCCTTACGAACGCCGAGATACACTGTTATCAATGTTATCCAGTTAATCCTTATTATGAAAAAAAAATTATGTCGCTCAAAACTCTGATCAAAACGCTATAAAAACAGTTGTGAAAACCGGGGTGTTACAAGTTTTCTTAAAACTGATAAAATTTTAAATAAAAATCATTTTTAAAATTAATTTGCTACACCCATCAAAATAATTTTTTGAGATAATATAAACTTTTAAGAATATTAAATATGGACTGTCCTGATTAAATTTGGATAGTACATGTTTGATTAGCGATCTCCATTAAAAGAAAAAGGACTTAGCAGGAAACCGGGTCAAAGATAGATCGGCTCAAGAGAGTTAAACAAAACAAAAGATAGAGAATTATTTATGTGCGACAAAATTTCACCTCACTGTCAGGATAAGCAGCGCAGGAGAACTAGAGAAGCCTAGCTCAAATCAGACAAGGTGACAAAACTTGGAAACAAGTGCATGCATATAGTTCACAAAATACTATACGGAACGGATTATATATATATAGGGGAGAATCACACACAGGTCCCAAGGATGACAAAAAAATACAATGAGGTCCCAACAAGAATTCACATTACACAAAAGTCCCTAGGGACTTCTGTGTAATTATATGTGAATGTAAAATGACCATTATGGACAAAAGAAATTTACAACAGACAAAGTATAAATTTACAACAGACAAAGTATAGATTTACAACAAATTTTAAAACCATCGTTTTTTTCCATTTTGACTTCTAGAGGCTATTTACAACACACAAAGTATAAATTTACAACTGAAAAAGTATAGATTTACAACAAATTTTAAAACCATCGTTTTTTTCCATTTTGACTTCCAGAGGCTATTAACAACACACAAAGTATAAATTAACAACTGAAAAAGTAAATATTTACAACAAAGTTTAAAAATCAGAGTTTTTCAATTTTTTGACTTCCAGAGGCGATTAACAACACACAAAGTATAAATTAACAACTGAAAAAGTAAACATTTACAACAAAGTTTAAAAATCAGAATTTTTCCATTTTTTTACTTTTTAAAAAGTTGTTAATCCCTTTTCGTATTTTGATACGAATGACTTTGTTAATCCCTTTTCGTATTTTGATGGGTGGGGAAGAAGTTGTAATTATAGCATACACCTAGGGCAAGTGACTTCATGTAACCCTTTTTGTATTTTGATGGGTGGGAAAGAAGTTGTAATTATAGCATACACAAGGAAGTCAAATTATATGATATTAAGTTCAATGAGTAGGTGCAAATAGCCACTTACTCATACAACTTAATACTTTGAAATTATATATGAAATTATATTGCTGTCAAAATTCTCAAAAGTTGTTGTGAATTTATGCTTTTTCAGTTGTTAATTTATACTTTGTGTGTTGTTAATCGCCTCTGGAAGTCAAAAATGGAAAAACTATGATTTTAAACTTTATTGTAAATCTATACTTTTTCAGTTGTTAATTTATACTTTATTTGTTGTTAATCGCCTCTGAAGTCAAAAATGGAAAAATTCTGATTTTTAAACTTTGTTGTAAATATTTACTTTTCGATTGTTAATTTATACTTTGTGTGTTGTTAATCACCTCTGGAAGTCAAAAAATTGAAAAACTCTGATTTTTAAACTTTGTTGTAAATCTTTACTTTTTCAGTTGTTAATTTATACTTTGTGTGTTGTTAATCGCCTCTGGAAGTCAAACTCAGATGGTTGGGAGAGAAAGTGAAACTCGGATGGTTGGGAGAGAAAGTGAAAGTCCGAACAATCTTGATCGTTGCCATTGTTTGATCTCTCAGAAATCGCAAGCACTCACACTTGTTAGGTTCTTCGGATGGCTTTGCGAGAAAAATTAACCACTTTCCATCTCCAAGAGACACGAGATCGATTACACATGACAATCGGATTACTCGCCGAATCGAGAATTTGCGACAAAACACGTTATGCAAGTCTCCTCGGTTTGTTTGCCTCCGCCAAACCGAGCACCCTCTGTTCTTGGAAGCACAACGCAGTACAAAATATTTCTCAAACTCTCCCTCTCTCTCACTCACGGTGGAAGCGTCTCGCCGGCGACGGTGGTGGATGAGGAAGCCGCCGGCGAGATGGCCGGTCCAGAGAGGAAGAAGAAGAAGGTCCCGATCGAGAGTCTCCAAGGCCTCGTTCGTTCGTCCGCTCAGTTTTTCTCCAGGAGAGAGAGAAGAAAAAGGGGGAGAGGAGAGAGGAGAGAGGGAAGGTCAACCAGGTCATTTTACATTCACAAATAATTACAACTAGGTCCCTTGGGACTTCAGTGTAATTTCATGATTTCAAGGGACCTAATTGTAATTATCTCTACTCCTTGGGACCTGTGTGTAATTCTCCCTATATAAAAGTTTAGTTTACTTTATTTTTAAGGGTTAATGGCCAATTTTACCCTAGAAGTATATTGGGAAGTAATTTTGCCCAAGAAGTATTTAAATTTGAAGCAATTTTGTCTTGACCTTTATCCCAATTAAGTTTGATAATTAATTGACTAAATATGTTGAATTGACAGTCACATGTCATCTACATCATTTTTGTTAGGGTAAAAATTTGCCCCAGAAGTTTCTAAATTGTAGCAATGTTGCCCTGACAGTCATCTAGGTTAAGTTTGACTGTTAGTTGACCCACTATGTTAAGTTAGCAACGTGATTTGGAGATATAAGCATATTTTTTTAAAATATTTTTAAATATTTTATTTATTTAGATTTAAATTATATGTTGCTTTCTGAGATGTTTTTTGCACCCAGTATCTCAAATTAATTAATTTCCAGTTGTGCATTTGTCTGTAACACCAATATTATGAAAATTAATTACTTTGAGATACTAGGTGCAAAAAACATCTTAGAAAGCAGAATATAATTTAAATCTAAATAAATACAATATATATATATATATATATAAATATATATATATATATATATATATATATATATATATATATATATATATATATAAAATATGCTTATACCTCTAATTAGAGGTATTAGCACCTAACTCTAAGCACATAATATGGACTCCAACCTTAGTCACCTTGAGGTCAAATCACAATTTTTTCGCAAATTAAAATGCAATATAGTGCAAATAACTCGGGATCGTTCTCCTATCAATGAATATTTTTATTTTGAATTCCCTAGGTTGAACTAAGTGCTAAAAATATGGCTAGAAATGGGGTTTTGAAATTAATTTTCTCTAAATTAAAATTCATCAAAATAATTTTATTTCTACTCTTTTTGGTATTTTTAGAAAATAATGAAGAAATGTTTAAATTGAAAGTGAAGATATGAATGATGCATGGATACTCTTGGTAATGAAGAAAGTGGCTATCCTTGCTAAAAAAGTCATGGGAGTTAAAATTTTATTAAGTCTCGAGCAACCTCAAGATAACATTTTGAGTCCAATATTCTCAATTAATAGTAGTTCATACAAATATAGATAACTACTACATCTTGAGATATTGTTTAAAATCACTTAATGTGTAATTAAAATTTGAGTGATGCAAATTGGAAAGATGTTTGGAAAATGAGATTATGTTCCATAGTTTTGGAACCCTTTTGGGGAGGGGATTTTGGTAACCAAATCGAGAACGAGTTTGTTAAAGGTTTTTATATTAATAATATTAATAAATTATTATGAGTTGAACTTGATTTTGAAACTGTATGTTATCGATCTTGGTTTGCATGTATATTTATGTATAACCAATGGTTACAAAAATCTTTGAATGTTATGGTTATTATATTTATTTTTTAAGAGATTAGTAGGAAGTAAGGGAAGACACCTATGGAGTGAGTCTTGAAGACTCTTTTGTACTCCTATACTCATGTTATGTTATTTATATTTGTCATGATCATAAGACTTCCGTATTTATTAACTCTGAAATATTTTAGAAATTTCTTTCGACACTGAAATTATTTTGTAAATATTTTTGGGAAATTAAATTGTCCCTGTAAAAATGGGTTTTTGTTGATTGGCAATATATTCAAATACTTTGGTTAAGTATTTGGTTGTTGAAAATTGGGGTGTTACACTTAAGGTGTAGTTAGCATAGATCTCATTAAAGGAGCCTAGATCTTCATATAATTATTTGAAATAATTGGTAGACAATTGATGAATGTATTCTTGATCTTTCAATCCAATGACCAGATTCATTTTGTATCTAAACTATCTGCTTTTTCATTCTGCGTGACGAGGAACAACTATGGAAATACTTTTTATTATGCTCCCCTTGCAACAACCAATTTTGCCGAGACTTCTGTGCCCATAGAATTTCTTCACAATCATACCAAAATTCAGGAGAAGATTCGAGAGAAGAAAATTGATGTTCTTCCTCAGAAGATAAAGCATCCTTGCTATGCCAAAACTGAAGAAATCAAGCCAACTGACAATTTATTCTAGCTTAAAAGAGACTTTGGAATACATTTAAGTCAAACAGTATTCTTGAATGCCCATGAACCATGTATTTCCCTAGATCACTCCTTGAGAACAATGTCTTGACATTGTTGGAAGGAGAACCATAAGTTTTCAAACCGGAATGGCTTAACCCCTTTTCTCACATAATGGGGTTGAAATAATAAAGGGGAGTGATCCGAAGCAGCTATCAGTAAAACTTAAAGCGATGATGAAGAAAAGACTTGCATCCACTTGGAAATAATATTACACACTTAAACAATTAAGAGAGTATATGCATCACACACACACACACACACACACACACACATATATATATATATATATATATATATATATAATTTGGAAAATTCAAAGTACCCAAATTTATATATTTATTCGATGGGTGAACCCCAAATTTAAATTTAGATGGAACAACATCTTGGTAGGCCGGCGTAGAGATATACACTTAGAGATTCACTCCTTTAATAGCATCATCATAAGGATTAGAAACCTTATTAAGAGAGATTATAACGTTTCTATTGACTACTCATTCACAAAAGCGGACACGTGTGATTTGGCTGGCCCATAAAGCGTCTCAGCATAGCCAAAAGCGAATAATAACTTGAACCAATTAATATATACTCCTTTATAAATAAAACATCATATGTGAAGTTAAAAAGACTATAATGCAGACCACAAAACTACCTTCCAGTGTGTGCCATCGTCTGGAAAGATATATCAGAAAATTTGTATGGGGCAGCACAGATACTGAACGTAAACTTAGCCTGGTAAAGTGGGAAGATATGTGCAAACCATACAAAGCTGGTGGGTGTGGGTTTAAGAAGCTTGAGCGCCAGAACCAAGCATTCCTGATGAAAGTGGGTTTCGCGTTAAGGTCAAGGCCTGATTTGCTTTGGGTTCAAGTTCTGCGGCACAAATATGGTTGGGATGAGTATAAAGGGCCCTTCCGACGAAACCATCAGTGTTCTTACCTTTGGAGACACCTACGTCCCGGATGTGGGACCCCTTAGGTTTTTGGCTTTTCGGGAAATGACGGAGGAGGAAGCTGCATGTCCCATGAAACGTTATGTTCATCCTAATGGCACTTGGGATTGGGATTTATTCAAAGAGGATTTACCTAGTCAGATTCTCTCACTCATATCTGGCTGTAAACCACCGAGGGTGGACGTTGGGACCGATCTGTGTTTTTGGGGCCATTCAGCAGATGGTAATTTCTCAGTTGCTTCAGCATATGAAATGCTTGGTGATGTTGAGGCTATCGACTCCCCCAAACTCTGGGATGTGATTTGGAAGTGGGATGGTCCGCAACGGGTTCGGGTATTTCTTTGGCTGGTGGCTAGCAAAACCTCCTCACCAACTCTGAACGTAAAAGACGACACTTGGTGAACAATGATGTTTGCGTGCGGTGTGGACAAGCAGGGGAGGATACGGACCATGTATTGCGGTATTGCAGCTTTGCTAAGCAAGTCTGGACACAGGTGCTTAGGGGTCATACCTCTCGGCATAGTCCCCATCTGCCTCTTCGGAGCTAGTTGATGTTGAACTTAAGCGATCACAGTCGGGGCGTTGGTGGTGTGCGCTGGTCCAGTGTGTTCGGCCTGACCTGTTGGAAGATTGGGAGGCCCGAAACAAAGCTATTTTTCAAAACAAGCAGACCCCACCGAGTGCCATTGCCAGGGAAGTGTTCATCCTTGGAGGGATTAACGAGACCATTGCGAAACGATTCGAGAGGCACAAGGTGGTGGGAAAGGCAAGCAAGAACAGTTATATCTTGGCCTAAGCCCGCCCACCGCGGTCTCACTGAACTGTGATGGAGCCTGGAAGACAGGTACAAGGTGTGCTGGAGCTGGGAGTATAATCCGGGATCATGAGGGTCGGTGGTTGACTGGATGCTGTAGAAACATCGGAGCTTGCTCGTCCCTTCAGGCGGAGTTGTGGGCATTAATGGATGGTCTAGATTTGGCTTGGGACTCAGGTTTCAGAGAAGTGGTGGTCCATATTGATTGTTTAACGGGGTTGAAATTAGTGCAATGTATGGAGGATAGACCAAATGGTCGCATGAGCTTACTTAGAAGGATCCAGCATTTGTTGAAGCAGATTGGAGGATTACGATATCACACGTGTATCGTGAAGGTAATCGGTGTGCGGACTTTCGGCTGCATATGCGTTGGAGCTGGGTGTGGGTTTTCACGAATTCTGAGCCACCAGATGGTATGCAGGGCCTCCTTTGTGAGGATGCTATGGGTATAGGCCGAGTGCGTCTCGTTTGTACGGCTTCCTGATTAGTTTCTAATCAGTCCATTGTCAAACAAAAAAAAAAAAAAAAGACTATAATGTGCATTTTTGCCTTTACATATTATCTTTTTACGGACTTTATGCATACAACGAATTTAGGACCTCTTGTTTAGGATGTTTTGTGGCTCCAATAGGATATTATGGATAGAGCATGGTGGAACCTGGAGCTTTGATATTCCTCGGGAATGCCCTAGCAATGATATTGCTGTTGTGTTGATAAATATATTGAAGGAAACAGGTAGATATTCCAAATGAGTAATTAATATTTTGTAGGCCTCTTGGAATTAATATTACATCTCAATCGTTAAATGTTTAGTCCAAAAATAAAGATAGAAACCAAAAGCTTTGAGGTTTTCTCTTTAAAGTAAATTGGGGACACTTGTTCTAAATTTATGCTATATTTGGATGAAGAGAAAAGTGAGGAAAAAATAGGGGGAGGGAATACGTAAAAAAATATACTATTTTTTGGGAGTTTTCTCTTCTAGTTTTCTTTCCCCCTAATTTTCTCTCCATCGAAACACAGGGTTAAGTTCAATAACTGCTATATGTTTTTTTTGGTGGTTTTGTTGCTTTGGGAGTTTCCTTGAAAATTTTCAAAAGACTCAGAACGATACTTCTTTTGTTGTGCTAATTATGCTTTTGCTAAAGCCGTGGACTTAATCATGTTACATGCTTCAAACTTACGTGTATGATAGTTAATTAGCAAAAAGAAGGAAAAAAAAAAACAATTTTATGATAATATGAAAGTTATCTCACAGTGTCATAGTACTTCAAAATAACCATATCTTTTATGAACTTATTGTAGTGGAGAGGGTGAAGGTGAAGGAATGTGGTTGTTTTCTGTTTGGTCGATTGGGAATTGCAAAAGAAAGAGTCCATGTATAGTAAACACACATGTATATTACGTAATAACACATAACACATTACAGTGCACCAAACAATAACCCAATACGGTATTAATTATTACCTCAGGGCCTATTTTTATTTATATATTATGAATAAGCTGAGAGAGGTACTACTCTAATCCTATTTATAACTCAAAATTAACTAAGTCTCACATACCAAGGAGAGTTAGCTAATTCATTAATTATGGGGTAAAATTTTACCCTTATCTATGATTGGGTTCAAAAGTAAACACAAATAAATTAATATTTTTTTGTTTATTGCAATTAATAGGGGCAAGAAAGTAAAAAAAAAAAAGGCATTTATTATTCTGAAATTGTACTTATAACAAAGACTTATAAATAGGACCATAGTGCTAAACTCTATTTAATATATTAAGATGAGACTCCAAACATAGGGCACGTGACATGCAACATACCATCAAAAGCCCCCTACACACACGTGTCTGTGTGTGTGTTACCACCTCACTCATAAGAGAGAGTGGGCTTCGAATTAAAGAAGCGGCGGCATTTGTAGACGTGGGTTATTTGTCTAGAGACAGCCACTGGTTCACTGAGAAGGATACAGTGGTAGGTTCACTGCTGAGTCCAGTAATGCTGATTTCCACGTAATCCAAGTACCAACCTTTGTCTTTCCCTCTGACATCGGAGGCGATAGTGATGGCGCAAACATTGAGGCAAGGTTTATTGGCGCGGAAGATGTCGAGGTTGTCCTGCTGGAAGTACCCGTGACCAGCGGGCATTATGCCCCGATCTTTGAGTTTGTCGATAATAAAGCCATGCCCGGAAGGAATAATAAAACTATCAGAGTGTACTGGCACATTGCAACAAAATATCGCCTCAGTAGTTTGAGTCTTTATTCAAAGAAACCACATGCACGTTTTCTATAGTGTGAATGAGAAAGAGTTGGCAGGCTTACTTAACTTTATCTATCTTGAACAATATATGAATAATAAGGTCCCAAAACAATTTTCAATGGTAAATTGTGGATAAATGATCCTAAATTATATTTACAAAGTTGCAAATAAAAGAAGTGTATATTCTTGTCTCTGGGTTCTATGCGAAGCCCTTTGTTGTGCTATGGTAACATTATAATCTTTTTTTTAAATACGTTTTGGTGTCTTATAGTTCTCACTACTTAACACTTATTTTAAGAAGCACATAAGAAAAAAGCACCTAATGTGAACCCCTTATTTGATGGTTAACATAATAACCGTGCAATAATTTCTTACTCAACTACCGTCTCACGTTACTTGATGCGTGACAAGTACGCCAAAACAAAAAAGTTTTACTGTCGGGATTGAGAGAAGAATTAGATGAACACTACAGATTTACATCCCAATATTCACCTTAAATATACGTGTAAGCAACTCATAAATATTAATAAGAATGACTTTTTTTTGGTATATATAATCATTGAAATAAGGTTTTTATGCTGGCTTTTTGAGAAACCGAATTTTATTAAAAAGATGTTTTCTTTTTATGGCAGGAAAAGTGTTGCTTAAGCAGATCGGGTGGTAAACTTGAAAACAATTGTATACATACATACATACATACATACATACATACATACATACATACATACATACATACATACATACATACATACATACATACATACATACATACATACATACATACATACATATATATATATATATATATATATATAATATTTTTATAAACGATTAAATCTGAACCGTTCAGATTTCAATCCAATGATTGAGATGAAGAAGAAGATAGGAAGGAAAGGGAAAAGGATGGGAGGCAAATCCGATGTCATCATGGAAACTTCAAAAGAAGCCGCAGGGGTAGTAACTTTTCGGCAACAAAAGTCACAGTTGAGGCCATGACAACACTTGTAATTGAAAACGAAAGGAAATCACCAAGAGGGGGATGAATTGGGGATTTTAAAAACTTTTATAATAACTTTGCACCCAAGCTGAAGCTAAACGTAAGGAGATAGGGAAGAAGAGCTTGACACAGAAAGTTTATCCTGGTTCGGTCTAAATTCTTGACCTACGTCCAGTCCCAGGACTCTCTGGGTTTTCTACTATCACTTAACTCGGATACACACTCTGTACTCAAGGATTATCCTCTCTCTAGGATACACTCCCCTTACAAGTTGTAATCGAAATCCCAATCTCCAAGTCCCCTTGACTTGAGATTTTTACAATGAATGAATAATTTGTATAAAAGCTCTCTCACGAGAAGATAATGATAACCACCGAGGCTCTTTGTATATCAAAATACAATACGAAAGAAAACTGAATGTATAAGAACTCTTGAGCTTGCTTTTCGTTTCTGCTTAGTCTTTCGTATCTTTCGAAGTTTGTAATCAGCTCTTTATATAGTGGTGAGTTGCTATGTGACCGTTACTTCTCAACTAAGCATGTTCTTCATTTGAAATTCAGTTTGATGAGGATTATAGCCGTTGGGTCCTGAATTTCGGCTGATTAAATTCCTAGACGCGTGAGATCATTCTGCTTTCTGATTCTTCGCGCTAATTCAATGATTCGTTTGATCCAATTTAATACCTGAAACATTCTCAATATAGAGTAGTTAAATACGTTTGAATATACTAAATGAATGCAATCAATTCGTATAAACATGGTAAGTTTTGCGGTTTAAAAGAATCGGGATGAAATCAAGAACGATCATATTTGCTTAGTCTTAAACTCGAGTTCTCCAAGTCGGGCTCGAGTTCGTAAGGCTTTTTAGAGTATCTGGTTTATCTTACGTGAGAGCAAACTCGGAGTTTGATGTAAACTCGGAGTTTGTATTTTGTTTCACCATGTGAACTCGAGTTCACGAAGGTAGGCTCGAGTTCGAATATTCTCTAAGCTTTTGTCGAATGAACACTGGAGAAATATCTCACAAGATAAGCGGCTCGAGTCCATTAGTGATTAGGCTCTGGAGCATGAGTACAAACTCTGGAGTTTGTACACTTGCTTTTCTTTCTTGTGATGAAGGGCTCGAGTTCATATTATTAGGCTCGAGTTCAGCTTAATTTATTCCATGGCTTATTGAAGTGAACTGGAGGTTTGAGCTTAAACTCTGGAGTTTGAAAAGAAGGAAAAACTTGGGAGCTCTCTGCCAAGGGAAAACTCGAGCTTGTAATAACAGGCTCGAGTTTACCTATTTTGTAAACTCTTCTTCGTTTGTCAAACCATAGAGTAAACTTTACACAAAAACATTAGGCTTGAGTCCATATACTTGGGCTCGAGTGTTCATTAAATTATAGCCATAGACACAAGTGAACTCTACTCAAAAAGAATAAACTCTGGAGTTTAAAGAGATACAATTTAATTAGAAAAAACTTCACGCCATGGGAAAACTCGAGCTTGTCTATACAGGCTCGAGTTTACTTGTTTGTAAACTCTTTATTATATCATGAGGGTTTAGGCTCGAGTCTATTTACTCGGGCTCGAGTTCGTTATGCTGAAAATATCCCGATGAGCTCTGTTTGCAGAAAACTCGAGTTTGCTTAGTTAGGCTCGAGTTTTGAGGTGACAGAATGATTTTGACTCTTTTGTCATTTCAGAAACATTCGTACTTGTTTACAATTGTTATTAATCATCAAAACACATAGAGAACTAACATTCTCCCCCTTTTTGATGATGACAACACTTGTAAACAATTAACTCCTTTAGAAACACTTGTTTTGATCATTTGAAATCATTGAAGCATAAGTGTTCGAGTGTAAATGCATCAGAATTAGATTTTAACATTTAAACATTGATTCTATCAGAGTTAGCAGCTTGACATAAATCATAACACATATTGTCATTGCATAATCTAAAACATTCATCGGTTTACAAAATGACATTTAGAGTTTCAAGCATACATATATCTCAAAAAAAAATGACAGCTTGACAACTTGACTCCTCCTTCTTCACTTCAACTCTTCTCCCCCTTTGTCATCATCGAAAAGTGGAGGATTAGATGAGATAGAGGTTGGTGAAGAATAGGATCATGGGTAGATGGTTCGGGGCTATGGAGGTTTAGGATTGGTTCAGAAGAAGGTGGAGGTGCCGAAGAGCTAGGTCCAGCAGAATTGATGGACTGATTTTCTAAAATTTTGTCCATTTTGTCATGGAGGCTGGACATAGACACTAAAAGAGTGGAGATGCTTACTGAGTGATCTCCAATTTGATCCCTGAGACCTTGCACTTTCTCTTTGATAATCTCATGTTCAAGAATGAGATCTTCTTGTGCATCAGAGAACTCCTCATATCCTTTCTTGACTGTGGTGAATCCTGATTCTATCTTGGTGGAAAGATCATAAACAACTTGGGCAATGTAAGTCTTTATTCTTTCATCCAAATCAGAGGGAAAGGATTGTGGTGGAGGTGGTGCACTTTGAGCTTCTTGAACTCTAGATTGGGTAGCTCTGGTTCTAGTAGGTCTTGAGGGTGCTCTGGAATGATCACTTCCTTGATCAAAGCTTATCCTCATTAAATTTAGGATATCTTTGGCCAAATTTTCTTTGGTTTTCGGGTTTCTCATTGGCTGGTAAATACCATACCCTTTCATGAAACATAATCACTGAGATGAGACTGGCAAAGGGTATCTGAGATGTCTTTCTTCCATGGAACCGAAATTTGAACATCTCCTTAAAGATCCAATCCCCTATGTTATGAGGGACTTGATCTATGATAGAGGCAAAAATAGGAAGTCCTTTTGGCAAAGTGAGTGAAATTGCCTCCCTTTTGTACTAAGTTTCTAGTGTGTATATACCAAGCAGCTCTTTGCTTAGGAGGCATTGATCTCGGAGTGAAATCCAGAGTCTCTAAAGCATCAGGTACAGGCTCATCGGGTCTGAGGTGTGTAAAAATTTGCCTATTTGCATAATTTGGAGAAGCAACAGGAGGAGGATTTTGGATTTGGAGGAGGGAATTTAGGTATGCAGCAGTGATGGTTATCTGTTTTCCTCTAATAGATGTGGTAATCCTTTCCTCAACCAAATTTCTATCCTCATCCAATAAATTATTACTTTGCATACAATAGTAAAAGGTTTTAACAAAGGATGGACTATATGAAGCTCTAATGGATATGAGAGGTTCAAATTGTCTAAGCCAGTGGGTAAGATCAAGGTTACATTCCTCTTTTAAAGCATCTAGATTGACATACACAGAAGGTCAAAAACTCTTAGCCTCATAATTTTCTTGGAATCGTATGGCATCCTCACCATATAGGGTGACATCCTCACTAGAGAATCCTTTAGGGATGGAGGAATGATTGTAAATTTCAAATAAGGCTGGGTTTTCTCTAGATACCTGAGGAACAGAGTGTTGTTGGTGATGGGAGGATGATTGAGCTTGAGAGCTAGTTTGACTTGTTGTGGTCTTTCGAGACTTGTATATCTGTTCTTTGCTCCTTCGAGATGATGTGTCAGCAGTTGAAGCTTTCTTTGAGGTATTCATCTTGACTGTGGTTATTGGAGTGGCTTGGGTAACAGGAATACCAGGAATTTGCTTGTCAATTCCATGTTTGAATCGTTTGGGAAACGATTTTACCCTGGGAGGACGTTGAGAGACTTTTGTTTGATCAGGTTGGGGTTCTTGAGGATCAGAGGATTTGGAATCTTGGGTTGCAGATCGTTTGGACGCCATGTTCTCTGTTTTTAAAGAAATTTTACCGACGCAAACTCGAGTTCTCAAGTGTAGGCTCGAGTTTGTGTAACGTTACTTACCTGGAATTCAAGAGTGTATGTGTGAACCCTTGAAATTTCTTGCTAGGCTCGAGTTGATCACATTGTAGGCTCGAGTCGAGTTGCTCTCTGTCTCCCGCGAACTCGAGTCTGTCAAAATCTTTGAGATGAGTTGCTCTGTCTCCGCGAACTCGAGTCCGTTCACTAATAGGCTCGAGTTTGGCGACTGATAGTTGCATTTCTTCTTTGGTTCTTTCGAGCTCGAGTCTATCTTTGGTAGGCTCGAGTTTGTGACAGCTTTACTTGCTGTCGATTGTTTGGGATTTTGATTTCAATAAACATCCTGCACAAAACATATCTACATACTCCGATGCTTAAGTTAGTGGATAATAATCATTAAAAAAAATAACTAACATTTGAATTACTTACAACTCATTGGGATTTACCATTCCCAATTCTCTTCTTATGAACACAAATTGTTCTTTTGCTAGTGGTTTGGTGAAGATATCAGCGAGTTGTAAGTGAGTTGGAATGAACATGACTTTGACATCCTTCTTTTGAACATGATCTCTTATGAAGTGATGTCTGACATCAATATGTTTGGTTCTAGTGTGTTGAACAGGATTCTTTGCCAAACGTACTTATTGTGCTTGTGTTGTCACAAAGAATTGGGATTTCTTTGAGATGAACTCCCAAATCACACAATTGTTGTTTGAGCCAAAGAACTTGAGCACAACAACTTGAGGCAGCAACATACTCAGCTTCAGTGGATGACACACCACGTAGTGTCCGCTTTTTCTTTGAACCAAGATACTAATGAACCTCCAAAGAACTCACATTGTCCACTTGTGCTTTTTCTGTCAGTCTTGTATCCTGCATGATCTGAATCGGTATAGGCTACTAAGTGTTCATGTTGATCTTTGGGAAACCATAATCCAAGAGTTTTTGTATCAGCAAGATATCTAAAAATTCTTTTAACATGTTCAGCATGGGACTCCATGGGGCGGATTGGAATCTAGCACACATTCCAACACCGAATTGAATATCGGACGACTTGTTGTAAGATAGAGTAATGATCCAATCATTCCTCTATATTTAGTGATGTTGAAGTTAGTCCCCTTTTCATCAGCATCCGAGTTGCGGTTGAACTCATTGGAGTATCTCGCTCCATTACAATCAGCTAGACCATATTTTTTCAATAGATCTTTCAAATACTTGGTCTGGGAAATGAAGATTCCATCATGGCGTTGCTTGATTTGAAGTCCAAGGAAGTAGTTAAGTTCTCCCATCATGGACATTTCAAATTCTCCCTGCATTGTCTTGGCAAATTCTTCACACATGGTATCATTAGTAGCACCAAAGATAATGTCATCAACATAAATTTGAGCTATTAAAACATCACCAAGTTTATTCTTCTTTATAAAGAGAGTTGTATCTCGCTTTTCCTCTAACAAATCCTTGATCAAGAAGGAAAGTGCTTAACCTCTCATACCAAGCTCTAGGAGCTTGTTTAAGACCATATAAGGCCTTCTTGAGGTGATAAACATGATCTGGATGATGTTCATTTTGAAAACCTGGAGGTTGTTCAACATAAACTTCCTCCTGTATAAAACCATTTAAAAAGGCGGATTTTACATCCATTTGAAAAAGTTTGAATCCTTTAACACAAGCAAAGGCTAGAAGAACTCTTATAGCTTCCAAATCATAAGTTTCTTCATAATCAATTCCTTCTTCTTGATTATAGCCTTTTGCAACTAGCCTTGCCTTATTACGAATGATTATGGCGGATTCATCACATTTATTTTTGAATACCCATTTAGTACCAATGACCGGATGGTCTTTAGGTCCGGGTACCAAGTCCCAAACTTGGTTTCTTTCAAATTGATGTAACTCCTCTTGCATTGCTATAACCCAATCATTGTCTGAAAGGGCTTCATCAATTTTAGAGGGTTCAATTTTCGAAATGAAAGCTGAAAAAGTAACTTCATTCAAAGTGCTTTTTCTGGTTCTTACTCCTTGATTTGCATCACCTATCACTTGATCCAGAGGATGACTCCTACTGTATCTCCATGATTTTGGTTGAGTTTGAACACGGTTTTCATAAGCATTTTCACAATGTTTTTCAGTTTCAGAATCATCTTGCAAATCTTTTTCCGTATTTGTTGAAACAGAAGTTTGGTTTGTCACAGGAAAATCATCATCATCATCCAAGGACTTGTTAGATTTAGTTTCACAGAAAACAACATGCATAGATTCTTCAACAGTGTGATTTCGAGTATTATAAACTCTATATGCTTTACTTCTACTTGAATAACCCAAGAATATACCTTCATCAGCTTTGGAATCAAATTTTCCCAAGATGTTCTTACCATTATTGTGGATGAAGCACTTACATCCAAAGATATGCAAGTGAGCTAAGTTGGGTTTTCTTCCTTTGTAGAGTTCATAGGGAGTTTTGTCCAATTTCTTCCGGAGATATGCCTGTTTGATATGTAACAAGCGGTGCTCATAGCATCGCCCAAAACACTTGAGATGCTTGGTTCTCATTTAGCATTGATCTTGCCATTTCAGTAAGCACTCTATTCTTTCTTTCAACAACTCCATTTTTTGTGGGGTTCTTGAGCCGAGAAGTTATGATTGATTCCCATACTATCACAGAATTCTTCAAAGGCATGATTCTCAAATTCTCCACCATGATCTGTACGAATACCTGCAATAGAGTATCCTTTCTCGTTTTGGACCTTCTTGGCAAACACAATAAATTGATCAAATGTTTTATCTTTTGATGATAAAAGAATGACCCATGTAAATCTTGAGAAATCATCTACTATAACCAATGTATAGAGATTGCCGCCTAGGCTTTTTACTCTAGCTGGTCCAACTAAATCCATATGGAGTAATTGAAGAGGTCTATTAGTTGATAATTCCGTTTTCGACTTAAAAGATGATTTAGTTTGTTTACCTTTTTGACATGCATCACAAATCAGATCATTTTTAAAAGAAAGTTTTGGTAAACCAATAACCAATTCCTTTTTCTGTAGTTTATCAAGTTGAATCATATTGACATGTCCTAAACGTTTATGCCATAACCAACTTTCATCTAAATTACCAACAAAACATTTTTCGAATCGAATTGTTTTTAGACAAATTAAGAGTATAACAATTACCTTCTCTTGGAGCTCTGAATAATGCTTTGGATTTAATACTATCTAAAGAGAGAGCATCCTTACTTACAATCAAACATTCTTCGAATCAAAGATGACTAGGTTTCCTTTGTCCGTGCTTTGACTCTCACTGAGGAGGTTGTGACATAATCCATCCACAAGATAAAAATCTTTGATTTGAGGTCCATTGCTATTTCCAATTTTGCCAATGCCAGCAATTCTTCCGAACTCATTTCCACCAAATGTTACCTTGCCACCTTCCTTATGTTTGATTGAAGCAAATTTGGATTGGTCTCCAGTCATATGTCTTGAGCATCCATTGTCTATGTACCACTTATTGGGATTTGATGCTCTAAGACAAATCTGCATAAGAAGAGATATCATCTTTTAGGTACCCAATATTCTTTGGGTCCTTTTGGGTTAGTTTGTGTCTTAGGAGTCATATAGGATCCCTTAGGCACCCATTGATAATTTCCTATAGGTTTAATCGATCTATTTTTCTTATGAAAACATGAAGAAGTAGTATGACCTTTTCTATTACAATAGTTGCAATGTGCAAAAGGATTTGAGGTATGAACAGATTTTTGAAAATAATTCATGTAGGATCTTTGTCCATGTTTCTTTTTGCCTTTCTTTTTGTCATAATCAGGCTTGTAACCAATTCCTGATTTGTCATTTGTAAATCTTTGTTGTTTTAAAATTACCTCAAGCATTTCACTTCCTCTAGTGAATTTTTCAAGAGTCTTTGTAAGGTATTCATTTTTCTTTTTCGTAATAGAACATTCATCACATATGATATTTTCAGAACTGAAAGATTTTCTACTTGTTGTTCAAGTGTTGTATTCTTCCTTTTTAAAACAAAGTATTTTTCAGCAAGTTCCTCAAATTCATTTGGAACAAGTTCGTATTCAGTAGACAATTCATTATAAGTTGGTTTTGCATCATTTTCACAAGCAGAGATAGGCGTAGAAATCGTTTGAACTTGTTCTTCTAATAGTTTGATTTTTCTTTTTGAAAATAAGAGCTCTTTTGCAGTTTTCTTAAATTCGGTATAAAGAGAATCATATGTTGAGGATAATTCATTATAAGGTGAATCGAATTACTTACCTCTTCGTTGTCGATTCCTCTTGAGCCACAAGGCGTAGATTGGCACTTTGTTCCTCTTACGCCTCATCTTCATCGATGTTTGTTGCCCCATATAGCCGATACATAAGCTCTTTTCTTGAACTTATTGAATTTCTTCTCTTTGTTTTTCATTGCGGACATTCGATTTGATGTGGCCACGGTTTCTCACATTCATAGCATATAATTGGTTTCTTAATTTTCGTGCTAGAATTTCCTTTGTGAAACCTTCTGTGAGATTGGTCCTTTTTGTAAAATTTCTTGAATCTTCGGACCATCATTCCTAGCTCACCATCTTCATCTTCATCTTCTTCATCGTCATCGATTTAGCTTCTTTGATGGTTTTAAGAGCTATTCCCTTGTTCTTGACATTGATATCATTTAGTCCCTTTTTGAATTTGATCTTCCCTCATATTCGAAAGGGCGCCAAATAGTCTTTGCCACGGAGGCCATTGATTCGCCTCGAGATTCTTCAATTACCGTGACCTTGGCTTCCCATTCCTTGGTGAGAATATTTAGTATTTTCCTCACTTGGGCAGGTTGTTCATATTCTTTTCCCAATGCAATGAGTTGATTGATCGGTGAGTGAATCGAGTTGAAATTCACCAATAGATTCTCAGGGCTTCATCTGCAATAGATCGTATTCGATCATGAGAGTATTGATACGATTTTCTTTGATCGCAGTTGTTCCTTCATGAGCTATTTCAAGAGCATCCCACATTTGCTTAGCAGATGGCAAAGTGCAGATTCTGAAATACTCTTTTTGGCCAAGAGCACTTTGGAGCATATGAATTGCCTTCATGTTGAGAGTGACTTGTTTCTTATCATTGTCATCGTACTCTTCTTCTTTCTTTGGAGTTCTGATGTCAGCTACAACTGAGGAAGGAACATAGTTTCCTTTCTCAAAGACCCTCCACAAACCAAACTCGAGAGGCCATTACATAGACCCCGAACTTAGCCTTCGAGAATGAGTAGTGTTCTCCATTGAAACACGGGGGTCGGTTGATTGAGGCTCCATCTGGTAGAATTCCTTCCATTGGATCTTTGTGTCTAGGATGTTAATCCTTCAAATTGACAACCTTGCTCTGATACCAAATGAAAACGAAAGGAAATCACCAAGAGGGGGTGAATTGGGGATTTTAAAACTTTTATAATAACTTTGCACCCAAGTGAAGCTAAACGTAAAGAGATAGGGAAGAAGAGCTTGACACGAAAGTTTATCTGGTTCGGTCTAAATTCTTGACCTACGTCCAGTCCCAGACTCTCTCGGGTTTTTCTACTATCACTTAACTCAGATACACACTCGTACTCAAGGATTATCCTCTCTCTAGGATACACTCCCCTTACAAGTTGTAATCGAAATCCCAATCTCCAAATCCCTTGACTTGAGATTTTTACAATGAATGAATAATTTGTATAAAAGCTCTCTCACGAGAAGATAATGATAACCACCGAGGCTCTTTGTATATCAAAATACAATACGAAAGAAAACTGAATGTATAAGAACTCTTGAGCTTGCTTTTCGTTTTCGCTTAGTCTTTCGTATCTTTCAAGTTTGTAATCAGCTCTTTATATAGTGGTGAGTTGCTATGTGACCGTTACTTCTCAACTTAGCATGTTCTTCATTTGAAATTCAGTTTGATGAGGATTATAGCCGTTGGGTCCTGAATTTCGGCTGATTAAATTCCTGGACGCGTGAGATCATTCTGCTTTCTGATTCTTCGCGCTAATTCAATGATTCGTTTGATCCAATTTAATACCTGAAACATTCTCAATATAGAGTAGTTAAATACGTTTGAATATACTAAATGAATGCAATCAATTCGTATAAACATGGTAAGTTTTGCAGTTTAAAAGAATCAAGATGAAATCGATAACGATCATATTTGCTTCCGTCTTAAACTCGAGTTCTCCAAGTCGGGCTCGAGTTCGTAAGGCTTTTAGAGTATCTGGTTTATCTTCGTGATAGCAAACTCGGAGTTTGATGTAAACTCGGAGTTTGTATTTTGTTTCACCATGTGAACTCGAGTTCACGAAGGTAGGCTCGAGTTCGAATATTCTCTAAGCTTTTGTCGAATGAACACTGGGAAATATCTCACAAGATAAGCGTGCTCGAGTCCATTAGTGATTAGGCTCGAGTTTAACACTATTCATGCCTAAGAGTTTTGGTTGCTCGATTAGAGTGGACTGGAGCATGAGTACAAACTCTGGAGTTTGTACACTTGCTTTTCTTTCTTGTGATGAAGGGCTCGAGTTCATATTATTAGGCTCGAGTTCAGCTTAATTTATTCCATGGCTTATTGAAGTGAACTGGAGGTTTGAGCTTAAACTCTGGAGTTTGAAAAGAAGGAAAACTTGGGAGCTCTTGCAAGGGAAAACTCGAGCTTGTAATAATGGCTCGAGTTTACCTATTTTGTAAACTCTTCTTCGTTTGTCAAACCATAGAGTAAACTTTACACAAAAACATTAGGCTTGAGTCCATATACTTGGGCTCGAGTGTTCATTAAATTATAGCCATAGACACAAGTGAACTCTACTCAAAAAGAATAAACTCTGGAGTTTAAAGAGATACAATTTAATTAGAAAAAACTTCACGCCATGGGAAAACTCGAGCTTGTCTATACAGGCTCGAGTTTACTTGTTTGTAAACTCTTTATTATATCATGAGGGTTTAGGCTCGAGTCTATTTACTCGGGCTCGAGTTCGTTATGCTGAAAATATCCTGATGAGCTCTCTGTTTGCAGAAAACTCGAGTTTGCTTAGTTAGGCTCGAGTTTTGAGGTGACAGAATGATTTTGACTCTTTTGTCATTTCAAAAACATTCGTACTTGTTTACAATTGTTATTAATCATCAAAACACATAGAGAACTAACAGTAATCTGCCGAATCCGAATTAGTCAGAACCTTCGGTTCTGATGAACCATGTGGGATAAAAAAAACAAGTCGCAGTTGAAAGTTGATTTTTTTTTTTTTTGGGTAGTAATATACGCTTCCTCTATATTTCTTGATTGGTTAAATTGTTCTTGTATGTTCATGTTTGAGTGATTGAACTAATTTGAAGTTAAAAGGGACTAATTACATTAGCCAACCTAAATTGCACATTAGGAGAGCTTAATAATGTGTTAGTGAATGAGTTTTCATTATGGAGGAGAGTAGACTTAATATTAATTGAGGCCAGCTATGGTAATTGGTATTTTAGAAAGCTTAATGAAATTTTAATTGGTTTATTTTGATTTAAATCTGAGACAAGTAAACAATAAATTGGTTTACCCATTGCCTCATCAAGGCAAGATAATGGTTGTGTTTTGTGATAAAGAGAGGAATCAAACCTTGGATCTCGCGCGTGTTCTCGATGCCTTTGCCAGTTAAGGTATTTTGACATTATGATATTCGATTATAGCCAGGTGCGCGATGCGGGTCGGATCCGGATTAGTCAGGGCGAAGCTTTGGTGAACTGGGTGGGCAACCAAAAACAAAAAACATTTCGTTGTTCATAATATATTTTTAATACTTGTTATTTGTTTATTTCATATAAATATTTATTAATAATATATATATATATTAAATATTATTTTTTTGATATATAAGTTTCTTAATTTTTTTAGTTTTTGTTATATATTATTTTTATTATTTATTAATTTTTATTATTTATATAAATTATTAAAATTTAATAACAAAAAGTTATAAATTTTACCAAGGGATTACTAATGGAATTTTTTCGTCAGTAAATTCTTCATCACAATATGCAACCGTTATCTGACATTGACAAGGCAATGACATGGTGGTGAGGTGGGAGGACTTGGGACACGTGGCCTGATTGCCGGTGACAGTAAATCTACCAACGCAAAAAATTCCGTCGAGGGTTTTTTTAGTGAGAAATGGGCTTCACATTGAATGGTCATCATCAATGGCAGACCCAGGTCGATGACTTGCCCCCCCTTGAATTTTTTTTTTTTTTAAATTTAAAATTTAAAATTAATACATATTTTCCTATGATACATGTTTGAATAATTGTCCACCCTTAAGTTAAGTGCTCACCCTTAATATATCAATACTGCACTTCATAATGGGATGGGGGATGAATGGTTGAATGACGGTTTAGTGCCTTATATTGAAAAAAGATGTATTTGATAGCATTGATAATAAGGCAATTATGATGGAATTATAAAAAATAAGGCCTAGAAGAATGACATTATAATTATTTTTATTGTAATATATTTTTTTTATTAAAGTATATGTACTTGAACTTATTGAGTGCCTACCCTTTATTGTAATTTATGTAGCTACATTTATTTCTAACAGTACTTAGCCTTACTTTTCTAAATGACAAGTTTGTAAAATAATTGCCTCTCTTATTACATCATCAGTATTCACTTGATTTCATAAATATTTTTTTGATATTTTTTTTGTTTATATTCTTTTGTTTTTTAATACATTTAAAACTTTCATAAAAAAAAAAAAAAAATCCTCCGCCAATTTGTGTCCCCCTTCTGTAATTTTCTAGGTCCGCCACTGGTCATCATCACAATTATCAGTCATTACAATGAAATTTCAACCATGCCATCATGTCTGAATAAAATTTAGACTATCCAAACAAAAGACAAGAGTGAAATTAATTAAGGGAGGTAGGTATTCGGAATTTTATTCATATGAGAACGAAAAGAATGAAGTTATCTGTCTCATACATAGCGTTTTTAATTATTGCTAGTTGTCTCATATATGGGGGAAAAAACTAAACATGTAGAGTACCCAACAAGTGGATAAATTTATTAATATTGAAACGAGAAAGTACTTACACATGACAAACATTACGCAACACACAACACACAAGCAAAAGGCAGATACATATTACTACCTCAGGGTCTATTTATAAATTATAAATTAGCCGAGCGAAGTAACAATTATTACTATTGAAATGAAAAACAAAACAAACATTAAAAAGCCATACATATGTTACTACCTCAAGGCTTGCGGAGGGAGCATAAGCTGAGGTAGGCGTAGAGATGTCTGGGCCATTCATCTAGAGCCAGCCACTGGTTCGCCGGGAACAATAGCTTGGTTGGTTTGCCGGGTCCAATGGTGGTAATTTCTACGTAATCCAAGTACCACCCTGGCATGTTCCCTTCGCCGTTGGAGATGATACATATGGCGCAAATATTGACGCAAGGGCCGCTGCCACTAAAGACATCGAGGTTGCCCCGCTCGAAGTAGTCGTGACTGGGTCCCATTAAGCCCCACTTTTCAAGGTTATCGACGGTCAAGCCATACCCGGAATTGGACTTTAACTTGAGGCTGATGATAGAGTCCGTTCCTGCGCTATCGCGATCTCCTGTCTTAACTCTCACAATGTACGTGCACTGCTCCTGCATGCATTTACTTACAGCTGAAGCCATTGAAGCGAAGCTGATGAGTGAAACTAGGAAAACAACACAAGACAATGCAACTCTGTGAGCCATTTGTTTAATTAGTTTGTGATGCTACTAATGATTGATGCTGAAACAACCTATAAGTATATGACTTTATATAGGGCAACTTATATGGTGATAACTTAGTTGGAGAGCACTTAATTTTTATGGATAAGCTCATTTGTGATATGTTTTTAGTTGGACTTGGATAATGGAGGCCGCATATTCTGAGACATGTTCGTCGGGAAGATACAAATTCCAAAGTAATATATATTATCCTCAATATTTTATACTACCTCCGGTTTCTAATATAAGATCCATTTTAATAAAGAAATTGAATTAAGAAATAGGTCTTATATATATTAATGATGAGAGGGATTATTTTGGGTTTGGGGAGCACACATTGCTTGAGAGAGGATTATAATTTCTTTGAATTCTTACCTAAGAAATTTAAATAGGTGCCCGAGAGATACCTTGTTAAAATTGATATAATAATTTTAAAAAAATAACTACAGTAGGCCTTAAAATATAATAAAATAAGTAAAATGATGCGTATTTTTTAACCAAAATTATATTGAGATGGGTTATGCTTTTTTTCCCTATAGCTATACTCTTCATATGTTATTTGCATCATATGATCAAATTTTAATTATTTTTCTTGAATTTGTAAGAAAAAATTTAAAATTAATTTCAATTTTTGTTCTTGGTGAATTAATTGACTCACAAGATTTTCATTGTTGATCATCCTATAACATTTTCTGTTTAAGAAATATTTCAATTTTTTATTCAAAATTTAGAGAATTTACAACTGCTTAGAATTATAAATATATAAGAATATCAACCGAAAAATGTAAAGCACGTAAAGTATATTTTGTTAGCCAAAAAAAGGATACATTGAAAAAGTTTTAAGTAAATAATCGATGTGGATTGGGTTTTGCTAGCGGAACGAATAATCTATTGCATCATGACAAATCAAAATTTGAATTCTTATTAGAAAAGGTACTCACTTTCAATATTAAATCATACCTCAAATATGGTTGTCTCCAATAAAAACAAATACATATGCATAGGACAAAAAATAAATGTATAAAAAAGTTAGACAAAATAATATTTTTAATTGTTTAATTTTGTATTATAGATTTTTTATCCTTTAACTTAATTTATTTTTTAGTCTTGTAACCTAATACAATGAAAGTCTTCTCAATTATCAATAATATTAACAGAAAATTTTGATCAAACAATCATAAATGTTGATAAAATATTATTAATTCAACTCTTTTTTATGGTAAATTAAAGAAAACCCTTGATTTTCCGTAAAAAGGGAAAAAGGTAACCTTTTTTTAGAAAAGGGCCTCTCCTTCTATAAGAACGGTGCGTTCCGAGGTGTGAAGTGGGAGAGAATGGATTTCATAATTGAAATAAAAAGCCAAGAAAATATTACTTAAACTTCAAAATTTCAAATCAATGATCTTCTACTAAAATGAGTTGTCAATTTATATACTCATTGTTGTCAAACTTGCTAGTTGACTCTTCGAGTTTACGGTTTACATTTCTAGCTTACAAAATCATATATGTTTGTACTTAAACTCATGCTAGCTATAAACACTGTTAAACTCATGAGTTTACATATTAATTTAACTATTTTTATGTTTTTACCTTATAAAATTGTATCAACTCACTCTTGAACTTGTGTTAGTTAATATATTTGTTTTGGTAATGTTCAATGGCCTTAGATACGAACTTCATAGAAATTTATTTTTTGGATATGATAAATTATAAATATCCATGGATTTAATTTTAACTGTTCATATTTAAAATGTATTTCAATTAAATTATTTTCATTTTTACATTTTCATTATTTTACAATTCGAGTTCATGATCCAAATTTACATTTTTGTCACAAGTTTACTTAAACTCACGAGTTTGACAACTTTAGCTATACTCTTGTAGTTAATATCTATACTCTTCCAGGCAACAAGATTGATTTGAGATTTTGAAGTTCAAGTGATATTTTCTTGTCTTGTCTTTTCTTTTCTTTTTTAAAAGAGAGAGATTTTCGCTTTTTCCATGAAAAAATGGGTTGGGCCAATATGTCATTGTCATAGCACTTGGAGTGAAATAATATAATAATGTCTAAAAATTAGGTTTAATTTGTTCCCAACATGTTAACAAGTGATAATAATGTGGCGTGAATATCGATGACCACCAAGACTATGAGCATAGCACTTGAACTGAAACAAAATTAATAATGCGATGCGATTTAATTTGATTTCTACGATGGGAATAGAAAGTAATTCTCAACTTACTTGCCTCCATTAAGTTGGTAGGCGGCTTAACTTTATATTTTTAAATATTAAATTATTCTATTTAATATTTAGTGCATCACTTGTGATTTAAGAATTTAAAGATTTTGTGGAATTTCACTGCACTGGGCAAAAGTAAAAACGTGTCGAAAAGTGATATGTATTTGGTATACATGGCACTAGACATCCCACTTTTTGCTATTAATATCGTTGACGTGAAACCAACTTAAAAAATATTAAGAATATCATTTTTGTAATAAATTTGATTGAAATGAGTTTTTCATGTTGCTTCCGGGAGAAACCGAAAAGGAAATTTCTAACAACACTAAAGAAATTTATTTTTTTAAGAAAAGAGAATTCTCTTGTCACTTCTACAAAGGAACTGACATGGAAATTAATTCATGAACATGGGATAATTGAACTTTACCAATGAAATAACACAGGATAAATTATTCTGGCCAAAAAAAAAGAAGAAAAAAAACAGTATAAATTCAAGTAATTCATGGAAATTATTTTGTTTTTGGCACGGACAGATCCATACAAATGAAATAACAAGATTATGAACTCAGATTACCATGTTTCTAGTTAAAAAATTGAAAATTTCCGGTTGCGGCACTGAAAATTGTGTTTGTTAGTTCATATTAAACTAAGAATTTCCCAGTAATTTATTTTTATTACTATAATTGAATTTTTTTGGCTTTCTGTTGGACTGAACTTTTGGTTTGAAAGGCATGGTAGTATCAAAGCCCTAACATGTATTGAAGCAAGGGAATTGAACGAGGAGAATGAAGGTAGGATTTGGTTAAATGGATTAATCGCTCACAATGTGTCGAATCAAGTGTTAAATTCTCATTGGGAGAGATAAAAAAGAGATAACCATTTAGTGTTGATAGTGTCTCAAATATGATAGCCCAAACATTGGAGGATACCTTTGCCAATAAAGAAAAAAGGGAATTGAAGGAGAAAATGACAATAAGCCTCTTGGCATGTAAAAGACCAATTGTATTTCAAATCGGTTTTATAAGAAGTCTTCTAAGAGATATTTTTAATTCTTTTTATTAGATATTTTAATAGTTTCAACGAACCTTCATTTTTTTTCCATATATGCATATATTTAATAGGGAATAACATTTCTGCATTTACTGCAGAAAAATCTATCTGCAGCAATCCAAAACGATGTAGTTTCATTTGTTTTTTCCCCCCGCTTTATATCTGATTTACCCCTAATTTTCCCTGCAAGTAAGTACCACCGACGGAGTAAATGAAACAATGTCGACCCAATTCTCATTGACCCACTCACGATGAAGCCTAAGGTCGTCTCTTTCCCGAACTCAATCTGCTCCTTTGAAGCCCTTAAATACACCGCGAACCTCCCGTTACCCAATTCTTCGGTTATGGAGCCTTCCCACCAGCCATAGTTCTGGTAAGCATCGACCTCCTCGCCGAACTTGAATTGGCAGTCAGTCTCCCTCAGGGCGAGGGGTCGAAGCTGGTGAATGTCCAACATCTCTCTCAGGGGTTTACAACAGCTTCTAGCCTTTCAGTTACGTACTGACTTTACCAACACATAGTTGAAAACTCATTTTCAAACTCTGTGTAATACCCGGATATTTATCTGGAATATTATAAATAAAAGTTGGATATTTCTGATAAGTGAAATTTCAATCTCCGGTCTTGTATAAATACAGTCAATTTTCTAAGTAGAATTTCTGTAAGAAATTAGGGAGTTTGAGGGCCAAAGTGCTAAAATGACCAAAATGCCCCTAGAAAGGGTAATTAACTTAGAAAATTTATGGAAAAATCCTAAAAGACAGTTAAATGACCAAGTGAGTTAGGAGAGTATATAATCTTTAATTATTGTAATTTTATAAATTATGAAATTGGAGAAATTGTTGGAAAATACTCAAAAAGAAGTAAAGACCAAAATACCCTTGTAATTATGGAATAATGCAAGAGGTATGAAAATACTAATGTTAATACAAGAGTATGAAGGTAATGAGGCTTTGTAATTAAGAAAATTATCAACAAGTGATAATGAAGTAATTAAGTAATATTGGGCTAATTACTTAAGCATAAGCAAAGGAAATTCAGTAATAATTATGTGAAGCTCAAAAATTATTGGAAATTAGTGGAATATTAGTAAAAATGTATTTACTAATTAATTGGAAATTTTTATGAAAAATCATTGAGTTTAGGTATTTTTAGGCCTAAATACAAGAATGGACCAATTAGATAATTTTGTGGAAATTTTTGGAAAATTAAATAAATAAATCATTAAATAATTAATTAAATAAAAATAAATATTTATTAAAATAATTAAAGGGCCAACCGAAATTTTGGGCCAAATAAAAAGAAAAAAAATGAAAAATGAAATAGGAACAACTTGTGCAACTTGCATATTAAAATAATAATATAATTAATTAAAGTAAAATATGTGAATAGTAATTTAAAAATTGGGAAACGGATCCTATCTAGAGATCTAGGAATAGGAATCCCAGGGTCAAGGTAAAATATTGATCAGTGAGTTTTTACCTTTAAGTGACCTCTTCCGGAAGTTAATTCCGAGGCCGTTTGTGCATTTTCCTAATAAAACAAAATAGGGAAAAATGCGTATAGGCATATTTTTGGAAATGAAAAAAATAAATTCTAACTCAATATCTAGGAATGAGTTTGAATTTATTTTGACATATTTGGAATCAGTGAATTTTTCTGAAGAAGTTGGTATTTTCAGAAATGCGTTCTGAAACCGGACCCGTACGGACACGTTTTTCGAGAAACTTCGGCTGAACACGGAATGCCCTGTATCGAATCAAGGTTTAGATTAGAATAGACATTTCTAGTAAGTAAGAGGAGATCTTCAAAGTTAGTTAACCAGAATTTTGAGATTTCTCCGAAAGTACGCGATTCGGACACCGATCGGAAACTTATCGGTAAGACGACTTCTTGAGGAAGTAAGTGACATCACCACCATGACATCATGGCTTTAAATGATGATGTCAGCTGCCAAGTGGCCCGGTGAGGATCGTGACATGTGGCAAAGTGCGATCCGTGGCCGATATCCGATATGAAAAAGTAGTGAATAGTGTCACATTTTCTTCTATAAATAGCCAAGTTTCCTATTCATTTCTCACACCATTTTGAAGAGCAAAACCGATTCTAGAGAGAGGATTTTAGAGAGAGAAGCTCGGGAAAATTACAACGAAGCTCTGGGTAAGTTTTCCGGTACCGAGCTTTAAGCTTTCATAGTTCTTTCAATAGTTAGTAATGCTAGAGTAGTCTTTATTTTTATGATTGGATATCATATGGGAGGGCTATTTTAGTCTTTATTTTCGAAAATCATGATGGCGTCGAAGTTCTGGCAAAATTTTGGGAAGAAAATAGTCTATGTAGCGGAAGCGCCGGCAAAATTCCGCCAAGTAGGGGTATAGGGGCAAAATGGTAATTTTTACCTAAAATGTCGATTATAATGTCAAATTACTAATAGAAGTGACATTATTCTCATAGGATATCTGAAACGCTGATTCTCGCCGCCGTTACGTTGCCCGACGTCTTCCGTAGGACTTTTGCACGTTTCTCCGTAGAAAGTACGTTTTCCGCCGGTAGTACCTAACGTTGCCAACGAAGGTACGGACGCGTACTGTAACACTAA
Organism: Acacia pycnantha; assembly: GCA_025563575.1. NCBI lineage: Eukaryota > Viridiplantae > Streptophyta > Magnoliopsida > Fabales > Fabaceae > Acacia > Acacia pycnantha. The sequence continues at coordinate 284,170 of JAMWYP010000270.1, forward strand.
TCTTACACATCTTAAATACTTATATGTCAATGATATGTTCGTAGACCGTTATACAGACAGTTATACGGGTTATAGTTTTGATAACGCCGTTTTGTTTTCCTAGCGCTGAGGACACGACTAATTATCGTGGCACTGGTAAATAGTGCAGGCCGTTGTTGTTATTTACCTTATGGGGCTTTACATATTGCTCGTGCTTATGTTTTGTCGGCATAATGATCATGCATCTCTAGTATGCTTATGATATACTTGTTGTATTAGCTCTTGAATATCTGTTGGCCATATCTTGTGTTGTTTGGGTATGAGGTTACCGTTACGAGATTCAATGCGTTGAATTGAATCTCACTGTAGCTTCGTGGTCGGGAGAACCACGGTTCGTGGATAGAGGCAAGTACCGGAGTAGGCGTGCGGTGAAGACTATCTCTATCTTATCGTATTTGTTATTACACTATTTCCTTCCTAAACCTTAGGATTACTGTAATCATTACAATGTTACACAATGGTTGATGTTTTGGCTAAGAATCCAATTACTCTTTCGCTCTATTGCTCTACTCTGATTGTTTGTTTGAAAAAAAAAATTTCCGCATTTCAAACTTGGGATGTTACACTCTGGGTTATAACTAACCCCTTTCATAAGACAACATCATTTCAAAAGAGCAATGGTCACTTTTGAAAATATTCCATTCGAAAACTCTGTTTCGAAAATTCAGAGGAATGCGGAAACAGAGAGCATGCACTAACTTTTGGACAATGAGTGACTGATATAAAATTCTCAGGCAGAAGCTGGCATATTAAAAATTTCCCGAAGGAATATTCATGAGATACAATAATACAGGACTTGTATAATTACATTTCTTGAATAGTAACTATACATCCTTAAACAAAGCCTTAGATAGACTTGGGGCATAGAACCTAAATTAGTGCAATCAAACCCATTGGCCAGGCCGAGTGCCTAGTGGAAGTCTCCCCGTCTTTCATGGCGACTTATTGACTGAACCACATAGAACAACCCTTTCTTAGTTTAAGTACCAATTGGTTTGAAATAACTTTATCAGATTCATGCCAGAACTAGTCCTATTAGACTTTTTGTAATACCCAGATAATTATTTATCTTAGATATTATATTTTGATAAATAATACCTATTTAAAATAGGAAAGCATGTTGTATCTAATTTTAGTAATTTATTTGTTTATTTTCCTTGGAATTTAAAGAGGCAAAAGCCCAATTTTATTTTAGGGAACACAAGTTGCCCTATGATTATTAAATTAATGCATGATGCATAAATGATCAAAGTAAACCCAAAAGTTGTGAGAAAATAATTAATCCAATTAAAGAAAATTGCCAACAATTAGTAGATAATTAAATCTTCATTAATTAAATTAATTCCAAAAACTTTCATGATTAATTAAGTAACATGTTTTAAAGGCATGATTAAGAAGGGTATAACAAAGGATGTGTTAAGCATAGGATTAAGACACTAATCAAGCTTATTAATTAACTTTGACAAGTCAACACAAATCAAAGGCTTGGATTAGAATTAATAAAGTTAGATCCTAAAGCCATAATTTGATTCCATAAAGTAGAATCCTTGTGAAATGAAAACAACCAATGAGAATTTTTTTAAATAATATAAGATTAAATTAAACATAACAAAATTAAAATAAAAGGGGGGGGGACGTTTGAGTATGTGTGTGTGAGTGTTGTGAGGGTAGTGTGTAGGAGAGAGGAAATGTGAGTTGTGAGTGTGTGTGTGTGTAGTGTGAATTGTGGATGATTGTGAGCCTAGCAATTTGGAGAGAGAAAGTGGAGATATTTTGAGAGTTCAAAAGCTATTAGGATTAATTCAAGATATAAGTAAATGAGAACCGATAGAAAATAATTTGTGTACTGAAATATGTTAATCATAGATCAAATATAAGGACTTATTATGAACAAGTATATTTTTAGCTTGAAGTGGGTTATCTCCAAAGTCATTTCCTTAACTTTTGGGATTTATCTTAAAATGATTAAAAGGCTAGTAAAAACCCCTAATTGAACCATAATTCTTGTTATTCCAAGTACTTCTCAAGAGACTTGCATAAACTTCAAAATTTACCTCTAAAAATATTTGTGATTTATAAGCACATGCAATTAGAACATTAAGGACCCGTTTGTTATAAAGAAAGTTTGGGGAGGGAAAGGAACTTTGGAGGAGGGAAAGGAAATGAAAGGAAGATTTGAAAGATGAGGGAAGATGGCTTGAGTTGTTTGGTAGGAAGAAAATGAAGAGGGAAAGTTGGTAAAAAATTAGGAAATGTCTATTTTACCCTCAAAAGAAATTAATTCAAAATAAAAAAAAATATTTTTTTCTAAAATATATTTAAAAAAAATATATTATTGTTAAGTTCGAACTTTTGAAGAAAAAAAATTTCGCCAAATTTGAACTTTCCCGCCAAATTTGAACTTTCCCGCCAAGTTCGAACTTCCCGCCAAATTTGAATTTCAGGGGTAAATCTGTCAAAAAACCATCTTCCTGGGAAGATGGCAGCTTTCCTTCCATTTTCGGATGGAAAGCACTTTCCCTCAAATGAGGGAAGATGGACCCTCACTGGAAGATGCTGACTGGACTTTCTGTGTATCAAACAACCAAAATCCATGGGAAGATTGGGATCTTCCCTTTCCCTCCCCAAGCTTTCTTTGTAACAAACGGATCCTAAGTAGGGGAATTAATTGGTAAGAGGAAATATCTCTTTGGATAATAGCAGATGGATCATTTATGAGTGGAAGAGGATAGGGAAGAGAGAGAGAAGGAGGACGTTGGGAGAGAGATGGAGGGTGAGGATGAGATTTGGAGATTTAACCTAGATCCAATGGATAAAAATTGAGTAGAGAAAGTTCAAAGGAATTACCAATGTTGCCACACCAATTCTCTATAAATAGGAACCTTCATTCATTCAAATTCTCACACCAAATTGCAAAGAGCAATTCGAAACTTAGAGAGAAGTGAGAGCTAGAGAGAAGCAAGAAGGAGGAGGAGGTTCTTCAAGAGGTGAGTTCTTGATCCTTAGCTTTTAAGTTCTAGTCTTTTGTTTAGCAGTTCTTAGTATAAATGCTATTTAGATCTAGGAAATAGGAAATAAAATTCCTATCCTTGTTTTTATGCCTCATTGCATTGAAAGATGCCTGACGAGGTAAAAACATGATAGGAAATAGTTTTTGAAAGTTGAGAGTCAAAGTAGCGAAGCTCTGGAGAAATTTTATCGGTTAGCGATTTTTTGAAGTCAGGGGTAAAATAGTCATTTGTGACTAAAACATCTGTTAGGATATTGTTTGTAAATTAATAAGTACGATATTATCCTTATAGGATATCTGTGATCGCGTTCCGACCGCCAGACGTACCGTATTCATCAACGAAGGTATGAACGCGTACTGTAACCTTAACTCTTATGCTTGTATGTTTATATATGATAGTTGTATTCATAAACTAAGACTCTGTCTTAGATGATTCATTATACATTCAGCTATATACGGGTTATGGTTATGTGATACCGTCAAGTTTTCCTAGCGCTGAGGACACAAATGTACATCGTGGCACTGGTGTAGAGTGCAGACAAGAATAACATGCATGTGCGGTGGCTATGTGTGGTTATTATTTTACACATGTGATTATGTATTGTTGTGATGTCATGAATAAACTGTCATTCATATACTGTTTACATAAGCATGAGGTTAACTGTTACCTGAGGTCCGGTGGGCATTGGACCTCAGCTCTTACCTTAGCTTCAGGATCCAGGGAATACAGGATCGAGGACAAAGCTGGTAAGGAGCCAGCGTGAAAACCAGACGAATACATTGTTGTTTTGATATGTTTTGATATGTACTTTATTATATTAAATACTCGGATGAATGTACTGCCGTACGAGCAGCCAGATACACTATAAGCAATGTTATTCAATTACTCTTTATTTTGAAAAAAATTTCCGACGCTCAACTCTGATCAAATTAAAACGCTATGAAAACGTTTGCGAAAACGGGGTGTTACACTTCTTTCGACTCTCGTTTCGGCCGGTGCATCTTCACAGCTTTGTCCATCAGTGCCTCTTCACGGCTCCGTTCATCTGTGCCTCCTTCGGTCTAGGTTCCTTTCCTGAACTATTAGTCAAGGCTGAGATTCAACCGAAATTGAACCCTAGGTAACAGTCAACCTCTATAGCAGATATAACAATATATGACAGATGTTCATTACATATCAACATCAACCACACATAACACACAGTAGATGTAAGGTTACAACAATACATAGCACACAACAAATGTAATGTTAACAACACAACAATACATAGCACACAACACATGTAATGTTATCCACGTTTACACTAACCAGTGTCACGATGGCCCCTCGTGTCCTCAGCGCTAGGAAAACAATATTACGGTGTTATCAAGACTATAATCCGCATACAGCTGAATGTATATAAACTGTGACCTAAGACCGAGTCTTAGCCACACTATGAATCATCTATCACATATAAGCATACAAGATATAGACGATTAAAGTTACCAATACGCGAACATACATTTCACCGTGTAATTACCAAAATGCCCGACCTTTGAATCCAACTCCGTACTTCCCGGATATCCTTTACATTATCGTCGGATTATTTCCTTTTCCATAACTTATATGATATTACACTTGTTATCATACCACTTAGAATAATATCCTAAAGGTTTAATTTACCTTTCTTTCCTCGGTGGATTAATTATTACATTTTTACACTTACACTTTATTAAAAACGAAATACTGGATTTTCTGGGATGATTTTTCAGCAACTGTGAAAAATCATAATTAGTTCTACAAAAATCATTTTCGAGTGCTTCATAATTACTCATGACCCTTGACATGTCTACTTTCAAGGAAAAATATTCCCAGAAGCCAGAAAGTCACATTCCCAGTCTAATATTTTCTCAACGCTGCCTAGATTAACTTTCAGGAAAATGGCTTAACTTCAAAAATTCATATCTCCTTGACCAGAGATCAAAACGTTACATATTTCATATATTTAGAAATCCCTATATGTCTACTTTATTCCTATAAAATTTAATGATTTTAGGACTTAATTTTATACATAAAATAATAGCCTCAACGAAGCTAACTCCAGAAAGTTTTGAACCGTAAATTTTAACAGAATTTCACTACTTTGATCTTCAACTTCCAAGAATTTTGCTCCACCATATTTTCCATCAAATTTTCGAAATAAACTCATTTTTAACCATAAAAACATGAAAACAAAACTACTTTGGAAGAGTCAAGATCAAAACACAATTTAACTATGAATTTAAAGACTAAAACTTCAAGAACTTACTTGATCTTGCTTCTACTCCTTCAAGCTACTCCTCACTCAGTCTCTACTATTTAGAAATCACCTCTTGGAGCTGATTTGGTGTGAAGAATGAAGAAGCTTGGCTTCTCTATTTATAGGGAAAGTTCAAGATCCACAACCATTGGATCATCTTTCTTAATCAATGGCTCATGGGATTTGGTCTTCTTGAAGACTCAATTTTTGAAGAAAATGTTCTCATTGGTTGATCTTAATTACATAGGATTAAGCCCATTTATTTCTTGATTTTTCCCATTGGTTGTTCAAGACTTGTGGGCCTCACTTGTGCATTTACCCATTTACCCTTCTCTTCATCTTTTGCAACAAGTTTTTTTTTTCTCTCTTTCCCTCTTGCTCAAAACCGTCCTTCCTCCTTCTCTCCTATCCTCTTCCATTTTCTTAAAATCTTATCCTCTTCCATGCATTTAATAAGATTCCATTTTGAAGATCTTTTATCAAAAACACATGTGCTCTTATGATGACACCCCTTGGATTAATTTGTGTTAGTTTAAATTTAATCCTCACCACTAATCCATGGCCCAAGACTCTCATTGGTCTAATTAATTACTTAGGAATTTAGCTTATTTTTCTTGATTTCTCATTGGCTCATCCAAATTCACATGGATTTAGATTAATTGTGTAATTAATTAGAACCATTGGATTTAACTTTATTAAATCTAATCTTGGCCTTCCATTTATGTAGAAAACTCCTACTTACTATTTGAAGATCTTTATTTTATATAACATGTGATTTAATTAATATCATTGCTTAATCTTCCCTCTCTCCTTCTTGAGCAAATCATCCCTATCACTTTGACTTTGGGGTGAATATTTAATCCTAATCAACTTCCCTAATGTAGTGTTTAATATGTGATTAGGTATATTTGTCATAGAGTGATTGGTTCTTTAGTTAATTATGATCATTAGTGCTTCATTCAAGGCTAAACTTGTCTTCCAATTATTCCTTAATTTTTAAATAAAGACATTATCTAATTTATGCTTTTTAATTTGTCTCTTGATTAGTTTGTAAAATTACACAAATTATTTTAATTAGTGAAAGCTTAATTGTCCATTTGTTTTTACTAATAGCCTTTAAATTGCTTAAGTGTTTTCATAACACTCCTTGTTTCTTTTGATCATAAATTAACCATTATTTAATGTGTTAATTATGTCACATTTTATTGTCCTAAATATTTAGTCTCAAACCCAACCATTGGTTAATTAATTTCAAAGTGAAATTTGGATAAAATTATAATCAATAGATTATTATCATTTGAGACACATATTCACCTTTGTATTTTGCTAATTATTTTCTAAAATTCAATATTTACATGAATTATAAAAATTGGGGTATTAAAATAATAACCGCAGTTATTATAAAATAATTAAAAAACCTCATCAATATTTATAACAAAATTAAAATAATATGGGAAAAATGATATAAAATAGTTAACTTTACTAACTTGCTTCGACTAACCCTCTAAATGCTTGAGCAAAATCTTAGAGATGTGGCAAAATCTTCCAAAGGGAGCGTGAGAAACAAATTTGCGAAAAACTAGTAAATTGAAAAGTGACAGCACATTTAAAGACTTGACCTTGTAGCGGTTTTGCAAAGGAACCTCTACAAATGTAGCGGTTTATTTTTCATCACATTTATTAAATCTTAGTTATATATATATCTTTTAAATGGATAAAAATATATTTCATAAGAAGTATTGATAACAATTTTAGCAAAAGAAAAAAACAGAGATTTAGTATCATAAAAGGGAAAACTAGTAAATAAATTTATTCATAAAAAAGTATTTTCATAGAATATTCTTAGCGGTATTGATATAGCCTGGACTTAATTGAATATTTTTAAAATAGGGGGACGTCTATGTAATGAAGACAATATGTAAGGGATGTCAAAATATTTTACTCTATTATATATTTTAATAATATAATTTTATTTAAATGGACTGAAAATATTAAATCCTGGTGAATAAATTAATCAATACTTACAATGATGTACAATTCATAACATGATTCGCGTTAAGTTATTATTTAGTGCCCCTCAGCTCATATAATTGAGTAAGCTCACTTGTTACTTTTCTTGATAATATTTGATACACAAAAATGCATAATTATGTATAAAAAACGCGTTATTTCTTTGAATATCACTGCATGATATATTATAGAACCTTATTCTTGATTTCTTCTCTCATCTCCATATATAAAAGTGACAAAATGAGTGTGTGACACGAATCCGTCAATGTTTCAAATATATGTGTGTGCGTGAGAGATATTTTTTTATGAAGAAGAATTCAAACTTTAATTTTTTTTTATGTTCATATTTTTATTTTAATCAATATTTATTAGAATGACTATTATTTATTAAAAGGCGATTCATCTAGCTAGACTCTTCAATATATACAAATATGCACGCACATGAAATGTTCAGCAGTTAATTAATTAGGGGGAGAAAACTAAACTTTTACTAAACAAAAATAAAAGCATTAAATTGCTTTTGAATATATTAGTTTTCCTAAAATACTCTTGTTTGGAAACGACCCTGGCCCTAATGGATCATACAATCAATTGAGGTAGTTTTGGGGGAAAATAAGAAAAGCAATAAATGAATCAAAGTGGATTGGAGACTTATATTTAATATCAAAGCTTATCCCTCAACTAGTCCTTACATTTTTTTTATTTATAAGAAAAGGTTTTGGAGGGGTTCGGCATCAGTCCCCCACCAAGGTCAGGGCACGGCGCCGGGCTTTTTGAGCACTTAATGGGGACTTACGAGATCGCCTATCAAAGGAGTCTCAGCGACGGAAGCGGAGATCAAACACACATCCCTTTGGGACTTGGACAAATCCCTTACCATCTATGCCAACTCACTTTGGCTAGTCCTTACATTTAATGCTGCCGGGCAAATATTAAATTTAGTAGTCAAAAACTAAAATGTCATTTAAAATGAGCCTATCCATGCCCAAGATCTTTTTTAAGGCCCAATGACTGTAAGCCCAATAAAGAGTCGAAGACTTAACATGCTGAAGAAAATATTTGGGCTCCAATACACTACAGTAAAGTCCATGATATTATTTCTACCAAAAAAAAAAAGTCCATGATATTATTAGTATACGTTTTTTCGTAAGCACATGTGTCATATTATTGCAGGCTGGTAATCATGTTTAAAGTACTGTGAGACATTAAATTTAAGCATCTTTTACAACGAGTATTTGAACCTTAGTTAATCATATATATTGTGAGAAACTAGACCTTTTATGAAGAAGAATTCAAACTTTAATTCGTTTTATGTTCATATTTTTATTTTAATCAATATTTATTAGAATGACTATTATCTATTAAAAGGAGATTCATCTAGCTAGATTCTTCAATATATACAAATATGCACGCACATGAAAATGTTCAGCACTTAATTAAGAATTAAGGGGGAAAAACTAAACTTTTACTAAATAAAAATAAAAGCATTAAATTGCTTTTGAATATGTTAGTTTTCCTAAAATATCCTTGTTTGGAAACTACTCCGGCCCTAATGGATACAATCAATTTAGGTAGTTTTGGGGGAAATAAGAAAAACAATAGATGAATCAAAGTGGATTGGAGGCTTATATTTAATACCCTCAACTAGTTCTTACATTTAATACTGCGGGGCAAATATTAAATTTAGTAGTCAAAAACTAAAATGTCATTTAAAAGGAGCCTATGCATGCCCAAGATCTTATTTAAGGCCCAATGACTGTAAGCCCAAAAAATAGTCGAAGACTTAACATGCTGAAGAAAACATTTGGGCTCCAATACACTGCAGTAAAGTCCATGATATTATTAGTATACATGTTTTTTCGTAAGCACGTGTCATATTATTGCAGGTAATCATTTTGAAGTACTGTGAGACATTAAAATTGAGCATCTTTTATAGTGAGGATTTGAACCTTAGTTAATCATATATATTATGAGAAACTAGACCTTTTGTTAGACCCAACCCCCATTGATTTATTGGTATACATGTTGAAAGTACAAAAGGAGTCTTAATTCTAACTATACATGTTCATGACCAAAATGCATACTTTATGCAATTAGAAAAATTGGCACACTTCAGCAATTTGTTCGTGAATCATAATGAGGAAACAGTGAGATATATATATTTGAGAATTTGGGTAAAAGAATATATTATGAAAGAAGAATTACTAAGAGATCTCAAGGAATTAATGTAGTTATAAAAAAGTCCCAATAATAAGTTAGTAATATGAACATGTTGTAATTTTTTGAACTCAAACTTGTCATTTCATGATACTTATTATTGAATTCTTTTAGTAATTACATTCTTTGGACATTAGAGTAATTCTCCCTATTTTGAAACAGTAATTTTTCTCTCACAGATAAAACCCGTGGGAAATTGATTTTCACAAATTTTCTCAAAGAAATATATCCTCAAATGGAAAAACTCTCAAAGAATTTTTTTTCTTGCAAGCTAAAAAGGTAAAACCGAGAGAAACAACTTCTCATCACTTTTCCGTGAGAAATTCTTACGTACGTTATCTATATAGAGTGCATGTACCTTTGTTGGGGGGAAAGTTTAAACTACTTTAATGCTTTAATGTTTATTAATACAAGAAAACAGAATTGTATAAGGTTGAAAAAGATTCTAGAAAGTTTATTTTTACAGAGTGATAATTTGACTGTCTGTGTGCTCCTAAAGATAAAAGTATGGTTTGTGAAACCGGACCGGACCGGCCGGTTTAGACCGGGAACCGGCCAACCGGCCGTGAAACCGGTCTGGTTTAGGGTTAAACCGGTCTAACCCGGTCCAACCCGGTGAAACCTGGTAAACCCGGTGTGACCCGGTCAGACAATTTTATTTTATTTTAGGTTTTTTTTTTTTTTGGAAATTTTGCCTCACACTACTGTTTATTTCTTGAGGTGAAACCGTGAAAGAGCTTTGTTCATCTCGATTTAGAGCTTCGTTCCATTGTACAGAGCTTCAGGTTTATTATTGTTGAATGTTTTAATCTGATCTAAAATATTGAAATGATATATAGTATGTCAAATTTAGGTTGGTGTGATAAGAAATTAATTATTTTCCAAATTTTTATACCTCACCGGTCTAGCCCGGGTTGACCCCGGTCTGACCCACTAACCCTTAACCCAGTACCCCGACCGGTTCAGTGACCGGTCCGTGTTTCAGAACCTTGGATAAAAGCAACGGGCTTGATCTTATTATTGTCATGAAGTGATATCTTAAATTGGAGCCTCTTGAAGCTAACATCTCTTCAATTAAAATTAAAAGTCATAATCATACATTAGATTAATAAACTCTGTATGTTGATTAATAAATAAACTAATTTAAATAACCAATTATTATTTAAAATAACTTTTATGTGAAGTGTTACTACTTTATAGTATGTAGAAAGTGATTTGTAAAGCTAAAGGGGAAGAAGGGGTATGGGATTTAGAGAGTTGGAGGCTTTTAGTAAAGCTTTACTAGCGAAGACTGCTCGGAGAATAATTCAGAATCCTAATGATCTATGTTGCAAGATTCTTAAAGGAATTTGTTTTCCTAAATTTGATTTTCTAAAAGCCAGTAAAGGAAGCAAATCATCATGGGGATGGTCTAATAGTGTGCTGGAAGGGAGAGAGTTGATGGAAAGAGGAACTCCGTTATCACTAAATCTGAGTTCATTGTAGGTAAAATATGGTCTTTTCACATCCATGACAAACCACAACTAAGTCCAAATAAGCTTATATGTCACTCACACCGTTGTATAATTCATTATACTAGTAGTTTATATCTTGTGGGTCTCACTTCGAGAAAAAGGAGAGAGAGTGTGTGTGAGAGTGAGAACATGGAAGTATGGGAGGAAAATTATTCATGAAGAAAAAAGGGGTAAGAGTGGTGTGCATACCATAATATCACAATCCATTTATTCATGAAGGGGAATAACTAAGATAGAGTGACACACATGACCGACAAACATTACGAAACACACAAGACACCAACAAAAGCCGGATACAAACATACTGTTACTACCTCATGCCTGTCTATGAGAAACAAGCAAAGAGGTAATATTATGAGGATTGTGCTCTAATTAAGAAAGATCACACAGAAGAGAGAGTGGGCTTCAAAATAGAGGATTTGGAGCATTTGTTGACGGTGACATCCAGTTTATAGGGTTTTGGATAATCCAGCCACTGGTGCACATCGAACTCTTCCTCGAAATTAATGCCGTGTCCGGTGACAGTGATGTCTACATATTCCAAGTACCACCCTGAGGCGAGCCCTGAGCCGTCGGAGCTGACGGTGATGGCGCAAGGTTTGAGGCAAGTGGTCCTGCCCTTGAATTCGTCGAGGCTGCCCCGCTCGAAGAAGTCGTGTCCTGGATTTACGCCCCACTGTTCGAGGTTACCGATGGTTAAGTTCCAGCCAGAAGAGGATATTAACTTGAGGCTGATCTTGGAGTTCGTTCCTGCCTTATAGACATCTCCTGTCTTAACTTGTATATGGTAATCGCACCGCGCCTGCATGCATATATATTATAAACACACACACGCACAAGTAGAAGAAGGAATAAAAGCTTGAAACTAATAATGAATCAACACGAGAGAGCAATTACTTACAGCTGTAGCCATTGAAGCGAAGCTGGTGAGTGAGAGAAGAAACACAAGACAAGACATTGCAACAACTCTGAGTGCCATTTGTTTTGTTTATTTTCTGACGCTACTCATCGATGCCTAGCCCTAGCTAATATGCCTTTATATAGGGCGACATACACCACGGGTAACGTAAGAAAAAGAAAAGATTGACGAATATGGACACGTACTGTAATGTTCCGAAGGAATTGGGCCCTAGTCAAGTACACGCGTCTTGTAAGGCAAGAAGGAGCCTGAGAGTGAGGAACAAAACGTGGAACACGCCGCAGTATATATGGACAAAAGTGTCTTTTCCACAAAACGCAACCATTACCTCGCTTAGATAAGGCGATGGAAAAAAAAAAATCGACTTTCAGCGACGATTTTGTTGCCAAAAAGTCACTGCTCCAACTATTATGCTATTTTTAATATAATATATATTAATTTTTATTTATTTGTTATGATATTTATTTAATTTATTAATAAATATGTTAACATATAAATACTTTGGCTTCTTCATAGCAACTAGCAAGGCTACATAACTTCGTCGTCAGGTCAAGCCTGGCTTCTTTGAAGTTTCCATGACGACACTGAGGACTAACCTCAAATTCTGACCCGTCCAATAATCTGAACTATATGCATAAAAAGAAAACATGTTTTTTTTTTAAAAAAAAGATAAATAATTCGGTGTTTTTAAAAGCCAGCATAAAAACATTATTTCAATAAATAATATATACAAATAAAAAAATGATCATTTTCAACAACATTTAAAAGTTTCTAGCTTTATATTGACTTCAAGATATAAAACCTTGCCTTGCAATTTTTGAAAATATTATCTTCCACCATACTGTCCTCAAGAAGAAAACCAAACATGTAGCAGACAGGTGGATAGGTTTGCACCATGACGTAGAATAATTATTAATATTGAATTGAGACACGTGACAAAGATCATGTTACACAGAACATACCAACAAAGATTCCTTCCTCACGACAGGTAGTTATAATTATAAATTAGCCGAGAGATCACTTGGAGATGTTTGGGACATTTGTCTGGTTAGGTTAGAGCTATAGCTCCTATGACATTTTTATCCTTAATATTTATATAATATACTAAGTAATTTATTAAATAATTATATTTCACAATTTATTAAAAGGTTAAAGTATATGTTTAATCCCTTATATTTGCATTAAGTTTCTTTATAGTCTCTTAAATCTACAAAGTGCATTTTTTTATAAGGAGATTCATCTAGACTCTTCAAACATGCACACACATGAAATGTTCAGCAGTTAATTAATTAAGGGGAAACCAACTAAACAATAAAAAATAAAAATAAAAGCAATAAATTGCATTTGGATATAGTTTTTCACTTTGGAGGTATCATGTAATATTTCTATTCTTAAATATAAGAATTAGATAATTAATTAATTTATAAATTATTGGTTTCTTCTCTAATCCCTCTATATATATTTGTATAAAAAGAGTGAAACGAGGATTGCGTGACAGGAATCAGTTAATAATGTTTCAAAAGTATGTACTTTAATTCTATTGAATTATAAGCCAGGGAGAGGTTTTTTTTTTTTTTTTTTGGGGGGTCCCTTTTGTATAGTAGAGTGTGTGTTATGGCCTATTTATAATTTATAATTTAAATAATAAGCCGAGAGATGAGTTGGCATACAGATGTTTGGGCCATTTGTGTGGTTAATTAGGATAGAGCTGGTGCGCCTGTTACATTTTTACAATTAATATTTATATGGATTACAAGCCCTTGAATAAAATACATTAACTTCCCCTCTATTTTACTTAAATTATATAAACCTCTCTTATAGGTTGAAAACCTATATATGCATTCCTTATAATATAAATTCATGTTAATAATTATTAGATGGTAAAACCCCTCAATTTATCAATCATACATCATCACTTTTAAGACTTCTCAATGTGGGACTCATAACATTTCCATCCCCTTTAAGATGGGACGTCCTTGAGGGCTCCACACTACACTACGACACTTCATCATCTTGCGTCTTAGAACCTTCTGTAGGGAGTCCCCTGGGAAAATCGGTGCTTTTGAGATATGGTTCTTCCCAGAAGTTATACCTACTCCAAAGCTCATATGTACAGCCTCAATGGACAATTACCTTCTTGACGAGCAGACATGCTTCACCCCCCCCCCCAAAAAAAAAAAAATTAAATACATAACAATGGCATCCGCAGCCTTTAAAGAATAGAAGGCCTTAAAAATTATATTTAATATTTACAATATAATTATATTACAAGTACTATTCATAATTTTTTTTTTTTTTTAAATTTAGTCAAGTCAAGTGTTTCTCATTTTGAGGTTTAGAGTGCAAAAGGTTTTTGTTTCTCTCAATTAATATATTTCACAGATTGAAAATTGTATTTTCCTTCTTATAAAAGTGTGACCACTTACCATTTTAACCAACATCTTGTTAATATAATATTTTTAATTTCAAAATGGGTTGTGATAATGTTTATATCATAATTATAAAGTTGGGACAAATATATTATCATCCGAAGAAACAATCAGTCATTACAGGTAATCCTTTCAGGTCAAAAAAACAAATTACACACACACATATCTAACACACACACACATATCACTTTGGTCCTATTTATAAGTTCTTTTTTACCAAAAAAATTTGGTCCTATTTATAAGTCCAGTTTCAGGGTAGTAAATGAGATTGTGATTATTTTGCCCATATTAATTGTATTAATGAAAATAGAGAGAAAACAAAGTGTTGAAAAATATATATTCATAAATGAGGGCAAAGTTAAAAATTTACCTCATAATCATTGAGTTATCTAGCTACCTCTCTTTAGTATATGTGATTTAGTTAAAAATGATTTATAAATAGAACCAATATTTATTTATATATATATATATATATATTTATTTTCTTTTACACTCACACTGACGCACCCGATTCCGGAGCACGTTTTGTGCTCATATTTTTTTATGAGCAGAACATGCTCATCACTAATTTAAATAGTCTAAATTTCCAAGACTGTCAGCATCAAAAATTTATTTTATGATAATGCTCCCTCCAAAAAGGAGAAGAACCGGATACACGAAATATGGTGTATCTGCCTTAATTAGTAATTTACTGCTTATCATATTGAGTTAGTGCGCATGTCACTTTCACTGCTAATATTCTTACGCAAGAATGAATTAATGACAGAGAGTCAGGAGTTCCTAAGCATGTGGGCCATGTTATGAATAATAATGATGATGATCACTTTATTAAAACTAGTCCAAAACTTGTGCCATGCACGTGTACTTCATGAGATAAGATTGCAAAAAATCTTACTGCAAAGAATCTGGGACGTTTTGTGTCTGGACTCTGAACTCTGGAGGGTTCTTCACCATATAAAATCTTTATTTTCAACGTATAACTGTATACTAGACATGTTATGCCTTTCTTTCCTTAATTAGACCTTTCCAATCAGTCTGATTTACCCTGCCTCATTGGCCTCTCCAGGTCTCTCTGGCCCTTCCAGTCTCAGACTATCCGGACTCAGCGGGACCTCTATGCCCAAAAACCTAATATACTCTTTCACACTTAAATACTCCCTCCGATCCTAATTATAAGATCTAGTTGATTTTTTTGGAGAGATTAAGGAAGCTAATTAAATTAATTTAGAGTTTTTTTTTTCAAACTAATTAGTATAACTAATAAACTAATATATAATCTAAGGATATACAACATATGAAATGATTAATTAACTTATTTAACTTCCTTAATCTCTTCAAACAAAGTCAACTAGGTCTTATAATTAGGACTAGAGGTAGTAAGTGAGATACAAGCTTAAATTAGAAAACTTCGAGAGAATATTCTTTCTCAAAAATAATAATTAGAAACTTTCCTTTCTTAAATTTTATTTTAGCTAAATCCCAAAAGATTATGAAATTTCACTACTTCCCTTAAATCAAAATGAAATTAAGTTTTGTCGGTGAAAATACAATAATTCCTTTACATTTTTTTTATTAGAACATTTAAAAAATAAATATAGGAATTTACAAGACAATTGTCTTTTACAAGATAATCTATTTAACCATGTAATCATCTAATTCCATGGCTAATCCATTGTTTTTTTTAGTCATCTCTCTCAAGGTGGAAAAATAGAAGACGCCAATTATACATTTAATTCCTGACACAAAATTCTACATTTAATAAAGAAGCCAAAGTTATGTTTCGTTGCAAATATATCATAGTCATTCTCTTTCTGTAATATTTATTATTTTCATTATTTTCATAATATTATTATATTTATTACAAACCAAAGTGACGAAAAACATATTTTATGATAATTTAGTAGTTACTTGACTGGTTTGCTTAAAGAAAACAAAACTACGATGAAAAAGGAAAACGAAAGAGTCTCTATATATCCGACTTCAACATATAAAAACATGCCTTGCAATTTTTAAGAATTGTATCAGTTATGGACTCAAATAATGAGCCTGACAGATATGAGGCCCAATAGGAGTGCTTCAGGCTGGAATCTCCCTCTAAGTAGGTAAATTGCTAATTGCCCCTTGAGCATGCCTATAATCCAGGAACGTACAAGTAGTGGAGCAGGCACTCACAGAACGTGGGAGGCGCACATCGCTGGAGGATAGGACTCAAGCCAATGGGAAAGAAACCCTAGGTAATCTCTATAAATAGGAGGTTACCCACCAGGTGTGTTATTTACGTTCACTATTCCATTATTTACTATCCAGTCTCACTGTGCACACACCCCCACCCCTTTGGTGAAACGCCTCCTCTGTGTAGTACAGTGATCTGAGAATGTTCTCTGATATCTCTCATAGATATCATAGAACGATCACCTCTCCTTTGGTGTTTAATCCATAAGACATCTTTGAGGGGTCACTTGATCCAATATTAACGTTACCTTGTCCATTGAGGCTAGACATTTGTGTTCTACACTAAAACAGTATCTTCCACCAAACTGTCCTCAAGAAGAAAACTAAACACGTAGCCGACAAGTGGATAGGTTTGCACCATGACGTAGAACAATTATAAATATTGAATTGAGACACGTGACAAAGATCATGTTACACAGACCATACCAACAAAGATTCCTTCCTCACGACAGGTATTTATAATTATAAATTAGCCGAGAGATCAGTTGTTATAGAGATGTTTGGGCCATTTGTCTGGTTAGGTTAGAGCTATATATTGCTACTTTGACATTTTTATCCTTAATATTTATATAATATACTAAGTACTTTATTAAATAATTATTTTTCACAGTTTATCTAAAGACTAAAGCTTATGTTTTCTCCCTTATTTTTGCATTAAATTTCATTTTAGTCTCGTAAATTTATATAGTGCATTTTTTGTAAGGAGATTTATCTAGACTCTTCAATATACAAACACGCACACACATGAAATGTTCAGCAGTTAATTATTATGGGTAAAACCAGGTTTTTTTTCCTAATTTGCCCCTTATTAAATAACTATTTACCAAAATACCCCTGTCTAGAAACTATTTCCTAATGTACCTGTAACATCCCATTTTCCAAAAGCAGGATAAAATTTTTCATCAGAGTAAAGCATCGGAACAAGAGTGTAACTGATATTTTTATTTAAAATGCCCACAGGCTAATTACAGAAGCGGTACAGTGACCGAGAGTTTTCAAAAGTAAAGAGTAACAACAGAAAGTCTTCAGCCGGATCCTTGAACCTGCTGCTTTCCTCTCTCCTCATTCCTCGGTCCTTCCGACCCTGATGCTATATTAAGAGCTGAGATCCGCACCGGATCTCAGGTAACGGTTAACCTCATGTATACATACACACATATGGGTTACAGCACAACATTAACACAACATATAAATCACACCCAACCAATGCACATGTATCGCTCCCAGCATGCAGATATATCGCTCCTAGCATTACAGATGTATCGCTCCCAGCATTACAGATGTATCGCTCCCAGCCTTACAGATGTATCACTCCCAGCATGCGTACAGTTATCTTCTAACATAATATGCATTCCAACAACACCCCACATATCTACACACCATACACACATCACACACATGCCATACATGCATACTATATCCATCAGTGTTAGTGTTACAGTACGCGAACGTACCTTCGTTGACGGAAATCGGTATTTCTGTCGGTATACGGCACGACAGTAGGTCAGAACGTAATCAGGGATATCCTATCAATATAACAACGTACTTGTTAAGGATCTATCATTACGACGGACATTTTTAGTCAAAATGACCATTTTACCCCTGACCCCCTAATCGGCGGAATTTCGCCAGCACTTCGTTACTTTGACCCTAATCTTCCAAAATTTCAACATAACTCCTCTTCCAACATAATTTTTGAAATATAAATCATATTAATTAATGATTTACATCATAACAGGCATTTTAGGTAAAAATTACCATTTTGCCCCTGATGCCCCTATTCGGCGGAATTTCGCTAGAGCTTCGCTATTTTAACTCTAATCTTCCAAAATTTTGCCAGAACTTCGACCCCACCTTGATTTTCGAAATAACGACTAAAATACCCCTATCATATGATATCAAATCATACTTGGAAGATTAAAGACTAATATAGCATTTCTACTCTAACTACCGAAAGAACTACGAAAGCTTAAGACTCGGTACCGAAAAACTTACTCCGAGCTTCGCTGCAAAATTTCCCCGGCTCCTCCTTCTCTCTAACCTCTCTCTAATTTGAAATACTCAAGAGGAGATGGTGTGAATTGTGAAGAGCTTTGAAGGGCTATTTATAGAGTTGGCCAAGGGCAAATTTGCACTTTCTCCAAATTAATCTAAACCATTGGATCTTGCTTCAAACACATGGGTTCATCTTGGCCATACACCTCCTTTTCTTCCATCATCTTTCCAACCAGGTGACATCATCAAGGTGATGTCACCTACTTCCTCAAGAAGTTTTATACCAATAAAGTCTCCGATCGGTGTCCGAATCGCGTAATCGTGTAAAATCACAGAAATTCAGAATTATAACTTTGAAGACATTTTATCACTCATTAGAAATGTCCGGGCTAAATAAAATTTTGATTCCATACAGGGTTCCAACTGTCCTGCGGAAGTTTTACGGAAAAACGTGCCGGTTACGGAATCAACTTCCGGAATCGTCAACCTCTGGACAAAAATCCACTGATTCCAAATATGTCCAGGAAATTCTCAACTCATTCCCAGATGTTGAGTTATGATTTATTTTCTTCAAATCCTAATTTTATGCCTATCTGCCTTTTTCTCAGATTTTCCCTATTTCGTCTTATTACTAACTTCTTCTACCGATCTCAGAAACGACTCCAGGTACAGCTCAATTCAGGATAAAAATCCACTCATCAATATTATATTTTGACTTTAGAAATCCTGTTCCTGGTTCTCTAGATAGGATCCAATTCCTATCGGTGTTTATTTACCTTTTTACTATTTTATTTAATTAATATTAAATTAAGTGTTTTAATTCAACACTCCTTCATCATTTCCTTTTAATTTTTTTTTCTTTTTCCCTCTCACCATGTCGGCACACACACATTTATTTTATATATATTTTTATTTTATTTTTTAATTAATTATTTAATTATTATTTTAATTATTTTTACATAATTTTTCACAAAATTTTCCTATTGGCCCATACTTGTTTTTAGGCTCAAAATTACTTAATCTCATTTAGTTTTCTCAACATATTCCAATTAATTAGAAAATATATTTATGCTAATTTTTAGCCATTAACCACTAATTATAGGGTTTTACATAATTATATATGGATTTTCCTTTGTTCATGCTTAAGTAATTAGCCAATAATTACTTAATCAACTCCTTACTACTTGTTGCTAATTTTCTTATTTAGCATAACTCATTACCTCACAACCTTTACACTGACATTAGTGTTTTATGCCTCATACCCTAATTAAAATTTACGGGGCATTTTGGTCATTATAATACTTTTTAACTTTTCCCCTTTTATTTATTTAAGGTAATAATTTAATAAATTACCTAAATTAGGGACAGTATTATTCTCTATTTCAAATAAATATTTACTTGCCTTTTTTATAACTTTCACAGGGTATTTTATAACCTGTAAATGCGTTTAGGGACCTATTTGCAAATTTCCAAACGTTTTAGGGACCTAATTGCAAATTATTATTTTTCAAGAGAAACTACCCCAAAAATAAGATAAATTCTTCACAAGATTTTTGAGATCCCATATTCACCTATTTCCAATAGGTATTATTTACTCAATATGATACTTATCATAAATGAGATCTTCAGGGTATTACAATACCTCTGTCAGGAAACTATTTCCCAATGTGCCCCATGTTTAGTCGACTAAAACCATGGTTTAGTCGACTAAAACGCGGGCAAAATTTTTTTTTGAAGACCCTGCGATTTAGTCGACTAAATCATTAAAAAAAAATTGTTAAAACTCCGGAAGGCCATAACTTCTGGCTCGAAAGTCCGAATCAAGTGATTCTTTTTTTTTATTCCACATAACTTTTTGAGATCTATGCACTGACATAAAAATTAACTTCCAGATTTAATGAAGAGAAAGGAGAAAAAACAAGTGATTCTTTATTGTGCCGGAGATACTAACAATTCATTAAATATAATCAAGTGATTCTTTAGTGTGTGTGTGTGTGTGTGTGTGTGTGTATATATATATATGTCAGAAATTGAACTCCAATAAAGAATTTCTTTATTCATCCGTGATTTATTCCTCTTAAATGAGGTATACTTATATAGATGAAAAATTAACAGCAACTAGCAATAAAGTAGGAAATAATCCTAAATCAACAACTACTAGCTAGGAAGTAGGAAACAACCCTAACAACCTGCTACTTATTTGAAATTCCTAAAAGAATAGAAATAACAATAATTCAAAATTTAAACTTTGAAATAGAAATAATTAAAATAACAACTTTCTTTTAATGATTTAGTTGACTAAATGGGTTTTTTAGTCGACTAAATCGCGGGGTCTTCAAAAAAAGTTTTTGCCCGCGTTTTATTCGAATAAACCATGGTTTTAGTCTACTAAACAGGGGGCACATTGGGAAATAGTGTCCTGACAGGGGCACATTGGAAATTAGTTTCCAGACAGGGGTATTTTGGTAAATAGTTATTTAATAAGGGACAAATTAAAAAAAAAGCCGGTAAAACCAACTCAACAATAAATAAATAAATAAATATTGTTGACGAGGAGACATACTTCACCTCCGTTGTTGTTCTTTTTTACCCCTCTAATGTAAATACATAACAAGGGCATCAGCACCCTTTAATAATAGAAGGCCTTAAAAATTATATTTAGTATTTATAATATAATTAGATTATAAGTACTATTCGTAATATCTTTTTTATTTAGTCAAGTCAAGTGTTTCTCTTTTAGAGTTTTAGAGCGTAAAAGGTTTTTGCTTCTCTTGATAAATATATTTTCCAGGATTTGAACTTGTATTTTCCATTTATATTTTCTCTCTCTTCTCTTTACAGTCGGATCCACTCACTTTGATGTGAGTGTGACAGAAAAAAAAAAATCTGCAGTAAAAGTAGAAACATTAAACCTATATATATGTGTGTATGAGCGCGTGTATGTGTATGAGTGCGCGTATGTGTATGAGTTTATATTATGTGCGCGTGCAAAGAATTAAACTCTATTTATGTTATTATTTTCTTTTACACTCACACTGACGCCCCCCTTTCGGAGCACATTTTGTGCTCATTTTTTCTTATGAGCATGCACTAATTTAAATAGTCTAAATTTCCAAATTTACTTTAATTTAATCTTAGACTGTCAGCATCAAAAATTTCTTTTCTGATAATACGCCCTCCAAAAATTAGGAGCGGAACCGGACATGAAATCTGGTGTATCTGCCTTAATTAGTTATTTCATGCTTATCATATTGAGTTAGTGCGCATGTCACTATCACTGATAATAATACTTTAACGCAAGAATGCATTAATGACAGACAGTCAGGAGTTCCTACGCATGTGGGCCATGTTATGAATAATAATGATGACGATCACTTTATTAAAACTAGGGAGAATTACACACAGGTCACAAGGATGACAAAAAAATACAATAAGGTCCCAACAAGAATTCATATTACACAAAAGTATTGTAATTATATGTGAATGTAAAATGACCATTATGGACAAAGAAAATTTACAACGAGACAAAGTATAAATTTACAATCGAAAAGTATAGATTTACAACAAATTTTAAAACCATCGTTTTTTTCCATTTTGACTTCCAGATGCTATTTACAACAGACAAAGTATAAATTTACAACTGAAAAAGTATAGATTTACAACAAATTTTAAAACCATCATTTTTTTTTCCATTTTGACTTCCAGAGGCTATTTACAACACACAAAGTATAAATTTACAACTGAAAAAGTATAGATTTACAACAAATTTGAAAACCACCGTTTTTCCATTTTGACTTTGAGGCTATTTACAACACACAAAGTATAAATTTACAATTGAAAAAGTATAGATTTACAACAAATTTTTATCATATTGAGTTAGTGCGCATGTCACTATCACTGATAATAATACTTTAACGCAAGAATGCATTAATGACAGACAGTCAGGAGTTCCTACAAAGCATGTGGGCCATGTTATGAATAATAATGATGACGATCACTTCAGAGGCTATTTACAATACACAAAGTATAAATTTAGTATAGATGTACAACAAATTTGAAAACCACCGTTTTCCATTTTGACTTCTAGAGGCTATTTACAACAAACAAAGTATAAATTTCGAAAAAGTATAGATTTACAACAAATTTGAAAACCACCGTTTTTTCCATTTTGACTTCCGAGGCTATTTACAACATACAAAGTATAAATTTACCCGAAAAAGTATAGATTTACAACAAATTTTAAAACCATCGTTTTTTCCATTTTGACTTGAGGCTATTTACAACACACAAAGTATACATTTACAATGAAAAAGTAAAGATTTACAACAAATTTTGAGAATTTTGACAAAGAATATAATTTCATATAATTTCAAAGTATTAAGTTGTATGAGTAAGTGGCTATTTGCACCCACTCCTTATGTATATATATACAACCCAACCCATTGCTTTCTATTTACAAGTCTTCTTCTACAATCGTATCTTTCCAACGCGTTTTTGCCTGCCAGTTGGATTCTCGCCGTCTTCGTCGTCATCTTCACCTGACGAACCAATCCCTCCGGCGAGCAACTTGCGTGATGAGGTTGCTGCAAATCCTTCATCTCCATACACGTGAAGTTTAAGATCGCTCCTTGTTGCGTGAGTGAGTTTTTATTTGCATGGGAATTCACCATTCTGAAACCTCCAAGTTCCATTGGAGTAGAAGAAGGAGAGAAGAAAGAGAGAAGAAAAAGGGAGGGAGGAGAGAGAGAAAACATGGCGGAGAGAGGAGTAGAGAAGGAGAGAGGAAAGAGAGAAGAAAAAGGGAGGGAGGAGAGAGACAGGAAGGAGAGAGGGAAGGTCAAAATGGTAGTTTTACATTCACAAATAATTACAACCAGGTCCCTTGGGACTTTTGTGTAATTTCATGATTTCAAGGGACTTTTTTGTGATTAATTCCCTTCCTTGGGACCTGTGTGTAATTCTCCCTTAAAACTAGTAGTCCAAAACTTCTGCCATGCCCGTGTGCCCATGAGTGTTGATATTGCTAAATAATACTATATCCTTATTATAAGTTACTAATTAGTAAGTTTATTTGGTCTTATTTATAAGACACTTGCTTGTTCTCAATGGGCATTAAATTTTTTTTTTCATGTATGCCCATAATTAATAAGGGTAGTGGATGAAAGTAATAATTAATATAATATTGAAGCTTAGTGTAATTAGTAGAGGTAATATTAGAAATTACTTAAATCATAGTATTGACTTTAACTGTTTTTATTGGTTTGTGAGAAAAGTTAGTTGGTGCCTTATAATAAGGATCATAGGGAGTACCTCTGATACTTTTAAAGTGTTCCTATAATTAGAACAGGAGGGAGTAAGAGTTTAGGATGGATACGTTTGTCCACTGAAAATTATATATGAACTTGAAGAGATAAGATTGCAAAAAATCTTATTGTGTAGAATCTTGGACGTTTTGTATCTGGAGTGTTCTTCGGAATATAAAATCTTTATTTTCAACATACAAATGCCCACTAGACATGTTAGACCTTTCTATTGTGGGATCAACGGTTGAAGGGTTGGCAACTTGGCATGTAGTTAATACTGTATGATTAGATCTCTCTGACCATTCTGATATACCTTGCCACATTGGCCTCTCCAGTCTCAGACTATTTAGCCTCAACGGGACCTTTCTACCCAAAAACTTAATCTTAAATAAGTGAGACATAACTTCAAATTAGGAAATTTCGAGAGAATATTCTTTTAAAAAAAAAAAAAAAAAAAACTGGTTAGGATAAACTTTCATTTCTTTTCATTCTCTCCCTCTTTTCCTATTTATTTCTTTCCTTTCCTTTCTTTTCATAAAATAGTAAATACATCAAATTGAACAATTAAATATGGGTTTTTTTCCACATAAGAAGGGAAGTCAAATCGCATCTTCTCCCTCCTCAAGACTACATGGAGACAAACGCCAATTGGGTATTCATGTGACATGCTTCAAACTTTCCACAAATGTTAAGGTCCATCTATTCAAGCAACTCTAACCTCTTTGAAGAAACATTCTTTGTGACAGATACTCTAGCTTGTTCACAAGCCATGCAGTGAGAACATTTCACTTATCCAATTCTACATTTTTCAATCCTAGAAGTACATCCTTCCCGCTTTTATTATTTTTATTTTTATTTTTTTTTATTAATCATCCTTTGATGTTGCAAATTTGATGCCTTGTAATACCCTAAAATTTGACTTAGGGTAAATATCATAAATTAGAAAATAATACCTATTAAAAATAGGTGTATATGTGGTGTCAAATTTATGGGGAATTTCTAGGCAAATTTCCCTAGGAAATAAGAAGAAGTATATAAATACTTAAAGGTTTAATTAGCAAATGGGATAATTACTAATTAAGATGATTAAGGCATAATCTAAGGGATTAAGAAGAGGGTTGAAAAGTCAACAATTGGGAAAATAGGAGGCAACATCTTTTGTCAAAAAGATGCCCTCATTTTCGAAAAAAAAAATAATACAAGAAAAGAAGAAGAAAATTTGAAGAAAATTTGGTAGAAAACTTAGCAAGTAAGTTATGGGAAAAGTCAAACAAAATACTAGCCAATGGAAACATAATGTATAGGATTTTGAAATGATTATTTTTGTGTGTGTGGCAGCCGAATATGGAAGGAGGAAGAAGAGTTGGAGTGTTGAACAAACCACACGTGAATTAGTAAAGCACATGCAAGCATTTAATGGTAAAGACTTAGAGGTAATGGAAGAGGATAAGGTGGGGTCATGGAAAGCAACATCTTTGTCAAAATAAGCCTTGTATTTTCGAAAGAAGGAAGAGGAAAAAGAGAAAAGATGTATGTGTGAATGCATTTTGCAAGTTGGCAAGTGGCCAAGTTGAAGGAAATATTAATATAAAATAGATATTTGTGAAAAAGCAAATAGGATAAATGACCACGGATAGAGATTAAATCCTATCTAGAGAACCATGAACAAGGTTTCTAAAGTCAGAGAAGATTATTAATGAATGAATTTTTATTTCGAAGTAGACTATTTCAGAAGTCATTTCCAAGATCGGTGGAATACTTAGAGAATAAGACGAAAGAGGATAATCTGTGAAAAAGGCAGATAGTCACAAATTGGAATTTGAAGAAAATAAATTATAACTCAACATCTAGGGATGAGTTGTTAATCAACTGGAAAAATTATGCATCAGTGAATTTTTGTCCCGAAGTTGATGATTCCGGAAATGATTAGATCTCTCTGACCATTCTGATATACCTTGCCACATTGGCCTCTCCAGTCTCAGACTATTTAGCCTCAACGGGACCTTTCTACCCAAAAACTTAATCTTAAATAAGTGAGACATAACTTCAAAGTAGGAAATTTCGAGAGAATATTCTTTAAAAAAAAAAAAAAAACTGGTGAGGATAAACTTTCATTTCTTTTCATTCTCTCCCTTTTTTCCTATTTCTTTCTTTCCTTTCCTTTCTTTTCATAAAATAGTAAATACATCAAATTGAACAATTTAAACATGGGCTTTTTTCCACATAAGAAGGGGAGCCAAATCGCAACTTCTCCCTCCTCAAAACTACATGGAGACAAACGCCAATTGGGTATTCATGTGACATGCTTCAAACTTTCCACAAATGTTAAGGTCCATCTATATATTCAAGCAACTCTAACCTCTTTAAAGAAACATTCTTTGTCACAGATACTCTAGCTTGTTCACAAGCCATGCAGTGAGAACATTTCACTTATCCAATTCTACATTCTTCAATCCTAGAAGTACATCGTCCCCCCCCCCCCTTTGTTTATTAATCATCCTTTGATGTTGCAAATTTGATGCTTCCATATTAATAGCATCCACACTGCCTCTAGCCACCAAAGCTTTTATCATATACAACCTATGGCCATTTAAAAAAATCATCCTCATTGTCGCCATTACTCAAGCAAGTCAACAACTCAATAGTCAAATAATCTGACAACCAGCTCTAGTACCAATTGTTAGGAAAGAGCGCAATGGATGTTAAACATTCCTTTCACTTGTAAGAGTCTTTGAGGAAACAAAGTAAACAAATCACTACTACAAAAAACGGTTTTTGCGTCTCGAAAAAACGTCATTTTTTTTAAAAATGAAGTAAAAAATAAAGGCGGTGGCATTTTTGTAATTATATGTGATAAAAGTTGACTTTTGGCGTCTAAGTTTTAAACTTAGACGCCAAAAGCATGACTTTTGGAGTTTAAGTTTGAAACTTAGACTCCAAAAGTTCAAACTTAAACTCCAAAAGTCTCGCAAGAGACACTTTTTGGAGTCTAAGTTCTAAACTTAGACTCCAAAAGTCATGTCGTACAACAGAAAAGAAGGTCATATCGTGCAGCAGGGGGTCACGTCGTGCAACAGGGAGTTATGTGTGGGGCCCGCGAGAGACACTTTTGGAGTCTAAGTTATGAACTTAGACTCCAAAAGCTTGACTTTTGGAGTCTAAGTTTGAACTTAGACTCCGAAAATAGTGGAATTTAAACCCATGGGCGGCAAAATGAATTTTTTAGCGCCAAAAAGCAGTACTTTTGGCGTCTAATTATAGAACTTAGACTCCAAAAGTCAAGCTTTTGGAGTCTAAGTTCAAAACTTAGACGTCAAAAATCTCCCCCCAGCACATAAAAAAACGCAGATCCCCCCTAACACACAAACACGCAGATCCTCCCTCTCTTTAACGTTCCCCCTTCTCTCTCGCCTCTACCTTCTCACCCACCCACTACAACCATCAGCAACCTTCTTCTCCACACATCATGAACGTCACGGTGACCTTCTTCCACTTCGTCTTCTTCCTCATTCCCCCAACCTCCATGGCTGACCTTCATTTTCAACCTTCTCCACAAGATTGACGGCACAATCGACGTCGTCCCTTCATTTTCAACCTCGTTTTTGCTTTCGATTTTCCAAATCTACAACTTCCTACTGTAGGCAAGCTTCAAATTTTTCAGATCTTGTTGACTTGTTCGACTTTTCCTGATCTATTTAAGTTTTTCAGATCTGTTTGATTTCTCCAAAACTGTTCGAGCTGTGATTCGTATGTGTTCGACTTGCTCAAGATCTGTTCAACTTGCTCAAGATCTGTTCGACTTCTCCTTCTCACCTCTGGATTTTTTTTTTTTTTTTGATTTTGAGTTGATCTTGTTGGATCCGATTTGTTGTTGTAATGTAGATCTACATTTGTAGAAATTTTTTGATTTGAGTTGATTTCGTTATTAAGGAAACACATTTGATTTTCGATTTTGGATCTGATTAAATCTAGGATGTAGATCTGGAATTATTATTTGGTAGCTCCCAACGTGGTTTCCCAACGTGGTTTGGGGTTTTTTTTTTTAAAAAAAAAAAGCATATGGCGTCTAAGAAAAAAATTAGACTCCTTAAGCTTCCGTCTTTTGCGCCTCCCAGATAGGCGTCCACACAAAATAGGACGTAAAATGCAGGAAAAATAGGACGCAAAAAAGATTTTTTGTAGTAGTGAATATATGGTAAAAATTAAATGGCACAAGAGATAACCAAAATTATTAATGTGGAAACCCCCTCAAATCAAGGGTTAAAACCACGGTCATCCAAAACAATAAAAATATGAGCCACTATGATCAAAATAGGGTACAAGAGATTCTCAAACAAATGCACAAACACATACAACCACCCAACCAAACAACAAAAGCTACAAGCATAAAATAAAAAAACAAAGAAGCTAGAAATACCTAGAAAAACATTACTGACCACAAACATGATTTCTCTCACAAGAGGCATCCAAACGACGATCCCACCATTGACAATGACAGACCACATGCACCCAATCAGCTACCTGACCAAATTCCATCTACTCTAGTCTACCCTGGCCTCAGTGGCCTCTTTGAAGCTCTTTGGTCCCTGATAAATTTTATTGATGGAAAAAGCCCGATAATTTTTTTGGTACATGAAATATCAATACACTTTAAATTTGTATACCAAGAATATTGATATTTTAATTTAGGCTCTACTTAATTAGTGATAGGGAAAAACTTTAAAGCCTATAAACTCCGCAAGTATACGGGCCGTATCAAGTAATAAAGTAGTGAGAAAAAGATCGTCCCACGAGGACTAGTATTCCAGCCACTAATTCGTTATTTAATCTTTAGTTGGATCAATGAGTAATAGGAGGTGAGTTGTAACCAAACAGAATTTTTAATGAATTTAATAAAAAATACGCATTCAAGATTAAGAGTCTCAAAAGCGATTGTTTCGAAAAGGTAATTAATAGAGAAAAGCGCAGCTAGGGCATAGAAATCCCCCTATGTTCATCCAAGTATTTGAATTAAATCCCTAATTGACTATTATTCCCATGATTGACGATCAATTCTCTAAAATTAGACTAAGTCCCAATGTCTTGACGCTACCTTAGTCCGTTATCTTTGAAAACAACCTAATGTCTTAGTATTGTTTGGAAAGATCAATTATTTAAACCAGAATTATGAGATCGCATAAACTCGTAAGCCTATGTCTAGGTCATGCAACTCTATGACGAATTAACGGTTCCGATTAAATGCACCAACATCTCTATTGTCATACACCAACCTATGAACAATCTAAAAGGGGATCAATCTTTAAGAAAGCTTTAAGCAAAGATAATTCATTCAATCATGGTAAATAACGTTCAATCAAGAATTCAAACAAATACTCAAATTTGCATAGGGTTCATCCTCGCCCTAACTACTAAAGAAGACTAGCCAAGCATGGCTAGGTTAACAAAATAGAAGAAGAGAGATGAAAATCAGAATTGTTCTTGCGTCCTCTTTCTTCCTTCAGTCGTCTCCTCCTTTTCTTCCTTCGTCCTTTCTCTCTAAACCTTTGGTAAATACCGAAGTTTAGAGAGCATAAGGATGTTTCTTTCTTTCTTTCTGTGCTTTTGTCTTTCTGCGTCTTGTCTCTCCTCTGGTCGTCTCTAGTGTGTGTCTCCCTTGTTCTTTATATAGAAATTCCCTTAGGCTGACTTGGCCGTGATCTGATCCTGTCTTAAATACAAGATATGCAATATCCTTTTGAGATCTCCAATCATATCCAAATCTTTTGCAATCCACTCTCTTATATCACACAATTGATTCAAATTGATTTCCTTTTTCTGCTCCATTCTCAATCAGCTAATAACTCCTGCAAGATATATAAAATAGTAATAAATTTAATCCAATATATCTCAGAATTGATACTCATTTAATTATAAAATCTGCACTTATCAATTAGTCATCAAACTTTTAATGGGAATTTTTTCCCCAATTTTCCTAAGTTTGTTTCGTTGCAAATCTTAGTGATTCTCTTACCAGAATATTTGCTATATTTTTATTATTATTCAATAATATTATATCTAATAACAAAATAAAGCGAAAAATATTTTAAATAAAAAAAAAATGTTTTCTATAACAGATTCCAAGATATAATAAGTGTACTTTCAGGATTTGAACTTGTGCTATCCTCTTTCTCTTTAGTGAGGCCTCTTACTACCTCTATTATTGGTGTAACATCCCATTTTCTAAAGCGGAATTTTTTTTTTTTAAATCAAAGTAGAGCAATGGAGCGAAAGAGTAACTGATCATAACAAAACATGAACCATAGTGTAACATAGTATTGATACAGGCTCACTCGTACTACATGCCCTCCAACCATGAGCCTACTCGTGCAGCTTGCCTCGATCTCCGATCCTTGATCCTCCTGAACTTGACGCTATGTTAAGAGCTAGAGTCCATGCATCGAACCCCAGGTAACGGTTAACCTTATGCTCAAATAAAACAGTATATAGACAACAGACATTCATACAATAACAACAATGATCAATATAATGACAGTACATAAGCGTATAGCAGTATGTAAGCCCCATAAAGTGCCTGCACTATTCACCAGTGCCACGATGTACGGTCGTGTCCTCAGCGCTAGGAAAACTCTAACGGTATTAATATCTCTATAACCCGTGTGAAACTGTATGTATAATCGGTAATCCTGAACAGAGTCTCTAACCGTGAATGTATCTCGGTGACTCCTAACAGAATCTCTATCCGTGAATGTACCTATCACATATATGTATATGAGCAGCACTAGATTAGTGTTACGAAGACGCGAACGTACCTTCGTTGACGACGTTAGGTACTTCGGAGGAAAACGTACTTTTACGGAAAACGTGAAACAATGGCACGTCGGCAACGAACGGCAGCAGATCGAGTTTCTGATGTCCTATAAGAGTAATATCACTTTCATTAGTGATTTGACATCATAACTGGCATTTTAGGTAAAAATTACCATTTTGCCCCTATACCCCTAATTGGCGGAATTTCGCCAGCACTTCGTTACTCTGACTACTTTTCTTCCCAAAATTTCGCCAGAACTTCGACGCCATTTTGATTTTTTCGAAAATAAAGACTAAAATAGCCCTCCCATATGATATCCAATCATACTTGAAAAATTAAAGGCTATTCTAGCATTACAACCCCTATTTTTGAAAGAACTTCAAAAGCTTCAACTTTTCGGAGACTCGATCCCTACTATGTTTTTACCTCTTCAGGCATATTTTTCAATGCAATGAGGCCTAAAACAAGCATAGGAATTTCATCCCCTACTTCCTAAATCTAACCAACAATTCTACCAACTACCGAACTAAAAACTAGAACTTAAAAGCTAAATACCGAAAGACTTACCCGTTGAAGACTTTCTTCACAATTTTTTCCAGAGCTTCTCTCTCTTCTTTCTCCCTCTAGGATTTCGGCCAAATGAAGGAGGAATTGGTGTGAAAATTTCAAGAGGTCTCATGGCCTATTTATAGAAAATCCTAAGGACACAAATGTAATTCTCCAAGTTGTCTACAACCATGGAAATTCAAACTTGAAATGGTGTTTATTCCTTGTCCATGGAGAATGCTGGACGAAATTCAAGGGTGATGTGGCAGCCCTTGGTTGGTTCAAAAAAATGATGACTCAAGCTCACTTTATGCCCGGTCTGGCAGATTTCCCCGATCGGTACCCGATTCGCATAATTTCGGAGAAATCTCAAACTTCTGGATTCATAACTCTGAAGATCTTCTCTTCCTCATCAATAATATCTAATTTAACTTAGATTTTGGTCTCTTACAGGGTTCCAACAGTCCAGTTGAAGTTTTCTCGAAAAACGTGTCCGAACGTGTCCGGTTTCAGAACGCATTTCTTGAATAATCAACTTCTTCAAAAAAATTCACTGATTCCAAATATGTTCAGATAAATTCAAACTCATTCCTAGATATTGAGTTAGAATTTATTTTCTTCATATCCAAAAATATGCCTATATGCATTTTCCCTATTTTGTTTTATTAGGAAAATGCACAAACGGCTTCAGAATTTACTTCCGCAAGAGTATAATGGAAGATAAAATTCCACTGATCAATATTCTACCTTGACTTTGGAAATCCCATTCCTAGATCTCCAGATAGGATCCGTTTCCTAATTTCTAAATTACTATTCATCATTTTTACTTTAATTAATTATATTATTAAAATATTTGCAAGTTGCACAAATTATTTTTCATTTATTTTTCATTTTTTTTATTTTTTTTTCTGCCCTTTTTTTTATTTCTCTTTTTTTTTTATTAATTATTTAATTAATTAAAGAATTCTTTTTACATAATTTTTACAGAATTTTCCCATTGGTCCATTCTTGCATTTAGGCTTAAAAATACCTAAACTCATCTATTTTTCTTCAAAATTTCCAATTAATTAGTAAACATGTTTTTACTAATTTTAAAACAAAAACCACTAATTTTAGGGTTTTACATAATTACTTGTGAATTTCATTTACTTATGCTTAAGTAATTAGCTCAATATTACTTAATTACTCTTTTATCACTTGTTGATAATTTCCTTAATTACAATGCCTCATTTCCTTCATACTCTTGCATTAACATTTTTGTTTCCATGTCTTCTGCATTCTTTTAGAATTTACAAGGGTATTTCGGTCATTTTGACCCCATAGTTCTTTTTCCTAATTTTTCCTAAGAGATTTTCCCTTGGAAAATAAGCTAATTATTACTTAATATTTGATATCTCATATTCACCTACTTTCTATAGGTATAATTTTACCAAATTATGATATAGATTTTTAGGGTATTACAATTGGATTATCAGTAACTTTGTCCTTATTTTAATATATTTACTTTCTAAGAAAATATAAATTACACAATAATAAATAAAATGTGAGATTGCATGTTCATATGAAAATTTAATCATGTGTGTTATAAAGAGAGAAAAAATAAAAGATCTTCTTTATCTTATAAACAGGATCAAGTATGTCCTACCATATTGTCATCACAAAGAAACCAAATATGTACCCGACAGGCGGATAAGTTTGCACGATGATGGGGAATAATTATTAACATTGAAATAGACACGGACAAACACTGTTACACACAACAGGTCAACAAAAGTCAAATATGTAAGTTACGTCCTCACCAGCTATTTATAATTAGAAACACTCATTCCATTATTCTTACACATTGAAAACTCGTAAACTAGTAGAATAGCTTATATGAATAGGATAAATACTCTCTATACTCGTTAGTTAATTAGTTATTTACATTAGATTACTTAGAAACCAAATATAGGCTCCATATATAGATAAACCATGGTTAATTGCCCTATAGTACATTTAGTTGAGTTTTATTTGATAGGCCCATGACATGGCTCTTCTCACAGCATTTTTACTCTTAGTGTCCTTGTCAGCCACTACGGGTCTTCTGCAAGACACAATGGCTGCACAACCCTTGTGTAATTTTGTACCATATTCTTGACTGACATATGTGCTAAATGGTTAGCCTATTAATTGACATAACAGTTGTATCACTGTTGTGCAATTTTGAAACTTTGTGTACTTTTATATTTCATAAGTAGATTTATATCTCAACCCTTCATTTTATTACGTGGATCCGTTACTAAGGGGGACGGTAAACAACGTGTTCAATCTATACACATGTCCTTCATCACGCTTCACTTTTTATTCTTTCACGTTAATAACGTGGGATGTCAAACAACGTATTTCATCTGTACATATGCCCTTCATTACCCTTCTTCTTTTTATTATTATTTCTTATCTTTGAAGATTGATTTTGCAATCTCATATCATTACACGACATGGCAGAATACATTACGAATGATATCTTATATTAATAATCGGAGGTAGTATTCCATTTTATCTTTAATATAAGAGCTATATCACTCATGTGAGTGGATTAAGGATATCAAATATAACTTTGTTAATTATAAAAATGCTCAATGTTAGATTATATGTATGTTTATAATTTTGATAAATTAATTTGGAGAGAAATGAATAAATATGAGAGGTGAAATGGATTGGGATCTTGTATTTTAGACTAAATTTAACCCTTAGCTAATTGTTATATTAAGAGCATAAGGTATTAGTTATGTTTTAGAAAAATGGACACACTTTAATTTAACAAGCACAAGCAGAAGATGCCAAAAGTCTAAAGAAGAATTTTATTGGAGAGGCAAATGAGCATTTTTGTTGTGATCCGTGTGTGTATGTGATAATTGATTAAACGGAGAGATATTTGAGAATTTGGGTAAAAGAGGGTATTTTAAAGCAGTAATTTTCTCAAACACTGCCAAATTTGTAATTTGTTTAATAGAAAAGGACCTGCGAGAATAAGATCTTCACAAGTTTTCTCATAATGAAAAATAGCCCTCAGAAAAACTCTCGAAGAGTAAGATTTTCTTGCAAATTAAAACCGTGAGGAACAATTCCTCGTAAACTTGTCCGTGAGGAATGTACGTTTACAACTCTACATAGAGGGTATGTACGTTTGTTCGGGGAAAGCTTACCTACTTTAATACAGAATGTATTTCTTAAAATTAAATTAAAACAATGAATTTTTACCCATCATTTACATAATAACTAATTCTTCTGATGGATACTTTTAAGGGGAAAGGAGTACCCCGGGAGCGTCCAGCACTATATACTTTTTTTGGAAGCAAAAATACACACGTAGATACCATTTTGAAGCAAAAGTCACATCCCACCGTTATGTTACTATTCACCGTGATGAGTGAGAAAGAGCTGAAGTGAACAATAAGATAACGATGTGATGTGACTTTTGCTCCAAAATGGTAACCACGTGTGTATTTTTGGTAAAAAAAAAAAAGCATAAGGTGTTGGGCGCTCCCGGGGTAAAGCACATGTGTATTTTTGCACCTTTACCCTACTTTTAACTTAATTATAAATTTAAAATTGAATTAATTTTTACTTTTAAATAGATGCGATGGACAACAATTATCCTTCTATACATGGGTTGAATTGAGTCATTAGTCAAACAAAAATTTGATCCCATAATCCCCCCCTCACAGGGTTGCGTGCGCGCACACACACAGATATATATATATATATATATATATATATATATATATAGACACACGCATATACACATACACACGCACACGCACACACACATAGACATATGCATATAGTCATTGCTCTATTATATGGCTGATTACTGGTTATTCTTGGACTTGATTCCATCTGCTCACATACGTACGTACATACATACATCCTGGTAAAAAAAAAAAAATCAATACTTACAATGATGTACAATTCATAACATGATTCGCGTTAAGTTATTATTTAATGCCCCTCATAATTGAGTAAGCTCACATGTTACTTTTCTTGATAATATTTGATAAACAAAAATGCATTATTAATTAATGAGAACGTACCCACGCTCGAGGGGACCATCGTATTATGTATAAAAAACGCGTTATTTCTTTGAATATCACTGCAAAATATATTATAGAATCTTATTCTTGATTTCTTCTCTAATCTCCAAATATAAAAGTGACAAAATGAGTGTGTGACACGAATCCGTCAATGTTTCAAATATATGTGTGTGCGTGAGAGATATTTTTTTATGAAGAAAAATTCAAACTTTAATTATTTTTTTATGTTCATATTTTTATTTTAATCAATATTTATTAGAATGAATATTATTTATTAAAAGGAGATTCATCTAGCTAGACTCTTCAATATATACAAATATGCACGCACATGAAATGTTCAGCAGTTAATGAGCTTGATCTTACTATTGCCATAAAGTGATGTCTTGAATTGGGGCCTCTTGAAACAATATCTCTTGAATTAAAAGTTATAATCATCTATTAGATTAATAAACCCTATATGCTAATTAATAAATAAACATAATTTAAATAACCAATGATTATTTAAAATAATTTGTATGTGAAGTGTTACTACTTTATAGTATGTAGAAAGTGATTTAATTTGTAAAGCTAATGTGGAAGGGGTATGGGCTTTAGAGAGTTGGAGGCTTTTAATAAAGCTTCACTAGCGAAGAATGCTCGGAGAATAGTTCAGAATCCTAATGATCTGTGTTGCAAGATTCTTAAAGGAATTTGTTTTTCTAAATGTGATTTTCTAAAAAGCCAGTAAAGGAAGCAAAGCATCATGGGGATGGTCTAAAAGTGTGCTGGAAGGGAGAGAGTTGATGGAAAGAGGAACTCCGTTATCACTAAATCTGAGTTCATTGCAGGTAAAATATGGTCTTTTCACATCCATGACAAACCACAACTAAGTCCAAATAAGCTTATATGTCATTCACACCGTTGCATAATTCATTATACTAGTAGTTTATATCTTGAGGGTCTCACTTCGAAAAAAGTGTGTGCGCGCGTGCGTGAGTGAGAACATGGAAGTATGGGAGGAAAATTATTCGTGAAAAATAAAGAAATGGGTAAGAGTGGGTGTGCATACCATAATATCACAATCCATTTATTCATGAAGGGGAATAACTATTAAGATAGAGTGACACACATGACCGACAAACATCACGAAACACACAAGACACCAACAAAAGCAGGATACAAACATATTGTTACTACCTCATGCCTGTCTATGAGAAACAAGCGGAGAGGTAATATTATGAGGATTGTGCTCTAATTAAGAAAGATCACACAGAAGAGAGAGTGGGCTTCAAAATAGAGGAGCCGGAGCATTTGTCGACGGTGACATCCAGTTTATAGGGTCCTTCATAATCCAGCCACGTGTCCACATCGAACTGTTTCTCGAAATTAATGCCGGATCCGGTGACGGTGACGTCTACGTATTGACAGTACCACCCTGAGGCGAGCCCTGAGCCGTCGGAGCTGACGGTGATTTTGCAAGGTTGGACGCAAGTGGCCCTGCCCTTGAAGTGGTCGAGGCTGCCCCGCTCGAAGTTGTCGTGTCCCGGCTCTGCGCTCCAATGGTCGAGGTTATTGATGGTTAAGGTCTCCCCAGAATAGGATATTAACTTGAGGCTGATTTTGGAGTTCGTTCCTGCCTTATAGATATCTCCTGTCTTAACATGTATATCGTAATTGCACCGCGCCTGCATGCATATATATTATAAACACACACACGCACAAGTAAGTAGAAGAAGGAATAAAAGCTTGAAACTAATAATGAATCAACACGAGAGAGCAATTACTTACAGCTGTAGCCATTGAAGCGAAGCTGGTTAGTGAGAGCAGAAACACAAGACAAGACATTGTAACAACTCTGAGAGCCATTTGTTTAGTTTAGTTTCTGACGCTACTCATCGATGCCTAGCTAATATGCCTTTATATAGGGCGACATACAATGTTAATTCGGGTAACCTAAGAAAAAAAGATTCACTAGTGCAAAAAATGGCTTTAAGACCGTCTCATTTAGACCGGATTATAGAGAATCAAGTCTTAAAAATATGACCGGTGGCAGTTTCGTAAATATAAAGAACTTTTTGGACCGGATTATAAAAGATCCGGTCTTAAAAATATGACCGGTGCCACTTTCGTAAATATATAGAACACTTTTAAGACCGGACTATAAAAGATCCGGTCTTAAAAGTATGACCGATGGCAATTTTGTAAATATATAGAACACTTTTAAGACCAGGGCTAAAAATATCCGGTCTTAAAAGTATGACCGGTGGCAATTTCGTAAATATTGTGAGAAGACGATCAAGTCCGAGAATGCGATGATTTATTCCTTCGCTAATTGAAATTATATACGAGATGCTAATAAGTAAATAAACCTAGCGCTCCTATAATTTAGGGATTACAATCGGGAATATATTACGAAATTCATAAAACCATGATCTGCTAACTTAATTCCTAAAATCTCTCTAACATCTTAATTAAGATGATTACAATCAAGAATTTAATTACGAAATTCAAAAATCATGATCTGCTAACTTTATTCCTAAAATCTCTCTAACAACTTAATTAAGATGATTACAATCAGAATTTAATTACGAAATTCAAAAACCTTGATCTCGCTAACTTAATTCCTAAAATCTCTCTAACAACTTAATTAAGATAAAAGTGTAAAAAAAAAAAAAATATATAGAACACTTTTAAGACCGACTGTTTCAAACAGACGGTCTTTGAAAAAAATTATATAGAAAACTACTGTTTCAAACAGACCGTCTGTTTGAAAAGCAGACGGTCTTAAAAGTGTAAAAAAAAATTATATAGAACACTTTTAAGACCAAATTTGTTTAAAAACAGACGGTCTTAAAAGTGTAAAATATATATATATATATATATATATATAGAACACTTTTAAGACCGGTTGTTTCAAACAGACAGTCTTAAAAGTGTTCTATATATTTACGAAATTGCCACCGGTCAATTTTTTTTTTTTTACACTTTTAAGATCGGTTGTTTAAAACAACCGGTCCTAAAAATATACTTTTAAGACCGGTTGTTTCAAAAAACCGGTCTTAAAAGTGTTAAAAAAAAAACTACATTCGCTACATTCGCTAAACCTGTTAAGTCCGTGAGTTTGCTTTGTCTTCTTGGTGATATAACATTTTCTTAGTTATAGATTCAACGAGTGTCCCAAGAGCCTCACGGGCAAATCCTCAGCAAGAATGTCATCCTCTTCCTCTAACCTACTCGCAATCTTCGTAAGTCATCATAAGAGTCGCACAATCAAATCATTGGCAACGTTGGCAGTGAGATGCTTCGAGGGTTTTGCGATGGCGTCGACTCCAATCCTCGGCAACGGAAAGCGTACTACTTTGAGGATTACGGACGACGGCGGCTCCTTCCTCTTCGATCTATGGGTCCTTCCACGCCGCCTTCGTATAGATCCGGTTTGAAATCAAACTCGATATCTTCTTGCTTAAGTTTGTTTATTTCCTACATTGACCGCTCCTGCTCAGATCTGGATTTCGATTTTGGTTGCTTGAAGCTTTGCTAGCACCGACAAGAGGATCCTGCTCAGATTTGGTTGCTTTAAGCTTGTGACTTTTTTTGTAGATCTGGACTTCAAATTCGATTTTCATGGTGAATGATTTCTGTTTCATGTTATTTTTGTTTATTTCTGGACTTTGTAATAATCTTTTTTGTTTTTCTTCTTGTTGTTGTTGCTTCCAATCTTCTCTTGGTTCTCCGTCGTTGATGACGGAGGGACATTCAAAATGTTGCCGATCTCGGTGATTTGGGACCGATTGTTTCATTTGAGTTTTTGTTTTTGTTTTTTATTATTTTGAAACACTTTTAAGACCGGATGTTTAAAATGTCCGGTCTTAAAGAAACTCTTTAAGACCGTGTAAAAGTCCGATCTTAAAGGTCGACTTTTAATACCGCCTGGAACAAGACTGGTTGCGGGTCCGGTCCTAATGTACCTGTTTCGTCCGGTCTTAAAAGCCTTTTTTGCACTAGTGATTGAAGAATATAAAAGTTTTATCTTATATTTAGGATTAAAATCACCTCCTCAAATATATTTTATATCCAAATCAAATAATTAGGACATATGGCATATCTGATTAAAAAACTATATATATATTAGTTGTGACATAATATATATTTATTATGATTAAATCATTTATTTAGCTTTTTTAACCTCCAACAAATAACTATGTCTTTTATTCAAGGTGTGGAGGGAATAATAACAAAAGTCTCTCCCCTGTAATACTCCCCATCTCTTGGGGAGCTCCAGACTTTTCTCCAAAAAAGTCTGAATTGGAATAAATGATTTCACGTAGGGCCCAAAAAAATAAAAGAATTGGGAGCCAGCTGGATGAGTAATGCATTATGCCCGATTAGTAATGCATTCTAGCAGGGTCCCAATTCTACCTTTTTTTTTTGTATAAAAGTCTGGAGCTTCCCAGAAAACGTGCATGTGGCTTCTTTGGATAAAGACTGAAACTACTGAGGTGATATTTTGTTGCACATTAATAATATCTTTTGTCGTGTTTAACTCTCTTGGCCCAGTCTGTCTTCTTGACAAAAACATTTCTTTCCCCATGGTCCATATATAGCAACATTACCTGTTCATACTCGTTTTAGCAAAAGGAATTAGAAAAAGATCACACTTTTGTCCATATATACTGTGGCATGTTCCACGTTTTGTACCTCATTCTCAGGCTGCTTTGCTTCTTGCCTTCTAAAATCTTCTAAATTTTTTAAAGGGTTAAGGAGCAATAATACACATGGACTTTTCCTCAAGGAGCACCCAGCACCATAGGCTTTTTTTTGGAGCGAAAGTACACACGAGGTTACATATTGGGAGCAAAAGTCACACCAGACCCTCAGTTGACGGACGTTGACCGTTAAGTACCTTTAGTTGACCGTTAATGATGACGTGGACTGACAAGAAGCCAAATGGGAAGGAAAAATGCTGACTAGGATTCAGTGGAAAGTAAATAAAAAAAAAAATTAAACACCCAAACTCATCGGCTTCAAGCTTCATTCATACGCTTTCATACGCTGGGTACAGGAAAAGAGGAGTAAATTGGGGAAAAGAAGAAACTTGATTTTCGACCACCGTCGTTGATCATCGCCGACCACCGTCCGCCACCGTTCTTCTCGGACTCGGTGCCGCGAAGAGAAGAATGAATCGAGATCGATTTATGTTTCCATGGTTATCGCCATCGTTAGGAATCGAGATCGATTGCATGTCTTTCATTTTTGCTTTGAAATTTGAATCCTTGTTTTGATCTGAGATTTTTTCATTTGAAACTAGTTGTTCTTAATCTCAATATGGGTTTTCTTGGATTCTTTTGAGTTTCTTAGCGTCACTTCTTTATTGGAGAAAAGAGAAGAATCTGACAACTTTTAGTTTTGATCTGCCGATTTTTACTTTCCTTATTCGGAGATCTAAGGTCCGATTTTGAAATCTTATGGAGGACCATATCAATTTGTAGATGAAACTCAAAAAATCCCTTTGGCTTTAATTTTTCAATCTGGATTTCATTTGCTGTTGATATATGAAAACGCCGTTTTGAGCTCTCCGATTGATGAAAAACGTCGCCTGAGACGTTTCCTGGAGTCGCCGGAAAAAGGGACCGAGACGAGAGGAGGATGATCTTGGGATCATCTTCATCTTCTTCCATCGCTTGCGAAAGAAACTCCAACACGGTATACGGTGTCTCGATCCCTTTTTCGGTGACTCGATTGAATAATGGTTGAATCTCTCGCAATCAAACGAGTTCACCCAACACACATCGTCTTCCATTGTAGTGGGACCGTAGATCTTTGCTCGGTTGGGGATTCCGCGGCATATGGGACATGCTCTGATTTTCCGGTGGCGATGGGTATAGATTCAAGCGGGGAGTTGTTTGAAAATGGTGACGCGAATTGGTCATCGGATGTGAGTGAAGCCAATGTGATAATTGGCTTTGCACATCCTATTCAGCATTTTTATTCCCATTTGGCTTCTTCTCTCTCCAATTCATCATCCATGTCAGCAATAACGGTCAACAAATCCTATTTAACGGTCAACATCCACTATATGAAGGAAGTGTGTGACTTTTGCTCTTATAAGGTAACCACATGTCTACTTTCGCTCCAAAAAAAAAGCCCATGGTGCTGGGCGCTCCTTGAGGAAAAGCCCATGTGTATTATTGCTCCTTAACCCTTTTTTAAAATTTATGTCTTTATTATATAATATTTTATTTTGGCCAATAATTTGGCTCAACTAATCTCTTATCTTCTCAATGATGGCACTCTTTTTTTTTCTTTTTCTTTTTTTACATTTTTCCCGCAATCATAGAGGTTCTTGATACACTTCAGTAGTTCAGACTTTCAGCCTTCATGCTTCCTCTTCCTCCACGGCCCCACTCCACTCTGCTCCTCTCCATCCTCAGTCTGCCCCAAAGTCTCCACCGTTCTGCCACTGGTCTTCCTCCGAGTCTCCGACGTCCGACCAGCGACCACCGTTTAACAACTACACTTCATTCTTCTTCTCTGCATCGTGGTCGATTTCTCGTTGTTCAGCCTTCAGGTATTTTTTTCCCTCTCTATTCCTCTTCACTTGTATCTCAGATTCTCGGTATCTACAACCAACAACCATTGAATGTTGAACTTCCGATTTGGGTCTTTTATATCTTTCTTGAAGTTTTCTGGTGTTTGATGTTCAATGGATGATAAAATTGGAGAGAAAATTTAGCTTATGAAAAAAATTATACATATGAATAATGGGAGTTTATCTC
The DNA here is from genome assembly GCA_025563575.1 of Acacia pycnantha. Taxonomy (NCBI): domain Eukaryota; kingdom Viridiplantae; phylum Streptophyta; class Magnoliopsida; order Fabales; family Fabaceae; genus Acacia; species Acacia pycnantha. The sequence continues at coordinate 326,299 of JAMWYP010000270.1, forward strand.
TGTTTTGCACATTGCTTTACTTTGGATCTCAAAAACTGCTTGAATTTCGAGGTTTCCCTTGCTTGACCTGAAGAAAATTTCCATGAACATCTTACCCATTTGTGCGTTTGTCAACTAGATTCAATTTTTTTTTAATGAATTTACACAAAGACTTACAGTTACACGGTTACACCATCCAGAGTGGTCCCTATGCGAAGTATACAAAGAAAGTGAGGAAGAATATTTTTTATGAGAATTTAATAGTTACTTGACTGTTTTCCTTTAACAAAACAGAACTCTGATGAAAAACGAAAACGAAAGAGTCTACATATGCGAATGCGACTTCAATATACACAAACAAGCACACACACGATGTGTTCAGAAGTTAATTGATTAAGGGGAAACAACTAAACAAAAAAAAATGCATTAAATATCTTTTGGATTTAATTTCATATAAAGAAGGTATTATGTATTCCTTCCCACCTTAAATATAAGAATTAGATTACTAATTTACAAATAGATTATTGGTTTCATATATATATATATATATATATATAGACACACACGAGAATTGCATGACACGAATCAATCAATATTTCGAAAATAAGCACTTCGTGTATTCTATTTATAAGTTGGGGATTGTAATACACGTATAAATAAAATGGTCATTTCTGATAAGTAAAATTGTGGTCTCAATTTCTATGTTATATTTATCATATTTATGAGGGAAAAATCTCTTGAAAATTAGGGAAAAAGAATATGGGGTCAAAATGACCAAAATGCCCCTGGAATGCATAAATAGCCTAAGAAAATTATGAAAAATCCTAAAAGGCAGTAAAATAATTATTAAAATTTAGAGAGTATATTGTCTCTAATTTTGGTAATTTAATAAATTATCACCTTGGAAAAATTAGAGGAAGATAAGCAAAAAGTATTGAAATGACCAGAATACCCCCGTAAATGTTAATATTATGCATGGGACATAAAATACTAATGTCAATACAAAAGTTGTGAGGTAATGAGCTATTCTAATTAAGAAAATTAGCAACAAATATTAAGGAATTAATTAAGTAATTATTGGCTAATTACTTAAGCATGAACAAAGGAAAATTTAAAGATAATTATGTAAAACCCTAAAATTAGTGGTAATGGCTAAAAAATTAGCATAAATATATTTCCTAATTAATTGAAAAATATGAAGAAAAATTGGTGAGATTAGGTAATTTTAAGCCTAAATGCAAGAATGGACCAATAAGGGAATTTTGTGAAATTTTTAAAGAAAATTGAAATAAATAATTAATTCAATAATTAATTAAATTAAAGAAAACATTTACAAATCCAAAAAAAGGGGGGCAGCCGAATTGGACAAAAACAATAGGGATAAGGATGAAATTAAAATATCATGCAAGTTGTAATATAAATAATAATATAATTTATGTGAAAAAGAAAATAGGATAAATGACCACAGATAGAAATTAAATCCTATCTAGAGAACCATGAACAAGTTTTCTAAAGTCAGAGAAGAATATTAATGAGTGAATTTTTATCTCGGACTGGACTGTCCCAGAAGTCATTTCCGTGATCGATAGAATACTTAGGTAATAAGAAGGAATAGGGTAATATGTGAAAGAGGCAGATAGTCACAAATTGAAATTTGAAGAAAATAAATCATAACTCAACATCTAGTGATGATTTGAGAATTTTCTAGACATATTTGGAATCAGTGAATTTTTGTCCAGAGGTTGACGATTCCGGAAATTCCTAACAAAAGAATAAATGATTTTTAACCTCCAACAAATAACTGTCTTTTATTCAAGGTGTGGAGGGAATAATAACAAAAGTCTCTCCCCTGTAATACTCCCCATCTCTTGGGGAGCTCCAGACTTTTCTCCAAAAAAAGTCTGAATTGGAATAAATGATTTCACGTAGGGCCCAAAAAAATAAAAGAATTGGGAGCCAGCTGGATGAGTAATGCATTATGCCCGATTAGTAAAGCATTCTAGCAGGGTCCCAATTCTACCTTTTTTTTTTTTTTTTGTAGAAAAGTCTGGAGCTTCCCAGAAAACGTGCATGTGGCTTCTTTGGATAAAAACTGAAACTACTGAGGTGATATTTTGTTGCACATTAATAATATCTTTTGTCGTGTTTAACTCTCTTGGCCCAGTCTGTCTTCTTGACAAACACATTTCTTTCCCCATGGTCCATATATAGCAACATTACCTGTTCATACTCGTTTTAGCAAAAGGAAATAGAAAAAGATCACACTTTTGTCCATATATACTGTGGCATGTTCCACGTTTTGTACCTCATTCTCAGGCTGCTTCTTGCCTTCTAAAATCTTCTAAATTTTTTAAAATTTATGTCTTTATTATATAATATTTTATTTTGGCCAATAATTTGGCTCAACTAATCTCTTATCTTCTCAATAATTGTGGTATGTGAAGAATAATTTACCTTTGATTATGATTTAGTGACCGTGTTTGTTTATACCTTAATTTTGACAACATTTATGTGTTAAATTAGGAATTCCATTGTTCTAAAGATTGTTAAAATAGCTTTGGCCCTAAGCCTTGGCCCTGATGCGAACACTCCAAACCTTGAAAAACATATGTTTTTCTTATCTTATGTCTAAAAGGGCCGGCCCTGATTCCTAGCTCGTGTAACATCTCATATTCAATACTGCCCATTATGAATACTAAAAAGTAGTATATGAGAATATCATCAGAGTGGAGCGATTGAGTGTATAAGTTGGGTTAAGTGAGTGAGTCACTGATAAGTTGCTACAAACTTAAAAACTTTTTGCGGTGTATCTAGTCGGCACCTTAGTGATACAATTATCCAAATATTCAAATATTATCATAATACAATCCAAAATAAAAACTTCAGCTGAGTCCTCATACATGCTGCTTATCCTTTTTCACCGGCTCCCGATCCTCCAGATCCTGAAGCTAGGGTAAATTCTGAGATCCAATACCCATTGAATCTTAGGTAACAGTTAACCTCATGCTCAAGTATAAACATATATGTATGACATATATTCATTACATTTCAGCATTAACCACACATAGCACACAACAGATGTAAGGTTACAACAATACATAGCACACAACAGATGTAATGTTAACAATACAACAATACATAGCACAGAGCACATGTAATGTCAACAACGTTTGCACTAACCAGTGCCACGACAGCTCCTCGTGTCCTCAGCGCTAGGAAAACAACCCTACGACATTATCAAGACTATAACCCGCATAAAGTTGAATGTATATAAATAGGTGACCTAAGACCGAGTCTTAGCCACGGTACATGACCCAAGACCTAGTCTTGTCCATAAATCTATGAATCATCTATCACATATAAGCATACAAGACACATCAGAGTTAAAGTTACAGTACGTATCCGTACCTTAGTCTGCGTAGCTAGTGGTACATTCTCCTTTCAGTACCGCTTCTTGATTTTCCCAGATATCCTATAATAGTATCACCGCATTATTTCCTTTATGAACAACATCCTAAGAGATATCTTAGCCACTATTGACCCTTTTACCCCTGGTGGTTTTGTTATTCCAATTATACCCTTTCATTTCCTTAAAAACGGAATTTAACCATTTTTGCCCAGATTTTTCGGTAACTTTGAAAAATCATAATTAATTCTACAAAAATCTAAATTAGGTGCTGCAAAATTATACACAACCCTTTACATGTATATATTTGAGGAAAAATAATGCCTTTCACTCGAAATATATGAATCAATACCATTTTAATATTTTCCAAACACTAAAATTTTTTATATCCTTTTACACAACTCAAAACGCTACAAATTTTATATAAATAGAAAGCCCTACATGTCTAATTTAACCCTGTAAAATTTCATGATTTTAGGACTTCATTTGATATATAAATTAACGACTTCAACGTGACTTACTCCAGCAACCCAAAAATTTGGAAATTTTCTATCTTTCACTATCTTGTTCCATTAACTCTAAAAATTATTTCCCAACAATTTTTTACCTCATTGGGAATTTTTCAATGCAAGGAGGCCTAAAAACTAGCATAGGAATTTACTTCCTAATTTTCTAGATTAAGCTATAATTTAACTAAAAACTATAAACTAAAGGCTAAAGCTCAAGAACTTACCTCTTGATCTTGAAGTTCTTGCTCCTTCACCTTGCTCCAAGACACTCACTCTCACTTCTTAGAAATCAGCTACTTGGAGTTGATTTGGTGTGAAAAATGAAGAGGGTTGAGCCCCTATTTATAGCAAAAATTCCAAGCTCACAAGAAACTACCACAACCAATCACTTTGATACCTATCCATTGGATTAAACTTACGTTATTAAGCTTGATCCTCACCCTTCATTGTTGTTAGAAAAATCTAATTACTATTGAAGATATTTTATTTTTTAAAAAAACATGTGCTTGATAGGGCAAAACTTTAAAGCCTTATGAACTCCGCAAGTATACGGGCCGTATCAAGTAATAAAGTAGTGAGAAAAGATCGTCCCACGAGGACTAGTATTCCAGCCACTAATTCGTTATCTTAGCTTTAGTTGGACAAATGAGTAAAAGAGGGTGAGTTGTAACCTAACAGAATTTTTAAGGAGTTTAATAGAAAACACGCATTCAAGATGAAGAATCTCAAAGACGATAGTTTAGAAAAGTTAATCAGTGGAGAAAAACGTAGCTAGGGCATGGAAATCCCCCTATGTTCCTTCGAGTATCTGAATTAAATCCCTAATTGACTATTATTCCCATGATTGACGATCAATTCTCTAAAATTAGACTAAGTCCCAATGTCTTGACGCTACCTTAGTCCGTTATCTTTGAAAACAACCTAATGTCTTAGTATTGTTTGGAAAGATCAATTATTTAAACCAGAATTATAAGATCGCATAAACTCGTAAGCCTATGTCTAGGTCATGCAACTCTATGACGAATTAACGGTTCGATTAAATGCACCAACATCTCTATTGTCATACACCAACCTATGAACAATCTAAAAGGTGATCATTCTTTAAGAAAGCTTTAAGCAAAGATAATTCATTCAATCATGGAAAATAACGTTCAATCAAGAATTCAAACAAATACTTAAATTCGCATAGGGTTCATCCTCGCCCTAACTACTAAAGAAAATTAGCCGAGCATGGCTAGGTTAACAAAATAGAAGAAAAGAGATGAAAATTGGAATTGTTCTTGCATCCTCTTTCTTCCTTCAGCCGTCCCCTCCTTTTCTTCCTTTGTCCTTTCTCTCTAAACCTTTGGTAAATACCGAAGTTTAGAGAGCATAAGGATGTTATTTTCTCTCGTGTGTACTTTGGTTGCTTCTACGTCTTGTCTCTCTGTGTTCCTCTAGTGTGTATCTCCCTTGCTCTTTATATAGAAATTCCCTTAGGCTGACTTGGTCGTGATCTGATCCTGTCTTAAATACAAGATATGCAATATCCTTTTGAGATCTCCAATCATCTCCAAATCTTTTGCAATCCACTCTCTCATATCACACAATTTATTCAAATTGATTTCCTTTTTCTGCTCCTTTCTCAATCAGCTAATAACTCCTGCAAGATATATAAATAGTAATAAATTTAATCCAATATATCTCAGAATTGATACTCATTTAATTATAAAATCTGCACTTATCAGTGCTCTTATGAATTAAAAATAATAAACTCTCTCCCTCTCCCTCTCCCTCTCCCTCTCTCCCATGTGCTCTCATACGTCCTTCTCCATGAATTGAGGGGCTGATCATATTAAACTTAATTAATATGCTAAACAAGTGGTTATTTGTTATTTAATCACAAGTGCTTTACTAATTGATTATGGTCATTAGTGCTTTAATGGACCAGCTTTAATCCTTCATCTTTGGCCCTTAATTTTCAAAATAAGACATCCCTTAATTGATGCTAATTAATTTGAAGAATTTATACAAATTATTTTAAATTAGTGTAATTTTAATTGCCATTAGTTTTTGCTAATTGCTTTAAATTGCTTAAGTGTTTTCATAACATTTATTGCCTATTTTGGTCATAACATAACCATCATTTTATTTGCTAATTATATCACATTTTATGATCCCTTTTCTTAGTCTTATATCTTGCCTTTTGTTAATTTAACTCAAAGTGAAATTTACCTCAAATTATAAATAAAAATTTATAATAATTTGACACACATATTCACCTTCATTTTTATACAAATTATTTATCAAAATATACTATTTATGATAAATAAGAATTTTAGGGTTTTATAGCTCGACCACATACCCAATGACTATTTTATTTATACACAACAAAATATCCTTGCAGGGTCAGTCTTATAGTTCCAGATTTTTATACGAAACAGAATAACATTAGCTTGCAAACTAGTGAATTAGTGACAAAATTCTGTCGCTAAATCATATAAATATACATTTCAGAAATTATATTCACTAATAAATAAAAAGTTTCCATAAACAATTTAAACAATCATTTGGAGCTAGCAGATAAATTGTTCACAACGCAAAATAAATGAACATACAAGCAATAAAGTTCTTATCATTTTTGTGAATGAGACAATAATGCTTTTACTTTATTTATTTTTCAATAGAGCATTTACAAGATGAATATGGGAATTTACAAAACAATTGTTTTTTTACAAGATAACCTATTTAACCACGTAATCATCTAATTCCATGGCTAATCCATTGTTTTTTTTTAGTCATCTTTCTCAAGGTGGAAAAATAGAAGACGCCAAATATACATTTAATTCCTGACACAAAATTCTACATTTAATAAAGAAGCCGAAGTCTTGTTTCGTTAATTTCAAACATATCCTAGTCATTCTCTTTCTATAATATTTATTATTATCAATTATTATTATATTTATTACAAACCAAAGTGACGAAAATTTTATGAGAATTCAATAGCTACGACGAAAAAGGAAAACGAAAGAGTCTATAGATTGACTTCAACATATAAAACCTTGCCTTGCAATTTTTTTTAAAAAAATTTCTTCCACCATACTGTACTCAAGAAGAAAACCAAACAAGTAGCCGACAAGTGGATAGGTTTGCATCATGATGTAGAATAATTATTAATATTGAATTGAGACACGTGAAAAGATCATGTTACACAGAACATACCAAAAAAGATTCCTTCCTCACGACAGGTAGTTATAATTATAAATTAGCCGAGATATCAGTTGGAATAGAGATGTTTGGGCCAGTTTTCTAGTTAGGTTAGAGCTAGAGCTCCTATGACATTTTTATCCTTAATATTTATATAATATAGTAAGTACTTTATTAAATAATTATTTTTCACAATTTATTAAAAGGCTAAAGCATATGTTTGATCCCTTATATTTGCATTAAGTTTCATTGTAGTCTCTTAAATTTATAAAGTGCATTTTTTTTTTATAAGGAGGTTCTTCTAGACTCTTCAATATACACAAACATGCAATGCACACACATGAAATGTTCAGCAGTTAATTAATTAAGGGGAAAACCAACTAAGCAAAAAATATAAATAAAATTAGTATCATGAATAAATAAAATTTATTTGAATAAAAATTTAATGAAAAAAGACCTTCTTAGAATATTTTTAGCGGTGCTAAGTTTTTGGACTTAAGTGTATATTTTCAAAATAAAGGAGAAGTCAATGTAATTAATGTAATGCACAAGGAAAGTTATAATATTTTACTCTATAAGTCCTTAAGACAACTTGGAAAAATAGCTATTATAATTGGGGAACCCAAAGTCTCGAGAGGGGGAACCGACAAACCCAAGGTCTCGATAAGGGGTGTCTTGTCGGTTCTATGAGATGACCCTATTTTATAGCCCCTTGGGTCAAAACTGTTCGCAAGTAGCCCTCTCGGTGAAGCCTCTCAATAAAAACACCAATTTAATGATGACAAGCTCAAAAGGAGAGCCGATCCCCCAAAAGACTAGCCTATTAGATAGTAAAACCCATTGACTTATAAATCATACACCAATTGTGAGACTTCCCAATGTAGGACTCATAATATTCCCATCCTTAAAGATAGGACGTCCTCGAGGGCTCCATACTACGGCACTTCATTGTCTTGCATCTTAGAACCTCCGTAGGGAGTCCTCTATGAAAATCGGCGCTTTTGAGATATGCAGATCCTATACCTACTCCAAAGTTCATATGTATAGCCTCAATGGACAATAACCTTCTTGACGAGGAAACATACTTCACCTACGTTGTTATTCCCCCCCCCCCCCAAAAAAAAATTTAACTACATAAAAATGGCATCCGCACCCTTTAAAAAATAGAAGGCCTTAAAAAATTATATTTAATATTTTCAATATAATTAGATCACAAGTACTATTCGTGTTGGTGAAAATACTTCAAGATAGTAATATCACTAAAATAAGAATCTGTGTAATTAATATGCATAATCTTGTAAACATAGAATACTTCTGCACATATAGAAAAACCAGTAAAAAACTCACAAGATTGCCGAATATGGTAGTGAACTATGAAGAAATCCGGGCCCAACATACGTTGTGTCCTTAAGACAATTTTGCTCCCTCAATACGGATGCCTTAGGTTTCTGAGCAATTGCCTCCCAGGATAGAGCGGATTATTCGTCTTCAGAGAGAGGGCTCTGTCAATCTGAAGCCCAAGCGAAGCCAACGAGTCTGCTTTCGGAACGCACAGAATGTATATGCAGAATGAGTGTTTATAAAAAACTTGATCCTAATCTGTGACTAGGGCGCCCTATTTATAGATGACGGAGATGATCAGATGGATACCCATTGGTGAACTGACGCGACCGTGGCGAAACAATGCGACCGGCGGTGGCCAACCAATGGGACTTCTTATTCATAACCCATGGGATTTAGATCCTAAAATCCAACAATCCCCCACATGGATAAGAAGTTAGTCCATCATGACCAAATGCAAATGATCATGTATGCAAAGTGCGGTTCCTCTACGAGAAACAACTGCATCGAGAAAGGTAGGGGTTTCCTTTGAACCTTCTCTAGTAAAACCTATCGGATATACTGGCCTAATCAGTGGACGCGATGTCTTGAACCGTTGACCTTATAGTGTATACCGAGACAATAGGAGTTACACAGTTGCTCCTCTAGCATCGTTGGTTCTCATGTTGTGTCCATTTTGGCCCTGGACACCGCCTGGTTCTGTGAGTGTTCTAGAGAATCGGCCGTTTTAAATTCTCATAGAAGCGGCCCGCACTTCACACTCACATAGGTGATTCCTTGTGATGTAAGTCAACATACATCATCTGAACACATCAGATTAAGAAACCATTAAAAACTTAAAAGCTTACCCTTATATATACTCACTGTCTTGTCTAGGAATGAGTATGAGTTTAAAACTCCACAGTGTTAACAGTCAATCATCACTTAGTTGTCTCTTTGAACCTAGTTCGTGGGATCTCCACTCTTCTAGGTAGAGTTACCGCAATAATTAACAATGGATCGGCCTTAAACCCATTCCTTTGGACAAATATTTAACTAACTCTCTAGGAATCCTTTAGTCAATGGATCCGCTATATTCTCTTTTGATTTAACATAATCAATTGAGATGATTCCATTCGAGAGTAGTTGTCTAACGATATCATGTCTATGACGTATATGTATAGACTTGCCGTTGTACATGACATTCTTGGCCCTAACAATAGCTGCTTGATTACACAGTGTATACACACTGTCGGTACCGATTTTGGCCAATTAGGAATGTCTTCAAGAAAATTACGAAGCCACTCAGCTTCCTCACCAGCTTTATCTGAAGCAATAAATTCTGCTTCCATAGTTGATCTTGCAATGCAAGTCTACTTGGAAGACTTCCAAAACACAGCACCCCCACTAAGGGTGAATACATATCTACTTGTGGATATTGTGTCATTAAAGCTGGTGATTCAATTTGCACACAATACCCTTCTAGCACTGCAGGGTACTTGTCATAATGCAAAGCAGAGTTTTGAGTTTGCTTTAAATAATCCAAAACTCTTATCATAGCTCTTCAATTAATCTCGTTAGAATTACTTGTGAAGCGACTTAACATGCTTACTGTGTAGGCAATATCAGCTCTACTGTAGTTCATAACATACATAAGACTGCCTAGAACTTAGGCATAATTGATTTTCAGCTTTGTCAGTATTTCTCGACAGACGAAGACTGGAATCTATAGGGTTCGTCACAAGAGCTATGTTTAAACTCTTGAATTTCTCAAGAATTTTAGCAATATAGATGTTCTTGTGATAAAGCCAACCCAACAGACGTTCTATGAATTTTAATTCCCAAAATAACATTTGCTAGACCCATATCTTTCATGTCGAACTTACTAGCAAACAAACGCTTAGTAGCTTTAATCATTTGGTTATTACCACTCGTCATCAACATGTCATCTACATATAGACAGACTATAGTAAACCTATTTTCAGTATTCTGAATATAGACACACTTGTCAGATTCATTAATACCAAAGTCATTTGATAACATAACTTCATCGAATTTCTCACGCCATTGTTTCAGGACTTGCTTTAGTCCATAAAGGGACTTGATCATGCGACAAACTTTTCACTCTTGTCTGGAGACAACAAATCCCTTAGGTTGTTCTAGATAGATCTCTTCCTCTAATTCACCATTCAAGAAGGCTCTCTTTACATCCATTTGATGTAATTCCAACCCATTCAATGTTGTTAATGCGATTAACGTCCGAATGGATGTAATTCTTGTAACAGGTGAATAAGTATCAAAGTAGTCTAAGCCTTCACATTGTCTGTAGCCTTTTACTACCAGCCTAACTGTGTACTTGTCAATAATGTCATCTACTTTCATCTTTTTTAAGACTCACTTAGTTCCTAAGGCATATTGCCAAGAGAAAGTCAACCAATTCATAGATGTAGTTTGACAGAATGGACTCAACTTCACTATTGATAGCCTCTATCTAGAGTGGTGCTCCAGGTGTTCGAGGCTCATTTTCCAACAAAAAGTTAGAAACTCAAGTCCAAAGGATGTTGAAGTCCTTTGCCTAGTACTACGTCTAAGTTCCTCCTCTACAGGATCATCATTGGTCGTAGTATCCTACGGTAGCACAGTACTACTATCATTATTACCACTTGTTTTACTTTCCTTGTTATACGAAAATACATTCTCAAAGAACGTCGAGTCCCTTGACTCAACAATCGTATTAACAAGGATATCTGATACATCGGACTTATAAACCAAAATTGATATGCACCACTGTCAAGTGCATGACCAATAAACACATAGTCCATTGTCTTAGGTTTGACTCTCAACCTTTTGGGATTAGAAATCGTAACCTTAACCAAGCACCCCCACACTTTCAAATATTTCAAGGAATATTTCTTTCCTTTCCATATTTTGTAGAGTAAATACCCTTTTTGGTCCCTGGAAAAACACATTTGACCCTTTTTCGTCCCTGAGTAAAAGAAATGTCATTTTGGTCCTTTTTAGGGACTAAAAATGACCTTTTTGGAATTTCTGAGGGATTAAAATGTGCAAAAAAAATGATCAAAAGGACTAAAAGGGTCCTTATTTTTCCATTTTAGGGACTAAAATTGACTTATTTTTTTTCAGGGACCAAAAAGGGCATCCGTGTTTTTTTCAGTGACCAAAAAGGGTATTTACTCTATTTTGTATGGTATACTTTGTATCCTTTTGTGGAGCATTCTATTAAGTAGAAAATTAGCCATTAAAATGGCTTCCCCCCACAACTTCTGTGGTAAACTAGACGTAATAAACATTGCATTCATCATTTCTTTCAATGTCTGATTTTTCACTAACATACAACATTTAACTATAATGATGCTATAAAGATTTCACATAATTTGGTATGATACATACCCCAACTAGAAATATTTATCATCTTTGGGTGTCTAAATAAAACTACCAACATTTATGTTCAATAATTATAAAGGTAAATAATCAACCTTTGGGTTGATCCATAAACACCTTATAATAACAAACTTCAATTCACTCACAATACAAACATAACATCATAGCATCAAGGTTATAGGTAATTAAAAAATCACCGTAATATTCACACAGAATTTACCACTTTGGTGATTAACAAATCAATTATACTCTTATCATAATATTTGGAATTAAAATAATTCATAAGAATTTACCACTTTGGTGATAAATAAATCCACCAAACTTAATTCCAAACCTTAAATATTGAACATTCATATAATTGTTGTTCACAATATTTAAAAACATAAAATCATAGCCACAAAATTATCCAAAATTATAAAATCAAGGCTATAATTGCATTTCTACTAATACATAAAATCATGTATGCATATACCAAGAGAAATAATAATACTATGAGAAATTAGAGCACATTTATCTCTACACTAGATAAATGATTAAATTTTCATATCACTGTCATATTCTTGTCACACAAAATATTTAATAATTCACAAAATTTGCTTTCAATAGCAAATAAGAAATCCTTCCTAATAAATTAAATAATGGCTAAGATATTCATAAATATCACCAATTTTATTCAGCATTATTAATTCAAAAAGCTTCACAAGATTTTAGGAGAGATTATAGGAGATATCAATCAAATTAATATCTCCAATGATACTATTCCCCTCTCATCCTAAAATTTAGGACTCTTAATTAAAGCTCATCATTTAACTGTTAAACATATTTAATTTCTGTAACTAGAAACCAAATAATAAAATAACACGTATCATATCAAAATTTCATCTCCATACAATAATTAATATATCCAAAATATTAATTAATAAAGCCAATAAAATCTACCATGAAACCAAGGTATAAGATATATATTATCTTCACTTTATTAATTTAATATTAATCAAATCATTATTAAAATAAGGAGAGATGGTAGGAGATTTATTAACTACCTTTTTTTTTTTTTTAAATTCGGCCCAACAATATTTTTCCCAGCCAAAAGGAAAAAAAAAATCTTGTCTAAAAAACGTGCAACCCAAACCACAAAAGAACATTGCAGTTCGGCCCAAACTAAAACCAGTCTGGCCCAACAAATGAGCCCCCACGCTTCATATACTTTAAATATATTTTGGCCTACTTTTTATCAAAGGTGTGGCAACAGTTCACCTGGTAAGGCGTTTCATTTATTTGCCTTTGGTCGCGTGTTCGAACCTGCCAGGAGTGTTTCTGTGGTTTTTCCTTTTAAATAACCAATGAAACAAAACGCTTCAAAAATTGACACCGAAAGGATTCGAACCCGCGACGAAAGGGAGCAACGCACCCTGAAGCCTAGCGTTGTGCCAGTTGAGCTACGTGCCCTTTCATTGACAGTAGGTGACTCACAATATATAAAAAGATTCTATTTCAGAATGGGGTATCATCTTCAACCTCCAGCCGGGTCACACAGACCCATATGGATCCTTGGGTCGGGTCCTTCGGACCCGACTCTTCTTTCCTTCATAACTGACGTTTCTGACGTCGGTTTTTCACGCTCTTGGTGTCTATCTCTTCGTTTTTCCGAGATATACGTAATGAAACCATTTTTGTGGCCTAAAAATACTTTTATATTATGACCCAATCTCAAAAACACTAACAGCCAAGACCAATGGATGTTTCCGTGCCATGTGCTTTGATTCACATACTAGGTTTTTTCTTCACATTTAAAAACACATACAGCAAGAAGAATCAAACTCTATCTAATCATAGGAAAGAATAGATGCAGAAAACCACATACCAATCGCTGAAACAAACAGATATTTGTAGCGAAAAAACTTCGACTGATATATGCCTCATAAGAGCATGGATAGACAATACCTAAATCATCACATATCAAGCAAAATCCCTTGTCCAGATATATTTCGTATAAGACGGTGGACAGTTAATTCCTTCTTCCAATCCAAATTCAAAACCAAAAATTGTGCGTGGAAACAATCAAAACCTCTATATCATATAAATCATTATTTGTGTATGCACATCTCATGATCATGGAAAAATCAAAGTAATTCACAAAATTGATTTTCAAAATCAAGAATCAATTCAAATAACACAGATTCAGAAAATTGTCTTAAGATTGTTGGTGAAAATACTTCAAGATAGTAATATCACTAAAATAAGAATCTGTGTAATTAATATGCATAATCTTGTAAACATAGAATACTTCTGCACATATAGAAAAACCAGTAAAAAACTCACAAGATTGCCGAATATGGTAATGAACTATGAAGAAATCCGGGCCCAACATACGTTGTGTCCTTAAGACAATTTTGCTCCCTCAATACGGATGCCGAAGGTTTCTGAGCAATTGCCTCCCAGGATAGAGCGGATTATTCGTCTTCAGAGAGAGGGCTCTGTCAATCTGAAGCCCAAGCGAAGCCAACGAGTCTGCTTTCGGAACGCACAGAATGTATATGCAGAATGAGTGTTTATAAAAAACTTGATCCTATTCTGTGACTAGGGCGCCCTATTTATAGATGACGGAGATGATCAGATGGATACCCATTGGTGAACTGACGCGACCGTGGCGAAACAATGCAACCGGCGGTGGCCAACCAATGGGACTTCTTATTCATAACCTATGGGATTTAGATCCTAAAATCCAACAATTCGTAATTTCTATTTTTATTCAGTCAAATGTTTCTCTTTTCAAGGTTTAGAGAGCATAAGGCTTTTGCTTCTCTTAATAAATATATTCTAAGGATTCGAACTTGTATTCTCTTTCTTATAGGGTGCAATTACTAATAATAGAGGTAAGAAAGGCGTTTACGGGCTAGCTGTGGAGTTTTCTAATTGCTAACCTTGTGCCAAAGCATCTAAGGTGGGTGGGTAGGCGCGTTAGACTGAATTAGTTTGTTTTGGCATTTGTAGCAGGATCTTTGATTTGTCGTCCTCTACCACGTGTTCCGCAACGGAGCTTCCCTTTTTTATGTTTTTTGTTTTTGTTCTCTTAATTGCTAGTTTTCTATGGCATTTTGTTATTAAAATCACACGCTTTGGAGCTTATGCAACTACTACCTTTTCAACTATGCCCTTGCTCATTTTTTGCATGGTGATTCCCGCTGATCAGACTATTGTAAAATGATGCAGGATTTTCAACTCTCATGGTTTCCTTTTTGTTCAGACGAACCTTAGACTTGCAAATTTTGTTCATTTTGATATTCATGACTTGAGTGCCTGATTTTGTGATCATGGTAATTTAACAAGAATTTGGATGACTGTTAATTTGTTATGAGCTATGCTTTAATAGTAAGCTTAGTTTTTTGTTATTTGTATATTGATTGAGTACTTTTATATCTGTTGCCAAATTGACTTAAGAGTAATTTATGACTTGAGTGCCAAATGTTGTGTTCATGGTAATTTAACAAGAATTTGGATGACTGTTAAGAGTAATTTATGTAAGGCTTGTTTTCGGCCTGTTTACAGTGGGCCTATTTTTGGTCTGTTAACAGTGGGCTTGTTTTCGGCCTGTTTACAGTGGGTCTGTTTTCGGCCTGTTTTATATTAAGGCCTGTGGCCTATTAGCCTGAGTACAAGATTTTTTTTTAAAAAAACAGGCCTCAACAGGCCACATGCCAGGCTCAGGCTCAGGCCCAAAAATAGGCCTGCTACAGGCCAGGCTCAAGCCACTTCCTTCCTTAATAAGCCAGGCCTGTTAAGGGTGAGGCTTTCCACCCCTAATTAAGAATACCAAAATCTCTTAACAAATAAGACAACCATTGAAACTCACAAGTAGTAGTAGCCAAAGCACGATATTCAGCCGCAAAAGAAGTAGACACAGTTTGTTGTTTCTTAGATCGCCAAGTAACTAAGGCCTGATCTAAAAAACCACAAAAACCAATAATCGATTGTCATGTATCAAGGCAACCAGTCCGATCATAATCACTAAAGGCATTCAATTTCATGGTATAAGTAACATGGAAAAATAAACCACGACCACGAGCAACCTTAAGATACTGAAGTACTCTATCAGTAGGATGCTGAACAAATTGACTTAATTGTTGAACAACAAAGGAGATATCTGGATAAGTCTTAGCAAGATAAAGAAAATGTCCAACCAAAGTCCTAAACATGGAACCATCTTCTAAAGGAACCCCATATTCTGTAGATAGTTTCAGATTTCCAACCATTGAAGTGATAGCTAGCTTACACTCAAGAAAACCAGCATCGACCAATATATCTAAAGCAAATTTTCTTTGGCAAATAGAAATACCCTTAAAACTTCTAGCAATTTTTAGACCAAGAAAATATTTAGCATCACCCAAATCTTTGATCTTAAAATAAGAGTCCATAAAAGATTTCATGTGATTAATTTCAGTCAAATCAGTACCACTAATGAGGATATCATCCACATAAACAAGTAATGCAGTAAATGATGTATCTATATGCTTAAGGATCAAAGAATGGTCAGCATGTAAATGACGGTAACCACAAGAAAGAAGAGCCTTATAAAGCTTGAAAAACCACTGTCTACTAGCTTGCTTAAGACCATAAAGGGAGCGTTGCCGTTTACACACCTGATTAGGACAAGAAACTGACAAACCAGGAGGTGGCAACATGTAAACCTCCTCATCAAGATCCCCATGAAGAAAAGCATTGTTAACATCCAATTGTTTGACATGCTAATAATGTGCAGCAGCAAGAGCAAATAAGACACAAACAGTGGTAAGAATTAACATAGGGGAAAATGTGTCATTAAAATCAACACCCTCAATTTGAATGTACCTGTGAGCAACCAAGCGCCCTTTGTTGTACCAATTCAAAGAACCATCAAAATTATACTTTTTAGCAAAAACCTATTTGCACCTAATCAGATGTTTACCAGAAGGAAGATCAATCAACACCCAAGTGCATTGAAGAGCAAAGTGATAATCATGCAAATATGTAGGTAGTTTTCTAGATCTAGTAGTGTCTAAGGTTTTGGGAAAGAGAAGAAGAAAAAGGATCAATCTGTGAGGAGGAATATGGAATAACTATAGGAGGGGAGGCAGAACAAGGGGGAAAAGGTAGTGGATAGTCAATAGCTGGAAGCTCTTGAGGCAAAGAAATGGGATTAGGTAAAAAGCGAGTAACAAATTGCAAAAAGGAAAAATAGACTCATAACATGAGACATTTTTGGAAACAGAAATTGTTCGAGTATTTAAATCCAAGATGAAAAATCCTTTAGTACCATGTTTAGAATCAAGAAAAAAACATTTATGAGCTCGAGGATCGAACTTAATGTGATGGTGTGTGAGAGTGGAAGAAAAACATAGACACCCAAAAACCTTGAGGTTAGTAAAATCAGGACTGTGTTGATATAAATTTCAAAAGGAGATTTGTGACCCAAAACTGGAGTAGGTGAACCATTGATCAAATAAATGGCATGAAAAATAGCATATGATCGACCAATAAACCTTAGGAACATGAGCTTGAAACAATAAATCCTTTGTAACATTCAAAATATGTTGATGTTTTCTCTCAACCTTGCTATTTTGTTCAGGTGTTTCTCTACAACTAGTTTGGTGAATGATGCCATGTTTATTATAAAAATCAATCATTTCAAATTCATAA
This sequence comes from Acacia pycnantha, assembly GCA_025563575.1. NCBI lineage: Eukaryota > Viridiplantae > Streptophyta > Magnoliopsida > Fabales > Fabaceae > Acacia > Acacia pycnantha. The sequence goes on from JAMWYP010000270.1 coordinate 343,777, forward strand.
CCACTATCAGATCGAATAGTCTGAATAGAAACACCAAACAGAGTAGAAACCATGTGATTATGAATACAAGGCCTAACTTCTGACTTAGTTTTAAGTAAGTATATCAAAGTATATCTTGTAAAATCATAAACAATAGTAAGAAAATATTTATGCCCAGGAACAAAAGGTAAATGATAAATACCCTAAATATCCATATGAACCAAACTAAAGTTTTTATATGATTTTGTTGTGCTTACATGAAAAAGTAACTTGTCTTGCTCTGCGTAATGACATACACACAACAAGAAAAAGATGAATAGTAAGCAACATACAAATGACTTTGATGGATAGAATACAATGTAGAATTAGAAAGATGGCCTAAACAAAAATGCCAAAGATCAAAAGGAGTATTATGAGTACTGGCAGGCTTGGTGGAGACATTATCAATGAGAAAATTTGCATGTTGTTTTATGATATAAAGCCCTTCAAACATATCAGCTAAATCAATCATCTTCTTGGAAGGAAGTTGTTAAATTAGACAATGAGATTTCTAAAATAGAACATCACAGGGAAAACACTGAGTCAATTTTGAAACTGAAATGAGATTAAAATGAAATTTTGCAACAAATAAGACATTAAGGAGAAGGAAATGATCTCTCAATTGAATTGTTCCACTAAAACTAGCTAAGACTTTGGAGCCATCTGGTATATTAACAGAAATAAGGAGGTATGGATGTATAAGAGGCAAATAAACCAGGATGAGAACATACATGATCTGTCGGCCTTGTGTGATTTCCTGATTTTTCTTTACCAAAACTCCTTGTACAATATGTGAATATAGAAAAATTAATCAGTGAATTTTGACTATGTGCACAATTGTTCTTGAAGTATTCAATTTTCGCCAACTTGAAAATTCGGAGACACATGTTGGTACAAAGTGAGACACTTGTCACTAACAACCAATTAAATTAATTGGGCCATGATTTTTGGCCAAAAAAGGAAAAGAAGAAGGTTATATAGATTTTTTATTATGATCAAGCCAAATGTAACACCCTGTTTTCATAAATGTTTTCATAGCGTTTGGATCAGAGTTTGAGCGTTGGAAAATTTTTTATAATAAAGAGTAACTGAATAACATAAAATAGAAAGTATCTGGCAGTACATACGGCCATACAAACATCCGAGTGTTTAATTCAAAAGTAAATACAATAAAATAAAAACGTCTCCGCCGGTCCTCATGCTGGCTTCTTACCCCCAATCTCGATCCCATGACACTTGGATCCTGAAGCTAGATTAAGAGCTGAGGTCCAATGTCCATTGGACCTCAGGTAATGGTTAACATCATGCTTATGTAATAGTATATAAATGACAGTTATTCATGACATCACAGCAGTACATAATCACATATGTAAAAACAATAACCACACATAGCTAATGCATGTTATTCACTGTTTGCACTCTACTCCAGTGCCACGATGTACACTCGTGTCCTCAGCGCTAGGAAAACTCAACGGTATCACATGACCATAACCCGTATATGGCTGGATGTATAATGAAAACATCTAAGACAAATTCTTAATCTATGAATACAACTATCATATACAAACATACAACAAGCATAAGAGATAAGGTTACAGTACGCGTCCGTACCTTCGTTGACGAAATGCAGTAATTCTGACGGTCGGTACGTGATTACAGATATCCTATAAGGATAATATCGTATTTATTAATCAAACAATATCCTAACAGATATTTTAGTCCCAAATTACTATTTTACCCCTCACTTCACTAATCGACGAAATTTCACCAGAGCTTCGCTACTTTGACAATAATCTTCCAAAATTTTGCTATATCGCTTTCTTTATCATATTTTCGAAATACAACCATATTTACTCCTAAAAACATTATAACAACTATATATTGGAAGATTAAAGATCAAAACAACATAAGCTATGAACTTACCCTAGAACTTTAAGAACTACAAAACTAAAGACTAGAATCTAAAAGCTAAGGACCGAAGAACTTACCCAGAACTCTGCTACTTTTTCACCAAAGCTCTTCCTTCTCTCTTCTCTCTAAACTTTCGAATTGCCTCTTGCAATTTGGTGTGAAAATTTACAAAGGATGTGAAGGCTATTTATAGAGAAAATTATGGCAATTTTGTAATTCCATCAAACTTTCTCTCCTTCATTCTTGGCCTTAGGATCTAGGGTTTCATGGGAGACTTCATCTCCACCCTCCATTTCCTTGGACGACCTGTCCCCCTCTCTCTTTCCTCTACCCTCTTCCAAAAAATGATGTCATCTTATCTCTTGAGATTTTCTTCTACCGTTTAGTTCCCCTGCTCAGTGTTCTAATCGAATATGCTTATAAATCTCAAATACTTTTTGAGGTAAACTTTGAAGTTTATGTATCCTCTTGAGAAGTATTTGGATTAACAAGAATTATAGTCCAATTAGGGGTCTTTACTAGCCTTTTAGTCATTTTAGGATAAACCCTGTCGGTTATGGAAATGACTTCGGAGATAACCCACTCCGGGATAAAAATTCACTTGTTTATAATAAGTCCTAATGTTAGATACTTAGTTCACATATTTCAAGATACGATTTAATTTCTATCGGTTCTCACTTATCCTATTTGCTTTTTCCTCATTTTTCCCTTTTTCTTCCAACTTGCCCACTTGACAATTACACACACACACATACACGGCTCCCCCCCCTCCCCCTTTCAACTTTTGATTTAATTAACTTATATTATCTTTTAATTATCTTATATTAATTAGCAAGAATTCTCTCATTGGCTCTTAGGTAATAACATGGATTTAGACCTTTTAAATGCTAGAATTATTGCAAGCCCTTGTATCTTGCTTTATGAGATTCAATCCTAACCATTGCTTTATGTTTTGACATGTCAAAGTTGATTAGTAAGATTGTTTAGTGTTTTAATCCTATGCTTAGTAATCCTTTGTTGATCAATTTGGCTTTAGGGATTTCATGTATTTAATCTTATACATTATCTTAATCATTCCTAATTAATTAGCAATTATCTTTATGCTAATCTTGGCCATTAGTCTTTAATTAGGGTCACACATCCCTAATTATGCCTTTGAAACATGATGATTAATCTCTAATAAATGGAGATTTAATTATCTACTAATTATTGACAATTTTCTTAAATTAGATTAATTATTTTCTCACAACTGTTGTGTTTACATTGGTCATTTATGCTCCATGTATTATTTTAAAAATCATGGGGTAACTTATGTTCCCAAAAATAATATTGGATTTTGCCTCTTTTATTTCCAAGGAAAATAATTAAATAAATTACCAAAATTAGAGATAACATACTTTCCTATTTTTAATAGGTATTTAATTGCCTCTTAAGACATATTATAATTTTCTCAGGGTATTTTATGACCCATAAATGTATTTAGGGATTTTGGCACTTGTTCATCATTCTAATTTCAAGAGAAATCGCCCTAGAACAATAAGATAAATACAATACAAGATTTGAGACCACATATTCACCTATTAAGAATAGGTATTATTTATCAAAAGATAATATTTTTGGCAAAAAATATGTTCATTTATGATGTGTTTTATCCTAAATCTAGCCCAATTAGTCTGAAAATCTAGGATATGCCTGCTAAAAGAAGACAACATTCAAGTTCATCGGTAGGGATTTCTAATATTATCTATATACTCCTCTGGTCCTTGAAATAAGAGATATTTTAGATGTTGATTTTTGTATTAAATATAAGATAAATTTTTCATTCTTTTCCGAATTTGCTCCTATGGATGCTCCTCAACAATAATGAAAGAGAAGGGGAAGAATGGAATTAAAGAAAGTAACTAGGATGTTTTAGAAAATACATGTCATATTAATTAACTTAATCAACTTTCTTAATCTAATTAAATTAGGTAAATATGTCTTATATTAAGCACCAGAGGAGTATAAAAAATAGTACTACGTCATGTGCTTAATATAATATCTACTTAATTAATTTGGATAGGTTAAGGAAATTAATTATTTGTTAAAAATAAGTGTTAATTTCCTAAGATACCTATTAAAGAACTTGAATTGAAACTACCCCTCGGACAAACTTTCTTAACATGTGCAATAAATAGATATAGTTTAGAGTACAAATGATAACACGGTGGGCAAAATGAATTGGGGTTCTTATATTTAAAATCAAATCTAACTTCTAACTAGCTTTTATACCAGAGATTGGAGTTGGTATTAACACAAGCAGGTATAGAGTATTTTGTAGTATTTTAAAACAGAAACAAGCGTCAATAATTTAACTCTCCCCGCATTCACTTCAGTAATTCCCTTCAACAAAAGAGAACTAAAAATGAAAGCCGAAAATGAAGTAGTCAGTATATATGAGACTCCAAGGTATAGAATTATAGTAACTACTCTTCTGATGATTTTAATTATAAGACAAAATTTCGCACTACAAACTTTGTTTTATCACTAAGACCGGAGGTAGTATTTTTAAACGGTTACATATTAATATTGAGATGAGAGACACATAACAAAAACATTACATAACACACAACACACCAAGAAAAGCGAGATACATATATTACTACCTCAAAGCTTATTCACAGTTATAGTTTATGAACAAGCCGATAGAGGTAATAATTATTTTATTGAATTGAAATGAGACAGATACATGATAAACATTACATAACACACACACACATATATATATAATGTTACCATCTCAGAGCTTATTTATAAATAAGAAGAGAGAGGTAATATTAATATTTAGTCACACAGAGGAGAGAATGGACTTCAAACTAATGAACCAGGAGCATAGGTTGACGGTGGCATCGAGACGACGGGGCTTTTCGTCGAGAGCCAGCCACTGGTTCACTGGGAACGCTACCTTGTTGGTTATGCTGCCACTGACGGTGACCTCCACGGAATCCAAGTACCACCCTGACTTGCTCCCTGAGTTATCGGAGGTGACAGTGATGCCGCAAACATTAATGCAAGGGGCACTGTGGCTGAAGAGATCGAGATTTCCCCGCTCGAAGTAGTCGTGACCCGGTTCCATTATGCCCCAATCTTCGAGGTTCTGGACGGTATAGCTGCCGCCGGACGAGTTGAATAACTTGAGGCTAATTATGGAGTCCGTTCCTGCATCAGCGCGATCTCCTGTCTGAACTCTCACAAGGTACAGGCACTGATCCTGCATGTATACATATAAACACACACACGCACAACTAAGTAGATGTAATAATAAAAGCTTGAAACTAAGAATAATCGATCAGAACAATAGGGCAATTACTTACAGATGTAGCCATGGTGGCTGAGAGTAGAAACACAAGACAAGCTGACAATGCAATAACTCTGAGAGCCATTTGTTTAGTTTAGTTTTGTGACGCTACTGATCGATGCTGAAACAAGCTACGTGCAGGCCTTTATATAGGGCGACGACATACATAGCGATGAGGTTATAACATTATTATAACATGATTTTCCCTTAATTTATTATTTCATGCCTCTCATAATTGAGTTACTCGGCACCAACGTAACTAAAAAAATATATTTGATCCTTTTTATAAAACACTTGTTTGTTTGCAAATAGCATTAATTATTTTTTTCATGTATGCCCATAATTAATAAGGGTGGTGGGTGAAAGTAATAATTAATATGATATTAGAGTTTAATGCAATTAGTAGAGGTAATATTTAAAATTAGTTAAAATTTAACGACTTTAATTATTTTTATTGGTTTGTGAAATTTTTTTAGTTGGTGCGTTATAATACGTTTATAAGTTTATAAGGAGGGAGTACCTCGCATGTTACTTTCACTTGATAATATCTTGCACAAAATTTACCGAATGACAGGTACTTACGAAAGGGGACCATGACAAGAAGCAAATTTTAGTGGTTGCAAAAAGATGCATTAAAAAAAGGAATCTCAATGTGGAACATGTGATCGAGGATAACCCACTGTCTCTACTCTCTTTTGTTCCTTCTGCGGATAAAATATTGGTCCCAGCTTTTCTTTTTTGAACCATGGTCCCAGCTTCATGATTGTGATCGACAACGTCAAATGCCGTTTAGAGATTGATTTCCTAATATAGCAATAATTTAATTCATAAAAAGTCATATTATTAGGACAAATTTGTCAAAGCATGGAGAAGCATATAACTAAAATATGAAAATTAATATATATATATATATATATATATATATATAAATTTAAATTTTCACTATCTAACTATTTATCATATATAAGAGAATCATCATAATATCTATGGTCTGTGGTTCAACGTAACAACATGCATCCCTGTAACAGTAATAATGATTGTACAGAGATAAATTTTTTTTAAGGCTTGTATTCTTTAGTGTAATACCCTAAAATTCCTATTTATCATAAATACTATATTTTGATAAATAATACCTATAAAATAAAGGTGAGTATGTGTCTCAAATTTGTGTAACTTGTTAATTTTAATTTTAGGCAAATTTCCCTTGGAAATAAGTAAAGATTAAAGTACATAAAGCTTACTTGATAAAAGCACTAATGACCATGATTTAACTATAATGAGCCAATCGTAAAATTAAAGATTTTAATTAAAGGAAATAGAAACATATGATTTCAATGCTAATTAAAGATTGAGTCATCTACCCCAAAAGTCAGCAAAAGACGCGCATGGGTTATGGATTGAATCTGATGGAATTTTGCATGGAGTAAACCATGTCTAAATGATTAAAAGAAAAGGATGTTGGCAAGCTTCAGGGGATAGGATTTTCTTTTTCTAAAATGAAATGATCAATTCCTTAATGAAATATACATTAATAGCTGAATAAAGTGGGCATGCCGGCATGCATTTCAATGGAGGGGATTTAGTTTCATAAAGCTATTTTCCATCCAATGGATAGGGTGAAAAGCTGGACAAATAAAATTACCATATGTGCCATAGAGGTTTTCTATAAATAGCCATCTCATCCTTCACAAATTCTGCACACCACCACAATCACCTCTGATCCTTTGATTTGGAGAGTGAGAAGTGGGATTGAGAAAGAGAAGGAGGAAGGAGGAGTGAGTTCTTCAAGGGTGAGTTTCTAGTTCTTGAGTCTTGGTATTAGTTTTTGGTAAAATGTTAGTTTAATCTAAAAAATGGTAAAGTAAATTCCCATGTTTGTTTTTAGACCTCCATTGCTTTTAAAACGCAAAATGGGGGTAAAAACATGTTGTGAAATAATTTTTGGAATCAATGCAGCAATATTGTGAAAATTGGTAAAATTCCCAGATTTCAGTTTTTCTGGAGTCAGTCAGATTAAGGGTATTATTTTATGTGTAAATTCGTCTTAAACAATTATTAATTTTTTCATGGTTATATTAGACATGTATAGATTTCCATTGATATAAAATATGTATCAATTAGAGTTCTGTAGAAGGAGATAAAAATTATTGAAGTTGAGTCACAGTTTTTGGAAGAAAATCTTAACAGTGGTTGGAAAACTTAAAACTGGTATTGACTCAGGGATTTCGAGTTAAAGCCGTTATTTTTATTCAAAAATATACATATCAAGGATTATTTATAATTTTCGATCACATCATTTCGATTTGTTTGGAATTAATTAGGATTTTTCAAAGTTACCGAAAAATCTGGGCAGAAATGCTGAAATTCCGTTTTTAAAGAAATGTAAGGGTATAATTGGAATATCAAATCCACCAGGGGTAAAAAATATCAATAGTGGCTAAGGGTTCTCTTAGGATATTATTTAAGAAGGAAATAATGCGGTGATAACATTATAGGATATCCGAGGAATCAGGAATCGGTACCGAACGGACAAATGTACCACTAGCTACACGGACGGAGATACGGACGCGTACTGTAACTTTAACTCTGATGCTTCTTGTATGCTTATATGTGATAGATGATTCATAGAGTGGCTAAGACTCGGCCTTAGGTCACAGTTTATATACATTCAGCTGTATGCGGGTTATAGTCTTGATAATGTCGTAGTATTGTTTTCCTAGGGCTGAGGACACGAGGGACCGTCGTGGCACTGGTTTGTGCAAACATGGATAACTTTACATGTGTTGTGTGCTATGTATAGTTGTTGTGTTGACATTACATCGGCTGTGTGCTTATGTATTCTTGTAACCTTATATTTGCTGTGTGCTATGTATTGGTTATTGCTGTAATGTAATGAATATATGTAATGAATATCTGACATACATATATTGTTTATACTTGAATATGAGGTTAAGTGTTACCTGAGGTCTGATGCGTATTGGATCTCAGCACTTACCATAACTTCAGGATCTGGAGGATCAGGAGCCAGTGACAAGGGTAAGCAGCACGCGTAAGGACTCGGCTGTAGTTTTATTTTGAAGATGTATCTATAGTTAGAATTTTAATTACTCGGATAAATGTAGTGCTATTATAGCTAACCGGATACACCGTAGTTAATATTTTGTCACATACTTATCAGTTACTCACTCTTTTAAATTGCTCTGATACTCTACTCTGATAAAAATATATTATTCCGCTTCGCAAAAGAGGGTGTTACATTCAGAGGATGCGAATGCCATCGTAAAATATTAGAATATATCTCAAAAAAAGAATAACGTCGGGGTGAACTACGTCTCAGACTCTCCGTTGGGCAGGTAAGGGCCTGTTTCACATATTAACCCTAAAATATTTAATACAAGTTATTTCACATATTATATAGTCTCCTAATTCTTCTGACGACAAGAACCATATTCCGGTGGCTGCAAAAAGATGCACGCAATCATCCCAAAAAAGAAAAAGAAAAAAAGGGAGCACAATGTGGAACACTTGGTCGAGGATAACCCACGTGGTCTACTCTCTTTTGTCCCTTCTTCATAATTATGACATAAAAAACGTCGTCACATGCTGTTTAATTAGAAATTTATTTCCGGTGTATTAAAAAAAGCTGTTTAGAAAATACGAATGGTACTTGGGATATTTTTCTTAAGGCCTTCTATTATTTAGAGGATGCGAATGCCATTGTAAAGTACTGCCTCATATCCAATATAGTTTATAGTGTAATTTATAATTACAAATTATATTCTATATTAAAATATATATCAAAAAAAGGAAAATGTCAGGATGAACTCTGTCTCGCTCAGACTCTTCGTGGAGCAGGTAAGGGCATGTTTGGTATGAGGGATTTGGAGGGAAAAGGGAAGAGAAAAATTTTATAAGTTGAGTTTAATAAAGTTAGAGAGAATTTGAGTTATAAAATTTTAATAAAAGGAAAATGTTTGATAAAAGATTAAGAAAAATTATTAAAAAAAGTTAACTCTACTACTCTAGTCTTTTGAAAATCCAAATCCAAAAATTTGCCCCTCCGCTTACTCTCCCTCCCCTTATATCAAACAACCCCTACATGTCTAACTTATCAAAAAAGGGTAAATGTCCATGGAGTCTCTGCACAAAAGCTCGCTTATGTGGAGAGGATATAAATATATAATACTACCTCCTCCACTCCTAAATATATAAGTATGGAAATAGGCCAGGTTAGGTTAAGCTTTGGCTAAAAAGATATGTGACGAGGTTGTAATTCACGTCTACTTAAATAGTATTTAAGTGTTATTATTATTATTATTATTATTATTATTATTACTATTATTATTATTATTATTATGGAGTTGGGGACACGCTCTTAACGTGGGATAATATCAGACAACCTGATCTATCTATACGTACACATGCTCTTCATTCTTTATTCTTTCTTATCCTTTTAGACGAGATTTCGCGATCTCGTATCGTTAGTAACACGATTTTGCGGGATAAACTATCTTATAGTTATGGTTTAGAAAATTAAAGCCCAGGCAAGAGATTCTAAAAGTCTAAACAAGAATATGATTTGAGAGTGTGTATAATGATTAGTAATTAAAAAGAGAGATATTTGAGATTTTGGGTGAAAGGAGGTATCAGGTATGTATTAATCTAAATCTGTTTATTTTTCCGATAATTATTTTAATGTTATATAATTTAAAATAAAGATAATATCTATCTTAACAGTTATTTAAAAAAAATTTAAAATTATAAGTTGAAAATCATTAAGTTTCGATAATTCAGATCTGATGATTTTTTAATTATAACCCAAACTGGTTCCAATATGTTTTGTTTTCCCTTCCAATTTCAGAATTTAATTTCCGACCCTTAGTTTGAGATAGCTCTTTGAATCCTTTTTTGTGTGGTTAGAAAGAGTTAACCCAAAACACTAGGATAACATATTGTGTGGACCAAGTATGTTATCTTGCAGTTGTCAAAGTGAATAGTACTACCTCCTCCGGTCCTAATTATTGGACCTAGTTGACTTTTTTGAAGAGATTAAGAAACCTAAATAAGTTATTTAATCATTTTATATGTTATGTATCCTTAGATTATATATTAGTTTATTAGTTAAACTAAGTAGTTTGAAGAAAAAAATAAAATAAAAATACTCTAAAATAATTTAATTAGCTTCCTTAATCTTTCCAAAAAAGTCAACTAGGTCTTATAATTAGAACCGGAGGGAGTATTAATTATTTTCAGGAGTTATTTTCGTAATTCTTTGTAATTAGCTAAAACACTCCAAACAAAACAAGATAAAAAACAGAAATGGAGTTATATATTACGTATCTACATAGATCTAGCTATGATTCCGTTTATATATATATATATATATATATATAACGCAACTCTATTGTTGGTCAGAGGCAGATCTTGGGAAAAAAATTTGGGGGGCCATATTCATTGACTAATTAATTAAATTTTTTTTTTTGATTATATAACATGTTTAGAATATTCAGACTTATAATAAAAGTATTTTAATAATTCTAATGTATAAGATAACATACATTTGTCTAGTATGTATATCATATCAATTACAAAATGAGAAGATATCATGAAATTTCAGAAGATTGCCTGTTATATAATATATCAAAATATTAAAAGTTAACAATGTAATTTATAATACAAAATTAATAAAACAGTATACTAAATTAAACAATTAAAAATTACCTTCACTTAAAGTAATGCTCTTCAAGAAATGCTTCCAGTTCCACAAGTTCAGAGACATGATAAAGAGAAAGAGGTTGTTGGAAGTGCCCCCAAATGCTTCCAGTTCCACAACCTAGGATTGCTTAAATGTTTTCATGATATAAGCATTTCATCAGGAAGGAATGATATGAATGACAGTTGATTTTATCAACAGGCCTATACGGATGGGACTTCTGGAATAATATCATTTTAACTTGAAATACAACAAGTAACCAAGGGCGAGTCTCTAGATGCAGGATATCTCCATATGATACTGATAACGTCAACAGCAATGAGGACATTTTTTTATCTATGCAAGTTAACCAAATTACGATAGAAGCACAAGATCCAACACAAAATCAAAAGTAGTTGCTAATGCAATAAACCTTTGAAATGCAGCCAATTATCCAGGACGGATAGTACATAGTTTTGAAGAAAGAATGGTATATTTTTATCAGTCAGTCGACTTAGGAACTGGAGAAAGAATTCCACAAAGTTTTGAAGCTGAATATTGTTACACCTTTCCAACTCTTCAGCCGAAAGAAAAAGGAGCTTCAAATGCCAGTCATACATAACGTCGCTAAAATCAGCCAACAATTAATAGCTCCTTCCTTTTCTCGGATGATTAGTCACTCTATGATTACTTTCAAAACTAAAATCTTATGATATAATTATATAAACAAAAGGCCTAAAATTTGGGGCAACAATTACAGTAGAAAGATTAAAGATGAAACCTGCAAAGCAAGCTATCTAAAAGCTTTCTTAACCTCGGATTCAAAGACACCAGGCTGGATTCTTAAGATCTTATAAGTTATAACGATCCTTTACAAAAGAAGAAGAACAGATGGAGAGACTGAGAGACTGAGAGAAAAAGAAGAAGAATAATAATAAACCATGAAATAAGGAGAAATTGAGAGATGATGGAGACTGAAAGCGGGAGGAAATGAAAAAGAAAAGAGGGAAATTTTGTTTTGTCAAACTTGCATTATTACACTAAAAAAGAACAAGAAAAAGTTCCAATAAACAATTTTAAACAATTTTTTTTTGGTCATTGATAAGATCCGCCATTGTTGTCGGTAGTTTATTTTATTCGTGTTCATTAAAATTGTAATCCCCAACTATGTACTCCCCAAGAAATGTGTTTGGAATATTTTAAAATGAAGAGATGTGTTTGTTAAAAAGTCATAACCTTATAAATTAAGAAATTTATTATGCAAAGGGTTGTGTAAGGAGTTATAATACAAAAGTTACTAGGGTTATGTCTCTTTGATTCCTAGAGAAACATATGAAAGGTTATGGCTAAAAGCTTTTGGTGAAATGTTGTGTTGATTTCCTGCATATTATAAAGGAATAACTCTTCATGGAAGAGTTATTTTAAATAACAATTGGTTATTTAAGTTATGTTGTTTCATGAGATATCATGAATATAACATATAGTTATGACTTTAAATTGAAGAATTATTGTTTCAAGAGTGTAACATCCAATATTATTTGGGGACCATAAGTTGCCCTAATGATTTCCTTAAAATAATGCATGGTGCATAAATGACAACAATGTAAACACAATAGTTGTGAGAAAATATTAATCCAATTTAATAAAATTGTCAACAATTAGTAGGTGATTAAATAAATAAATAATTGCTAATTGTTTAGGCATGAATAAAGGAGATGTCCAAAGTTAACTATATATAAACCCCTAATTAAAGATTAGTGACTAAAATGAAGGGTCAAGATTAGCATAAAGATAATTGCTAATTAATTAAAGCATGATTAAGAAATCTATAAAATGAATTACATAAAATCCCTAAAGCCTAATTAACCAACATAGGATATGTTAAAGGTTATTAAATATAAGTTTAAGATACTAATCAACCTTGACAAATCAAAAGGAAAATCAAAGGTTTGGATTGAAGGTAATAAAGTTAATCCTAAGGCCATAATTTAGGATCCATGTGAAGAAGGATTAACCAATGGGATAATTACCTATTAGATATATTAAAGCATAAATTAATTAAATAAAATCAAAGTTGAAAAGTCAAAATTTGGGGAGCTAAAATATTGTGTGTGTGTGAGTGTGAATGAGTATGTCAAGTGGAAGGAAAGAGACAAAGAGAAAAGAAGATATTTTGGTGAAAAGCAAATAGGATAAATGAGAACCGATAGAAATTAAATCGTATCTTCAAATATGTGAACTAACTATCTAACATCAGGATTTATTATAAACAATTGTATTTTTATCACGAAGTGGGTTATCTCCGAAGTCATTTCCGTAACCGTCGGGGTCAAAATGGAGTAGAGAAAGTTTGGAAGAATTACCAAAGTGCCACAATTTTCTTCTATAAATAGCCCTCCATTTCCTTTGAAAATTCTCACACCAATTGCTTGAGCAATTCAAAAGTTTAGAGAGAAGAGAGAAGGAGGAGCTTTGGAGAAGGAGTAGCAAGGTTCTGGGTAAGTTCTTCGGTCCTTAGTTTTAAGTTCTAGTCTTTTGTTTAGTAATTTTAGTAGAAATGTTAGTTAGATCTAGGAAGTAGGAAATGAAATTCCTATTCTTGTTTTTATGCCTCATTGCATTGAAAAATGCGACAAGGGAAAAACATGGTAGGGATTAAGTTTTGAAAGTTAGGGGTCGTATAGTGAAGCTCGCGAAATTTTATCTTCTTAGCGATTTTCCTAAAATCGAGGGTAAAATAGTTATTTATGACTCAAATATATGTTAGGATATTGTTTATTAATAAATACGATATTATCCTTATAGGATATCTCGGTGATCACGTTCAAAGCCAGACGGACATGCGAATTAACTCACCAATCTAAGGTACGGACGGCGTCATCCGTAACCTTAACTCTTATGCTTGTTGTATGTTTACATATGATAGTTGTATTCATAGACTAAGACTTTGGTCTTAGATGTTTTCATTATACATCTAGCTATATACTTGCTATGGTTATGTGATACCGTTGAGTTTTTCTAGCGCTGAGGACACGAGTGTACATCATGGCACTGGAGTAGAGTGCAGACAGTGAATAATTAACATGCATTAGCTATGTGTGGTTATTATTGTTTTACATATGTGATTATGTATCTTTGTGATGTCATGAATAATCACGTATTCATATCTTATCACATAAGCATGAGAATAACTGTTAAATCAGGTCCTGGTGGGAATTGGACCTCACCTATTACTAGCTGTCGTGATCCAAGGGTCAGCGTGGATCGAGATCGGGGGTAAGTAGCCAGCATGAGGACCGGGCGGAGACGCTTTTATTTTATTGTATTTACTTTTGAATTAGACACTTGGATGATTGTATGGCTGTATGTACTGCCAGATACACTATATTCTATGTTATTCAGTCACTCTTTATTATGAAAAAAAATTCCGATGCTCAAACTCTGATCAAAACGCTGTGAAAAACATTTACAAAAACGGGGTGTTACAGTCATTGAGTGCATACAAAGATAAAGTCAAATTATCACTTTATAAAAGACAATATTGTCTTAGTTCCTTTGTCATTGAATGCACACAAAGATACACTACTACAAAAATGCTAAACAACGACCTAAATAAGACCCAATTAACGACCCTTTTCTGAGGGACGTCTTGGAGGGTAGAGGAAAATATCCAAAATGGCGACTCGATCCAAAATTAGGTGTTCGTCTTATTAAGCGACGACGATATTAGATCGAATCGCCTTAATAAGGCTTAATTCCGATTTAATCAGTCGCCTTAAATATAGATATCATGAAGGCGATTTCAGACAGAATATCGGGTCGCCTTAATTTCAACAAAGGCGACTGATTTTCATATCGGTCGCCTTTGTTGAATTAAGGCGACTGATATTCAAATCAGGTCGCCTTATAAGTAACAAAGGCGACACGGTTTTAAAACTCGAGTTCGCCTTTGTTGATTTTTTTTTTTAAAGTAAACTACAAAATATGAGACATCTACCAAGTTTTTAATTTGCATCGCCTTAAACCACCAAGCAACACAAGAATCACATCTAACACAATACATAAATGTACTATATATATAACACCAAAATTGCATATTTTGTACGAACAAAACACCAAATACATACAAATGAACAACAGAGCAAATTAAAGAATCACTAACACAATAACATATTAATCATGCTCACTACTAACTAGGCGCTATGTGTTGAAGAAGATATCTAGATATCATGTCTCGAACCGAATCGATCTCATCCTCAAGTGATACGGATCCTTAGTACCCAAAAACGTAAATTGGGGAAACAAGGTATAAGATAAACCAATTAAGTGAAGGAAATAATTAACAACTCAAGTACAACAACAAAAATTAAATAAACTTGAGAATCACGGAGCGATTACGTACGTTTTGAAAACCTTGAGTACGTCCGTCACGTTAACGATGGATTGCATCCAACTCATAACGTAATATCCGCACTCGGTGCTCCTCGGTTGTTGATGGCACTATAAATCAAAGGCAAATTGTTAAAAACGAACTGTCTATACGTTTTGAGGCCCCTATCATTAAAATGGAAATTAACAGACATGTTAAACCATTCATTTAAAAGAAGAATCGATGATTCAGAAAAAAATTTACTTACTCGGCAAACATGTTTTTGATATCCTCGGTAGGATTGCCATTTACTGAATCGAACCAATAACAGGAGTTCTTGCTCGGACAAACAACACACAGCGTCATCCAATGACCACTACAACATATACGTATTAATATTAAATTAAGATAAGACCGCAATTTTGACACAAAAATCTTATAAGACAAAACAAAAGTATGCGCACCTTTCATGTATTGGCGCTAGATAACAAGACGACCCTCAAAAAAAATCGCCCATTGTTAGACCAACATAAATTGACCTCTGGTAACGTCTCTGCGAGCCAAGCCGTGCATCCGGGACATAGCAGCCACGCATAATTCACGGGGCAAGGGTATTAATTATGAAATGAAATGATAAATGTTATTGAAGATCTTAAACAAAAAAAAGAGTACTAACATAATTAAAGGGTTAAACAAACTTACGGGATTGCAAGTTGAAGAAACGTATATCTAAACAATCCATCGTCAAAAACTCCATCAAATCTTTATTGTCAAATGTCATCGGATATGTCTTTTCTGCACGCAGACAATGCCCTGAGGCATCCGCAAGCTTATGAGGCCGATGTCCTTGTACATCTCGCGAGACTGGTGCTAAGTACGGAAATAAGGCCGCAGCTTGTTCATCCTATGAAAACATAAAAAAACATATTATGAGTGAATGAGCAATGAAAATCAATCGGGAAACAACTCACACTCAATCAGTAATGTATTTCCTACCATCGTAGGTGTTGTCCACATCTCAATAAGATGAGCCGCCAAAGGATGAACCATGTGATGGCAGGCGCCTGGTGTGGTAACCTCCTGCGTCATCAATCGGGACATTTGGCTCTTCTTCCCCTCTCGCACACTCGTCCACAGTCACCCGACGTTGGTTTTCCGGAATTTGCTTGTTGTGGTGTTTGTCTTGTTACGGGTAAACAAGACCATCGGCAACAATCCGCCGGTGTGGGTCATCCAAATATAGGGTGCAAGCTATACCTCCCTTTGTGGAGTGTGAGACAGGTTCGCTAATATGCACCTCTCGGAGTGTGAGACGGTTCGCTAATATGCACCTGCTGCAGTGTGAGACGGTCCGCCAATAACTACCTCGGGAGGGGAGAAGGTCCGCTAATATGTACCTCTCGGAGGTTTGAAAACTATCTTTCGCTTTTGGGGATATTCGGGATTCGTCGGATGTACGTTGTTTGTTGTACCATAGCTTGCATTTCACCCCGTAGTTGTGCCATAACATCTTTCATAAGGTTTGCTCGGAATTACGGCTTCAAGCTCCCGCCTGCTCTGCTCGCCATACAAACGTGAACGTCGTCAGAAAAATTTTGCGACACTCTCCCCTCGTCTCCCCTCGAAAGACATCGGGTAATCAGGCTTCCTTAATACGCCGTCGACAAAATGTCTGCCGCGCATTGCCCGGCGTGAATGAGCCTTGGCTACTCGCTCGCTTCAAGTGAATCTCGTACCATAAGATTTTTCATAAATAATAACTAAACTCTTATATAGTATGAAACAAGCTGAGGGCTATTTAATACTTCTAATTCAACTACTTACGATCTTTGAGGCAACCAGCAGCAACATCTTCATTGATGTATTTGTCCCCTTCATCCTCGCAGCCTTTCCATTTTTGTGACGAGGAGGACGCTGGGGCCTGGATAGCGCGTGGAAGGATCGGATTGGGAAGCTTCCTTCATTCGCTGCAGCCTCTTCCTCCATCATCTTTCGTTCCAGCCTTTACAGTAGCCACCTCTAGACAAGCAATGCGGATACTTATTTTTCGCTTGCCTCTCTCTATTGGCTTGGCTTGTTTTCTCGTGACACGAAAACAAACAAAACTGATAAATACGAATTCAAGTAGATTCAAATTAAAGATAAGATATGACAGTAAATTTTACGAGAGAGAATTCGGGATTACTGCAGGGACGCCACAAACTCCCTCCGAGTCCTGGGAGAAATGAAGGAATAGGTCTTACATGGATCCTGGTCCCTCTTTGCCCCGCGAATATACTTTTTTGTCAGCTTGTTCTTAAAATCTTTCCAACGGAGAGCCGAAGCTTCGCCCATCCAATGCTTCCTCATGGCCTTAGTGTTAGGGACATCAAATGTTTCTTTGCAAGGTGAAAGAGAAGATATGACGTAAATCAAGTAATAAGACTAAAGATACAAATGCAGATATATCGAAAGTGAGATACCAAAATCGTGTCCAAATCAAATCCTTCGTCTTATCATCAACGAACTTCCAGCCGAGTAAACAATACGCACTTTGCTTCGAGCCGTTATAGCCTAAATAGCTAATGAAGCCGTCTTCCTCTCTACTCGCTAACCGGATTCATATTTTCATCAAACTCCACATGCAGCCTCTTTTCTGATCGGCATCGGCGAGCAATTAGCTCACCCATGTGTGTGCTACCTCTCCTTTTCTCACAACGGGCATATCAACCCTATCTCCCGATGACTCGTCCCGAGCTAGACATATTACTGTTCATCAAAGACCAATCATTTATGTTAGATAGGTTTTTAAATAATAAACAGATTAATAAAATGAACCAACATGTTAAACGACCACAAAAAGAACATAGTAGTTAAACACATCATTTTGTAATCAAGATCTTACTTTACATGGTGTCCCATATTCCTTCACAATGATCCTTTCTTGCAGCATATTCTTCATCATCTATCAATTCTACTTCACGTGTTGTAGGTGGATTTGTTGTGAAAGGGAGTGTATCGTCAAGGTTCAAGGATTCTTCACCATACTTGCTTTTTACTTTGAAGTACAATGGACATTCTTCAGCATTATTGCTAACCCACTTACATTTCAATAAAGCAACTTTGAACTTGCTGTAGTTGATCTCCCATATTTCTTCGATCACTCCATAATAGGCCATTGATGCTACCACCAGGTTTTTGTCTTTCGAACTCAAAAGTGCATGGATTCGGCTTCAACCATCACCCCACTATTTTGCACAAGACTTCGTCATCTTGGTCTTTTGTGTAGAAAGAATATCCGTTGACATCGTGAATCGCTCCAAGTGATGACACGAAAGAAGGCCCCCGGGCTAACCACTCGATTGTATCGACACTCCGGTCTCGTGCAATACCTTCTCACCGAACCACTTTATGAACGTCTTCTTTTGCTCATTCGCTATCTCGCATGTCACTCTTCCTTGGATTCATATTCTTCAAACTCTTTACTGTGTTCATCAATGCATGGTTGAACTTCTTCCGTATTATTCAAGATGTACAGGTGTGCTTGCAACACCTCTTCACGAGGCTTATTCTTGAGCTTTGATTCCTCGAGTTCCCTCGCTTATCCCCTCGTCATGCCGAGATTGTATCGTCGGCCTTCGATAGATAATCTTTGCGAACTCCATAGCCTCTTCAACTACATATCTCTCAACTATTGAGGCTTCCCGGACGATAAGGTTTTAGAATACCCTTTTAAGATCTTCATGTATCGCTCGAAAGGGTACATCCACCTTAGGTAAACTGGACCGCACGCCTTACCTCCCTTACCAAGTGCGCTATCAAGTGCACCATGATATCAAAAAAGGCGGTGAGGGAAATGCATCTCTAGTTGGGACAAAATAATATAACCCTCATTCTCCAATTCATCCAACTTTTCAATGTCAATGACTTTGTTGCAGATAGCATTGAAGAAAATACTCAATCTTGTTATAGTGGATCGAACTTCATCTTTCATAATGCCTCTTATAGCTATTGGTAGTAGTTGTTGCATCAACACATGATAATCATGGGACTTCATTCCCACTAACTTCAAATCGTTCATTGAGACACACTTTCTCAAATTAGAAGAATATCCTTGTGGCACCTTAATGTCATATAGACATCCACACAAACTTTTCTTCTCCGCTTTTGATAGTGTATGAGTTCTTTGGCTCCATGTATGCCCTCTTACCATCTTCCATTACTCGTGGATGTAACCTTTCTCTTATTCCCATGTCAACTAGATCTAGTCTCGCACTAATTCCATCCTTAGTCTTCCCCGGTATGTGCAAAAGAGTACCGACAAGGCTATCACAAACGTTTTCTCCACATGCATCACATCAAGACTGTGTCTCACATCAAGACTACGCCAATATGGAAGATCAAAGAAAATTGATCTCTTCTTCCATATATTCTTCTCACTCGCCTTCCTTTGCTGCTTACCCAATATGACATTGATATGTTTCACCCAGACTATAAACGTCCTCTCCGGTTAACGCCTTTGGAGCCGTTATTCGCGTCCGGTAAGCACGTTAAAACGCTTTCTTAACTTACGATATGGGTGGAACCGATGAAGAAACCTCACGTGGCCGAGGTAGACCGTTTTTTTCCGTGCTTTAGTTGATGGAAGTTTGTGTCTGCCTACATATTGGACATGCTTTATGCCCCTTCACACTTAATTCACGACAAATTTCCGTATGCAGGAAAGTCGTTTATCGTGGTAAAAATCATTGCACGCAACTTGAAGTGCTCCTTCTTATATGCATCAAACACATCTACGCCTTCCTCCCACAACTTCTTCAAATCCTCAACCAAAGGCGCCAAGTACACATCGATATTGTTCCGGGTTGTTTTGGTCGAGAAATCATCATAGAAAGCATCACATACTTGCGTTTCATACATAGCCCAGGAGGTAAGTTGTATATTACAAGGAGAACCGGCCATGCACTATGGGTGCTGCTAAGAGTTCGATACGGATTGAAGCCATCTGACAAAGCCCTCCCGAAGGTTTCTTGGCTCACCGCCAAATTGAGGGAACATTTCGTCTATTTTCTTCCATTGCGGAGAGTCACCGGTGCCAAGATATTTTCCATCGGATATTCTCTCATCAAAATGCCATCTCAACTTCTTCGCCGTTGCTTCACTAGTAAACAGACGCTTAAACCGTGGAATTATTGGAAGATACCACAATGCCTTCAAAGGTTGCCTTTTTGTTGTCTGCTCTCCAGAAACACTAACTTTCTTCACTTTGTATCGTGAAGTTTTACACTTTGACAATTATCGAGGCCTTCGTACTCGCTTTCGTACAATATGCATCATTAGGGCAACCTGTATCTTTTTATACTCCATACCCATCGTAGACAAGATTTTCTTGGCCTCATACATACGATTTGGAAGTACATTATCAATCGGCAACATATCACACAACAATTCAAGCAGCGACGTGAAACCGCTATCGGCCCACCCACAAGTTGCCTTTAAGTTGACCAAATGTAAGGTCGCAGCCAACCGTGTATACTTAGTACACCCAGGGAACAAAGGTGTCTCTCGCATCACTCCGCACGCTTTCATATTCACCCGATTGTGCAAAAGATTCTCGCCTCAACATCATTAATCATTTTCTCCATTCCATCATCATCATCTACCTCAACTTCATTTGCATGGGACGCACCGGTACTTACTTCCTCACCATGCCATATCCACGTTGTGTATCGAAGGTGTATTCCATCACAAAGTAGGTGGTCCCTTATATCGCAATAACCCTTCGACTCCCATTTAAACAATTAACACATGGACAATAATACATCCCATTTTTTGTGGCCACATTCCTTCTAGCAAATTCAATAAACTCTTCCACCCCATTCTCATATTCTTCACTAGTTCTCAATGCATTCATCCAACTATGACCCATTTTATTACCACCTACGACATTTCCAACAATATCAAGTTCATGTCAATTTCAAGAACGACATGTTTTCTTTTAAGTAAATTTCTCGGCAAGATTTCCCTTAAAAGTAAGACATCCCAAAATTTCAATAACAACCAATTTCAGCTTAATTCAACAACAAAACTTACTAACTAAAGCAATTCAGGTTCATGTCAATTTCAAGAACGACATGTTTTCTTTTAAGTAAATTTCGGCAAAGATTTCCCTTAAAAGTAAGACATCCCAAAATTTCAATAACAACCAATTTCAGCTTAATTCAACAACAAAACTTACTAACTAAAGTAATTCAGGTTCATGTCAATTTCAAGAACGACATGTTTTCTTTTAAGTAAATTTCTAAGCAGATTTCCCTAAAAGTAAGACATCCCAAAATTTCAATAACAACCAACCAACCAAACTTTCATTTCCAACAATCAACTTCTTATCATAATAATCTTTCTTCCTAAAACTTAAGCCTTAAATTCAACTTTATTTATCCATTTTATCTCATTGCTCACCCCATTTTATGAAGAAAAACACATGGTACCACTACTTTCAACCTAACAACCATAAACTCATAAGGTAGTTAGAACCATAACTTACTTGACTTGAAGCTTTTATCCTTCACTCTTCTTCCTTCCCCTTCGACTTATCCTTCAACGTAGCAAGAAAGAAATAAGTTTCCCCAAAAATTTCTAACTCACATGGAAGAAGATAGAAGGAGGTGGAATAAGTTTTCATAGAGGCGGAGTTGAGTCGGAGGAAGAGGGAGATTGAAACTAGAGGCGGAGTTGAGTCGGAGTTTGGGTGAGAATGACTGAGAATAACGGCAGAGGAAGAGGGAGTCTTGGTGAGAATGAATGAGAATGACGGGGAATTAGGTTTAAAATTATTTAAAAAGGCGACTTCAACACTAAATCTGTCGCATATTAATGAAAAAGGCGACCGATATACATCAGTCGCCATTTTCTAAAATGGGCACTTTTTTATTTTTTTAAATAAATTGATAAATAGGCGAATCCAAGTGTAAATCTGTCGCATATTAATGAAAATAGGCGACTCGATTTACATTCGTGTCGCCTATATTCTAAAATCGGACACTTTTTATTTTTTTTAAAATAAATTGATACAAATAGACGACTCCGATTTTAAATCAAGTGTCCACTTAATGAAAATAGGCGATCCATATACATTCAAGTCGCCTATTTTCTAAAATCAAGCACTTTTTTATTTTTTTTTAAATAAATTGATAAATAAGCGATTCAAGTGTAAATCAAGTCGCCACTTATATAAAATAGGCACCGACATACCTTCGTGTCGCCTATTTTCTATAATAGTGCAGATTTTTTTATTTTCTCCGCCAAATATTTCCCACCATATTTTATCCTTGGCGCCAAGATAATTAATCAGATTTTAGGCGTCTTGAATTACATACTGACGACAAAAATAAATTTTATAAGTCCTAAATTACTATTCAGGACGTTGAAAGCTCCTTTTCCTTAAATATAATTACAAAAATGCCACTTCCTTCATATTTTACTACCTGTTTTCAATTTAGGACGTTTTTTAGGGTAGTAGTATCCCATTTTTGTAGTAGTGATAAAGTCAAATTATTGCTTTGTAAAAGACAATATTGTCTTAGCTTGAGTGTAGAGAGTGTAATCCATACTCAAGTCTTCATTGTATCTTGCAGAAAATTTGTCCATCAATCCAAATTGCACCCTATTAGATAGAAACAAGTGGGGGCAAATTAAGCCTAAAGGAAAGTATTGTTCATGCCTTGAAGACATTGTACACTATTTTCTTCTTTATCTCTTATTCTTGTACCTATTAGAGATTTGGCCCCTCCAACCATTTTTAAGCTTAATTTCGTTTATACAAATGACACCTTTAAAAGAGTTGACAACATTCTTCGCGAAGTTAGAAGATTTGGGCCCTTGGGTGGCTTCATTGATCTCGCTTAGAATTAATGTGGAGCAATTCTCGAATTGCTGCATGTACGGTCCAATTTAAAGATGGCAGCATTTATTTGGCAAAGGAAATAAAGGATTTGAATCAAGCAGATGCTGTTTTATAGTGAAGGGCAATTCTTGGGTTGTTTTCATCATCGACGACTTTTATCACTCAAAGGATTTTTGTTGAAATAGAAGGGGAAAATGGATAGTTTGATCCAGAACTTTGTGAAGCAGTCATCCTGAATTCATTTGGTCAATTGAAAAGGAGACAGATAAGTATCCATTTGCCTTTACTTATTGAATATGGTTTGTAGATTCATGAGATTTATTCATGATATGGTTTGATGCAATTATTTTGCTTGAAGTTATATGGTTTTAGTCCGACAATACTGCTCACAGCAAAAGTCAGGGCAAAGTTTAATGGTATTCCTACCAAAAACCAAAGCCCAAGTATGCATGCACCAACGAAATATATGGAATATTCAGCCACTCGGATAAATCCCAGAACTTTGAAGTTCAAAATTTTCTAAAAGAAGCTCGTAGATGATTCGAAATCACCATACCTGAATAGGCTTCCTGAATCTGCTGGAACTTTCATTTTGCTTCTCCCAGTAGAGAAGGTGTTCTTATTGTCCACCTATCCGGATGCCATTGCTGCATCAGGTCACACACACACAAAAAAAAAAAACAAACAATTACAACTAGGAATTTTTCCATTGTTGCTGCCAGTGAGAACTGATCTCTGTGTGTGACTCTGCAACAGAAACTGGAAGCGATGGGAAAAAGAGGTTCTGGTGCTGAGAACGATATACGGATAGTGTATCTGATCATGAAAGTGGCGGATCGTGCATATGGATTGGACTCGCTGCCGGCAGAGTTGTCGGTGGGGGTTGGTAATTTCAAGTCAGAAGGGAGTGTTTATGTGCAATGGCCTCTGAAGGAGAAGGAGGGAAGAGCAAGAGCCTCAAGCTCAAGAATAAACGGGCGAGGGAGACTCGAATACTCGACCTCAACCTCAAAGAAAATAACTGAAAGCTCTAGCCAACTATACCACAACACCAACCATTTTATAAGAAAAAAGTCGTTGAATTTCACAAATATTAATTTTTTACTTATTATTTGAGGGCTTAATTTTCAATGACTGTTTCACAGTCGCTGAAAGTTAATTGTTTTTCTTGAACAGTGGTTAATTGTTAAGACAAAATTTTAAAAATGTCACCGCTTTCTTTAATTTCTCTTCTGCTTTAAAAACACAGAAGTTAATTGATTTCATTAAATCTACTTTTTGTAGTATTGAAGAGTGTGAAGGCAAGAAAAGGAACCTCAGAGAAGGTCAGCTCCGACATGAAGCCATAGCTGGACTATCGGACCACAAGAAGTTTCAATAGAAAACCCAGCTCTTCGATGTCGTCTCTATCATTCATCTTTCCTCGATCAGTAGATAGTTAGCGTTTCACCAAAGAAGGAAAAAGAATAAGCAATATAATAGCAAACAACCTGTTAAAACACATGCATGCAAGCAAAGACATATGACGAGAAACAATATCACTTATAGAATGATGCCGAGCGAGGGTTTGTAAAAGCAAAAAATGATCATAAGTTAGAGAAGATCATCGAACGCGAGAGCACAATGGCGTTAAGAGACAGACACCGAATAAGAGCGCGCCCGACGGTGGAGATAGAGGATAACTATAAATATCGGGGGCTTAGATTTCTAGACCGGTATAGAAATGCACTTTCTAAACTGGCCTTCAAATTAACCGGCCAATAATATAAATTTACCAAAAAAATTTATTAATTTTCAAATTCTCTTTGGATCTATTGTTGCATAACCAGGTCTAGAAAAACAATCTTAGACCAGTTTCATCGGCAACCAGTCTAAAAGTTATTTAAATAGATTTAAAAAATTTATTTAAACATCCATCCAATATTTTATATTATTTTTGTCCAATAACCAATCCAGATAATTGACATTATCAATATATATACACACATAAATTATGTAGACCAAACTTCAAGTAAGAGAAAGAAAAACAACAAATGAAAATAAAAACATGAACATGCGTATTAGAAATATATAGCTTTTTCATTAATATATATATACACACACATATGATGGCGGAGACAGATACATTTATAGCAAAAAAATTACATTATTATATTTTTTATTTTTTTTAAAAAAAAACCTTCCTTATCTGTTCTCATCATCAGGGGAGTTAGGCGAGAAAGGAAAGGAAGCAGTGGAGAAGTCAGAGGATAAATTATACTCAACGTTGTTCTCGTCGAGTATTTGGTTCATCTTGTTGAGAGAGTGAATAAAAATGGTGATTCTCAAGATGGTGCGCTTCATGTGTTCTACTCTGTTTGGGAGCTCATGAAGAACTTGCCGCATATTGAAGGTGATGGAGGAGGAGGCAGCGGAGGACAAAGTGGACGAATAGGAAGAGTTCTCTACCGTTTCACCATGTTGACCGAGAAAGAAAAAGACGAGGGAGATGTGCAAAGAAATTATGGATAAGAAGAGTTTAAATAGTCGGGACGAGAGAGAACATGGATTCTGAACTTCAGAATTTGAAGAGACGCACAGAAGAGTACTTTGAAAGCTAAAGCGATTGTGGCAAAACACTAGAGTGTTTTAGACTAGTCGTATGAAACACCAGTCTTGAAAATGTTTCTTAGACTGGTTGTATGTCACACAAGTCTAGAAAAAAATTTAAATTTAAATTTTAACCTACTTTTAAAATAATTTATTCCCATCGAGACCAGTCGTTTCTATATCTAATCTAGAAAATATTATTTACATCACACTTATACGCGACAGTGCTAAAAACATATATTGACATTTGCAAAAATGCCATGTCACATTTTACAAAACCGTCCCCACAATGTTTAGTCTTGATGAAGCAGTTTAAAAAGCCTTTTTTTTCTATTAGTGCCTCAATAATCTCCATATATTTGTCCATGACAAATTACAATTTAGTCCAAAGAAGCTTAGCTATATTTTTGAAAATTTGCTAGAATTATTAGTAAATAAGTCCGGTGTTTACGTTCGACCCAAAAAAAAAGGTCCAGTGTTAACGCATTTTTTCCTACTTCACTTCAGTGTACCTCAAATTTGTCAACACCTCAGATTTGAACAAGTCAGTCTAAGAACTATATTGTATTTTTGTGGGTCTGATCTTATTTCGAAAGAGAGCGTGTGTGTGAGAACATGGAAGTATGGGAGGAAAATTATTCGTGAAAAATAAAGAAATGGGGTAAGAGTGATGTGCATACCATGATAGCACAATCCATTTATTCATGCAGGGGACTAGTTGTTAATTAATAGTGACACACATGATCGACAAGCATTACAAAACGCACAACACACCAACAAAAGCCCTCGCAAGAAGAGGACTTAAACGTCAGGCTGATGATTGAGTCCCTTTCCTGCATCACGCATATCTCCTGTCTTAACATTCACAACGTACTCGCACTCTTGCTGCTGCATGCATGCACTCCCATTTCCAACCATATTCAGACTCACACACACGCACAGACTGATACATATTTAAAATGTTGACTATAGTGTGTCTGGCTAATTATAATATCGGTACAATTATCCGAGTGTTTCAAAAGTAGTACATAACAAAATGAAAATCTCCGACCGGAACTCTAAGCTTGCTGCTTGCCCTTATCTTCGACCCTTGGTCCTCCTGACTCTGAAGCTATTGTAAGAGCTGAGGTCCAATGCCCACCGGACCTTAGGTAACGGTTAACCTTATGCTCAAATATGACAGATATTCATAACATTACAGCAGTATATCAATACATAAGCACACAGCAGGTGTATACCAACAGTACATGAGCACACAGCAGATGTATCTCAATAATACATAAGCACACAACAGATGTATCTGATCGAACCATATTTTTATATGATTTTTTATAATTAAATCGGGATTATTAATGCATTTTTTGGGACATTATTGCATGATTAGGCACTAATTTAAGTTAGGGATATTTGTATTGAATTAAGTGAAATTAAGGGCAAAATGGTCATAATTTATTAATTATTCATGCAAATCATTTCTTGGACTTTTGATGCTACATTGTGTTTAATCTTGCATTGTAGGTGTTTTGGAAGAAAATTGAAGAATTGGGAAAATGTCAATTGGGTCAAAATTAATGTTTTGAGGATTGGGGAAAATTACAAGAAAGGGCCCAACAATTTCTGAAAATTGGAAATGAGTGCAGAAAATGTCCAAAGAAAAATTACAGAAAAGGACCCAGATGTTTCAGAAATTTCATTTATGCCCCACCAAGATTTTGAAAATTCTCACTTTAGTCCCTCCACAAAACATTTCAGACTTTGCACTTAGGTCCCTGGTCAAAACTCTGCATTTTGACCAGGACTCCTATCAGACCTAGCCGAGAATGAGCAAAAGGGAATGGATTGAAAGATTCAGAAGTGTGTGCGCCGCGAAAAAAAAAAGACGGAGAACGAACATAAAAAGGAACGAACCAAAGATTGAACGAGACATCCGGACCCCCACTTTCGACTTCCGACCTTCCCCTTCTTCCTCCTATCTCGCCGGCGGCGTCAACCACCACCACAAGTCCGCCGGCGAGCTTCCCCCCGGCGTCAACCACCACTTCAGTCCGAGAGAACGCCGCGAGAAACGAACCAGAGACGCGATTCAGAACGCGCGGGCCGCGAACAGAACTGGGACTCCTTCATCTTCGATCCTTCCCTTCCATCCAGACGAGACCTTCCTCTCCATCCACCTTCTACCACCATCGTTTTCCTTCTCTGTTTTCCAAATTCCAGCGAATTCCAGATTCCGGCGAATTTCCCAGATTCCGGCGAGTGTTCTGATGGTCATGTGTGGCTGCTTTCTTTTGGTTCTTGGAGATGAGGATGTGTTCTTGAGCTCATGGACTTCATAGGGGAGTTATTCTATCATTCTATTAGTCTAGATTTATATATTTAGATGGTCTAGTTTTAGGGATTATTGTGTATAAATTCTGGAACTGAGATTAATGTTTGTTGTCTCTGTTGGTTTGATAATTGTAGTTGAGATTGGATTTTGGAGTGTGAAGATTATATTTGTTTTAATTTCTTGTAGTTGCAATGAGATTATATTAATTAGCGTGTTATTGTCTAGTTAATGTAATTGATTTGTGACCTTTGAGGGACTGTTATATACTCAATTTCAAGAAGACTCATATTGCATTATTCCAATTTTAATTGGACATCAAGTGGTTTTTAACAATTTCTCAAGAGGTAGTAGTTAGCTACGGTAGTAGGGGCTACTATTAATTGGGAATATTGAACTCAAGTGGTATCTTGAGGTTTTTTTTAAGACTTGATAAATTTTAACTCCCATAATCTTTTATGAGTAAGGATAATCATTTCTTCATTACCAAGAACCTTCATCATTTATATTTTCACTTCATCAATCCCATTCACCCATCCACTATTTTATAAAGAAAATACCAAAAATAATAGTTTAGCATTTAATTTAATTGCATTCTAATTTTAGTTTATCAATTGAAAAACCCAAAACCAATTTTCCCCCTTGTTTTAATTGCATTTGCATGTCATTTAGATTACTTAGGATTCAATAAAAGGATCCTCGAGAGAGAGAACGATCGTAGGTTTGCCTATACGCAATCTTTGGTTATTTTTTATTGTGGACCCCAAGGCTAAAGACGAAAAGGGCTTCATCAGTATCCCAATAGTACATAAGCACACAGCAGATGTATCCCAATAGTACATAAGCACACAACAGATGTATCCCAATAGTATATAAGCACACAACAGATGTATAGTTATCATCTATCACATATACGCATTCAATGAGCATCAGAGTTAGTGTTACAGTACACGTTCGAACCTGAGTTGGGGATAGCGGTACGTACGTCGATCGGTATGCGTTCTCGGTTAGCCTATAATAGTACCATTGCATTTATTAATTCATAAATAATATCCTAATAGATATCTTAGTCGCAAATGACCATATTACCCCTGGTGGATTTGATATTCCAATTATACCCTTACATTTCATTAAAAACGTTATTTCAGCATTTCTGGGCAGATTTTTCGGTAACTTTCAAAAATCATAATTAAATCCACAAAAATCGAAATAAGGTGATTCCAAAGCAAAAATGATCCTTGATAAATATATTTTCTAGGAAAAGTAACGGATTTAACTCAAAATCACTGAGTCATTCCCAGTTTAATATTTTCCAACCTCTGTCCAGAATTTTCCCAGAAAAACATGACCCAACTTCAAGAATTTATTTCTCCTTCCACAGAACTTAAAACACCACATATTTATATATTCAAAAATCCATGGACTTATAATTTGTTCATGAAAAATTTCATGATTTTAGGACTTCATTTAAAACATAAAATAACAACTCTAACAACACTGCCTCCAAAAAACTTCCAACCGTAAATTTTTCCAGAATTTCGCTACTTTTATCTTTCACTTCCATAAATTTTTGCTTAATCATATTTGCCATCAAATTTTCGAAATAAAGCCATATTTAACCATAAAGACATGAAATCAAAAATATATGGAAAGATTAAAGATCAAAGCACTACTCATCTAAGAACTTACCAAGAACTCCAAGAACTTTGCTCCAACTCCTTCAAGATCCTTCACACTCACTCCCTCTTCTCTATATGCAGGTGTTAGAACTCTTTTTTGGTGTGAATAATAATGAAGCAAAGCCCCTCTATTTATAGAAAAATTCTAAGGACACAAAGGGCAATTAAATTTGCCCAACTTTCACCTCATCCATTGGATTAAAAGAACTTTATGAAACTCAATTCTACCCATTCCTCCATTTGGTCGACATGCTCATTGATTCTTGGCCATTTGTTTTGCTTTTTAAGTGATGTCATCCATTTATCCCATGTGCTTTGTTATTATAATGACCTAATTAAATAATATATTCCCTCCTTCTCCATTAGCCAAAACCGTGCCCCCCCCCCCTAAAGCCTTTGAATATGTGTTTTCTTTTAATTAACAAAATATCATCCTCTCACATGAATTGGTCAACAATTTCAACTTCAAATCCTATCCATTTAGAGTGTTGGTCGACATACATGTTCCTATTTAACCATTTAATATGTTATTGATTTGTAAAATATTCCATATGGTCTAAGGCTTCTCATTGGTCCCTTAATTATCTCATGTGCTTGTATAATATCTTGAATTATAATATATCTACAATATCTATATTTTAATACAACAAACCTATAATATCTAGCTTATCATAATATCTAGATTATAATATAACAAACCTATAATATCTAGATTATAATATAACAAATCATAATATCTAGATTAAAACACAAAAATCTTATATCATCTTATCTTCTTAACCAAAGTTGTCAAACTCATGAGTCTAAGCAAACTCGTGACAGTGACATAAACTCGTATCGTAAACTCGAATCGGTATACTCGTAAGAGTTTACTTTTATCATTAAATATGTATTAACAGTATAAAATTAAATAATTTAAATATAAAAATGACAATAATTTGATTTAAATATATTTAAATCTAAATAATTGAAATTAAATATATTAACATTCATAATTTATTATATTTAATAAAGAAATTTCTATAAAATTCATATATAAAGCCATTGAGGATGACAAAATTGAAAAAAAAAATTAACACAATTTTGTAAGCTACAAACGTAAAAATGGTAAATTCGGTGTGTAAACTCGTGAGTTTATCTGAGTTTACAGCTAATATAATTTTACTAGAGACTTAACTCGATTTAGTAAGGTAAAAACGTAAAAACGGTAAACTCGGAGAGTTAACTCGCGAGTTTGACAACAATGTTCTTAACCATTAGATCTAACTTACTTTATTAAACTTCATCCTCACCCTTCATTATTGTTAGAAAAATCCTAACACTATGGAAGATCTTTTTCTTTTTTTTTTGTTAAGACATGTGCTCTCTCTCTCTCTCTCTCTCTCTCTCTCTAATTCGTCCCCCTCTTCCCTCTTCTCTCTCCTTATCCTCTTCCACAAAATCCTATCCTCTTCCATAATATCTTCTTCCATTAATTTAATGCCATCATCCCATGTGATTGTAATAATAATATCTAGATTAAAATATAATAAACTCCTTCACCAAGCTAGGCAAAACCGTGGCCTTCCTCTTCATTTTGACTCAAGAGTTGTGTTTTATTTGCCTCTAATATCTAATGTTCAAAGCTTCCCATTGGTCCATCCAATTTCTCATGGATTTAGTTTAATTATGAGGATTTAGCTTTATTATATTTAATCTTGGTCTTCCATTTGTGTTAGAAATATCCTAACTACTTTTGAAGATCTTTATTTCATAACACATGTGCTTTTAACTTATATCATTGTTTAAATATTTCCCTCTCTCCACCATGTGCAAACCGTCCCCCACTCTTGACTTTAGGGGATGATGGTTTAATCTTCATTAGTATCCCTAATATGGTGATTTATATAATATTAGGTACAATTGCCATTATGTAATTGGTTACACACAGACACACACACAAAACTATAAGTGCAAGAAAATGGGTTAAGGTACATCCAACACCTTGAAGTGAGTATTTTTCTAGATTCATCTAGTATCCTAAAGTGGGTTAAACCATAATTTATGGTGATAACTGCTCCTGAAAAAATACTTTAGATGCTGGGTGCACCTGAAAACATATTTCACAATGTTGGATACACTACAAAATACTTTAGAATACTAAATGCACTTAGCAAAATACTACCAGGTGCTAGAATAATCCCATGAGAAGCTTACAATAATGGACCAACACACAAGAGAGAGATTACTTATAGTAATCATTGCTGCGAATCTGACGAGTGAGAGTAGAAAAACACAGGCTAGATAATAATTATATAGGGCAAAACAACCTTTATATAGGGCGACGTATATACATGGTGACACCTGAGTTTCACTCTTATATGTCCCTACTCATTTTATCATGTAGACAAGTTGATATTTGAGCAATTTGGTCTCCCCTATGGCGTGAATGCGTATTGGCAGGTCGGCTTAACTTTATCTATCTTTAAATAGTAATACTATCATATCTAAATAATAAGGTCCTAAAACAAATATCCAGATAAATTGTGAATTGTGGATAAATGAACGTAAATTATATTTCACTTATTCATAATATGAAATATTATTTTTTTGACAGAGATTTAGGGCCAGGGCCAACAACAAGGTTTTGTCAAATCAGCAACGAGATTTGAACTCACAACCTTATGAGCTATGAGTCAATTCTTTACTAATTGGACCAATTTTAATTAATTTGTTGCCCTATTTTGAAATATTATAGGTTTGTTATTGCTTATATTAGTCCCACTTGAATCCTTTAGGCCGCATATTAATTCTAGGTTATGTTTTGTGTGGTTAGAAAGTGTACATCCTTTTAAAAGTCTAACATTTGTGGATAAATGGTCGTAAATTATATTCACAAAGTTGCAAATAAAATGAATATTCTAGTCTCTCGAAAATATGCAAGTCCTTTATTGTTCTGGGGCAACATTATGTCCTCATTTCTAAATGTAAGAGCTAGTTGAGAGGTTTATTTCATTTTAAAAAATCAATAATAAAAAAAACTTAGAAACCTAATTAAAAACTAGATAAAAATATAGGGATTGACATGTTAAGTTTCAAACTTAGACAAGTTGATATCTCTTCAATTAGATAATGAAAAAGATTGAGTTCACATATAGGAGTTGACTATGTCATAAATAAAGAGAAGATATTTAATTTCTTGCACATCTTTATTTTAATATAGAGTTCAGTGGTCTAGAGTTTTATTAGAGAGATTACATAGCCTGAAAATAAAAGTGATAAGTTAAAAGCTAAAACATAATTTGGTAGTGGCAAGGTATACACAATAACCCCCTTCATAATGTAATTTTTCAGTATCGATTATTCACAGCAAATTGGAAAATATTTTTTGTGAGAATTCAGTTTCTAAACAACATCCCTTGCATTCCATTTCATATTATGAAATATTGTTTTTTGATAGAGATGTAGGGCCAAGGCCCACCAACAAGGTTCCTAGATTAGTATTGGCAGCAAGATTTAAACTCACAGCCTCATGAGCTATGAGCCAATTCTGTTAATTACTAACTGAACCAATTTTAATTTGTTGGCATATTTTGAAATATTATAGGTTTGTTATTGCTTATATTAGTCCCACTTAAATCCTTTAGGCCCACATATTCCGGGTCATGTTTTGTGTGGTTAGAAAGTGTTATCCTTTTAAAATGCTAACGTTAGTTATCAATCCAACATCATGGTTATCTTTTAAGATGTTATTATCATATTTTCAATTTCATAATTGATTTTGTCATGTTCTTGAACCAAGTATGTTATCCTTAAAGTCGGCAAAGAGAATGATAGGTTTTTGGGGAGTTGTTTTTTAAGTACTTTGTAACAAGCTAAAACACTCCAAAAAAACAAAAGAGGATTTATATGACGTATTTATATCTTTAATAAAGACATACAATTACAATGTAATTAGATAAAAAATACTACCTCCGGTCCTAAATATAAGACCCATTTGACTTTTTTTGGAGAGATTAAAGAAGTTAAATAAGTTACTTGATCATATCATATATTGTATATAATTAAATTATATATTAGTTTATAAGTTAAATAAATTAGTTTGAAGAAAAACGGTAAATATAAATATTTTAAAGTAATTTAATCAACTTACTTAATCTCCTAAAAAAGTCATCTAAGTCTTATATTTAAGACCGGAGGTAGTAATTTACAACAATAAACCACCATTGAAATTGAAATAAGCAAAAAATTAGGCCCAAAATTATTAATAATTATGAAATCCCAAATCTGTTTTGACACTGACGCCGTGAACAAAATTCGTCATGACAAAAATGAAAATTGTTAGTCCTTTATGATCAAGAACCTACCGTAGCCAACATTTTATTTTAGTTCAAAAATCGCGAAACGGTTTTTCTTTTCTTTTCCTCTTGTTTTATTGCCATTAAATTAATCTGTGTTCATTGCAGGTAAAATGCGTTTGTACTCCTAAGTATTTAACAAAAAATCTTTTATATTTTGCTTTCTTTCTGAACAATATCGAGAAATTCAATTTCGGAACATAAAAATGAATGAATTTTAATTATAGTGAACTATGATAGAAAATCATGGGGGGAAAAGTAGTCTTCGTCAAGAAGACAAACATGAATAGGACTCAATGCACCTAATACACAAACGTACCTTCCTCTCACTGTCTTTTGGAAAATTAAAAAAATGTGTTACATTTAATGGAAAAAAATTGTATAAAGTCCAATTAAGGAAATTATGTATAAATAAGTCTTGCGAGCCTGCAAATATATAACCAAGTTTATTGAGACCTAGTTGTAATTTATCATGGATGTGAAAAATACCACATCTTTAGACCTGTTCAGCTGTAAATTTCTAAGAGTCAAGTTGAAAGTGTTATGTAAAAACACTTTATGGTCTTTACAAACTCGGCCTCCAAAATTTACAACTGATTAATATCATGAATTTACAACTGTAATTTATTTAGAAGTTGAGGAGAATACCGTGTCACTTGACAAATTATAATTAGTGCCCAAGATGATTGGCTATATTCTTACATGTTCACTAGTATTATTATTTGTAAATAAGTTTCTTATTTAAGACTTATGCGTAATTTTTGCTACTTTTAATTCATTGGTCCTCAAATTTGTCAACACCTTATGTTTGAACAAGTCAGCCATATTACATGAGGGTTTTGGTGGTTTTTGTGATAATCATGGTTTTGGGTTCTTGCCTTGATGATGCCTGCAGCCGTGGAGGGCATATTCGCCCCAGTCCTGCTCTGCCTTTGTTTCTCCTTGTTACGTTGCTGGTGGTCGTTACTGGTGCTTGGATTTTCCTCCTGTCAAAAACTCTATCCTGCTCATGCTCGTCGCTGGTGGTCGTGCTCTGCCTGTGCTTCGACTCCATCTGTAGCATCAGGTGGTCGTCGCTGGTGGTGAAAGCCGAGATAGCGACAGTACTAGCAAAAAGTCAGCTTTGAGACTGTTACATTTATGTCTGAAACAGTATGCCGAGATAAGTGTTGGGATTCAGAGATTTACTTGGATGCTGGTATATATTCAGAGAAACTTTGACCCCGATTACTGATAATCTCCTGAGATGCCAATATGGCTGAGGTGCCGAGACTGTCGAGATAAGGATTGAAGATCGAAGATCGAAGATCGAGATTCATCGTCGATCATCTTCTTATTCATGGATAGTTTATATCTCCTCCTCTATCCCATTATTATATTTACCGAGATGATGATCATCCTCTTCATTTGACTTTGGCGTGATACTCTTAAAAGGCCGAGTTACACTGTATACAAGAGTGCAACTCTTCTCTCCAATAGCATGCACTCATGCATCTTCCATGCTTCACATGTCGAATCAAACCGGGTTGACTCCGAGGTGAGAACGCCGAGATATTCAAACTGGGATGTAATTCCGAAATGCTTCAGGATCCGATGCTGAGTGTCGAGGTGTGTATGTTGGAGAAGGGTGCCGAGATGGGGGGAATGTCGAGCCTGATTTTAGAAATTCTTGTCTTGGCAGCTTTACCATCTTAAGCAGGGGCACAGGAAACAAATCATCAAACTTAAGATGATCCGGCTGATTTTGCACTGAAGCAGCAGGCCCGTATATTGCTAAAAGGGTGACTTGTGTTGCGCGAGATGATATGGTAAACACAGAAATGCAAAGGGCGTGTACCAGAGAAAATCGAACTTACGACCAGCAGATTTATGCACACATTACAAAGATGGCCGGGGTATAGTATGATTCCTTCATATGTCCTGAGGGTGTGCATGGCCGGGGTACTATATGATTCTTTCATCTGTTCAATGCACAACAGTAAAACGCAGGGTGGAGATGATATCAACCATGATATTTCTCAGAACACCATGCACATTCAGAGCGCTCCGAACACTATGATGTCAAGAAGACCAAGTTTCCATGATATAGGCAGATGAGGAGTCTATCAACCATGAAATTGTTCACTTTATGTGTTCTAGAAGGATATATCTGGATGGGAGGAAAGGCAATAAGAGATGGCTTCAATATATTTTCACCAATGGTGGGAAAATACTTCGCAATATTTCAAGCATCTGAGACAACTTGTGACTCGGTGCTTCATGAATGGCATGACCAACTGGATGCTCTCCCAAGACCTTGGGGCATCATCAACTTTAATCCCCGAGGAAATGAGGTGCAAGAAAAAGGCAGATGTGTATCTACAACAGAAACAGATACTGTGCAACGGACAAGTAAACGTGGCGGTGAATCGCTGTCCACTCTATCAAGTTGCTCTCATTTGTGCCATTAAAGGAGCGGAAGCGTGGTTCAGGAAACTCAAATGGGAAGGCCTTCAAAACTTCTCGAACAACCAGAATTTGGGCAGCAATTAAGAAGCTTAAGTTGGAGCACTTTGGTGACTGCAATACTCCATTTAGTGAAATTTCTGGGTTCCTACCGTATTTTCTATCAGAAAGGGAAGTAGATTGACTTCTTTTCTTAATAAAATCACTTATGTTCAACAAATCAGTTAGCTCCAATGTTGAATATTGTAACATCCCAACTTCAAAAGTAGTATTTTTTTTTTCATCAAACATCATTTCAAAATCATCAGAGTAGAGCACCGAAGCGATTGAGTAACTGATATGTATATATAAAACGCCGTAAGTCTGGCTGGTTACAACAACGGTACAGTAACCGAGTGTTTTAAAAGTACATAACGACAAAAGAAAGGCTTCCGTCGGAACAACGAAAGGAAGTCCTCAGCTGGATCTTCTATGCGGGCTGCTTGCCTCTCTCCTCGGCACTCGGTCCTCCTGACCCTGACGCTATATTAAGAGCTGAGGTCCATTGCAATCGGACCTCAGGTAACGGTTAACCTCATATTTACATATAGCAGTATATGGACTACAGACAATCACAACATTAACAGCACAAATTCATTCAGCAGATATAGCACAGATAAACATATCCTGACAGCACATAGGCCCTACCCACACGCGTATCCTGACGACACATAGGCCTACGGCGGCCACGTAGGCCCCCACGGCAAAGACATAGGCCCCCTTGAAGCGTATCCCAATATCCAGCAAGTATAATCATAACAACGGTACATAATCATACCACAGAGCATACAATACACATAGCACATATATGCATACCATAAATATCAGAGTTAGTGTTACAGTACGCAAACGTACCTTCGTTGACGGAAATCGGTATATCTGTCGGTATACGGCACGACAGTAGGTCAAAACGTAATCAGGGATATCCTATCAACATAACAACGTACTTGTTAAGGATCTATCATTACGACGGACATTTTTAGTCAAAATGACTATTTTGCCCCTGACCCCCTAATCGGCGGAATTTCGCCAGAGCTTCGCTATTTTAACTCTAATCTTCCAAAATTTTGCCAGAACTTCGACCCCACCATGATTTTCGAAATAATGACTAAAATACCCCTAGCATATGATATCTAATCATACTTGGAAGATTAAAGACTAAACTAGCATTTCTACTCTAACTACCGAAACTTAAGACTAAGTACCGAAAAACTTACTCAGAGCTTGCTGCAAAATTCCCCGGACTCCTTCCTCCTCCAGAGCTCCTCTCTCTAACTTCTCTCTAGGATTTCTAAGAGTGGTTTTTGGTGTGCAAATTATGAAGAGAATGCTTGGCTATTTATAGACTTTTGCAGGGGCAAATTCGCACTTTTCCTCCTTTAATCTCAACCGTCGGATCTAGGGTTTTGAAGTGGCAAGATCTCCCTCCTCCACCTTGCATGCCGACCTGCCCCCTCTTAGGTGGCATCCATTGGCCAATCAGAAGGTGACATTTGTCCAGCTTCCAGAAGCTTTTGCCTGTAGAATCTCCGATCGGTGTCCGAATCGCGTAATCGTGGAAAATCTTAGAAATCTGGAATCACAACTTTGAAGACCTTCTCTTTCTCTTCAAAAGTATCTAGGTTAACTTAATTTTTTATTCCATTCAGGGCATTTCGTACTCAGCTGAAGATTCTCAAAAAACGTGCCGGTTACGGAATCAACTTCCGAAATCGTCAACCTCTGGACAAAAATCCACTGATTCCAAATATGTCCAGGAAATTCTCAACTCATTCCCAGATGTTGAGTTATGATTTATTTTCTTCAAATTCTAAATCTGTGACTATCGCTTTTTTACAGATTACCCTATTTCGTCTTATTATCAAAATGCTCCACCGATCTCGGAATTAACTTTTGGAACAGTCTATTTCAAGATAAAAATCCAACCTTTCATATTCTTTACTGACTTTAGAAATCCTGTTCCTGGTTCTCTAGATAGGATCCAATTCCTATCGGTGTTTATAAATTCAAGACAATATCATCTTTGCCCTTATGTGAGTAGTTGTTACTTCAATGACTATGCTCGACTAAGCCAGCTTTGCAGACAACAAAGATGTTGAAATAACAAAGTCTTTATCTAAGAAGCTTGATGAGTCCCAAAAACCAGATGTAACTCTTGGTAACAACAAGCATATTCAAGTTAAAGGCAAAGGTACTGTTGGCATTGATACAAGTCAAGGTAACGCTAAAATTGTGCATGATGTGATGCATGTTCGTAGTCTGTCTTATAATATGCTTAATATTGGATAACTAATGGAAAATGGCTAATCAACTCTGCCCAATGATAATTGCTGTACTAGTAGAGATAAAAAATCTGGGCAAACTATTGCTAGAGTTCCTATGTCCAAAAATATGATGTTTCCATTGGATATTTCAATGCTTGCAAAGTATATGCTTTGATTTCTAGTGGTGATTATGAGACTAGATTAAGGCATTGACAGGACAGACACTTAAATATTAGTGGCCTGAGGTGGTTAAGTCAGAAATAAATGATTCCCCGTTTACCAGACGTGGATACTCTTGTCTTGGTGTATATGAAAGGTAGAGAATAAAAGACCTTTTCTTGTAGTCTGAAGCTTTTGATAGATTCAAGAAGGTCAAGGATTTTGTGAAAATAAAAAGTGGATGGAGCCCTGGTTGCTTGAGATTGATAAGTATTTTCAAGCTAAAACTGATGCCAAACTTATATGGTCAGGGCTTCATCGTATACTAAAATTATTAGTAACATGCTTGCTAGAAATTGGCAGTCCAATGTCTGGTTGAAATGCTTGGTGGAAAGCTCTAGGGCGGCATATTATGATGTACTTTAATGCATTTCATAAAGCTGCCAACCTTGATGTTTTGGACCATCCAATTCTTAACTTCACCGAAGTGCAGCACGTGGGATGCAGGTGTTATTTTCAGAAAGCTTGGAAAAAGCGGATTATTAAAATTCTCTGGGCGTTGCGCGTTCGGAGTGCATTCTTAATTGCGGAGAAAATAACAAAAATCAATGGAATGAACCTACCTCCTGGCATCATTATTTTTTATATTCAAATCGATATTCAATGGCACTTGCATTAGAAGTACCTATGACATGATATTTTGATCCTGCAGCAGAAAAGTGCGAGGTGGATGAATTTAATTGGATCATCAATTCAATATTTAAAAACGAAATCCTAGCAAAAGGTTGTAGTCTTATGTGATGACGTAAGCTTTGGAGAAGGAGTCAATTCTATTGATTTATGTAATAGATCAAGAGCTTGAAAATTCACTTCATATGTGTTGGTCTAAGGACAAAGATATGAATCTTTTTATGCCATGGGAGAGCCTTACCTACGTTATGAAGCCAATGCTTGATCAATCCTTGATTCTTGATTATGTACCTGTACATATTCTATATGCAGCCTTGCAATTTGTGCTCATGTATACCTTTTTTGATTATGACGTTAGACAATGGTCCTGCCAAGGCCAGCGGACTTGAATCCTGCTCGGAATTTTCTAACTGGAGTCAAGTTATCTTCACCCAAATGAAAAAACCGATCAACAATTGGGTTTTCCTGTCTTGTTGCTAATCATGGTTATATTGCTCCCGGAGGAGATTCAGAAGAACAATACTTTCTGCATATTTTTGCTCCTGTGTTATGCCTTCTGTTCGCCTCGCAAGTGTACGAGATTCGCAAGTAATAAAGTGATAAATAAAGTATCGTTCCCACGAGGATTTGTTTAACAAATTGGTCAAACAAAAGGCTTAGTGAATTTCATCAAGTTGAGCTAAAACAAAGTTTTGATTTGGAATGAGAATTATTAAAGACTATTTCTAAAACATAAAATTGATAAAGGCAATTGATTCTTTAAATTCAAGGATAATTGAGCCTAGGGCTCTTTTTCCCCTTTTTGCATTTCATAAAACTTGGTTAATTTCCTCTCTAGTAGCATTTCAATACATATATGTGTTAGTCTAAGGTTCTAAAACACTTGACCCGCTCTCTCAAGTCAAAATCAAGTTTCTCTTCTCATTAAAATGCACAATCTCTTGCTACAATTAATGAGAATCAATATTTAAGCAACAACCCTAATATGACAATGCAAGGCTAGTAAACATATCTCTATTTTACCAACAAACCATCCATTTATCAAGTAAACTTCAAGACAAGCATGATTTTAATCAAATTCTACACCTAGATTAGCTCTCTCAAGTCAAAACCTAAGTGAACAAATCATCTAAATGGAGGCCAATCATTTAGAAGCATTAAGCCAAGATTAAAATCAACACATACATAAATTAATCTACCAAAAGAGAGGAATATTCAAGTCTTAATCCATACAAAGGGTCAAAAGAACCCTAGAATAAAAGAGGAATTAGCCAAGCATGGCTTTAACAAAAATCGAGCAAACGAGAAAAATTGAGTAAATAACATACTAGAAAATGAACAAGAAAATGAAAACAGAGTCAAGTGAGATATCAAAACCAAGAACAAGAATCAGCTCCACTGTGCTTCTTGCTTTCTGTTCCTTTTTCTTCGCCGCTCCGTTCTGCTTTCTTCCTCAAAAATGACGCTGCTGTTCTGTGCCTTTAATCCCAATTCGCTCTCCTCTGTTTTTCCGATCTTCACGCTCTCAGTTCCGTGTTTCACCTCCCAATCTCCAGCGGCTCTCTCTTCTCTTCTTTCTCCCTTCAAAGTCGTGCTCCCTCTTCCTTTCCCTTTCTCCACTGTGCGTCTCCTTTCAATTCGGGTCCTCTGTTCTCTATTTCAATTTCCAGCCGACACACCCTGTTCCTCGCTCAAGTCATCTCTATTTGTTTAGGTCACCAATTCCCTTCTTTTTCCAAACGGTGTCGCTGCACCTCCTTTTGTTTTTTTTTTTTAATTCATTCAATTCCTTTCTTTCCAAAAACGCTGCACCTCCTTTCTTCCGTAGCTTTTAGGTCTTTTTAATTGAATCCATTCGTGGGCCCCAATCCATTTGCATAACTCGTCCTATTCTGATTAAAAAAAACAAAAATTATATTATAATAATAGTAATAATGATAATAATAATAATAATAATAATAATAATAATAATAATAATAATAATAATAATAATAATAATAATAATAATAATTTCCTAAACTCAAACTTTTATTTTAAATGAAATGCCCTAAATAATATACCAATTTGATTTGATCATATAATAATGTAATTCTCATTTAAATCTCTTAAAATTGTTTAGATAACTCTCCAAATATCTTCAAAATGTACTTTAAAAATACAAAATAAGGAGAGTTATCACACCCCCACACTTGCATCAAATCTTGTCCTCAAGATTTTAAATTCTAAAACAAAGAAGACCATGGAAGCAAGATTTTTTTAAAGCAAGCACTACAAAATTGAAGTCAATTCAAATATTCAAGAATCAAATTTTCTCAGAAATTCCACCTTCCAAAAATGCAAGTAGCAAGACAATTAATTTGGCAAAGATAAATCACAATAGAATGTCCCTCACAAGTCAAGTGTTTACACTCATCTCTCAAGATATTCAAGGGCTTGTGTTTCACTTCATTCCACCTATTGCAACTTATCTACCATAAGCTTGTTTATCATCTCAATCTCCACTTTATACATTATCCCATTGCACACTCAAATCAAATTGACTTTCTCAATGTTGTAATGATCAAGGTAGGATAATGAAATGAAAATGATCAAATGGTATGGAAAAATACTTTAATTAGTGCCAAGTAATTTAATGAGATTCATGATGAAGAATGAAGGAGTACCCACCAAAAGAAAAACAAACAAACTTCCAACACTATATATAATCAACCTTTTTTTTTTCTCAATAATCTTTGTCTTTCTTTCTTGGATCTCTATTTTTTTTTTTTTTCATATATTCCTTTGTTTCTATCTACTTTTTCTTTTTCTTTTTCTTTTTTTTTTCTTTTTTTTTTTTGGTTTTTTTTTATATACACATACTTTTGATGACTTCCTATTTTTAATAGATTTGAGACATATTTTAATATATTTAGGAAGTCATCAATACTAAATGGAAGAGATTTTATTGAGATTTTAAGAGAAATCAATTTGGATGCATCATTTATGGGATTTCAATTTAAAATAAAAGTCTTTTTAGTTTAGGGAATAAATAAATTAGAATGAGATAAGGTAGATAAAAAAAAGAAAAAAAGAAAAAAAGAAAAAAAGGTTTAGGTTTATTATTATTATTATTATTATATTTTTTTATAATTTGTTTTTCCATTTTGAAATCAGGTGCAGCGTGTTGGGCCATAGGAATTGAATCAATTAGAAGAATGCAAGTGGGCCTACGGATTGGAAAGAATTGGAAGACCTAAATTATGGGGGAGGCGGATATTTTAATGGAGAAAAAAATCGCTGGAGAAAGTAGAAGAAAAAAAAGGAACAGAGAGAGCAGCCGAACGAAGCGAGAGACGCGACTTGAGGACAAGAAAGAGAACGGAGAGCGAGAAGCAGGAGACGCAGAGGGGTCGCACAGGGCAGAATTTCAGCAACGATAAGGAGGAAGCAGAGGCTCAGATTTTGGGGCTGTTTGTTTTATCTTTACTCATTTTCCCTTGAATTTCAATATGTCTTTGAATTCCGAATTTATTGTTGCTGTTCTGGCTCTGATTAAAGCCATGCTTGGCTAATTTCTCTTTCTTTCTAGGGTTCTTTTGACCATTTGTATGGATTAATACTTGAATATTCCTCTCTTGTGGTAGATTAATATATGTATGTGTTGATTTTAACCTTGGCTTAATGCTTCTAAATGATTGGCCTCCATTTAGATGATTTATTCACTTAGGTTTTGACTTGAGAAAGCTAATCTAGGTGTAGAATTTGATTGAAATCATGCTTGTCTTGAAGTTTACTTGATAAATGGATAGTTTGTTGGTAAAATAGAGATATATTTACTAACCTTGCATTGTCACATTAGGGTTGTTGCTTAAATATTGATTCTCATTAATTGTAGCAAGAGATTGTGCATTTTAATGAGAAGAGAAACTTGATTTTGACTTGAGAGAGCGGGTCAAGTGTTTTAGAACCTTAGACTAACACATATATTTATTGAAATGCTACTAGAGAGGAAATTAACCAAGTTTTATGAAATGCAAAAAGGGGAAAAAGAGCCCTAGGCTCAATTATCCTTGAATTTAAAGAATCAATTGCCTTTATCAATTTTATGTTTTAGAAATAGTCTTTAAAAATTCACATTCCAAATCAAAACTTTGTTTTAGCTCAACTTGATGAAATTCACAAAGCCTCTTGTTTGACCAATTTGTTAAACAAATCCTCGTGGGAACGATACTTTATTTATCACTTTATTACTTGCGAAACTCGTACACTTGCGAGGCGAACAAGTTTTTGGCGCCGTTGCCGGGGGATTTGTGTAAACAAATCCTTTGGTCAACCTTGGGCTTGTGTTAGTAAACTTTGCTTGAGCTTTTAGTTAGGTTTACAATTTTTCTTTCTTTTCCTTTATTGATTTTTGTTTTAGTTTGATACTCGCTCTTGCTTGTTTCTCTTGTAGGTACCATTTCAGTATATGCAAAACTTGCATCCGGACGAATTGGTAGTGGAACTTAACGGAGTACCTCTCATTGAAGAAGAGA
The DNA here is from genome assembly GCA_025563575.1 of Acacia pycnantha. NCBI lineage: Eukaryota > Viridiplantae > Streptophyta > Magnoliopsida > Fabales > Fabaceae > Acacia > Acacia pycnantha. The sequence goes on from JAMWYP010000270.1 coordinate 388,028, forward strand.
CTGAATCTGCATCTGAAACCATGGCGCATTTATGAATATGATAGAGCTACCGTCAATGATTTTGCTAGTCGGAATATGCAAGGTCCTCAATCTTGCATTCGGATGCCGGAAATGCAAGCACGTACCTTTGAGATCAAGCGGTTATGATAACATTGCTTCAAATGCATGGGATGTTCCATGGTCTTTACAATGAAGATGCCAACAAGCACTTGTTGTACTTCTTGGAAGTGTGTGATTCTTTCAAGCAAAATGGAGTTCCCAAGATGTTTTGAAGCTACGGTTATTCCCTCTTTCTCTACAAGGCAAGGCTAGAGATTGGTTCAACAATCTTCCGGAAGGGTCTATCAATTCTTGGGCCGATCTTGAAGCTAAGTTTAGAGCTCGATTCTTTTCTGATGACAAATCTGTGGAAGCTAGGGATGAATTTCTAAGCTTTAGACAACATCCCGATGAGCATCTTTATGCCGCTTGGGAGAGATACAAGATGTTAATGAAGCAATGCCCTAATCATGGGGTGGACAAATGGGTTGTAGTCCAAATTTTTGTACTCGACTTAATCCTCAATCTAAAGCAATGGTTGATTCTATGACCAATGGAGGATACCGGAATGTTCCTGTGAATGAGGTGATTCGATTGTTGGATCAGTTGTCTGCAAACAATACTCAAGGCAATGATAGGAGGACTAACCAAGCTATGTCTAATGCAAAAGAAGACTCTTCCTCACAAATTGCAACTCTCTTATCCGCTTTGAATAAGCGTTTTGATGTGCTAGAGTCTCAAGTGCAAAAGAGCACTTCTCAAGGTGTGCATTCTGTTCATGCCACACCAATTGTATGTGATCAATGCCATGATGTCCATATGCCTAATTATTGTCCTCTTTATATGGCCACTGAATCATCAACTACATGGGCAAGTTCCAAAATCCTCAAGGCAACCCTTATTCACAAACCTACAATAGTGCTTGGCGAACTCACCCAAATTTCTCGTGGAGTCAAGGTAATAGTTTGAATCAAGCACATGGGTCTACATCGGCACTAAGCCTATTCCACCCGGTTTTCAAATGCAATCAAGGCAGCTTCCTATTAAGGAAGAGGAATCTAAAACCGACAAGATGCTAGCTCGAATCTTGTCTGAGGTGGAATCTTCAAGGGTTGAAACTAAGGCTACTTTTTCTCTCCATGAAACTGCTATTAAAAATATTGAAGTGCAAATGGGGCAATTAGAATCACAAGTGAATGTTATGGCAAGAAGCAATCTTCCGAGTGACACCATTCCTAATCCAAAACGAGTTGGAAAAGAGGAATGCAATGCCATAAACTTGAGAAGTGGCAAAGTACTACCAGATGTGCCTAGCTCAAGTACTCCTCAACCAAAACAAGATGATCAAGTGATTGACGATGTTGAAGAAGAAAGTGTGGGGAGGAAGATGAAACTAACAAGAGAAAGCAACTTGAAGAAAGTTTGAATGATGTTGGCAAGGACAAGAAGGTGGAGCAAGAGATGAATGATGAGAAAAAGAAAAAGGCCACCACTCCTACTTTTATGCCACCACTACCTTTTCCTCAAAGATTCAAGAAGAAAGAGGAAGATGCCCAGTTCAAAAGTTTGTGAACATGTTCAAACAACTCCATGTGAACATTCCTTTTCTTGAAGCTTTGGAGAGCATGCCTAAATATGCTAAGTTCCTTAAAGATGTTTTGTCTAAGAAGCGGCGATTTAATGAATTTAAGACTGTGGCATTATCGAAGAGTGTAGTGCGATCATTCAAAGGAAGTTACCAGGCTAAGCTTAAAGATCCAGAAGCTTCTACATCCCTTGCAACATTGGGACAAATTTTAATGGTAAAGCTCTTTGTGATTTGGGTGCAAGTATTAACTTGATGCCTCTGGCTGTTTTCAACCAATTGGGCTTGGGAGAGCTTAGACCTACTACGGTATCTTTGCTCTTGGCCGATCGAAGCATTTCTAAACCGAGAGGAATCATTGAAGATGTCCTAGTAAAAGTTGACAAGTTTATCTTCCCCGTGGATTTTGTAGTGCTTGATTGTGAAGTTGATTGGAAAATTCCTCTCATCCTTGGGCGTCCATTCTTAGCCACTGCAAGGACTCTCATTGATGTAGAGAAGGGTGAGGTCACTTTGAGGGTCGATAATGAGCAAGTGATATTCAATATGCAAAAAGCCTCAAAGTTTCATGATGATTTCGCTCAATGTTCGTTTGTAGATACATTAGATGCGGTTATTCCTCAAGAATCATGTGCTTCCAAGATCAAAGACCCTTTAGAGGCATTCTCGATTGGTGAGAAGAGCTTTGAGAAGTTTGATGAAGATGTTGTTGAAGAGCTCTTTCATTTTGACTCATTTCCTCATTCTAAACCAAGGACTATTGAACCACTTGAGTGTTTGATGCCTCAAGTACTCCATTGAAGCCTTCTATTGAAGTTCCTTCGGTTCTAGAGTTAAAGCCATCACCTTCTCATCTCAAATATGCTTATTTTGGGAAAGCACGTCACTTACCAATGGAATTGGAGCATGGAGCTTATTGGGCTATCAAAAGCTAAAATTTGATCCTAAAGCTGTGAGGAAGAAGAGGCGACTTCAACTCAATGAGTTAGATGACTTTCGCCTAAATGCCTATGAGGAGTGACCATCATGAAGAGTCTGGCTGAAGACTTTAAACTTAGCGCTTCTTGGGAGGCAACCCAAGGTATTACTTGATGCTTTGTTTGATTTTGTTGGACAGTTGAAAGCCCTTGATGATGTGTTCCAGTTTGGTAGCAAGGATTGAAAGCGCAAGTCACGGAAGAATAGGGGAGTGTTCTTCTACTTTTCTTTGATTTGTTCTATTTGATTGTTGATGATATATTGCGTGGAAATGAGTGCTGGTCTTAGTTGGATGTGCATGTGAATATGTTTGTGATGATCATTAAGAGATCATTAGCACTTGAGTACATTCATTGGTGGAAATTTGAAATCTCTGAAATTGGTGTTACCCTTGCACTTAGATATGGTTGCTCTTCACTTTCACTACTTTTTGTTACTTGTTCACATTGAGGACAATGTGACATTTAAGTGTGGGGGTGAGGGTATCCTTGATTTTTAACTTGCTTTGTCCTCAATTTTTTTTCTCAATTTTTTTTTTCATGGAAGTGTGAATAGTATTTGTGAGCATTATTACAATTGGGTTGATTTGAACATGAAAAGGAGTGAATTTGATTAGAAATTGATTCCATGTTCTTTGAATGTTAGTAAAGAGGTAAAGATTTGGTTTGGGTACTTTACTTTAGGATGTCAAAGAACCTGTGAGGAATTTGAGCCTTAAAATTTCATTTCTTTCAAGAGGGAGTACACCTATTGTGATTCCATCTCTAGAACTTGTCTTGAATCTCTTTTGAAATTTGAAATCCTTTTGCATACACAATGATTTAGGCATTCATTTCATAACTAGTTTGGCCAAATGTCCATCCTTATCACATGAAAATCCTTTGTTCACCCCATTTGAGCCTTTTTCTTATTTTAGTTGTCTTAAAAAAAAAAAAAAACACAATTGCATAGTATAAATAGCCCTTTGTTTGAGATATGCAATTTTTATATCTTTTTCTTCCCATTCATTTTTATTACTTTAGTAAGTGCTAAGTAAATCAATTTAAAAGAGTGAAGGAGTTAGAAAGTATGTGTATATAAAAAAAAAAAAAAAAAAGAAGAAAGAAAGAAAGAAAGAAAGATAGAAACAAAAAAAAAAAAAAAAATAGATATCCAAGAAAGAAAGAAAAAAGAGTATTGACAAAAAACAAAAAAACAAAAAAAAAGGGGGGTTGTTTATGTACAGTGTTAGTAAGTTTGTTTTCTTTTGGTGTGTGTTCCTTCATTCTTCATCATGAATTTCATTAAAATTACTTGGCACTAATTAAAGTATTTTCTCATTCCATTTTATCATTTTCATTTCATTATCCTACCTTGATCATTACAACCTTGAGAAAGTCCTTTTGATTTGAGTGTGCAATGGGATAATGTATAAAGTGGAGATTGAGATGATAAACAAGCTTATGGTAGATAAGTTGCAATAGGTGGAATTGAGTGAAACACAAGCCCTAGAATATCTTGAGAAATGAGTGTAAACACTTGACTTGTGAGGGACATTCTATTGTGGTTTATCTTTGCCAAATTGATTCCTTGCTACTTGCATTTTTAGAATTTGGAAAAGATTTCTGAGAAAGTTTGTTTCTTGAAAGTTTGAATTGGCTTCAATTTTGTAGTGATTGATTTAAAAATCTTGCTTCCATGGTTTTCTTGAATTTGGTTGTTTTAGAATTTAAAATCTTGAGGACAAGATTTGATGCAAGTGTGGGGGTGTGATGACTTCCTATTTTTAATAGATTTGAGACATATTTTAATATATTTAGGAAGTCATCAATACTAAATGGAAGAGATTTTATTGAGATTTTAAGAGAAATCAATTTGGATGCATCATTTATGGGATTTCAATTTAAAATAAAAGTCTTTTTAGTTTAGGGAATAAATAAATTAGAATGAGATAAGGTAGATAAAAAAAAGAAAAAAAGAAAAAAAGGTTTAGGTTTATTATTATTATTATTATTATTATATTTTTTTATAATTTGTTTTTCCATTTTGAAATCAGGTGCAGCGTGTTGGGCCATAGGAATTGAATCAATTAGAAGAATGCAAGTGGGCCTACGGATTGGAAAGAATTGGAAGACCTAAATTATGGGGGAGGCGGATATTTTAATGGAGAAAAAAATCGCTGGAGAAAGTAGAAGAAAAAAAAGGAACAGAGAGAGCAGCCGAACGAAGCGAGAGACGCGACTTGAGGACAAGAAAGAGAACGGAGAGCGAGAAGCAGGAGACGCAGAGGGGTCGCACAGGGCAGAAGTTCAGCAACGATAAGGAGGAAGCAGAGGCTCAGATTTTGGGGCTGTTTGTTTTATCTTTACTCATTTTCCCTTGAATTTCAATATGTCTTTGAATTCGAATTTATTGTTCTTGTTAAGCTCACGATTAAAGCCATGCTTGGCTAATTTCTCTTTCTTTCTAGGGTTCTTTTGACCATTTGTATGGATTAATACTTGAATATTCCTCTCTTGTGGTAGATTAATATATGTATGTGTTGATTTTAACCTTGGCTTAATGCTTCTAAATGATTGGCCTCCATTTAGATGATTTATTCACTTAGGTTTTGACTTGAGACAGCTAATCTAGGTGTAGAATTTGATTGAAATCATGCTTGTCTTGAAGTTTACTTGATAAATGGATAGTTTGTTGGTAAAATAGAGATATATTTACTAACCTTGCATTGTCACATTAGGGTTGTTGCTTAAATATTGATTCTCATTAATTGTAGCAAGAGATTGTGCATTTTAATGAGAAGAGAAACTTGATTTTGACTTGAGAGAGCGGGTCAAGTGTTTTAGAACCTTAGACTAACACATATATTTATTGAAATGCTACTAGAGAGGAAATTAACCAAGTTTTATGAAATGCAAAAAGGGGAAAAAGAGCCCTAGGCTCAATTATCCTTGAATTTAAAGAATCAATTGCTTTTGTCAATTTTATGTTTTAGAAATAGTCTTTAAAAATTCACATTCCAAATCAAAACTTTGTTTTAGCTCAACTTGATGAAATTCACAAAGCCTCTTGTTTGACCAATTTGTTAAACAAATCCTCGTGGGAACGATACTTTATTTATCACTTTATTACTTGCGAAACTCGTACACTTGCGAGGCGAACAACTTTCTAACTCCTTCACTCTTTTAATTGATTCACTTAGCACTTACTAAAGTAATAGAAATGAATGGGAAGAAAAAGATATAAAAATTGCATATCTCAAACAAAGGGCTATTTATTCTATGCAATTTTTTTCTTTTTTCTCTTTTTTTTTTTTAGAAAACTAAAATAAGAAAAAGGCTCAAATGGGGTAAACAAATGATTTTCATGTGATCAGGATGGATATTTGGCCAAACTAGCTATGAAATGAATGCCTAAATCATTGTGCATGCAATAGGATTTCAAATTTCAAAAGAGATTCAAGACAAGTTCTAGAGATGGAATCACAATAGGTGTACTCCCTCTTGAAAGAAATGAAACTTAGGCTCAACTTCCTCACAAGTTCTTTGACATCCTAAAGTAAAGTACCCAAACCAAATCTTTACCTCTTTACTAACATTCAAAGAACATAGAATCAATTTCCAATCAAATTCACTCCTCTTCATGTTCAAATTAACCCAATTCAAACTTCCATGAGATAAAAATTGAACTTCCATGAGATAAAAATTGAGGACAAAGCAAGTTAAAATCAAGGATATCCTCACCCCCACACTTAAATGTCACATTGTCCTCAATGTGAACAAGTAACAAAAAGTAATGGAAGTGAAGAGCAACACATGTATAAGTGCAAGGGTAACACCAATTTTAGAGATTTCAGATTTCCACCAATGAAACAGCTCAAGTGCTAACAGTCACTTAATGATCATCACAAACATATTCACATGCACATCCAACTAAGACCAGCACTCATTTCCACGCAATGTATCATCAACAATCAAATAGAACAAATCAAAGAAAAGTAGAAGAGAACTCCCCTATTCTTCCGTGACTTGCGCTTTCACTCCTTGCTACCAAACTGGAACACATCATCAAGGGCTTTCAACTGTCCTACAAAATCAAACAAAGTATCAAGTAATACGTTGGGTTGCCTCCCAAGAAGCGCTAAGTTTAAAGTCTTCAGCCAGACTCTTCATGATGGTCACTCTTCATTAACCAAGTAGATAGTGGACACAAGCCTATCCACATCTCCGCCCCAATAATGCTTCAATCGTTGACCATTAGCCTTGAATCTTTCACCCTTTTCATTCTCCAGCCCACATCACCAAACTTCGATGCTCGAACCACCTGGAATGGACCGGACCATCGAGACTTTAGCTTCCCCGGAAATAACCTCAACTTGGAGTTATAAAGGAGGACACTTTGACCGGGTTCAAAACTCTTGGGAATAATTTTGTTGTCATGATCCCGCTTGGTCTTCTCCTTATATATCCTTGCATTCTCATAGGCATTTAGGCGGATTTCATCTAACTCATTGAGTTGAAGTAACCTCTTCTTCCCCACAGCTTGGGTATCAAAATTTAGCTTTTGATGGGCCAATAAGCTCCATGCTCCAATTCCGGTAAGTGGCATGCTTTTCCAAACACCAAGCGATAGGGGACATACCAATAGGCGTTTTGAAAGTCTGTTTGGTATGCCCATAGAGCATCATCCAACTTGGTAGACCAATCCTTCCTCGTAGTTCCCACCACCTTCTCAAGAATGTTCTTGATCTCACGATTGGAAATTTCTGCTTGCCCATTACTTTGAGGATGGTATGGCAATGATACCTTGTGCTTGACACCATATTTCTTCATCAAGGCTTGAAATTGGTGATTGCAAAGTGAGAACCACCATCACTTATAATTGCTCTAGGTGTCCCAAATCGAGTGAAAATGTTCTTCTTGAGAAATTTCAACACTGTCTTGGCATCATTTGAGACACATGCAATGGCCTCAACCCACTTGGAGACATAGTCAACTCCAACTAAGATGTACTCATTGTTAAATGACTTAGGAAAAGGGCCCATGAAGTCAATTCCCCAAACATCAAAAAGTTCAACTTCAAGCATGCTAGTCAAAGGCATCTCATTCCTCCACGGATATGTTCCCTACTCTTTGGCATCTATCACATTGGAGAGCAAAGGCATATGCATCCTTGAATAGAGTGGGCCAATAGAATCCACTTTGGAAGACCTTTGCAGCAGTCTTCTCTCCTCCAAAATGGCCACCATAGTCAGAAGAGTGGCAACAATGCAGAATACACTCTTGTTCATTTTCTGGTACACATCTCCGAATGAGTTGATCAGGACACCTCTTGAATAAATATGGTTCATCCCAAAAGTATTTCTTCACTTCATGTAAGAACTTACGCTTTTTGTGAGAATTGAAACCGGAGGTAACACTCCACAAACTAAGTAATTGACAAAATCAGCATACCATGGTGTGGATAAGCTATCAATAAGGAACAACTGCTCATCTGGGAATGATGCATGAATCACATCCGAATCAAGTTGAGCCTCATTGCTCAACCGTGAGAGATGGTCGGCCACTTGATTCTCGGTGCCTTTCCTATCAAGGATGTTCACGTCAAACTCTTGAAGTAGAAGCACCCATCGAATTAGTCTTGCCTTAGAGTCCTTCTTCATAAGTAGGTATTTGAGTGAATGATCGGTGTAGATGATGACTTTAGTACCCACAATGTAAGACCGAAACTTCTCACAAGCATAGACTATGGCAAGTAATTCCTTCTCGGTAGTGGTATAATTAAGTTGGGCACAATCAAGAGTCTTGCTAGCATAGTAAATGGGATGAAATAGCTTTTCCGCCTTTTGCCCAAGAACAGACCAACTGCATAATCACTAGCATCGGCCATGATAATGAAAGGTAGAGCCCAATCTGGAGCTATCAAGATAGGAGAAGAAATGAGACATTGTTTCACTCTTCAAAAGCTTTTAAGCACTCCTCATCAAACTTGAATTCTACATCTTTTTCCAATAACTTGGAAAGTGGCTTGGCAATCTTAGAAAAATCCTTGATAAATCTCCTATAGAACCCAAAGCATGACCAAGGAAGCTTCGAATACCCTTTACACTAGTAGGAGGAGGCAATTGCTCAATGATAGCAATTTTGGCTTTGTCCACTTCCAAACCCTTCTTGGACACCCTATGGCCAAGAACAATGCCTTCTTGCACCATGAAGTGACATTTCTCCCAATTGAGAATCAAATTTGTTTCTTCACACCGTTGAAGCACCGCATCCAGATTATCCAAGCACGAATCAAAAGATGGACCGAATACGAGAAATCGTCCATAAATACTTCAATGGTCTTCTCAATCATATCAGCAAAAATGGACATCATGCACCTTTGAAATGTGGCAGAGCATTGCAAAGTCCAAATGGCATTCTTAAAGCGAATGTGCCATAGGGACAAGTAAAAGTAGTTTTCTCTTGATCTTCCGGGGTTATGGCAATCTGATTGTAGCCTGAATAACCATCTAGAAAACAAAAGAACTCTTGGCCGGCTAGCTTGTCAAGCATCTGATCAATGAATGGCAAAGGGAAGTGATCCTTCCTTGTAGCAAGTATTAAGCTTAGGTAGTCCATACATACTCGCCATCCAATCACCGTGCGAGTGGGAATCAATTCATTTTGGGTGTTAGCCACTACAGTCATGCCACCCTTCTTAGGGACACATTGACTGGGCTCACCCATGAACTATCGATATGGGATATACTATTCAGTGAAAGCCATTTAAGAATTTCCTTCTTGACCACTTCTTTCATAATCGGATTCAAGCGCCTTTGATGCTCAATGGAAGTTTTGTGATCATCCTCCAATAGAATCTTGTGCATACAAATAGAAGGGCTTATTCCCTTGATATCGCAATAGTCCACCCAATAGCATGCTTATGTTCTCTCAAAACTCTTAGTAGCTTCTCTTCTTGCAAATTAGAGAGGGTAGAAGAGATAATTACCGGTAGAGTGTTAGAATCCCCAAGGTAAGTATATTTGAGATGAGAAGGCGGTGGCTTCAACTCTAAAACCGGAGGAACTTCAATAGACGGCTTCAATGGAGTACTTAAGGCATCAGACACCTCAAGTGGCTCAAGAGTCCTCGGTCTAGAATGAGGAAATGAGTCATAACGGAAGAGCTCTTCAACAACATCTTCATCCAACTCTTCAAAACTCTTCTCACCAATCAAGAATGCCTCTAAAGGGTCCTTAATCATGGAGGCATATGATTCCTGAGGAATAACTGCATCTAATACATCCACAAACGAGCACTGAGCAGAATCATCATGAAACTTCAAAGCTTTTTGCATGTTGAATATCACTTGCTCGTTATCAACCCTCAAAGTAACCTCACCCTTCTCTACATCAATAAGAGTCCTTGCAGTGGCTAAGAATGGACGCCCAAGGATTAGAGGAATTTTCCAATCAACTTCACAATCAAGCACTACAAAATCCGCGGGGAGATAAACTTGTCAACTTTAACTAGGACATCCTCAATTATTCCTCTAGGTCTAGAAATGCTACGATCGGCCAAGAGAAGAGTTACAAGTAGTGGGTCTTGGCTCTCCCAAGCCCAATTGATTGAAAACAACTAGAGGCATCAAATTAATACTTGCTCCTAAATCACAAAGAGCCTTACCATTAAAGTTGGTCCCAATGTTGCAAGGAATGTAGAAGCTTCTGGATCTTTGAGCTTAGTGGTAACTTCCTTTGAATGATCGCACTACACTCTTGAGATAATGCCACGTCTCGAATTCATTGAATCGCCGCTTCTTAGACAAAACATCTTTAAGGAACTTAGCATATTTAGGCATGCTCTCCAAAGCTTCGAGAAAAGGAATGTTCACATGGAGTTGTTTGAACATGTTCACAACCTTTTGAACTGGGCATCTTCCTCTTTCTTCTTGAATCTTTGAGGAAAAGGTAGTGGTGGCATAAAAGTAGGAGTGGTGGCCTTTTTCTTTTTCTCATCATTCATCTCTTGCTCCACCTTCTTGTCCTTGCCAACATCATTCAAACTTTCTTCAAGTTGCTTTCTCTTGTTAGTTTCATCTTCCTCCCCACACTTTCTTCTTCAACATCGTCAATCACTTGATCATCTTGTTTTGGTTGAGGAGTACTTGAGCTAGGCACATCCGGTAGTACTTTGCCACTTCTCAAGTTTATGGCATTGCATTCCTCTTTTCCAACTCGTTTTGGATTAGGAATGGTGTCACTCGGAAGATTGCTTCTTGCCATAACATTCACTTGTGATGCTAATTGCCCCATTTGCACTTCAAGATTTTTAATAGCAGTTTCATGGAGAGAAAAAGTAGCCTTAGTTTCAACCCTTGAAGATTCCACCTCAGATCACATACAATTGGTGTGGCATGAACAGAATGCACACCTTGAGAAGTGCTCTTTAGCACTTGAGACTCTAGCACATCAAAACGCTTATTCATAGCGGATAAGAGAGTTGCAATTTGTGAGGAGGAGTCTTCTTTTGTATTAAGCATAGCTTGGTTAGTCCTCCTATCATTGCCTTGAGTATTGTTTGCAGATAATTGATCCAACAATCGAATCACCTCATTCACAGGAACATTCCGGTATCCTCCATTGGTCATAGAATCAACCATTGCTTTAGATGGAGGATTAAGTCGAGTACAAAAAATTTGGACTACAACCCATTTGTCCACCCCATGATTAGGGCATTGCTTCATTAACATCTTGTATCTCTCCCAAGCGGCATAAAGATGCTCATCAGGATGTTGTTTAAAGCTTAGAAATTCATCCCTAGCTTCCACAGATTTGTCATCAGAAAAGAATCGAGCTCTAAACTTAGCCTCAAGATCGGCCCAAGAAGTGATAGACCCTTCGGAAGATTGTTGAACCAATCTCTAGCCTTGCCTTGTAGAGAAAGAGGGAATAACCGTAGCTTCAAAACATCTTGGGAACTCCATTTTGCTTGAAAGAATCACACACTTCCAAGAAGTACATCAAGTGCTTGTTGGCATCTTCATTGTAAAGACCATGGAACATCCCATGCATTTGAAGCATTGTTATCATAACCGCTTGATCTCAAAGGTACGTGCTTGCATTTCCGGCATCCGAATGCAAGATTGAGGACCTTGCATATTCGACTAGCAAAATCATTGACGGTAGCTCTATCATATTCATCGTCCGCCATGGTTTCGAGATGCGGATTCAGTCTCTTCTTCAATGAGAGGTACTCGTCAAGTTCCACTACCAATCCGTCCGGATGCAAGTTTTGCATATACTAAAATGGTACCTACAAGAGAAACAAGCAAGAGCGAGTATCAAACCAAAACAAAAATCAATAAAGGAAAAGAAAGAAAATTGTAAACCTAACTAAAAGTTCAAGCAAAGTTTACTAACACAAGCCCAAGGTTGACCAAAGGATTTGTTTGCACAAATCCCAGAGCAACGCCAAAAACTTGTTCGCCTCGCAAGTGTACGAGATTCGCAAGTAATAAAGTGATAAATAAAGTATCGTTCCCACGAGGATTTGTTTAACAAATTGGTCAAACAAAAGGCTTAGTGAATTTCATCAAGTTGAGCTAAAACAAAGTTTTGATTTGGAATGAGAATTTTTAAAGACTATTTCTAAAACATAAAATTGATAAAGGCAATTGATTCTTTAAATTCAAGGATAATTGAGCCTAGGGCTCTTTTTCCCCTTTTGCATTTCATAAAACTTGGTTAATTTCCTCTCTAGTAGCATTTCAATACATATATGTGTTAGTCTAAGGTTCTAAAACACTTGACCCGCTCTCTCAAGTCAAAATCAAGTTTCTCTTCTCATTAAAATGCACAATCTCTTGCTACAATTAATGAGAATCAATATTTAAGCAACAACCCTAATATGACAATGCAAGGCTAGTAAACATATCTCTATTTTACCAACAAACCATCCATTTATCAAGTAAACTTCAAGACAAGCATGATTTTAATCAAGTTCTACACCTAGATTAGCTCTCTCAAGTCAAAACCTAAGTGAACAAATCATCTAAATGGAGGCCAATCATTTAGAAGCATTAAGCCAAGATTAAAATCAACACATACATAAATTAATCTACCAAAAGAGAGGAATATTCAAGTCTTAATCCATACAAAGGGTCAAAAGAACCCTAGAATAAAAGAGGAATTAGCCAAGCATGGCTTTAACAAAAATCGAGAATGCACGAGAAAAATTCAGAGTAAATAACATACTAGAAAATGAACAAGAAAATGAAAACAGAGTCAAGTGAGATATCAAAACCAAGAACAAGAATCGGCCTCCACTGTGCTTCTTGCTCGTTCCTTTTTCTTAAATCGCTCCGTTCGTTTCTTCCTCAAAATGACATTTCTTTGTTCTGTGCCTTTAATCCCAATTCGCTCTCCTCTGTTTTCCGATCTTCACGCTCTCGGTTAGTGTTTCACCTCCCAATCTCCAGCGGCTCTCTCTTCTCTTCTTTCTCCCTTCAAAGTCGTGCTCCCTCTTCCTTTCCATTTCTCCACTGTGCGTCTCCTTTCAATTCGGCTCCTCTGTTCTCTATTTCAATTTCCAGCCGACACACCCTGTTCCTCGCTCAAGTCATCTCTATTTGTTTAGGTCACCAATTCCCTTCTTTTTCCAAACGGTGTCATTGCACCTCCTTTTTTTTTTTTTTTTTAATTCATTCAATTCCTTTCTTTCCAAAACGCTGCACTTCTCCTTTCTTCCGTAGCTTTTAGGTCTTTTTAATTGAATCCATTCGTGGGCCCCAATCCATTTGCATAACTCGTCCTATTCTGATTAAAAAAAACAAAAATTATATTATAATGATAATAATAATGATAATAATAATAATAATAATAATAATAATAATAATAATAATAATAATAATAATAATTTCCTAAACTCAAACTTTTATTTTAAATGAAATCCCCTAAATAATATACCAATTTGATTTGATCATATAATAATGTAATTCTCATTTAAATCTCTTAAAATTGTTTAGATAACTCTCCAAATATCTTCAAAATGTACTTTAAAAATACAAAATAAGGAGAGTTATCACCTTCCAACAAATTTTGGCGTGCCATGGAGACCATTATAAACCTCCAAAAAAGGAGAAAAAGCGGACCCCGGATAAACCGAATCTGGTTAAAATCCAAGTTCCATGTAAGGGCGACAAGGTTGCAAGTCTATTTTAAAATCCAAGTTCCGTGTAAGGGCGACAAGGTTGCAAGTCTATTTTAAAATCCGCGCTCCTTAATTGGATCCCGGTTTTAACTGAATCTAGTTGAAATCCAAGCTCCATGTAAATTCTTGAAGGCGGACCCTGATTTAACCAAATCTGGTTAAAATCCCGGCTCCGTGTAAAGATGGCTACGCTGTCAAGTCTATAAACATGTATGAATTCTAAGTAAAGAAACTCGTTTTCGAAAATCATGTCCAGTATAAACATTTATGAATTCTGAGTAAAGAAACTCGTTTTCGAAAATCATGTCCAGTATAAACATGTAGGAATCTGAGGTACATAAACCCGTTTTCGAAAATCATGTCCAGTATAAACATGTAGGAATATGAGGTACATAAACCCGTTTCCGAAAATCATGTCAAAGCTAAACATATAGGAATCTGAGGTACATAAACCCATTTCCGAAAATCATGTCAAAGCTAAACACGTAGGAATCTGAGGTACATAAACCCGTTTCCGAAAATCATGTCCAATTTAAACATGCCTGAATCCGAGGTACACAAACTCGTTTTCATGAATCATGCCAAGTCTATTTTATACAATTAAATCCGCGCTCCTTAATGGGATCCCGGATAAATTGTGGAGTCCGTCCTTACGAAAGGGACGAAGGTGGACCCCGGCTTAACAGTTAAAATGTGCTTCATTCGAGACACGGTAAAGCCGGAATTACGGTTAAAACGTGATCCTTCGGGGCATGGTAAAGCTGGATTTAATGGTTAAAACGTGCTACCTTTGGGACACGGTAAAGTCGAGTTAAGTTCTGTTTAAAGTTTTGCAGGAAACAAAAACAGAACTCGGACCCCGGTTATACCGAATCTGGTTAAAGTCTGGGATCCGTGTAAAGTTTCGAAGGAAGACTTGGTTTAACTGAATTTGGTTTAAATCCGAGTCCCGTGTGAAGATCCCGTTTAAACCGAATCTGGTTAAAATCGGGCTATGTGTAAAGGCGGCAATGCTGTCAAGTCTATTTGAAAGTCCTTTATTGGATTATTTGCGACAACTTGCCGCCAAATCTATGTGAATGACTGAATTCTGGGTAAACAAACCCGTTTTCAGAAATCATATAAACCCGGAATCTCGGGTAAGCATGCAAGGAACGCCAACAATGACGAGCACCTGGTCCGGGTTGGAAAATAACACATCCTGGCAGCTCAGGAACCTGAACTACCAGGTTGGGGGGCAACAGAGTGGACAACGATTTGTTAGTGAAAAAACATGATTATCAGTAATCGGGATTATTGCAAACCAAAATGGAAAGCAAACTCGGACAAGTATCCGAAATGAGTACACGTCAAATGATGTGGCGGACTCGATTTAAATTGAATCTAGTTTAAACCAGGGATCCATGTAAAGGTAAGAAGGCAGACCTGATTTAAACTGAATCTAGTTTAAATCAGGGATCTGTGTAAAGTTAAGAAGGTGGACTCGATTTTAACTGAATCTAGTTAAAATCTGGGGCCCGCATTGAGGCGGCAAGTCTATTTTAGATTCCTTTATTGGAATCACTTTGGCGACAGCAATGCCGCCAAGTTTATTTGATTGAATTTGGGTTCGCCAAGTTTATTTGATTGAATTTGGGTAAACAAACCCGTTTTCAGAATTCATAAACCCGGAATCTCGGTATTAGAATAAATAACCCGGAATCTCGGTGTTAAAGTAAATAACCCGGAATCTCGGGGTTAAAGTAAATAACCCGGAATCTCGAGGTTAAAGTATGTTAACACGGAATCTCGGAGTTAAAGTATTTAAACCGGAATCTCGGTGTTACAGTCTATGTAAAACCAGAATCTCGGTGTTACGTACAATATATAAAGTCGAATCTCGGTGTTGCAGTCTATGTAAAACCGGAATCTCGGTGTTACAGTAAATAACCCGGAATCTCGGAGTTAAAGTATATAAACCGGAATCTCGGTTTAAAGTATATAACCCGGAATTTCGAGGTTACAGTTTATAAACCTGGAATCTCGGTTTAAAGTATATAAACTCAGAATCTCGGTTTAAAGTATATAAACCCGGAATCTCGGGTCAACACGTACAGAATCCCAATAGTCACGCACACCTGGTCCAGGTTGGAAAATAACACATCCTGGCAACTCAGGAACCTGAACTACCAGGCTGGGGGGCAACAGAGTGGGCAACGATTTGTTAAGTGGAAAAATGTGTTATCAATAACTGGCATTAATGCAAACCAGAAAGTTTAATGCAAGCTCGGACAAGTATCCGAAATGAGCACGTTGAACGATTTGCACAAACAATAAGTATTTTCCATTTATTGTGATTTTCTTACATGTTATTAAATGCAGGAATATAAACCAGACAATTAGCCCGGGATAAATTGCTACGAAAGAATATTCGGATTCAGGGGATCTCAGAAAGCAGTCAATTAATCTCGGCAGCTCAGAGACCTGAACTACCGAGCTTAGGGGCAACTGTTATGGAATCAAATATTAGGCTCATCCAAGGTGTGGCCTAGCAGGAGACAACTAGTGCATTTGGGCTTGGAGGCACAAGAGGCCCAACAAGTCCAAACCCTAACCCTAAGGTAGCCTCTATATATAGTTGGTTAACCTAAAAGGTACACATCTTCTAAGCTCTCTCCTTTACGATTCAGCCACACAGAGCACACACCCCACTCCATTGGGTGAAAGCCCTCATGTTTGTGCTCTGTGATCTCCAATCCTCTTAGGTATCTCATCTATGGATACTTGGGGGAGAGCTATTTGATCCTATATCAACATACTAGCCCACCTAGGGCTAGACACTTATGTTCTACGACAGAACAGGTTCATAATTGATTTTGAGATGTAAATGGGCGTTGGGTTAACAGTGTCATAATTGATTTTAGTCAAAATATGGGTGTTTGGTTGAGGATCTCATAATTGATTTAATCGATATATAAGTGTTTGGATAAAATTTTAGGAAAACCATGGTTTTGGCTTTCAATTTTTCCCCCTTCCAACACACCTATATATATCAAAATAAATTATAAACCCAAAACTTTACATGATAAGCTACAAGACACCCCTATAATATGCCAAAACAAATTATGAACAAAAAAAAATCTTGGTTATTTCATAAACTGTTATTACACACTTTTCAATTATATTGTCATAAAAATTTATCAAAACAACCTATTTTTAAGCTAATTATGCTTATAAATCAATTTTCATATTTACCAACTTTAATCCAAATATACCCAAAATATATGGGAGCTGCTCATGAGATAGAAGGATGATGGCCCCATGATTGATTTGGTCAAAATTGATTGGAAATAATTACTAAGTCCTGCCGCACCCAGCAATTGCTGGCCTGAGTTAACCTGCTTAGCCTATTTTCCAACTTTTTTCCCTTGAAGTTTGCTTAGCTTAGCTTTACTTTTTTAATGTAACTGTTAATATTTGGTTAGTGTTTCTCACTTTATCTATCTTTATCAAATACAAGATGATTTTATAGCGTTTATATATTTATTTGGGTAAAGGAGCAAAAATACACATGTGCTTTACCCTCGGGAGTGCCCAGCACCATATGCTTTTTTTGGGAGCAAAAATACACATGTGGTTACATTTTAAGAGCAAAAGTGACACCAAACCTTTAAACACTGGACGTTGACCATTAAGTAGCCATGGTTGACCGTTAATGTTGATGTGGATGATGAATTGGAGTGAGAAGAATGGAAATGGGAAGAAAATTTGCTGATTAGGACTGATAGTGCACAGTGGAAAAAATTGGGGAAAAAAACCCTAATAACAAATCTGGGCAAAATCCAATCCTAGGTAAATCCAAATCGAAATCAAATATGGGTAAATAAAACAAATATGGATCTCCCCGAATTCCTTTTCTTCCTTAACCATTTGCTGCTTCTCTTCTGGAATTAGGGTTTCTCGAATTGCTTTATTGATCTTTTGGACTGATTAACCATGAGAAAAATCCCAAACCGCCAGCAGTAGCCGAGCCAACATCGATCATCTCCGAGCTGTAAAGGTTGAATGGCTAAGGAATGCTCAAGTCGACGATGCTGGTCATGAGTCGAGCCAAGAGAACAAACAGGACCCAGCATGTCGGGAGGTTTATATGAATCAATATAGATTACAAATTTAAGAATTTTATCAGCACATTTAAAAATTTGTTTTAGAGTTTAACGCCCAAGACTTAATCATCCAAATGGGGAAAACAATACATAAGATATGATCTGATTAGGGAAAAGATAATCCATGGTCCTTCAAGTTGAACCTCGTTCTTCACTGATAAAAATGGTATGAGTAACAGTGGTCGGTGATGTTGATGATGATTTCCATGGTTTTTTTCTCTTTTGATCGACGACGACGATGATTTCTTGAGTCAAAACTATTACAAGGTTCCTGATTTTGTTCGTTGTTTTGATTTCATGGTTTCTTGTCTTCTTCTACTTCTCATCATTTCAAATCTTCGATTACTCGTGATTTGTGATTTTTGGGTAAAGACGCTTACGATCTAGACTGAGTATAATTGTTTTGGGGCTGATCTATCTTTCCAATGGAAGGAAGCATTTTCAGTCGTTTTGTTTTTGGGGTTTTTTTTTTCCAATTTTTTTCACTGTGCACAGTAAGTCCTAATCAGCATATTTTCTTCCCATTTCCATTCTTCTCACTCCAATTCATCATCCAAAAAAAGCATATGGTGTTGGGCGCTCCCGAGGGTAAAACATATGTGTATTTTTGCTCTTTTACCCTATATATTTAGCTTTCTTTTTTTCATTCCCCCTATATTTTCCTATAGTTATGCAACATTTTAAGGGTAAAATTAATTGGAATAACGGTTGGGGTAAAATTTCTTGTTTTTTACTCTTCCAGGGCAAAATTGCCCTTTGAAGAACTTACAGGACAAAATTGCCCTTCATGGAAAACATCCGGGACAAAGTTGTCTCTTAACCCTAGTATATATTAACGTGACCCCTTATCTAGCTTTTATAGTTAGAAGGTATCTCATCATCTACGATCAAACACCCAATAAAAACCCATTTTAAGATGTTAGCATGAGTCCAAACACCTTGAAGAAAAACAAAACTGATTCGGCCATTAGAGTAGCCCACAATCTTCTAGCTTGCCTAAAAAATGAGAGATAATCAATGGATATTTCCAAGTTCGCTCCAAATGTGAAAAATTTATAGGCACTGCAACATTGACTTGATTGAAACATATTTTTATATGATTTTTCATGATTAATTTGCGACTCTTAATGAACTTTTTGGGATTTTATTGCATGATTAAGTACTAATTTGAATTTGGGACATTTGTATTGAATTTGGTGTAATTTGGGATAAAATGGTCATAATTTGTTAATTAATCATGCAAATGATTTCTTGGACTTTTGATGCTACTTGTGTTTAATTTTGCATTGTAGGTGTTTAAGAAGAAATTTTAAGATTTTGCAGAGTCAGAATTAATATTTCAAGAACTGGGGAAATTAAAATTACAGAAAAGGTCCCTATAATTCCTGGAAATTGAAAATCAATGAAGAAAAGTAACCAGGGAGAATTAAATAAAAGTACCCATATGTTTTTGCAATTACTCTGTTCTCGGAAAATGTTTCATAAATTTACACTTAAATCCCTCCTCATGAACTTTTAAAAATATTAGATAGATCCCTGGTCAAAATAGGTTTTGACCAAGGTGGCTTCTTCTTTCTGGGACACACAGACACAGACCCAAGGAAAAGAGTGGTTGCGCTGCGGAAGCTTTCTTCAAAGGAGAGAGCTCAGAATCGAAACTTCCTTCGATCTTCCACCATCGCCCTTCTTCTCCGTCGCCGGTGGCTTCGTTCTCCACTTTGGTTGCTGGCGAGTTCGAAGGGACCAAGGGAACTTCAACGGTGAAAAAATCCAGAGGAAGGATTAGATCGGACGAGTTGAGAGAGAGTGGAAGGTCGACGGCAAGAAGATGCACTACCATCGCCGATCGACTACCAGCACCATCCTGCTCCGTCAACCAACTTCCGCCGTCGATCTCATCTACTACCATCGGTTGATCTCATTTTCACCGTCGGAATACTGAGCTTGGAGCTGCGACTTCGAACTGAGCAACGAGAGGAGAACGAAGAATGCCGGAAACTTGAAATCCCAATTTTGTAGAATCTCTACTGGCTAAAAAATGTCAGAGCTATAGAGTAGTCTAGAAAGAATATGCTTATACCTTCTTCAAGAGAACAAATCCTTGACCTCTCTCCTCCAAATCCACGCCTTCATTCTCCCAAAAGCCCTAAAATCCAACATTAATCTCCTCACCAAGTTCATCTCAAGCCTACCCTCTGTCTCCTTCTTTGCTTCATCCTCATGACAGAACTCCTTGGTATTATCTAACATGCTCGTCGTGTGTTTGATCAAAGGCCCCACAGGGAGAATTCATTCTTATGCAATTCCATGATGAGTGCTTATTTAGCTGCGAACCAGGGCCTTGAATCTTTGACTCTGTATAGAGATCTAAGGAGGAAAACATTTTTTAATCCCAATAACTATACATTTACCATTCTGGCCAAGTGTTGTGCCATGAACATGGCCGTTACAGAAGGTGAAGAGATACATGGTGGTGTTGTGAAATTTGGGATTTTCTCGAATGTGTGTGTCCACACTCAGTGACGGAACCCAAAAAAAATTTTGCCCGGGCCAAAAAATAAAAATATCGAACTACTACCTTTAGTTTTTATTATAAGACACCAACTAACAAATATATTTGGTCCTTTTTATAAGACAGTTGTTTGTTTCCAAATAGGAATAAATATTTTTTGTTCCATGTATACACATAATAAAAAAAGTAGTGAGAGTAATAATTAATAAAATTAATTATTACTCTCTTTTTTTAGAAAAAAAAGTAATAATTAATATAATATTAGAGTTTAGTATAATTATTAGGGATAATATTGAAAATTACTTAAATTTTATGACAAATTTAATGACTTTAACTGTTTTTATTGACTTGTGAGAATTAATTGTTAGTTGGTTCCTTAAATAAGGACCAAATGGAGTATTTACTAAATAGTATCAAATAAAATTGAAAATACAAATAAATAATAACCGATAATTATAAATCAAAACAATATATAAGATGATACTAACCTTTTCGGTAACTCAAACAATAATTTTACTTTCCTTTTACAGCCCAATGAGTAATGAAACAAACATTATCCTTACAAAGAAGATAAAAAATTAGCTGGGGCCAAATTTGTGGCCAAATAAAATATCATATAATAAATATATATATATATATATATGTACTAACAAATTTTATAAGATCGGACGGGGCCAGCATCACTATGTTCCACCACTGCGTCCACTGCTCTGGTTAATATGTATGCCAAGTTTGGGTTTATGGGTAGGGCGCATAAGGTGTTGGATGAAATGGCTGAGATAAATCAAGTGTTGTGGATGGCTCTGTATATTTTTATTTTTATTTATTTTAAACTTTGTATGATATTAAATGACTTTATGGTGAAAAGCCGAAAATGTTCTATGCTTTTGCTGGGCATAACAACCATATGCGAATGATAATATCAGTGTGTAACATCCCAACTTTTCACAAGCAGTATAATTTTTTTTAAAACATCTTTTCAAATAATCAAAGTAGAATTTGAGCGGAAGAATCACTGTTATATATATATTCAAAATGCCCACTGGCTAGATACAGAACTGGTATAGTACCCAAGAGTTTTCAAAAAGTAAAGGACAACGTCGGAAAGTCTTCAGCCGGAACCATGACCCTGCTGCTTTCCTCTCTCCTTGGTCCTCGATTCTTCCACTACTACAAAAATTGGATACTACTACCCTAAAAAACGTCCTAAATTGAAAACAGGTAGTAAAATATGAAGGAAGTGGCATTTTTGTAATTATATTTAAGGAAAAGGAGCCTTCAACGTCCTGAATAGTAATTTAGGACTTCTAAAATTTATTTTTGTCGTCCTGTATGTAATTCAAGACGCTTAAAATCTGATTAATTATCTTGGCGCCAAGGATAAAATATGGTGGGAAATATTTGGCGGCAAAAAATAAAAAAATTCTCCACTATTATAGAAAATAGGCGACCTGAAGGTATATCAGGTCGCCTATTTGCATCAATTTATTTAAAATAAAAAATAAAAAAGTGCCGATTTTAGAAAATAGGCGACCTGAAGGTATATCAGGTCGCCTATTTTATATAAGTGGCGACCTGATTTACACTTCAGGTCGCCTATTTGCATCAATTTATTTAAAAAAAATAAAAAGTTACGATTTTAGAAAAATAGCGACTGAATGTATATCGTCGCTATTTTCATTAATATGCGATTTGATTTACACTTCAAGTCGCCTATTTGCATCAATTTATTTAAAAATAAATAAAAGTGCCGATTTTAGAAAATAGGCACCTGAATGTATATCAGGTCGCCTATTTTCATTAATATGCGACCTGATTTAGTGTTCAGGTCGCCTTTTTTAAATAATTTTAAACCTAATTCCCCGTCATTCTCATTCATTCTCACCCCTTCCAACTCCACTCCACCTCGATTCGTTCTTCCTATACGCCGACCTCCTCACAATCTCACGCCCGCTCTCAGTAGCCTCCTTCGTCTCCGCCGTCGTCTCTCCTTCGTTTCGCTCTTCTCCAAGTAAGCTTGTTCGTACGTTACTCTTAAATCTACTATTCCGTCTTGTTATATGTGTGCGTATTTAAAAGGGCAATGTTAATTTGGTCATTCTATAGGTTTTCGTATGAAAGTTGCTTATAGACTAATAAACAACCACATGATTGGGAATAACGAAACTTATACTGGAATCGACCAAGAGGTCATGCAATTGATCTTAGATGATTTTTGTAGTACATGGAGTAACCTGGTGGGCGGATTAGGGAAATGCTAGATTGGAATTGGTAATATTCGGATTGACCATCATTACAACCCACCTTGTTTGGATGAACTTTAATTGAAGGGATTGATGATCCTCTGTGATGTATATGTTTTGGATACTTGTTCCCACATCCTCTGTGATGTATACTTTGATAGCAATTAATTCAATGCAAAACACTTCTAGCTTTAGTCGCTAAAAAGAACGTTTACTTTAAGTAAACATTGACTCTATGGCTCTATGCTTTCTTTATCTTACATAATTGATAAATTGTTTAATGAAATTGCTTTAGTTAGTAAGTTTTGTTGTTGAATTGCTTGAAATTGGTTGTTATTGAAATTTTGGGATGTCTTACTTTTAAGGGAAATGTCGAAATTTACTTAAAAGAAAACATGTCGTTCTTGAAATTGACATGAACTTGACCGTTGTTGGAAATGTCGTAGGTGGTAATAAAATGGGTCATAGTTGGATGAATGCATTGAGAACTAGTGAAGAATATGAGAATGGGGTGGAAGAGTTTATTGAATTTGCTAGAAGGAATGTGGCCACAAAAATGGGATGTATTATTGTCCATGTGTTAATTGTTTAAATGGAGTCGAAGGGTTATTGCTGATATAAGGGACCACCTACTTTGTGATGGAATACACCTTCGATACACAACGTGGATATGGCATGGTGAGGAAGTAAGTACCGTGCGTCCCATGCAAATGAAGTTGAGGTAGATGATGATGATGGAATGGAGAAAATGATTAATGATGTTGAGGCGAATCTTTTGCACAATCGGGTGAATATGAAAGCGTGCGGAGTGATGCAGAGACACCTTTGTTCCTCGGGTGTACTAAGTATACACGGTTGATCGCGACCTTACATTTGGTCAACTTAAAGGCAACTTGTGGGTGGACCGATAGCGCTTCACGTCGCCGCTTGAATTGTTGTGTGATATGTTGCCGCTGATAATGTACTTCCAAATCGTATGTACGAGGCCAAGAAAATCTTGTCTACGATGGGTATGGAGTATAAAAAGATACACAGTTGCCCTAATGACCGCATATTGTATGCGAAACGAGTACGAAGGCCTCGCAATTGTCCGAAGTGTAAAACTTCACGATACAAAGTGAAGAAAGTTAGTGTTTCTGGAGAGCAGACAACAAAAAGGCAACCTTTGAAGGCATTGTGGTATCTTCCAATAATTCCACGTTTAAGCGTCTGTTTACTAGTGAAGCAACGGCGAAGAAGTTGAGATGGCATTCTGATGAGAGAATATCCGATGGAAAATATCTTCGCACCCTACGACTCTCCGCAATGGAAGAAAATAGACGAAATGTTCCCTCAATTTGGCAATGAGCCAAGAAACCTTCGCCGGGCTTTGTACAGATGGCTTCAATCCGTATCGAACTCTTAGCAAGACCCATAGTGCATGGCCGGTTCTCATTGTAATATACAACTTACCTCCCTGGCTATGTATGAAACGCAAGTATGTGATGCTTTCTATGATGATTTATGGACCAAAACAACCCGGGAACAATATCGATGTGTACTTGGCGCCTTTGGTTGAGGATTTGAAGAAGTTGTGGGAGGAAGGCGTAGATGTGTTTGATGCATATAAGAAGGAGCACTTCAAGTTGCGTGCAATGATTTTTACCACGATAAACGACTTTCTTGCATACGGAAATTTGTCGAGTACGGTGCAGGAAGGGCATAAAGCATGTCCAATATGTGAAGCAGACACAAACTTCCATCAACTAAAGCACGGAAAAAACGGTCTACCTCGGCCACGGGAGGTTTCTTCATCGGTTCCACCCATATCGTAAGTTAAGAAAGCGTTTTAACGGCTTATTGGGAGCGAATACGGCTCCAAAGGCGTTAACCGGAGAGGACGTTTATAGTCGGGTGAAACATATCAATGTCATATTGGGTAAGCAGCAAAGGAAGGCGAGTGAGAAGAATATATGGAAGAAGAGATCAATTTTCTTTGATCTTCCATATTGGCGTAGTCTTGATGTGAGACACGGTCTTGATGTGATGCATGTGGAGAAAACGTTTGTGATAGCCTTGTCAGTACTCTTTTGCACATACCAGGGAAGACTAAGGATGGAATTAGTGCGAGACTAGATCTAGTTGACATGGGAATAAGAGAAAGGTTACATCCACGAGTAATGGAAGATGGTAAGAGGGCATACATGGAGCCAGCAACTCATACACTATCAAAAGCGGAGAAGAGACACTAGATCTTGTTGCCGATGGTCTTGTTTACACAGAACAAGACAAACACCACAACAAGCAAATTCCAGAAAACCAACGTCGGGTGACTGTGACGAGTGTGCGAGAGGGGGAAGAAGAGACAGCCGTCCCGATTGATGATGAGGAGGTTACCACACTAGGCGCTGCCATCACATGGTTCATCCTTTGGCCGGCTCATCTTATTGAGATGTGGACGACACTGCGATGGTAGGAAATACATTACCGATTGAGTGTGAGTTGTTTCGATTGATTTTCATTGCTCATTCACTCATAATATGTTTTTTATGTTTTCATAGGATGAACAAGATGCGGGCTTATTTCCGTACTTAGCACAGCTGCGAGAGATGTACAAGGACATCGGCCTCATAAGCTTGCAGATGCCTCCGGGCATTGTCGGTGCAGAAAAGACATATCCGATGACATTTGACAATAAAGATTTGATGGAGTTTTTGACGATGGATTGTTTAGATATACATTTTCTTCAACTTGCAATCCTGTAAGTTTGTTTAACCCTTTAATTATGTTAGTACTCTTTTTTTGTTTAAGATCTTCAATAACATTTATCATTTCATTTCATAGTGTCTGCCGTGAATTATGCGCGGACACCGCGAGCGAGTTCGTATGGATACTTATGTCCCGGATGCTCGGCTTCGGCTCGCGATGCGTTACCCGGAGGTCAATTTATGTTGGTCTAACAATGGGCGACGGAGGGTCGTCTTGTTATCTAGCGCCAATACATGAAAGGTGCGTACTTTTGTTTTGTCTTATAAGATTTTTGTGTCAAAATTGCGGTCTTATCTTAATTTAATATTAATACGTATATGTTGTAGTGGTCATTGGACGCTGTGTGTTGTTTGTCCGAGCAAAAACTCCTGTTATTGGTTCGATTCAGCGTTAATTTCCATTTTAATGATAGGGGCCTCAAGACGTATAGACAGCTTATCAATGCAAAAGAGCAGGGTGGACCGAAGTGGTTTAAACTGATGGTGAGTAGTTTCAATTCAAGTTATTTCATTGACACGGTAGCTTTAGATATGCCTTTATTCGTTTTTAACAATTTGCCTTTGATTTATAGTGCCATCAACAACCGGGGAGCACCGGAGTGCGGATATTACGTTATGAGTTGGATGCAATCCATCGTTAACAACGGACGTACTCAAGGTTTTCAAAACGTACGTAATCGCTTCTCGTGATTCTCAAGTTTATTTAATTTTTGTTGTTGTACTTGAGTTGTTAATCATTTCCTTCACTTAATTGGTTTATCTTATACCTTGTTTCCCCAATTTACAGTTTTTGGGTACTAAGGATCCGTACTCGCAGGATGAGATCGATTCGGTTCGAGACATGATATCTAGATATCTTCTTCAACACATAGCGCCTAGTTAGTAGTGAGCATGATTAATTTGCTACTGTTGTTCATTTGTATCTATTTGGTGTTTTGTCTGTACAAAATATGCAATTTTGGTGTTATATATATAGTCTGTTTATGTATTGTGTTAGAGTGTGATTCTTGTGTTGCTTGGTGGTTTCTGGCTGATGCAAATTAAAAACTTGGTAGATGTCTCATAGTTTGTAGTTCATATTTTAAAAAAAAAGGCGACCACGATTTCAAATCGTCGCTAATATGCGACACGATCTAATATCAGTCGCCTTAATAAGACGACCTAATTTTAGATCAGGTCGCCATTTTGGAAATTTTCCTCTACCCCCTCCAAGACGTCCCTCAGAAAAGGGTCGTTAATTGGGTCTTATTTAGGTCGTTGTTTAGCATTTTTGTAGTAGTGTTCTGACCCTGACGCTATAGCTGAGATCCAATTTAACACATTGGATTTCAGGTAACGGTTAACCTCATATTCATATATACAGTATATATTCCACAATCATTCATATTAACAGTATAACAGACGTGTCACACGGAGTGCATAAAGATATATCAAACGTAGTGCATGTAGATGGGTCACACGTAGTGCATGTAGATGTGTCACACGTAGTGCATGTATTCAAAAGCTCATAACAATACTCACAACATATCATCAGACCCTCAACCACAAATACGGATATAGTAAACATCAGAGTTAGTGTTACAGTACGCGAACGTACTCCGATTGACGAGCGTCGGCAATTCGGCGGAAGCGGCACGTTTACGGAAAATGGTGGAAACGTCCAACGGCCGCACGTCGGACAGTAACGCGGCAGAAAACTAGGATTTCGACGTCCTATAAGAGTAATATCACTTCCATTAGTGATTTGACACAATAATCGGCATTTTAGGTAAAAATTACCATTTTGCCCCTATGCTGCCTAATTGGCGGAATTTCGCAAGACTAGTTACTCTTACAAATTTTCTTCCGAAATTTCGCCGAACTTCGACGCAATTATGATTTTCAAATTCTAGACTAAAATAGCCCTATCATATGATATCTAATCATACTTTGAAAAATAAAGGCTACTCTAGCATTACTACTCTAACTATTGAAAGAACTACGAAGACTTCAACTTTTCAAGCACTCGATCCCTACCAAGTTTTTACCTCGTCAGGCATTTTCAAAGCAATGAGGCCTAAAAACAATAGTAGGAATCTCATTCCCTACTTACTAAAACCCGATTCGCGTGATTTCGGAAAAATCTCAAACTTCTGGATTCACAACTTTGAAACCATTTCATCACTTACTAGAAATGTCCAAGTTAACCTAAATTTTGATCCCATATAGGGCTCCAACAGTCCAGTTGAAGTTTTCTCGAAAAACGTGTCCAAACGCGTCCGGTTTCGAAACTTGTTTTCGGAACCATCAATCTCTTCAGAAAAATTCACTGATTCCAAATATGTCCAGATAAATTCAAACTCATTCCTAGATATTGAGTTAGAATTTATTTTCTTTATATCCAAAAATGTGTCTATCTACATTTTTCCCTATTTTGTTTTATTAGGAAAATGCACAAACGGCCTCATAATTTACTTCCGGAAGAAGTCACTTGAAGGTAAAAACTCACTGATCAATATTTTACCTTGACTTTGGAATTCCTATTCCTAGATCTCTAGATAGGATCCGTTTCCTAATTTTAAAATTACTATTCACATTTTTTTACTTTAATTAATTATATTAATATAATATTATCAACTTGCCTAAATTCTATTACATATATATATATATATTTTTTTTTCTCATCCTTGACCCAATTTTCGGCTGGCCCTTCTTTATATTTAATAAATATTAATTTTTTATTTAATTTATTATTTACTTATTTAATTTTTCCCAAAGATTCCACAAAAATCCCTAATTGGTCCATTCTTGTATTTAGGTTTAAAAATACCTAAACTCATCCATTTTCCTCAAAAATTTCCAATTAATTATTAAATATATTTTTACTAATTTTAAACCTTTTTCCTCTAATTTTTGAGCTTTACATAATTATTTCATAATTTCCTTTGCTTAAGCTCAAGTAATTAACCAATAATTACCTAATTACTTTATTATCACTTGTTGATAATTTTCCTAATTAGAACAACTCATTACCTCATATTCTTGCATTAATATTAGAATTTCCATGCCTCATGCATTATTCCATAGTCTACAAGGGTATTATGGTCTTTTATTACTTTTGAACATTGTTATACAATTTCTCCAAGTTCATAATTTATTAAAGTACCATAATTAGAGATAATATATTCTCCTAATTCACTTGGTCATTTTACTACCTTTTAGGATTTTCCACAATTTTTCTAAGTCCTTTATGTCCCATAGGGCATTGATTGATAATTGAAAGTATGAAACGATGATTTAGGATTCCTTAGTAATAAGAAACCTATAGATAAGTTATTTAATTATCACTCACTTTTTATAAATAGGCCAACATGTAAATGATATTGACTTTTTTAACTGTGTATATAACTTTAAATAACATCAAAATACAATATTCTCAAATGTCATTAATTAAACACGAAAAGTAAAACATGCCACAACCCAAACGAAGCCGATCTAAGAAAACGATAAAGAATGCAATGCAAAATTGCAAACTTTAAAAAAAGAGAAAATTAAAGAAATACCAATAAACCATGATTGTGGTGTAAGAGCCTGCTAGATTCCTTTGAGTCTTGAGTTTGAATCCTAGAGGAAACATCTATATTGAGAAGGCTAGCTACGAACTCTGAATCGGATACCAGATGATAGTACTAAAAATGAAAAAATAATCATTGCTGCCCTGCAATTATTTATTATGCCTTAGATGAATCTCTTAAATCTCATATAATTACCTGCAAAATAAATTTAGGAATAAGGGAAAATATAACAACTAAAAACACAATCAACCACAAATCTTCTATTATTTTAAATAACAAGTACATTTTTTTTTGGGGGAGTGACCTTTAACCGCCTTTTAAGACTATTAATTCCAAAAAAAAAAAAAGAATATGAAATTCATATAGTCAAATAAAAGATCATGATCCTCAATTGGAATTAAAAATTTTCTAAATTATTTTTTCACTACTCATTTTCTTATATTTTCAGTACTTTTTTTATAACATTTTCAATGTTTGGTTTTAAAAACATTTCAATACATATCTTTCATATTTTGAGTACTAATATTTTAAGTTGAGCATAAACCACGTCAAAATAATGAATAATGAAAATATCAATCATCAATATTAAAAATATGAAAGATAAATGTCAAATAGATAACAAAATAAATAATGAAAACAGTAATTCAAAAAAATTAATTTCAACTAAGAGCCTTGGCCTTTTTCTGAAATTCTTAATTACAATACAAGTTAGACACTAATTGGATTATTATTTTTTAAATGGTTTGCTTGATAAATACTATGGTAACGGCATTAATTAGCAGGTGCACTTGTCGGGCAAAAAAAAGTAGGTGCAACCGTGCAAGTGTGAACAAAAGCCAACAAAAAGCTTTTTTTGAAAACATTATATATTAGAAATTTCCAAAAAAAAAAAAAAACAGTTTAAAATTAGTTCAAAACCCAAAAGAAAAATGGAGTAATTAACGTATTTGTTGAGTTAAAAGGCCTGCGTTAAACTTCTATTTAAATTTAAATATGAGCGTTATACATGCAGTGAACACACACATATATATATCATTGAATTAAAACGTGAGAGTTGTATAAAGACAAATAGTATACTCACCCAGAATGAAAAAGCCTTTTGATAGAGATTAGTTCCTTGATAACATCTGCTGCACTCATTCTTTCATGTGGTAATTCCATAGAGCATGAAAGTCCAATCCTAAACAGACAGCATATGCATTTCTCCACGTTAGGATGGATCCTTACCATGATCTCCTGTAAGTCACTTGATGATGCCATTTGCTCAGATTGAATAGTAGGGAGAATAGTTGGGCTCACAACTTGCAAAAGATTGTTTGGGAAAGAACTTTCCACATATTTATGAAGATTGTGACCATCCTTAAACATTTCTTCAGTAGGTCTTCTTTTAGTTAATACCTCTAAGATCAGAATGCCAAAGCTATACATGTCACCTTGAATTGATACCTCAGAACCCATTCCATATTCTGAAATGTTATAAACATGTTCGTTCTCTTATATAAATAAAAAACATAAAAATAAAAAATTGTACGAGTTTAAAAGTAATGAATTGCATGACTTTGAAGTAAAATAATATTTCATGATACCTGGAGGAACATAGCCGATAGTACCCTTTATTCCAATTGTGCTGCTATGTTCATTAGAGATGACTTCAATAGTTGAGAGTAATCTTGCCAATCCAAAGTCACTCAAATAAGCAACCATGTTGCCATCAAGAAGCACATTGCTTGGCTTCAAGTCACAATGAACAAGTGGTTGCCCACATTCATGGTGAAGATAATATAATGCAGATGCAACATCGATAAGAATGTTTATTACTTGATGAAGGAGCAAAACTCTTGGATGGTGATCTGGATTCTCAATTGTAGGATATAACCAATTGTACAAGCTTCCATTCACCATGTACTCATAAATTATAGCTTTGAATTCATCGCCCTTGTAATCAATGCTAGAACAACATGATATAACTTTTACCAAATTTCGGTGCCTTGTATTTCTAAGAGCATTACATTCAGCAAGAAAACTCTTGTTTGCTCCCCTCATTTGAAGGTTGATCACCTTTACTGCAACATCTTCATTGGACTCAAGACTTCCCTTATATACAGAGCCAAAACTCCCAGATCCTATCAAATTGTTCACAGAGAATCCACCTGTAGCATTATGCAAACTTTGATATGATACTCTAGAAATTGTGTCAATTGTTTGTCTGCTTGAAGAAGATTTATTGCTTCTCTTCCTCCCATAATAAATAGCAACAACAGATGTGAGAAGAAGAAAAGCAATCACAGAGCATATTGATAGGATCAATTTGTAGTTTTGATGTTTACTTTCTCGGATAGAATTTGCAGGGCATGGTGGCAGTTCCAACTTTGATATGCCTCCACAAAGCTTGTTATTCCCCATGAGTGATATTGCACTTGCATTGCCAAAGACGCCTTTGCTAGGTATCTCCCCATCAAGCATGTTGAAGGAAACATTTAGGTACTCCAATAAAGCAATATCTTGTAGATCTTTTGGAATTGATCCAGACAGGTTATTTTGTGACAAGTCTAGATATCTTAGACCTTTCAATGAAGCCAAAGATAAGGGAATGGTTTCTTGAAATAAGTTCCCTTGCAAAAAGAGATACTCTAAGCTTTGGCACTCTCCAATGGTTTCAGGAATGCTTCCAGACAAATGATTATGAGAGACGTCCAATCGCCCGATTTTTTTTAAGTTTCCAACCTCGTTTGGTAGATTCCCAACAAATGAGTTATGTGATAACTCCAAAAAAATTGAAAGAGACGGAAGAGTAAACAGATGGACTGGTATGGTTCCACTAAAACGGTTTAGTGATAAATTGAGGTATTGTAGGCTTTCACAATTCCCAATACTTGGAGGAACTTTCCCTTCTAGTATGTTTTCTGACAAATCTAGGTAAATTAATCGAGTGAGATTGCCTATGAAATGTATTATTTCTCCAGACAATTTGTTTCCCGTCAAAGCCAAGTATTGCATGTTTGGAAACTTCCCAAAAGTAATTGGGATGATATCAGTGAAATAGTTCATCTCTGCTGCTAGAAAAGTTAGGTTAATGAGGTTTCCTAACGATGCAGGAATTTTTCCACTTATATAATTTTGTCCAAGAAAGAGTAGTGTGAGCTTGGTTGACAAATTGCCTATGGTATTTGGTAAATGGCCCCCAAAATTATTTATCTCCAATTTTAGTTGTGTCAACTTAGTGCAGTTGCTCAAAGAATTTAGAAACTCCCAATCTTTTGAAGATTTACTTCCTAGATTGTTTCCACCAAACTCTAGAATTGAGAGGTACTGCAAGTTTCCAAGATTTGGAATTTGTCCTACAAAGTAATTTTCTGCTACAGAGATGAATTCAAGCATAGTTTTGTTTGCAATGGATGTTGGGATATGACCTGAGATTTTATTTCCACCAAGTGCCAAGATTTGGAGATTATGGAGGTTGATGAACATGTTGGTTGGGAGAGAGCCATTGAATTGATTTTCCAAGAGTCTGATCATGGTGAGGGATGACAAATTGTAAAGAGCAGAAGGAATTTTGCCATAAAGCTTGTTCTCACCCACTAGAAACTTTTTTAATTTTCTTAGATGACCTATTTCTTCAGGTATACACCCCTCCAAGTTATTTGTCCCCAACGAAAGATGAGTAAGGGAAGAAAGATTGCACATGGAAATTGGGATTTTCCCACTAAAATTGTTGTAAAGTAGATATAATTGTTCAAGGTTATGGAGAGAGCCAATCTGCATGGGTATTTTTCCAGTAAGATTATTTCCACCGAATGATAAGTAGTTGAGTTTAGAGCAACTTGTGATGTTAACAGGAAATTTCCCAGTCAATGTATTATTGGTAAGATTAAGTACCTGTAGTCGGAACAAACGACCCAAATCCTGTGGGATTTGTCCGTACAATTTATTCTTGCTAAGTACGATGACTCTTAAGAAAGAGAGATTGCCAATATGTGGAGTTATAGATCCACGCATGTCATGTCCATGTAACTGAAGCTCTGTAACTCTGCGATGCTTGCGACCACAAATGATTCCCTGCCAGTTGCAGAAGTGTGTAGAAGTATTCCAAGAGTCCAAGATGTGATATGGATCGTCAGATATGAATTCCTTGAATTTGAGCAACGACATGTGATCGGTCTCATTACCCCATGAAGAGTTGGCTTTGCAAGAAGGAGGAAAGATCAAAATCAAAGTTAAGAGAAGAAACCATTGAAGGCATATAGAGAAAGAGGCAAGTAACATGACAGATGATGAAGGCTTCATTTGGTTTGAGAAACACAATGGATCATACGACCACACTTGTATACTGCGATTTTTGATGAAATTGGCTAAAAAAAGTTTTTTGTGCTTGTTTTTTGAGAAACTAAAATTTATCTTTAAAATAGGAACTTTCATGCCAATTTTGCAAGAAACCGACAAGAAAATTAATTAGATAAGCTTGGCGGGAAAAGTCTTACTTTTTTGTTCTAGATATAAGAAAACCTTATATCTGGAGCGGAAGAAGTAATTTTTCTTTTTATACAATCATGACATGAGACTTAATTTTGCTTGTTCAAATGATAAGGGTGGGACGAAATGTGAATAAAGAACAATTAAAAGGTTAAACTTTCTTGCATTCAAAATAAGAGTTAAATTACGGACACCCTAAAACATTTTTCAGTAACAATTAATTTACTAAATTAATTTTTGATATATTAACCACTTTGAAGTATTTTTTTCAATAATGTAACATCTAGGATCCTAGATATTTCTTTCAATAATTCTTGTGTGTCTAGCACCTTAATGTATTTTTTTTGTTGCATTAAATATTCTAAGTTTAAGATATTTATTGTTGCTGATAAAATATTTTAAGGGTAAAATTACACTAAAAATACTTTAGAATATTGGGTGCTATTAAAAATACTTTAAAATATTAGATGAATCACAAATTAACTTAGATACTGAGTGTCATTAGGAAAATACTTCAAGGTGCTGAATACACGTTAACTCTTAAAAAATGAGTATCCTAAAGCATTTAGTAATTTTTTTATGGGCTAAGGTACATTAAATATGAAGCTTAAACATTAAATGCATGGGCAAAACTAACAAATAGTGAGGATTAATTATTCTGAAATTGACTTATGAGAATAAAGAATTATCTTGCGCAAAGATTCTTTTATTCAAGTTTGCTTTTCTCACCAACGAGGGTTGAATCTAATAGAAGCAGCTAATATCTCATAATTTAACAAACTAATATTTAAATTTTTACTTGGAGATGTATTAACATTGTGCTTGACAGTAGTATGAACATAATTATGGTCAATAGAAAAAAAAGTTTGCTTTTTCCTCTCATGGATGGACAGCAGCCAACCACAATCACAGTCACAGTCAGTAGCTAGTTTCAAATGCATGGAGCCATGGACCAAAGCCTTTTTCCTGTCCTCTTCACCCCCAAATTCTACATGTCTGGTCCATTTAGATGGGGTCATTATTATACGTACCCACCTATCGAGCTGTCAATAGCTCAATATGGTACTACCCCTTATTGATTTGTATTTTTAATTAATTAAGAGAATTATATTTAGCTATGAGTATCTCTCAAAAGCTCATTAAAATTATTTTTTCAAGAATAATAATCTGGACCACAATAATGCGCCCATCCAAATAGACGAGACATATAATTGGAGTACAAGAGGACAGAAAGAGTCTTGGTCCATACATTAAAACGGATTTGGATTCAGTGCTGTGCGCTTAGAGTCCACTACCGTCGACTGTGTAAGAAAACACTGATATATCTCTTTTTTTTTTTAACAAATATTTCAGGATACTGTAGGTACTAAAAAAGATACTTTAAGATACTAACCGGTATTTAAAAAATACATCATGATCTTTAAAAATTATTTTAAAATGTTGAAAAAATATTTTAGAGTACTGACTGGTACTAAAAAAATACTTCAGGATACTGACTGAGGATATTGGTTGATACTGAAAAAATACTTAATGATATTAAAAAATTAAAAAATACATCATAATCTTTAAAAATTATTTTAGAATGTTGAAAAAAAATTTCAGGGTACTGACTGGTATTAAAATGGGTCTGCTAGCAAAAGAAGCCATGAATCGTACATGTTGTTCTACATCATTTTCAACCAGATAACGAAAAGGGAGGTCAACAACGGGCTCATACTGTTGTGGTCTAGAGGAAGATGCCCCACGGTTTACCCGTTGCTTCGTTCGCCTCGTACCCTCATTACCGGTGTTAGTGGGGGGGTTCTCTACGACGCATGATAACAACAAAGACCTACAAAGGGACATTACAAATCATCAACAAACAATAAACATTCATCATTTTCACAAACAAACACAATCAACATAAACAACAAACATTCAAGGAGATGAGTTATTCGAAAATCTTAAAATCTAAGCAACATAAACAAATATTAATTAGTATAAAACAACAAGCATTCATCATTTTAACAAAAAAACACAATCAACAACAACAAAAATTGATGAAAACCGAAGTGAAATTCGTCCAAAAATAAAAAAATTCTCAACTGATGTAAATCTTTTCACTTTCACATGTGCATTCATCATTTTCATCCATAAATAGAAATGAAATACTCAAATCAATCAAAGATACACAACAGAACCACCCAATGAAAGCACAAAACGCAAAAACACAAATGGGGGTTCGCATAAATGCAAAAATGACGACGGAAATTCAAAATGGAGATGAGAATATACTGAAATCGACACAAATAGCACTAGATTGAAGTTTCCTTCGCAACCCACCAACGGATTCAACAAGGTTTTGGCGAAAACATCAGAGGGGGAGAGGTTTGGGGAGGTTTAATAATCGAGTATTGGGGTTCGGTTGGGGTAAATGGGGTTTTAAAAAACCCATCTGTCGCGATGTAATCGACTAAGCTACAGTGCTTAGTCAATTACATTGCGGGGAATTTTTTTTTTTTTTTAAAAAAAGGCCCGCCATTCTAGTCAAGCTGTAATAGACTAAACATGGGTATTTTGGTGATTAGTTATTTAATTAGGGGAAAATTAGTAAAAAGCCAAATATTCTCTGCCACTTGTCATGTAATCACGGCTCTCCTCATCTCTTCCTCTCGCTGAAACCGTCTGTGTGTTTTTTTTTTTTTTTGGGTGTGTTAAATGGACGGACAATGGGGTCGTTGGGTGTAATTATCACCCACTTCCCACCATTAATGTAGTGTGCGGCTGTTTATATTATTATAATAATATTTTCAATAATATATTAAGTGAGGCATGCGCCAGTGGCTTTAATATAGGGAAAATTGGATTAAAAAAATGTCAACAAAATTCCACAGAAAATTCTAATGTTAAGAAAGTCCTATAGAATTGTTAAAACCTATAGATAGAGTTGTTAATTACCTACCGAAGAAGTTATTTATAAGATTTTTTTATATCAGATTTTTCTATTAGACTTTTGTGACATTTTCTTAATCTTTTGGGACCTTAAAAGAGATTTTTACTTTAATGTATGACTTTTCATAAAGCAAGTCAGGCAGCAATAACTTTTCGTGACTCAGTAATCCACCATTATTCATCAAAGTGAATGAATTTGCAGGTTTTGGATAGATGCTCTTCATTATGCACTCTTGGTTATGCAGCAACAATAGTGTTGTTCCCGTCCCTGTCAGATAAGATGCCAACCATTTAAGAATATATTACTACATATTTTTTTTTTTTAATTCTCACCTTAAAAAAGTTACTCCTTAATTAGTAATTACATGCTAAATTTTAATTTTCATAAATTAATCTCTCCTAAAATTTTAATTCTAGAATTAAAAAAAAAAAAATTGGGATGTTACAATAAGAATAATTTTGTAGAAAAGAGAACACAAATTCAAATAATGAGAAGCGCACTTATTAGAAGAATGAAGAAACCTTTCTACTCTAAATCTTGAAAGAGAAAGAACCCCTAATCCAATCAATTCAACAAACGCACAAAAGAAAACAGATCTTGACTTTTTTGAAGAGATTAAGGAAGTTAAATAAGTTACTTAATCATATTATATAATGTGCATCTTTAAATTATATATCAGTTTATTAGTTAAACTAATTAGTTTGGAGAAAAAATAAAAATAAAAATAAAAATACTATAAAATAATTTAATTAGTTTTTTTTAACTTCTGAAAAAAAATTAATTTTATCTTATATTTAGGACCGGAGGGAATATGTATCTTCCATATTAATAAGATGCTTTTTCTCATATTCACAAAAAACATACTACGAAATGTCCTTGTGCCGCCTTCCACCAAATATCTTCCAGCATATACCATAAACTCATGGACATGAAATGCTTTGCCACTTCTAAAGAAATGGGCTTCATGTACAATGCTCATCACAATCATTATTCATTATGGTGGAATTTCGACCATCTCATGATCAATATCGATCTATTAGACTAATAAAATATTAAAAACATAATAGTAAAATCAAATTAAATAAAAATGTTCTATTTTGAATGAAGAAAAAACAATTGAAATATCCAAGATTTTGCAATTCTTTTAGAATACAAGGGACAAGCTCATTTCTGCTTGAAAGTATACGGGATTAATCCTACAACATTTGATACATGGGAGATAGCCTATAATATAACTAGGTTACAGTTGACTGAGTTTGCAATTCTTATCCAAAACTCTATTAATAAAGTGATCACGTATGTATATGACCATATTTTTGTTTCACTAAAATATAAGTAAAAGTAAATTTTTATTTTTAAAATTAATTACTAATCAATAATAAATAATTTTTGAAGAGGATTGGAGGTGGTAGATCAACTAGATTTTAAAAGGATTATTGGCTGAAGAATATTCGAGGTATGACTTTGATATTTGAAAATATGGAACATATATACAAGTGGCAGAAGTTAGAGTTGGAACCTTTTTGCAAGTTAATAGGTGGCTGTTTAAGTTTGAAATATTAGAAGCAAATAAATGACATCAGACTTACATTTACATGTATTCAGAAATTGATTGAATGAATCCGACAGAAATGGCAAAAGCATATGGGAAAAACCTCAAGATAACTGGATCAAAATAAACTAATAACTGTGTATTTTCTCATGAATTTGATAAAGCCTCTTTTATTTGCTCAAGTGTTGCATTTTTTTTCGTTTGCGATTTGGAACTTATGACAGTATTAATCAAGAATTTCCCTTCGAAAAAAAAAAACAGGGTTGAGATATCTTCCAGAAATTTTCTTGACAGGTGTCATTCGAATTTTTCTTAGAAAGTTCAGTATAATATATATTAAAAATACTATGTAACATAAATATCAATCATTGAGTTGAAATGTGGTTCGTGAACTATAATTTACATCTTTCACATCATAATATTGTTTTTAGTATTTTTAATCGTGTGTCGCTTCTCTGAATATACAACATATTAATATGCTTGGCTTTTGCATTTTAATAATCTTAAAACCTTTTAATTTCAAATAAATATAAATATGATTTTGGTCATGTTTGTTATAACATTTGATTAACAACATCAAGGAAGCTCAGGTCTGAAGTCTCAACCATAAATAACAAGAACATATCCACATGGGTGGGAGGAAAAAGTCTCCCATTTTTTTTCTTTGTTTCTGGGGAAAAGTCTTCATGAAGAAGACAAAACTTGAATAAAGAAAATCTATGCGTGTCTGACTATTATAAGCTAATGAGAGATATGGAAGTTCATGCACCTTTCCTACAGCGATCTTTACAAGCATATCGTGTTTGCTATGGATGTTGGGATGTGGCCTGAGAATTGATTTATTCTGATTGCCAAACTAATATTTCGATTTAGTTAACGTATAATTAATATGATATTATTAATTTAATAATCAAGTAAAAAACATCTTCTAGAATTTTACACACTCCGATTTTGAAGATAGGTAATAAAGACACAATAAAATTAAATTACACATCAAATCAATAATTATAAATCATAATCAAGGAAGGGACATTAGTAGGCAATAAAAGCAACGTATATTCACATACATGAATAGCTTAACATAAACCATGCATCCTCGTATACATCATAGGAAATAATATTCTTGATTGTTCAATCAATTATACTTGGAAATGATTTGATATTCTTAAATTCCTTAATTTCCACAAAATGGGAATATAGGATGCGAAAATCATGTCTCCATCAATGGTTATATCCCCAATAACAAGATTGGAAGGTAGATGTGCAGATCATCTGCCCAAGGCATCTCCTGCAGAAGCCCTAGGATTTCAATATCTGATGACTACGTCAAGCATTTTGTAAAAACTTGTGTAACTCTTTTAATTTTGCAATCTATTTCTAAATTATCGGGGAAAAAAAAAACCATGTTCATTAACATTTGCCCGATCAATTAGAATAATTTGGTTTTTTTCCTATGTTCAAGTGGAAACTATTTCCTTTGTTCCTCTGTATACTAGGCATATTCTAATTATACTAAGCTCGTAGAAGAAGATTGAATTGTTGTCCTGCATGAGTGAAGATGAAGAGGATATATAGTCAGTCTAATTATATTTAAATACATAGGCACATTGATGTCTTGTTGTTTCAACATTGATATTTTCTACGATGACACTATGACTTGGACAACTACAAGCATCGTGATATTCATTCATTTAAATATAACATCATGCGTAGGCGTATTGTTACTAGTATGTTTCATGGTGGATTTCTCATGAATATTGTGCTTGCAAGTAACCTTCCTTTACATGCTTGGCTCTGCCAACTTTTTTATAGGGGGGCATCTTATGAAAATTTAATTTCTTGAAATTTACCTTTTATATTTATATAATGGCCGTTCACTACAAAAAAAAAAAAAAAAGCCTAGTTTTTTGGTGGAATTTTTCCGTCGCAAAACAAGCATTTTCCGTCGTAAAAATGGTTTGCAACGGAAAATAGTCCGTCGAAAAAAATGGCGTCGCAAACCATTTTTGCGACGGAAAACATGCTTTTTCCATCGCAAAATTCAAATTTTGCGAGGGAAAACTATTTCCCTCGCAAATTCTGAATTTTGCGACGGAAAACTCTTTCCCGAAAAAAATTTGGATTTTGCGAGGGAAATATGTTCCCTCACAAAATTTAGAGTTTGCGATCCCTCGCAAATTCTGAATTTTGCGAGGGAAATTTTTTTACCTCGCAAAATCCTTTGTAAAAAAATATATATAAAAATTCAGGAAAATAAAAAAAAATACATAAAAAAATATAAAAAATTAGGAAATAAAAAGAGACTTGTATATTATAAAAATAAATTGTAACAATCATAAGAGTTTACATAACATAAACAAAATATAATCGATATTGCCAACAAAATGAACTAAATAGCTATAGAATGAACAAATTAGAGCTTTGCATAAGGCCTTGACTGACATCTACTCCTCCAAAGAGCACCTTCTTTGTGTGATGCTGGTTTTGGTGAATAGATAGGTGCAATTGCAGCCATGTGCATACAGCCAGAAGCAGATTACAGGCCGGTTATGACGGATGTGGTGCAGTCACTAATACCACTTGTGAGGAACAGAAATGCAGCTTCATTTACTTCCCCAAATTAAAACTTCAGGGACAACCATCAAGTCCAGTCCATTAGTGAAGCACCAGCACCAGAAGCAGATGCATGTGCTTGTTCTTGTCCCTGGCTGCAATAATATATGGATAGACGATGATTCAAATATATGTTTTTGCGAGGGAACATTATTTTCCCTTGCAAAATGGGGGGAAACTGGTGGAAAATTGGGAGTCAATTTCCCCCCATTTTGTGAGGGAACAATGTTTCCCTCGCAAAATCACAATTTTGTAAGGGAAAGTTAATTTCCCTTGCAAAAATTACTATCTTGCGAGGGAAAAAATGTCCCTCGTAAATGCCACCGCAAATAATAAAATTTCTAGTAGTGTTGGTTATATCAACACTGGACTTTGATTTCCGTAATCTACAAGATTTTTTTGTCATTTATATATGTTTTGTAACAGCCTTCCTATTGAGATCCCATAACGGGGGGGACCACTATCCCCAGAAATTTTTCATATTTTGGACCAAAATAATGCGCACATCTAAATGGAGGCACATAATTATTGGAGGACAAGAGGACCACAGGAAAAGTCTTGGGCCATGCATTAAAACTCGGGATTGTGATTGCCAACTGTGTGCGAGAACAAAACAAACTTGATTAAGAATAGTCT
Organism: Acacia pycnantha; assembly: GCA_025563575.1. NCBI lineage: Eukaryota > Viridiplantae > Streptophyta > Magnoliopsida > Fabales > Fabaceae > Acacia > Acacia pycnantha. The sequence continues at coordinate 429,205 of JAMWYP010000270.1, forward strand.
TTGAGCGTCGTAAACACTACAAGATACTTTGAACGGCCTCCCTATTGAGATCTCATATCGGGAAAGGATTATTATCCCTGGAGCCACTGGCAGGTATTGTCTTCCCTCCAAATGATTTGTCCTTTGGGAATAAATTCTAAGAGCTCTTCCCCAAAGACTCGAGACGACGATCTAAGGCATAAGTACATGCCTTAAAAGTCACTTAGTAAATAAGTGCACATAGGAGAGGCTGTTACATGTTTTACGCTCAAATTCATATGAAACAATTAATAATTACCCTGTTAACTTTTCATATTTTGGACCAAAATTTTTTGTTTAAGACTTCTTATTTTAAACAGGAGGTAATATAATAAATAAGGAGAGTGGTAAAATAATGCGCACATATAAATGGAGGCATATAATAATTGGAGGACAAGAGGACTACAGGAAAAGTCTTGGGCCATGCATTACAACTCATGATTGTGATTGCCAACTGTGCGTGAGAAGAAAACAAACTTGATTAAGAAGAGTCTTTTTTTTTTTTTTTTCTTAGAGCGTCTGATATCTCAGGGCAGGCCATCTTTCAGGCACATCAATGACCCCAGACTAATCTGGACCGAGACCGGGTTGACCCCTTTCGGGGGGAAGCCTCTACCACCCACGCTTGTTGCATTCCCACGTCTCGAACTCAAGACCCGTAGTTAAGCTAGAGTCTTTGATTAAGCGTAGTAAACACTACAAGAGACTTTGAATAAATGGAGGCACATATTAATTTGGCTTCTTTTGAAAAATTCAAAGGAGCCAAATAAATCAAAAACGACTGTTGATACATTGAATAATATTTGATCAAAAAATAAATCAGTAATGGCTATACCTTGTGGATAAAAACGACTGGTGGTAATATTTTTGGCAGTGTATTCCGTCCTTAATTATATTGTCTGATTTATAATTAGAAAATCCACAAGAACAAGATGGCATCACAAATCTTCTGGCAAAAAAAAAAAAACAATTCTTGATATACATACTTTTTTTTGTTGGCCAAAAATAAAACCGTATGTACCCTCACACGGATAATTTTGAGGAACATTGATTGGACCGGACAGTTTTAATGATGCAAAAATCTTGTTCTGGGCCCAAACTATGTCATATTGGCCCATTTAGACCATTTTGGGGAATAAATCTCATATAAGCATAAGCAGGTTAATTAATAATATTCATCAGTATAAAAAAAAAAGGGTCAATTAATAATAGATCCCTTAAAATTGAGTTATTATTAGTAGGTCCTTTGTACAACTAGCATAAAAAGATACCAGATAATTTGTAAATTTCTTAATTTACTAGTTTCTTTTGGAGGTGTCTGTTAGTAATGACTAATGACATAATTCCTCCCTCTCGATTTTTTTAATGGGATTAGGATGGCAATGATTATCCAATATGGTATTATCAAGAATCAGTGGCAGAGCCACACTTGTGTTTATGTGTGTAAGTGTAGATACAAGATTTTAAGAATATAGATATATTTTAAAGGAATTTTATAATAATTTGTCTAAGTGGTGTAGTTGGTTACTTGGTTATCACGCTAGTGTCACACGAGGTCCCCGGTTCGAACCGGGCTCAGACAATTTTCTTAATTATTTCCTAGCTCCTCTCCGTACGTCGTTCTGCTTCCTTGTTAGCAGACTATCCTTTTCGAGTCCACATTCTATACCCATATTTATATGCTTCTTACATGCTTCTATGTGTAAGCACTATTTTCAAGAAAGAGAGAAATCTTGGATAATGAGAAGTTTACAAGTAGAAGCATGTAAGAAGCATGTAATCATGAGCATGGAATGTGGACTCATCCTTTTCCTTCTTTTCTCTCTCTGTGTTTCATTTCTTATTCTCTCTCTGCAATGGCCTTTTGATCAAGTCATCATTTTAGGTATTTGTCTCTTTTGCTTCCCTTGCACATTCCAGCCATGCTTCAGTTTTTTTCCCCTCGTTTTCATTCTTTTCGGTGCTTGATGAGCCTTTCATTGATTTCCGGTTGTTACGAGTTTCCTTTATTTTTTTTTTCGATTTTATTTTGTTTTTCTACCTCTGCTTGATTTGTTTCGGTTTTGACTTTCTATTTCGCAGATCTGTTGTTGGTTTGGTCAGAATTACTGTGCATTTTTTGGTACAAAGTTAGGGTTTAAGTCTAGCATGTGATTGTGTGGAACAATTTTGTAATGAGTCTCACATCGGAAGCCAAACTCTTGAAGTGAGGTTTATAAGTCTATTGGGTTCTCCCTCCTCATAGGCTAGCTTTTGGGGATTGAGCTCTCCCTTTGGGCTTGTGCTTATCACATTGGTGCTTTCATTGAGAGCCTGTGTTCCGGAGAGGCCTACCCACGGAGGGTTCTGACCGGCTGGAGGCCGAGTGAAGTGCTGTGGAGTGGAGCCGCTGGGGACATCGGCTCTTGAGGGGGTGACTATGTAATGAGTCCCACATCGGGAAGCCAGACTCTTGGAGTGAGGTTTATAAGTTTATTGGGTTCTCCCTCCTCATAGGCTAGCTTTTGGGGATTGGGCTCTCCTTTTGGGCTTGTACTCATCACATTTGTTCTTCTAAATTTGGATGTCTGGTGGAGCACGATTCAGTTAGGGTTCACAATCTATATGGCTGCTTTTGTCTATGCCACTTCAAATTGATGAAATCGGTTGTGTTCACGCATTTTTGAATGAGGGTGTGGTCTTCATTTTGTTCGTATTTTTTTTCCAATGGGTTTGGCTATTTTACTCGCGGCTATGATTTAAGGTGTTTTATTTTTATTCCCTAGCCATTGTGATATTGATGATTGCTAGGTCTCTCGCACACCACTGCTTCGTCAGAATATCATGACTTGTAGTTTTGATTCCTAAACTTTAGCTTCTTTCTATATTGAGGCCATGACATAGCACAGTAAACCTTGAAAAAATTTGTGGTAGTCTGGCTAATTGTTCTGCTTATAGTGTGAATCTTTGTTTTTATAGTTATCGAACATTAATTTAACTTTTTTGTAAAATGAGATTTGAATGATTAATATTTTCAGATTTATGATGGTTCTTTCTTTGCAATTCCTCTGGTTAGATGGTTCTTTATTCGAAATCAAACTAGGCAGCAGTGTTCACAAGTACTTGAATTGCCTGACATTTCACTGAGGAAGAAGGTAGCCATAGTTGTGTTCATCTATGATTCATTTTGTATGGATTGCTATCTCTAATTTTAGTGGCATAGTTTCATTGTTTGGTAACTTCGGTTTGATAGTTCTTCGTAGTTTTTGTTTTCCTTAGTTCTTCCCATCACTTGTGCTGCTTTTCTGTATTGATCTGTTGTGGGCTGCACCGAAGAAATACTGTAATTTTCACTTTTCAGCCTTACTTTTGCAGATCCCTATAACTTTGATCCTGTGTGTCGAACTGTAATCCCATAGTATCATGTCTTCAATAAGTGATAAGATGTGTTGTATATACAAAAGGAAACTAGTGGCGAAGGTGTGCAAGGATAAAACACTACTGACATCCCGAAGTAAAGAAAAAAGTAGATGTTTGGTTATTTTCTTTGAGAATGAAAAATTTATGGGTAGCATGGAGGACTAGACATCTGAGGTAGTTTGATAGGGGTGCTACCTGTCAAGTGCCCCAAGCACTTATTATGATTAATCTATTTTAGAAGTGATTTCATTCGATACTGATCTTTAATGATATCATCTAAGCACTTATTATTTTGGAAATGATAATCTGAAAAGAAATTTGTTTCTTAATGCATTCCATCTGATTTCCTAATTGTGGATTTGTTTTGTTGGGTGCTGCTCTTGATTTGATCACATGTCGCAGGTGTATCTCTATCACATGCTGAGTTATGCCATTATGTGCCATTTTGCTCCCCCTTTTCTGAATAGCAATTTTAATTATAAGGATGTATTAAAATAATTTACATTTTTTACCATATGGGAAATTACATCTTGTAATTTTAATGTGGACTGTTTATCCCTAGAGCTTAAATGTGACAAATAATACTAGCTATTCACCGAGCTAATTTAATAGAACTAGATGTTGGCTTATGTGCAAAAGGTTATTTGTGTGTGGATTACTCAGGCCCCATTTGGATCGCAGAAAATTGGGGGAAGGAAAAGGAAAATGAACATTTTCCGGCGGCTACGGTTGTATTTTCTCAGGAAAATGTTTTCCGGCGGTGGCACATTTTCCCTTAAACAGGGGAAAATCAGTTCCCACAAAAAATGGTGGGAACCCATTTTCCAACGGATGAAGAAGACCAACTTACCCTTTTAGCTCCAAGTCCGTCTGTACGAGTGGCATTGACGACGACGAGGTCGCCATGTATGTTTCCCTCTTGTCCATGGAAAGTTTCGAAGAAGGCGGCGATGATGATGGGGAAGAGAGAAGGTGACAGTGAAAACGGAAAAAAACTCAGACAATCTGTGATGAGAGGAGGAAACACATACTTGCCAGAAATTTTTCTGAGAAGGTGAAATTTTTCCGGTCGCGTGGAGAGAATGAAAGAAAGAATGAAAGAAGAAGACACTTAGAAAAGGTTATTTACAGGCGGAACGAACTGAAGGAGGAAGACTGCACACTCATTTTTGAGTGTGCAGTGCACTTTTGGTGCACTCCAGTGTTAAGTGCGCACACTTGCACTTGGAGTGCACTTTTGGTGCACTCCAGTGCACACTCATTTGAGTGTGCAAAATGCACACTTAAATTAAATTAGTGTGCACTCGTGCCCTGTTAATGCGTACTCCGGTGTTTAAATTTGAATGTGCAGGTGATTTAAAATAATAATTTTTTTAAGGGTAAAATAGTATTTTACCTTATTTTCTTCCAATCAAACAAAAATTTTCCTATCAACCCATTTTCCAGTGCTAACCAAACACTTCGAGCTAAAATATTTTCTGTTCCATTCCATTCTTTTCATTTCCTTTCTTTTTCATTCCTTCCTTTTCTTTGCCTCAGCATAATCCTCCTTAGACACAGTTTTCTTTATGGCTTTCAGCTTCTCAATGCGCGGGACATGGCCCAAAAGACAGTCATTGGACAGGATCAAATTTTGTACCGTACTGACAAAGACTTAGTTGAGCAAGAGTTTGAGGCTCGTGATTGGGACAAAAGATTTAGGGATCTTGAGGGAAGAGGATTCTCTCATGAACATTTTTTTATTATTTCTCACAGTCTCATCTTGGCCGTCGAAATCTTGATCCAAAGGTCCAGAACAATTTAAAAAAAAACCGCATGCGGTAAACATTACCACATGCGGTTTTTAAAAAATTGTTCTGGACCTTTGGATCAAGATTTCGACGGTCAAAATTTGCTGATAATGAGGGATGGGTAGAGAACCGATAATGAGAGGATCCGGACTCGGATCTTGAGAGATCTGATTGAGCAGGGCCAACTATTGCATTGGTAAATTCTTTATTTCTTGCCTTATTTCAGTACATTGAATAGCCAAATTTCATCCGATAAATGGATAGCTTTGCATGCAATATTTTGATCTGTCCTCTTTCAGTTAAATTATTGTAGTTAGCTATGAACTATCAAATTTATACAGGTTCTTAATGCAGCAATGCTCTACTGGCCCTTACCTAATACATTATATGTTGAAGGTTATGCTCTGGACTGTTTCGCAGAAGGCTTATGGGCATTACAGCCTGTTCACCAAAACAGGGTATGCCTCTGTGGTAGTCTCCTTGTGCTGTAGGCTAGCCATAATTAGCTTATCATGTGGTGTTAAAATTTAAGTTAGTAATGTTTCCCTCACGCCATTGTCTTGTACTTCATATGAATTATGTATTGGATTGTTATTGTTTGTTTGTTTGAAACAGGTGGGATTAGTTCTTGATGCTGGAATGGAGAAGGAGCTTCAGATTCGCCACTTACAAGTAGCTGATGCTGCAAAGGCATCCCTTGGACTGAATGTTGTGGAATATATTGTCACAGACACCCCACTAAAGGTATCCAGCACCCTAGTATCTTGATTTGCTTAATGATGTTTAAAGCATCCAGCACAAGGTCTGATATGTGGTGGGAAATGGGTAATAAGGTTATTAGGAAGGGTAGTGGTCTATAAATAGGGTGCTAGTAATTGTACCCTATTTATGGACCACTACCCTTCCTAATTACCTTATTACCACTTTACTATCACTCCCTCCGGTCCTTAATATAAGACATTTTTATTTGATTTGATTATATTAAGGAAGTAAATTAAGTTAATTAATCTGATATGTATTTTCTAAAACACTCTAGTCATCTTCCTTAATTCTCCTATTCCATCTCTTCCTTGATTATTGTTGATGGAGCAGTAAACTATGTCTTATATTTAAGATCAAGATCAACTCCTTATATATGTCTTATATTAAGGACTGGAGGGAGTACCATGTATCAAGGTCCATATAAAGCATTTAAATTTCAAGTATGGCAGCTATTGCTCTCTTTAGGGGTTAATTTATAAGTAGATAAAGCATGTGTACCTCAACGAAAATTAATGTATGTGTTGTTGCTGGACATTCTCATTGCCTCCTGTGTTACCTACCTAAATTTATTTGACATGCAACTGTTGCACAGTTTTCTGGTTGTATCTTTCAAATTTGTTCAGACAACAGATCAGATGCACATCATGCCCTGGATTGGTGTGAGCAACACTCTCGACATGACTAAATAAAACCATGGCAGGACATGGTTGCATAACTTTAGGCATATCATGAGTCTCTGTTTCTCATTCTCAAATATTTTAGTTAAGTCAGTGTTCTACACATTTTATCCATGCCTTAAGTTGAACAGGCATTAAAAGATTTCTCAAATGATCAAATGTACTGATGTTAATGTTAGATAAAGGGACTTCATCAGATATGACTATTCTTCGTACTCCTAGTACCTAGCATGATGATCTCTCAGTAGTTTAAATTGCTCTGGCATAGCTAGTTCTAACTTCCAAGTGATCCTTCTAATACAAATGCAATAATTTCACTTGGATCAAATTTTACAGGTAGAGAAGTGGATTGATCCAGAAAGTGGGCAATCAACAGGGAGGATTAATCTCCCAGATTCTTTACTTAGAGCTGTAGAAACTTTAGTGAACAAGTCCCAAGTGAATGCCATTGCTGTTGTTGGACGTTTTCCAGACGATGATATTCAAGAAGTAGATGACTACCGGCAGGGAATGGTATATAGATGCTGTTTGACTGCTTCTCTTTCCCTTTGTTAATAATTGTTTCCTCTCTTCCATTGTGACATTGCTCACACAGTCACATTTTGTTTCCTCATTTTGATCTTTTCAGGGAATAGACAACTTGGCAGGTGTTGAGGCAGTTATTAGCCATCTGGTTGTTAGGAGTTTTCAAATTCCTTGCGCACATGCTCTTGCACTTTCTCCTTTTCCCCTTAGCCCTTCTCTATGCCCAAAATCAGCTGCTAAGGAGGTCGGTTGACTCTTAGGCAATGTTTGATTAAATGCATTTATAAATCAAATTTACTCACCTAAAATGGGCAAGTGAAGATTACCTACGATACTTTTGCAGCCCAAGTATGCCGAAATGCTGCATAACCTAGAACACATAACTAGTGACTGAAATATGGGCCCATCAATGTAGAATGTTAATTTGGATGAAAATATAGTTTTATTGTTAAAGTTTGATTACCTTATTAATCGATTGAAATTTTTTACTAGTTTACAGGATTTTTCTTAAAGAGTTACTTCAATTATACATTTGATGTTCATTATCCTCTGCATTTGCATGGGTAACAGTACTTGTGATTTGTTTTGAATGATGAGTAACTTGTTCTTGTTAGATAGCTTGGATATACATTCCTACCGTGCGTGCTTGCTGGCCTAAGTAACACTCCACAATACTTGATGAAGAATTCTGAATCCACGGAGAGGCTGCATATTGGCAAGCGATGTTGATTCTGTTATCCTTCCTAAAGATGCATGTGGAGGAGGTGGGGCTCTTATTTTTGCCAGAAGTCGAAAAAATAAGGTACAAATTCAAGCATACTACGAGTATTAGTTTTTTCTGCATATAATGCAATAACAATGTTCCTTTATGGCGTGTTGGCTTTCCTTTAACTTGCATACTATCCTACCTCCAGGTATTTATTTTTTGTTTTGAATAAGCAAAAACAATTTTCCTTTATGACATTTTTGCTTTCTTCTGACCATCACAACATCCTACCTCCAGTCCAGATATTTAATTGGGAGCAATCTCCATTATGCTAGTGAAGAATTTTGTATATAACGTCTCTTTAAAGTTGTCATTATATTGTCTTACATTTTGATCCTCTGATGTTAAAAGTGTCGTTGAAGTGGGAGAGAGGGAGACAAAGAATGAGAGTTTGTATAGAGTCCACTTCTTTTCTCTGTGTCTCTTATTTCAGAATCACTTCACAGACTACTAACTTTTAGAGGGTCTGAATCCGTCGAATTTGACGGAATTTTCTTAATGCCAACAATTTTCTCATTAAGGGGAAAAATGAAAAAAATATGAAAGAGTATTTGAAGACAAAAGTGAGGATAGATAGATAGATAGATACACACAAAAGTGAATGAACTTACAGAAATCATCAAATTCAAGTTAAAACCATTATCCGAAATCTTTTGGTTGGATTAATGAATGTCTTGTATTTAAGTACAACTATAAAAGTAGTTTGGTCGGTGAAATTACAATTCCTGCAGCTTCAGGTGTCAAACTATTGGGAAGCCATAGGAGTAATTGCAGCTCACAAGGCAGGGGTTGATCCATTCTCTCTTAGAAGAGATCAAATTTCTAATATCCGCTGCAAGTCTGTGCCTATCAATGGCTACTCACTTTCAAGAGAAAGAACTTGAGCCTCAAGTCTGTGCCTATTAAAATCAATTGAAGTTTAATGATTATACACACACACACACATTCTTTTTTTTTTTCTTTTTTTTCTATGACATGTCTCCTCAATCCCTTTCATAATTTTTGGTTCTCTCATTCCAATGGCGGATTAAAGAAATGTATGTTCAATGACAAAAATGCTTAGGCATATCAGCTTCTCTCTAAAGACTAATGCCTTCATATGCGCACTGCTCTTGTGACCTTTTGTGGGTATCTTAAATGGGAGAATGTCAAAATTTCAACAAGGTAAGTTATATACACCTCACTTTTATGTTTCCTCGTGTTTTATACAATTGACTGCTAGCCTCCAACTAAAACTCTAAAATTTTACACAATCTAATTTAAACTACTATTTTTTGACATGAAAATATTAAAAGCATACATATAGCCACACACAGTCTTTGCATGTAAATATTATGCATATTTAGGAATACAAACCAGAACAGGTACACAATGAAAAATGAATGAACAAATCAGCATATCCATACAAACAGAAGAGAATGAAAGAGGAGCAAATATGGGTATTAATGGGGGAAAAAACATAGACAAAGGAATAATAACGTGCTAATTATGCAGACGAAATCAACTTCTGGTCAGAAAGAGAGAAGAGAAAAACATGAGTATTGATGGAAAAACAAAAAAAAAAACAAAAAATCAGAGCTCAAACTGTGAAGGAAACCTATCCTGAGGTCTGTCCATTGTCTCTCACTTGGTACACTACTCAAATCATCATATTAACAGAGGTTGAGAACACTGAAATAAATAGAAATTAGAAAGATTGAGGGAATTGATGAATCTGAAACAATTTTATTGTCTTTGATTCCTACCTTCAAGAGATTAAAAAAAAGAAAAAGAAAAAGAGAGAGAATAGCATAGGTTGTAAAATCTCCTACTCTTTGTTAAGAGGGTAAATTTCCACAGGTTGGCCAAACAAAAATCCATAGGGCCTCTACACATAGTTGGGTTTCATATAAATTACTTTTTTATGTATAAAAATTAATTTAGGGTTCAATGGTATTTTTTTTCCTTTTAAATTATTGTGGTAAGAGCTCTAGGTTGCTTATTTTAGATATCTAAGTGCTTTAATGTAACCTTCAAATTTTAAAAATCGTTTACTATATATTACAATTCCAAGCCAAGAGATGTTTCTTCGGGAAGCAAACCAAGAGGTTATTACTTACTATCTTCGGTATGAAAGGATATATCAACACACGATTGAGGTCAACAAGGCAGCGTTTAGTAAATACTCCCCGGTTATAAATATAAGGCCTAGTTAAGTCTTTTTTTAGAGTAATTAAAGAAGTTAAATAAGTCATTTACTTATATCATATGTTATGTATCATCAGAGGCGGACCCAAAAAATTACAGAAAGGGGGAGGGGGACAATTGGTGGGGGGATTTTGGGTTCGGAAGCAGTGCCCCCGATATATATTTTTTTTTAAAAGGAAAGTTTTAAATGCATTAAAAAACAAAAGAATATAAACAAGAAAAAAAGTATATCAAAAAAATATTTATAAAATCAAATGAAAACTGGTGATGTAATAAGAGAGGCAATTATTTTATAAATCTGTCATTTAGAAAAGCAAGGCTAAGTACGGTTAGAAATAAATGCAGCTACATAAATTACAATGAAGGGTGAGTACTCAATAAGTTCAAGTACATATCTTTTAATAAAAGAAAGTATATTACAATAAAAATAATTATAATGTCATCCTTCTATGCCTTTTTTTTATTTATTTAGAATTCCATCATAATTGCCTTATTATCAATGCTATCAAATACATCTTTTTTCAATATAAGGCACTAAACAATCATTCAACCATTCATCCCCCATCCGATTACGAAGTGCAGTCTTGATATATTAAGGGTGTGCACTTATTTTAAGAGTGGACAATCATTCAAACATGTATTAATTTATTAAAAAAAATCAAAACCCCAAATTTAGGGGGGCCACTTGCCCCCAACCTAATACATGGGTCTGCCCATGTGTATCATTATATTATATATCATTTTATAAGTCAGCGGCAAATTAGAAAAAAGATTGACGCCTTAGTCTTCTCTTACAAGTAAGCAAGTCAAGCACCTTCCAGCAGGAAATATTGCTTTGAAAGCTTCGGCAGGGTCTTTTGATCTGTGTGGAGAATGTTACATGATTATTTTGATTTGGAAGAAAGGTCAGCAACTAGTAAGAGTCAAATCCTCTCCCACCCGACTCCTCTTCAAGGATAGCAAGGCAGTCGCTGGGAGGTACATCAATCAGACTTTACGAAGAAATCCTGAGGCCACTCTTGGCCAGATAATCAGCCAGTCTCATGGCTTCCCTAAAAACATGCTTCAGGGACACCACCCACTCTTCAAGCAAAAGCTTCTTTCTTTCTGATAGAATTTCATAATATGGGTGACCATCAGTACTTTCTCTAGTGAGGAGGTTGACCGCTTCAGCACTATCACTGTCAATTTCCACCTTCTGATGCCCCTCTTCCTTACACCATAAGAGATTCTTCCTGATCCCTTGTATCTCTGCTATCGTGACCGGCATCTTACCCAGATTCTAGATTTTTCCCCTAATCCACTTGGATTCATGGCATGGTCTCAGTCCACCACAAGCGGCTATACCTTCCATGTTGACCGCTCCATCGTAGTCTTGACTACGATGATCTTTCTCTGGTGGTTTCCAGGTTAGCATGCTGGAGGGATCAAGCCAGCAATAAGCATTTCTTTATCAGTCGAGTGGTTAGCTATACACCCAGAGGTTTGCAGTTTCCTGATAAGTAGTCAGTACCAAAGGGAGAGGGCTTCCTTTAGCTACTTTTGCCCCTATGCTTACGTGCGAGTGCCATGCCTGTGAAAAGCCAAACCTTAGTGAGTGAGAGGGTCGAAGGAGAAAAGAGCTTATTAGCCTATCGGTCGAGACTCTTTCAGTTGCACTAGTGGAGAAAGAAATGGGCTTCTTGGAGGCCATCGGGTCCCGGTGCTTTAAACGCACCCATAGAGTTTAAACACCATGAGCAGCAGGATGTTGAGGTCCGAAACTAATTTCGAATAAGTATTGCTTTCGCAGTAAGACTGAAGTTCCAGGTTCAAGGGATAGGTCTTAACCAGCAATCAAACTCAATAGTTTCCTATACATAGTTAGCTTTACTGAACAAGGCAGTCATCGTGATTCAATTTCTTTCTTTCTTACTCGATAGGGAAGAGAAGAGATAGGAACTGAAATAGAGAAGTGAGGAAGTTCAATAGTGAAATATCGGAATCAGAACTATTCTTTATCTGATGATCGTTCTCCCCGTAAGTCACTTCACTCTCCCTAGGGTAAATAAGATTGATTTATCGGAGCGAATACTTCTGCTAATCTGTCTGACGCCTCTTGAGTCTCCTTCTTATCCCTTCCTTCTTCGCTGATCATTTCAGAGCCATTATCCACTTCTTCCTCCTAAATTTCAACAACGGGAGGGGGATCTTCTTCCTCAGTTCTTATCTTCACCTTCTTCGTCGATCCATTGTTCTCAGGATGTGGCGGAGGTTCTTCTTTCTCACAAAGCTCAACGGCGACAGTGCACTCCATTTTCAGAGATAGACCTGTCTTGAAACGGCTTTTACAATCCTACACTTGCCTTATCTTACCCTTGACTCTCTCTCTCGATAGAGACTGAAAACTGTACCAATAAGAGCGAATCGTTGCTGTAGTCGATTGCTCCGGAATTGGACACCTTCCCCCAACAGCCCAAAATTCCATATCATGATGGCGGAGACAAAAGAAGTTTGGGGCGCAGTTCGCTCCTCGCTTTTGTTCAATTATAAATAAATAACAAACAAGTTTGATGGAGATTTGTAGCATCATTCAAGTAAATACAGATTGAGATCGTAGAAACATGAGCTTGTGATATAGCTACACCTAATTCCAGACCGGTTAATGCAAGAACTATAAATAAAGGACCAAGATCTCCTATGAAATAGAAAAGATCATTCATACATAGCATAGTCCAAGCGGACCCACTTAAAATCTTTACTGAACTATGACCGGCCATCATATTAGCAAATAAGCGTATTCCTGAGCTTAATGCGCGAAAACAATGAGGGATTAGCTCAAGGAGTACTAAAAAAGGTGCTAACGGCAGTGGGACTCCTGCGGGTAATGAGAAGCTTAAAAAATGAAGCCCATTTCTTTGAAATCCCACTATAGTAATGCCAATAAACATAGAAAATGAGAGACCCAAAGTAATGAGAAAATGACTTGTAACTGTGAAGCTATAAGGTATCATACCCTGGGGATTACAAAATAACGAAAAAGTCAAAGTGACCGAGATGCAAGGGAAAAACTTTTGTTTAACATTTCCAGAAAGACCACCAATTTGTTCGTTTACCAGGTTCGGCACGAAATCATAAATAAGCTCTACCAAGGATTGCCAAGCATTTGGTACTGACTTTCCTCCTCCATTTTTAGTAACAAAATAAATAAGAAGTAAGAACAAACTGAGACTTAGCAGCATAAACAAAGATGGATTTGTGAATGAGAAATAAAAGTCACCCAGATGCATTGGAATCAATGGGATTATCTCAAATTGATCCAACGGGCTGGAGATGCCCGAGTCTACACTAGAATCGTGAATAGTACTCGTAGATGGATCCGTAGTATTTGTAATCCTAGTACTAGAAGTAGAAGCTGTATCACTCGAACTTGAGTTAAGACTATTCTCATCAAATAAAAAGATGCGTCGAACGTTGTTAAACATAGTGATTGATTCATAAAAAAAAATTCCCTCCAGACAGACTGAACTCCGAAAAGCCTGTAGGACTAGTGTTTTTTTTGACTATATATGGTGGTTTGTTGTTGACAAAAAAAGACATGGGAAAAGGAAAGCACTCAACTGTGCACGCTAAGAGAGCGTGCACGCCTATCAAAGTTCTGTTCATTTCCAGAAGAGAACCTCGTCCGAGAACTTATATAGAGAAGGATTTCCCGCGGCGCTGCAGTTTTTCCATACCAACTTGGTGCCCCTTATAAGGTTCCTAGAGGTTGGTTGCTTTTCCCCGGAAGTTCTCACTTTAACATTCACATCAGTCTCCAAATTAACATTCACATCAGTCTCCAAATTAACATTCACCTAGAGTCACAAAGAAAGAAAAAGAAAGCAACTCCAGTACGTCAGGAACGCTATGTCATTTACAACCTCGCCGCTTTCTCAATCTAAGTTTGCATCTAATCAACATTTATATCTCGATCTTAGGCGCATTTTCCATTTTCATTTTGGGGGTTTCTTCGGGGCTCGAGAGATGTGCCTAAAGAGGCATGCAAGCAAACTGTGCACGCTAAGAGAGCGTGCACGCTAAGAGAAAAGGTTTCTTTCTTTGAAGATCTAACTTTTAGGTTTGCCACTCCACCTGGTCCTGCTGCCCATAGAATGTTATGGCAAAATCCTTTTAGTTTGGTAGTCCTGGAAAAGCGTATAAAGTGTGGTAGGATTTTCTCGTAAATGAGTTGTCCACCCTTCATACTCGGATACGGACTCCCCGATCTCCAAAGATTCAATTATATGCTGAACGCACACCCGATCAAGTGGTATACGTTCGTCTGATGTATTCACTTGCCATGGTTTCAGGCCTCGGTCGGCAAAATGAATAAATTGGCGTAAGACTAGAGAATGTAATTCCTCTTTTTTTTGTTGCAATTCCACTGGTGGAGAAGGAGGAATTACATTCTCCACCGCCTCGGAGTCGGAGCCTGTCTGTGCTGAATTGGTTGGGGTCGGTTGGTTCACGCTGAACCCCGAACCCTCTCCCTCCCCTAAGATGGAGGTCCATCCCTGGTTGGGACCTGAAGAGTTGGGACCTTCCGAGCTGACCATCAGTGGTGCGGGGTGGAATTCCCCAATGAGTAGGGTTGCTAAAACCATGGCCAAGGGTAGACCCCCTGCTAGGCCTAATTTGAATAATGAAAAGGAGAGGGCTCGAGCCCCTAGAGAGAAAGCTATCTTCCCAAAAACTGCCTGAAAAAGGTCAAGGGAGCCGAGTATCATACAAAGACAATAGAACATACCTAGTATTGGAATAATGATTAGGAACGAATAGAGAAATCGTTGCAATCTAGGAAGATGAGGAAAGAACGGGCGAAGTATCTTTTTCATGATAGGAATTTGGTCTGTTTCTTTTAAGAAAGATTCTTAATATTGCACCAGGTCTTGTACACCTAATGCAAAACTACACCTATCTCCCTCTAGCCCTACCTCTGGTTTTTCGGTGTCAATTCCATTTAGGAATGGTATAACACCTCTCACTCTATTTATGATTATACCCGGGGGGCAAACTATCTGTGTGGGGACATCCCTGGGCCGTAAGCGCTTTTCTAGCTGGGTGCCCTTAACACCGGGGTAGAGCTTCTTATCTCTCGAGTAATACGAATCGGCATGCGAAGGTTAACTGATCCTATCCCTACCAGAAGCAGCCCTATCTCTAAAGGGGGCCCTTCCCCGTAATCCGTTGAAAAACATCTGTTTTCTTGCTTGGCCGTGCCAAATCTATGTTGTTGGCTACCTTCTTGTGGGCTAGTTGAGACTTGTCCTACTTGTTGGCTACGTTCAGCAGCCTACAGGCGCTCTTCGAGTTCGGATTAGTTGATGGCTTGGTTTGAGCTTGGTGCACGGTTTCATGAGGTATTCGGGGCGTGCTTCTTTCGTGAGACCGAGTTATCAAGAAAACATCGGGATGCTAGGAAACTTCCAAGTATATCTCTCTTAGTCTTTGGTTACCCATGTGAACCTACAGGACATGTTGGCAAAGAAAACGCCAAGTGGCAAGTGGTGAGGGGTAACCACGCCAGCCTAGAGGGGCGATAGCCATGTCGTGGGATCAATGCCAAGACTACTTCCTACTAGATGAGACGCGCAGGGGCTTCCCTCTTCCTATTGGTCACAAGAGGGAAGCCCCTATAAAGCTTAGCGCTAAGGGATGCTATTCCGTTCTAAGTCTTCCATCCTTCCGGAAAAATAGTGAAGCAGGTCATTACTCGACTGTTAAGGAGAGGTACAAGTAAACTTTCGCTGTCGCTCAAGATCCCCGAACTTCTCCCAGCAAGAAAACGGATGTGCGGCTAGCAATCAAACTCCTGCGCTGTAAAGCCTATGATAATAAGGAACAAGCAAAGCCCTTAGACGAGTAAAGTCAGGTTTTTTTTTTCACTTTCTACCATAAGAGTTTGTGTGCAACATCTCTTCTCTTCCTTCGCCTTAGAAAGTTGCTTGAGCCCACAGTCCTCGAAGCTGTACAATAAGTACCAGCTGAATGTCCCGATTGAAAAGTTCCATACACTACCTTTGTACATTTTATGGCTACATCAGGAGATTGAAAGAGACAAGGCTAGGCTTGTCGCCAAGGGGTTCACTCTGAAAGAGGACATCGACTACACCTTTCTTTTCTTTTCAGCAACTCGCCAGACTCCACTCATAAAATATAAAGCAAGAAAGTTCCCATCCTCGGACTATCGGTTGAGCTACTGCGTAAACTCATAGCAATGAGTAACTTCCTACCTCTCCCTATCGTCCTTAGTCAACTGCCGGGTCAGGAATCCTTTCTCGCCCAGGAAGACCGGGATCCGGCTCTTTCTCAGGTGGCTTTGCTCGACAGAATGACTAAACAAGGAGGGAAAGTAGCTCTTAATCATTGCCAGCTCACTCGATTACTCCGTCAGTGAATCCCTGCTAGTACTTGCCCCTCTCCAGCACCCCAACTGATCAGCTAAGATTTTCTCTTCATCCGTACTCAAGCAAGAATTTACAGGATCAGCCTTAACTTAAGGGGGCAAAGGGGAGGACTTTTCTCGCAACAATGTTGCAAGTCATCAAATCAAGAGAAAAAGCCATTCGTGGTGTCGTGTCAAAGCAAAGTCCAGAAACTTTCAACCCACTCGACCGCTGGAAGCGGGTCACCTCTTCTGATTAAATTCTTTCGGAGTTCATTCTGAAGAAGCTCGACCAAGAAGGTTTTGAGAAATCGGAGTTGAAGCTCGGCTAACAATGAAGAGCCAATTCCGGAAAGAAACTCGCTCTTTTTCAGGGGCTAACTCCACCGAAGCTAATCGAAGCTAATGCCATTAGGATTAGGAGAGGAAGAAACTGAGCTTAGCTCACAAGTAGAAGGGTTTCAAACCGCCTTTGTTTCGGGGATTCCATCTCCTCCGATGGCTTGGCTCGGACAATGTAAGATGGTTCAGTCTCATTCGTGAAGATGACAAGGCAGGAGGTGTAATAGCATCTCTTTTCTAAAGTAATTGACTGACCTTTTGCACTAGTTCACTTAAAAAGTGGGATATCTAAGGGGAAGGGAAAGCCTTTTTTTCTGGTCGCCCTTTGCTAAGCTAATGTTAAAGTATAACCTGTTGAAGCTCAAACAATTCTCCACTCACTAACCTAACGCTCACAAGGAACGAATCAAACCTGAAACTTAAACGCTCCCCATGAAACTTCCGTTGTTGGGAGCATTCTGGTAACGGGTACTGACAATACAAATTGTTCGCGCCTATATTTAAAAATAAAAGACTTTCGGGATTTTCATTTTAATAAATTAAATTGAGCTCGATCGAGCCTTTGAATTAGAACTAGAAGGTAAGGCTTTTCCTTCTCAAGGTCCTTCCGTAACTATAAAAAAAGAAAAGCTGTCGCTAGAATTAATGGACTAGTGCACTCTATTCAGCTCGTTCCTTCCCACTCTGACATATGTTGAATTAGAGATCTCTTAGCGACAACAAACCAAGTGAAGCAGATTATCGTCCTCCAACTAAAGCTTCAAGATAGGTCTCACTTTTAGCCTTGCCCCCTGCTTTGCTTTTATATGTATGGAATATAGGTAGGCACTAAATAAGATCTTTGATTGTTTCTACATCCTCTGGCTAGTCACCTCAAGATCCCAACTCCTCAGTCAGTATCATCTTCTTAGATCGGATCAGCTACGTCTTGGTGAACAAGAATGAAAGCAGCGCCGAGAGAACCCTCATGGACTAAATGGAGGGCGTGCCAGTAGCAAACTTCTCAAATCGATCAATTCCGTGTTACGCTCTTGGGAAGGCAAGGACCCGCTTCCTAGAAGAAAGAAAGCGACTGGTTCAGTTTCTTAAGAGATGAATACTCCTAACAAAGAAAACTCTGAAGTGAAGAACCACTCATGTCCACTCAAACTGCTCAACTCCGGGACTCTCAAAGCTTGTAATAACACTTTATGTTCTCTTCCCACCGCAGGCTTTTTCTTTCTATCCGTTTCAAAAATTCGATTTTTCTGGGCCTATGCCCATTAGCCAAGCCATTACTATTCAACGCAAGAAAGAGGCGCAATAGCATCTATTACTATTAATATTTATATAAATGAATGAAAATTCACCTTTTCCGCTAGCTGGGAGTAACTGCTTGGACTGGATGTACGCCGTTTTAAAGTAGATAAAAAGCTACCACTGAAGAGTGTACGGCTATCTCTCCGCTTATGATCCCTGCCTAGATGAAGAAGCGAGTGTCCATAAGGAATCATCAAGTAGGGATAGAAGCTATATATTAAGATATAAGCTAAAACGAGAAGGCAATTCCAATTTGAAGTCAAGAACAAGAAAAGCTCATGCGAAGGTTAGACTAAAAGAAAGTTTTCCGTCCTGCACTGCATATATCTCTATTCCCAATGCTGATAAGAACACGCGTAGTAGAGTATAGAGTAGATTCCCGAGACCGCTGTCATTCCTGCTGATCTAGCTGAGTATTCTCGCCACTCCTGGGCATAAGATAAGAGCAATCCAGAGGACTCCCAATTCCAAAAAAAGTAGCTATCAATTAAACCAACCCTTCTTCATTAAAAGAGGCAAGCGGATTGTATTTCTTTTTTTGAGATAGAAACTATATCATATCTATCACGGTGGAACTCTCAAAAAGCACTTTTCTAAGAACTGAGGAGCCTTCTTTCCCATCATTTAAACTTTGTGTATTATACCTCTTCTTCTTTTCATCAGCTGAAATATGAATGGTAAAAGGAAGAGCAATCTCTCCCATATGCGTCTCAATTTCTTTCATCTTTCCCTCACCTACCGGTCGAATCTAACCCGGTCAACTCTCTCGATTTTGTTGATCGCAAGCAAGCTACCTTAGCGCGGCGCCACACTGAATATCTCGTACCGAACCGGCTATTACGACTGAGCTAGCTTGGATTGACAGTTCATTCTGGCTGGAATCAATGTCTCATTTTCTTCGTAAGGAGGATCCCCTACTCTCTTTTATCTTTAGGTGGTTCCGTATAAATGGTAATGCTATCGAACCCCGAGCATCTCCTTTGCAAATGGAAAAGGGTTCAAAACCTATTACGTAAGAAAGTCTTTCTATAAAGTCCAGTTGCAACCTTAGGATCCAGCTATGAAAGAAGCCGGCTTTACAAGCTAAAAGTGAATAAAAATCAGGATAGCCAGGAGTACCTCCACATTCTAAGACTAAGAAGGTGGAACAAACTCTTCCATAAAGAAGTGGTCGATGACGAATGAATATTCTATTCAGCAAAGAACCCCTTCTAACCTCGTTTAACACCATGCTTCCTCCGAAGCTTTCATCCGAGTAGTCACTACGCCCTACCCTATCGCCGAGTCTTAGGAAGCGGTTTGATATCATTTCCATCCGAACCACCGACTTATTAAGATAAATATGCGAAGATTCCATCCGGAGCCGAATCATGAACAAGTGTTTGGAGATCTTTGACCCTCTGGATTCATTGTCGCTTTGGATTTTCTCAATTGCATCGACCTTTCTTTTTCTAGGTGAATCGATCTCATTTTTCTTTCATATTAATGGTTCCCAGTGCTTCTTTGTTATTTGTAGTGCTTATAAAGGGCCCCGCCCGTCGCTATCCTTATCCCTTGCTCGATCCGTCTGTCGTTCCTCCGCAGCATGCGGTCGAACCTACTTTCAATTTAAAGATCCCGCAGCCCCAAACGCCGCTATGGCCTTCTTGCCGTGAAAGTGAGGAGAGCTTAGAAGCGGCATAGCCTCTAACCAGATTGAGAGTTTTCTTCATCATCGCAGCTTCTCGGCTAAGATGGAAAAGACAATGTTCGAACCCGGGATATCCTCCGCCCAATCTATACTATAACTTTGGTAGTGACAGACTAGCCCATATAAGGTACAACACAACCTAAGACGGAACTATTTTCATCGAGATGTAAAATATGTCTTTTTAAAGTTCGCCAAGGCGAATTCACCCTTTAAGCTTGCTTTCTCTGTTGCGAAACGGGGATGCTCTAAGCGAGAATTCAAGGAAGACTTGTTCCAACGCCCATTTCTTGCTAATGATGTGATGATAGAAGCACTCTCCCTCCTTTTTCTCGTTTAGCCATGACAGACACCTTTATGTATGGCATTTTGAGACACCAAAAAGGAACAGAGGCTCAATCTATATTTGTCCCAACTACCTCGAATGAAACCCAAGCCCTCTCGCTAGGAACTAAAAGAAAAGAGAAGGGCGGCTCCTCAATTACCGAGGTACATCTTCATTCGCGATTCATGATAGATCAAGGGACTGACATAAACATACACAAGCGGACTAGCTTAGTCTTCTTTCTTTACTCTATTATTCCTTATACGGAAATCGTTCAGAGCCACTTTATTGCATTTTTTTCTTTTTCAACTAGTACCACAGTCTATGCATTGCCTTTTATCGAGATAAAGACCAATCACGAGATTTCTTGTTCGATGTCTAAAACGTGCCAATTAAACTACTAGCAAGCGCTCGGATTCTTCGATGTGCAACATCTACATAGATGCATAGTTCTCCTTAACGAGGTGTCGTAAGTCGCCTCTTTCTACCCATTCGCTAAGATAGATAGTTCAATCACTTTATTTGAAAAGCAATAAGCCTTTTGCTACGACTCCGGAGTCGCCACCACTATTAACAATACAATATTAACATTAACTGACGCTTTCACACCGTTGGTTGCTACTATTCATTTCATACTCGACGATCCTATTGCCGGTGTAGTAAACGAAGACGAAGCCCTTTCCACGGCAAAAGCAAGGAGCATCGCGATACGCACAAGAATTTCAATTTAATTAGCTCGGATGTATCCTTTCTTTCAAGTGCGGAGGGTTTAGTGATCGACTCTTCTAGCAATCTGCTAGAGCAAGGCTTCGGAGGGACAAGATTGATTCGGATGAAGTTAGGAAGATGGATGCCTTGTGGTGAATGGAACGAGGTAACTAAACTATTCGAAATCGAAGACGATATCTCGCGACTCGGAGAGCGGCTGATCCAACGGAAGGGCGAGCCTTTTTAGCTATGATTATACTCGTGATTTTAGCTACATTATGTGCTTGTGATTCACACCATGACTACCCTTGCAGAATGGGACTCCTTGCGGGAGCATACGCAGGGAAGAGGGAGCAAAGATCCTTCTCAATTGTTTCACTGCAGATAGCAAGCATCAAAAACTCGGAAATAGTTTCATCATCAACTAGCGCTTAGAGTTCGGTGCGAGGATCAACTCCGTGCCCTTCCTTGAGATAGTTACCGCTTTGCACGAGATGAGACGGTGTAGATAGATCCGGATAATCGTGCAAAGATCACATTCCTTATAACTAAGATCGGTAATTGCCTCAATGAGGCGGATAAGGCGCAACAACCTAAAAGGCGGACTAAGATAAGTTATTCAGCTAGGGAATGCGTTAAAGAGCCGTTATGTAGCATTTGAGAACAAGAAAGCGACATGCACACGAAAAGACTTGCAATGATAAGGTAAGGCTTGACTTTCCCGCCACTCAGTCAAATAGGCTTAATGCCTTACTCTAAAGGAGGAATCCGAAAGAATCAATCATCTGGAAACGAGATATTTTATAGATGCATGGGATCTTCCTTTATCGACACGACAAAGAAGACAAGAGCAGAGCGGGGAAGGACTGGTATTACTGTTGGTTGAGGAAGAGAAGTAGACAAATCGATGCTAGTCTTTTCGCCTTTGCTATTTCATTAATGACTATTGAATTTGAATCATTGTTGGCACATCCGTTGTTACTCTTACGCCTCCTTTGAGCTCTTGGTCTTCTAGGTACTAGTCTTGTCTGTTTTAGTAGGATCTGTTTTAGCGTAATCGCAGTTGTCTTTCGTTTGAAATTGAATCACTAACCACGGTTGGAGGTGCTATTGACTCAAAGTTGTAGATGGGATTCATACTAAGGCAAGCTCTTGAAATTAAACCCAAACAATTGGGAAGGATAAGAGGAAGACACTCATCTCATATTCATGCCCAGACTCCACTTTTCTCGTAGAGGCTCCTATTTCATCGAGATGTGGGACTTGAGGACAAGGAATGCCCTTTGCCACGTGAATCGACTAGCTTTATCTCGAAGCTATTACCAATGTCACGATTTTGATTAGGTTCGGAAGCCGTGGCACTTCGACTTGATTGTTGATGAGGACGACGCAAGCATTGATGCATCGAATGCTAGTCTTTTGCCCTGTTAGCACTTTCCGAACCGTCTTGTCGGAGGTATCTTTGTAACAAACGAGGTTCTACCACCCGGCTTAGTTTAGGCGAGGACGGGAAGATACGGCTCAAGAGGAGTGGGAATAACATGTTAGTGGAGTTTGAAAGGGGTGGCCCGCTTGCAAAATAATCTTCCGGCTTCGAGGAAGCTGTCTATGTTGCTCCCACGTAGAGGGAGGAGTCTATCCGGAGGCTTCTTGGCCTTGCTTTCCTCTTGTCCATCTTGTCTGCTTCTCGTTCGTAATCACGGTCCCGTTCCTGCCAAGTCTTGGGCGCTCTATCTGCATATCCACGGATGGGGTTCCCTTTGAGATTCGCTTTCGCATTATATTATCACCCATTGCGGGAAGGTCATTGCGTGGTCAAGAGACGACCGTGGTGCGTGAGAGGTATTTCGAGCTGTCGAAGCTGTGGCGCTGAGTAATCGACCTACGGATGCTAGACCCATCCGGAAGATTTCGACGGACCTTGCATTGAGTGATGACATAGACTTCACTCTTGTCTCTTCCTTGATTAAGCTGTACTCGGACTCGGGTTCTGGACTTGGTGCATAGTAGGTCATGGAGGCTGGCTCGGGGCTTTCTTTCGTGGAAATCCACTCCTATCCTAAGTAAATTGCTTTTATTTGGTGTGTTTGCATGTATCTCATTAGTAGAGATCTACTCCAGGTGTTTCTTGGAGATATACTCCTATCTATGCTAACTAGAAATGAACCTTCACGAGTTGAGTAAAAGCACCTAGCCTATCTTACTCCCCCTATGCAAAATAGCTGTTCGTCAGTAGTCTTCTAGCTTCGACCAACCAAGAGGATTCCTTATATGAAGGAAGAAAGTCTCGGGAGTGATCCCGCACACTCCAACCATTACGGTCTATGGCCATCGAGAGTTTGACCCCACGTTGATTTGCTTTGTCTTGCTTACCGGCTCGAATTAAACTCCAAAAAAGGGACTCGACTAAGGCCTAACAGAAAGGCCTTAAACGTTAGCGTCGCTCGAGTGAAGCGAAAAGGGAAGAAACCAGGGTAATAGAATGAGCGGGGTGTAGTCCCTTAAACCGAGGACTACTAAGTTGGTCGGACCCCGACCGTGGTAACACTAGCCTAAATTTCCCATCGCTAAGAACAGGGACATTGGTGCGAGACTAGAAGTAGTCCCAACACTTCTTTCTTGTCCGAGTTCCTACGACCGTATCCTACAACTTGTTGGCGCTCCGTAAGGCCCAAAGTCTTATTTCGATGGCTTTGGAAGTTAGTTTACTTAGCAATTACGTAAGCTTTGGAAGTAGACTTGCACATACGGTAAGGTATGAAATGGCTTCTTTGCCTACTAAAGCCGCTAATGTTGAATGAAGTTCTTATCAATCGGTTCCGGGGAGAGAATGAAAGGAAGGAAGAGCGGATAGTCGAAACGTGCAAGCGGGATTCGCTCATTGAAGACTAACGTGAGTTCTCTCTTCGTTAATGGCAGCCCCTCCCGCGATGCGTCGGCGAGACACCGAGAGGTACCGAAAAGGAAGAAGACGATCTCACGGACGGCATATCAAAAGCTTGAGCATCAAGACATGATGGATACGGAAAGTCAACTCGATGGGTCTTCTTCGAGAAAGCTCGGGTGAATCCGATTCAGAAGAATGCCCTAGCGTACCGCAAAGAATACACAGATGTCTTACAAAGCTTCACCGATTGGCTGCAATTCAATGGATACGGATCTTCAACCAAATGGTTTATAGGAGTGGCTAGAGGAAGAAGAGAAGATACCGCCTTCACTTGCCGAACTCGATCGGTTAAAACCATCTAGCCCGAGGTGGAAGTGTCTAATGAGGAATGGAAGGACTTTGTTCGTCCATGGAAAGATGCCCTCGTAATCACTCTTCCGGGTAGAAGACGAGTTAGAGAGTGATGAAAGACAAACTTCTTCCACTATGGGGGCTAGCCGATCTCGAGTGAATCGATCTGGAGAATAACTACTAAATTATCAGGTTGAATAACAAAGCTCACTATGATTGAGTTCTAAACGATGGTCCGCGGGTCATAGAGGGACACTACCTTCTAGTTCAAAGATGGAGTCCAAGCTTGAATCCCCACGGTCGACGCTTAGCAAGCTTGCGATTTGGATTCGTATCCCTAATCTTCCGGCTTATTATCGCAATGAGACTTTTCTCTGGAGATTGGGTAATATCATCGACGGGACTCGAAAGTTGACCTCAACACTCTCCAACGAAAAAGGGGAAAGTCGAGAGGGAAGATATGCGAGGATCGGTGTCGAGATCGATCTCCGTCGGAAACTTGTCTCCGCGTGATTACCAGAAAGCCATTTTTCGGTGGAATATGAGAATCTCAACATTATTTGTTTGAAGTGTGGCATCTATGGGCATAGAATGGAAGATTGCCCACGGAAGGCAAAACCAAATCCTCCAACCGAGAATTCTCCGCCGCTGCCTTCACCGGAAAAAACCAGAGTCAAGGCCGAGAGGCACAAGGACGTCTCCGTCGATGAGGAGTTCGGTCCTTGGATGGTGGTCAAAGGGAGTCCGAGGTTGCGCTCCTCGAGAACCGAACCTGAGGCAAAAGCAGGTGAAAAGGTTAATAACCAGGCACAGCAGGTCCAGAAAAATGCAAGTCCTCCTCAGTTCAGTCCTCACGATTTGAAGCTCTTGCTAATCTCGCAGAAGGGGATACCAGTCCTGTCATGGACCCTGATAGTAGTCTATTCACTCGCCTACTGCTTTTCAGCCTTAGAGATCTGTATATATCACCTGAAGCTTTCAGCTTCACGATCACAGCCTAGATTGGGCATAGCTGGAGGTTGGAATGTCGTGCCATTACGTTAGCTCAAAGTGCTTATAGCGGCTCACCCTTTATACTATACTGGATGATACTACCAGCAATTCTAGTGATAGCCGGCGAGTACGTTATGGGCTAATGCATCATTATCAAAGTTATAGTCAGGATCAGGCGGAGGAAAACGTAAAGTAATGCAGGTGAATAGCCAAAGGCGAGAGCAAATCCTCGAGTTCTTCTCTCAAGTTAGCAATTATCGGTGGGAAACGGTTGGTCGACGCCCTTGTTCATATCCAAAGTCTTCAAATCTTTCTGTATGCCTAGGGCGAAGCACTATAAAGAGCGGATCCATCATGATGGAAAAGAAGAGGACTTATAGTTAATCATCTGGTTCGGATCCCACCGTAGCCCGTCGTTTAAGCTTGAATCTCTCGCCGAGACTGAGGTTCTGACCTTTCTTCCATACATACTAAAAATAGGGATCTAACCTGAGATCTAGTACATCTGTTAGCGCATGCTGGGGAAAGAAATGAGTACGCACCTACAGATTGGAGATGAAGAAATAAAATGCATAGAAGAGGCTAAAGCTGAAAGTCCAGATAGAGAGAGGGTGGTGCCAGAGGTGATCAATTGGTTCAACTATACCTTTCGGTATTCTCACTGTCTAAGCTTATTCAGCTTGCACATCGAGTATCAAAGCGTACATTTGCATCAATTGTCACTCCACATCCTGAGCCCAACCTTTCAGTTGTGTTCAAGTACCGGCTTGGTCTAATCTTTAGGTATGTTCCTGGTATCAAATCCATTCCCCTTAAGCAAGGGTTTGAATTTGTACAAGTATGGAAGTCTGTTCCATCCATGGCTTGGTTGTCCAAGTTGTATCGGGCTGGTGCTGACAGCGGTGATAAGTTATTAAAGTCAATAAAGCATAACCGGTCTATCTTCACTAGTCTCCTTCCGGAGTTAGCCAGTTTTGCGAACCTCATGAGATTTATTCAAACTGAGGGCTGACACTGGCCACCGTCAACTTTGTGGGCACCCTACGTCCGTTACACATTTGATTCTTCAAACACTTTAATTAGTGGTTGGAGTCAAGATTGGTTCCTTCTACGGCTAGGCTCCCTATATCTTGAAGAATTGGAGCTGCCACCCATGTCTGGTCTACTTTCGTGTGAAAAGAGGCTTTATCAAATTCATAAGATAATACATAGTTATTACTTTATTTTGATCCAGTTTTCTTCAGGTTTTCCCCATTTGCTTTTTCCATTTATGTAGGATTGATTCAATCAATTTCTGAATACATGTAAATGTAAGTCTGATGTCATTTATTTGCTTCTAATATTTCAAACTCAAACAGCCACCTATTAACTTGCAAGAAAGTTCCAACTCAACTTCAGCTACTTGCATATGTTCCATATTTTCAAATATCAAAGTCATACCTGGAATATTCCTCAGCCAAGGATCCTTTTAAAATCTAGTTGATCTATCACCTCCAATCCTCTTCTACAATTATTTATTATTGATTATTAATTAATTTTAAAAATAAAAATTTACTTTTACTTATATTTTCTTGAAACAAGAATATGGTCATACATACGTGATCACTTTTTATCGATCAATAATTAGGTTGGGATTAAGATAAAATGCTTTAAAACAAATATTTTTAGATTTTTGGAATCAAAATAGATGAAATGAAAATTGGTTTTGCAAATATGATAAAAACCTCCTAAATTAATTAATATAACTAAAATATAAAATTTGATCCATAGGGTTTGGAGCTGTACCACAAAAAGACCTTCTTTAAAAACGTGCAATCGCCTCCGCCCAGCCCTTCCCGTTTTCATGTTAGGTTTCTTTTAACATAAATGTAATATGTTAAGACATTAATGTAATATATATTATCTATTAATATCTTAAGGAGGTCCGAAATGTGAGATTCTGAGAAAAAAAAAATTATTTAACAATACTTGACAGATTTTTATAAATAATTGTTATGTATTCTTTAAGGATACTTAATAGTTACCAATAAAAACCATCATATATAAAAAGACAGGATTTTTTTTTTTTTATAAAAAAAAAGAAAAACTATTTCACAATACTTGACAGTTCTTCATAAAGAACCGTTATATATTCTGTAAGATTATTTAATGGTTAAAATATGGAGAAAGTAATAATGCGATTGTAATATTATAGGATTTCCGAGGAGAATAGGATTATCCTTGAAAGACAAGCGTATTACTAACTATGCGAAGAAAGGCACGATTACATAAGAGTAACCCTAATCTCCTGTGTCTTGTGTGCCTATATATGCTTGTTTGATTCATGATTGTGGAATCGTGACTAAGACTAGGTCTTAGGTCATACGTTTGACTAAGACTGGGTCTTAGGTCTTTCGTTGCTTACATTCAGCTGGCTATGGATTATTGTTTTTACATGATAATGCTGCATGCTTGTTTTCCTAGCGCTGAGGATTTGTGTCTGGGACAAGTAGCACTTATGTGTGCTTTCGCTAGTAACGATACATGTGTTGTGTGCTATTGTATTCTGGTTATGGTGTGTTTGCTGAATGCTGTGTATTTCCAAATTGTGATTATCTATCATATATTGTTTATATTTGCATATGAGGTTAACTATTGCTCTGAGATTCAATCTTGTTGAATCTCAAACATAACCATAGCTTCAGGACCAGGATGTAATACCCGATTTTCGACTTACCGAAAATCATGTATTTTAGGAATATGTTACCATATTAAATTGGTTAACATAAGTGACTTAGAGTCACATAAAATAGTGGCTATTTTAAGAGTAAATAAGCCATGGAAGAATTATAAAATACTTAATCAAATTAAGTGTTAATTAGCAAATAATAGGCAAATTAGATTGCAATTAATTAAGATGAATGGCATAATTCTTCTAATTAATTAGAGAAAAATTAAAATCATAAAAAGAGGGCTGATTATATTTGAAAATAATTAGCCAAATAAAATGAAATAATACTTGTCTAAATAATCCTTAATTGTTATGATTAGCTAACAAACCAATGATACAATGAAACATATAACTAAGGGGCAATTAAGCACTTGATTAGAGAGTTAATTAGAGCTTATAAAATTTTCCCAAAAATTAGGGAAAAAAAGTGCAGCTGATTGTGAAGGAAGAAAAGAGATGATTTATCATATAATCACACAAGCTTAGAGTTGAAAAGTCAAACTTTTCAACTAACCAATGAAAAACAATGAAACAATCAATATTTTGCTAATGGAAAAACATATTATAAATGGCTAAGAGAGGGGCTACATGTCGACCAGCTATGAATGGATGAGATGAAGTTTCATAAAGTGCCATTTTAATCCAAAGGTTGAGAGGAAAGAAGAGAATTTGAACCTCCTTACATAAGCTTGATCCTTTGCCTATAAATAGAGGCTCAACCTCTCTTCATTTCTTCACACCAACACAAACACCTCTGATCCTTTGATTAAGAGAGTAAAACGTGGGATTTTTTGAAGAGGAGGAAGAGTAGGATCAAGGTTCTTCAAGGGTGAGTTCCTTAGTTCTTGAGCTCTAGCTTTTAGTTTTTTGTAAAATTGTAGTTTAATTCATAAAATTAGGGAATGAATTCCTTTACATGTTTTTAAGGTTCCATTGCTTTTAAAATGCAAAATGGAGTAAAAACATGGTAGGAAATAATTTTTGGAATCAATATGCCAAAATTGTGAAAATTTCTAGAAAATTGGGCTGTTAAGTCATTCACTTTGTGACTATTATTTTATGTATCAAATGATATTTAAAAATCATGAAATTTTACATAAATAAAGTAGACATCCAGGGCTTTCCAAATATATAGATTAGCCTTGTTTATTGGAATTAAATCTGAACAGTGTTTGAAAACGTAAAACCTGTGAATGATTCTTGATGTTATAGTTTTTGAGAATATTTTTAATTGAAAATAGACATGTCAAAGGTCATGATGAATTTTGAAGCACTCAAAAATGATTTTTTAGAATTAATTATGATTTTTCAAAGTTTCTGAAAAAATATGCCCAGAAAATCTAGCAATGCGTTTTTAATAAAAATATAAGGGTAAAAATGGAATAATTAATCCACCAAGGGTAGAAATGTCAAAATAGGTGAAAATATCATTTTTTGATATTATTCTAGGAAATATGATATTAATTATAATATCATGGAAAAGGCAATAATTCGACAATAACATTATAAGATATCCGGGAAGTCCGGAGTCAGATTCAAAGGTCAGGCATTTTGGTAAATACACGGTGGAAGGTACTTCAAGCAACTCCGATGGTTGGTTAAAGAAGAAAACCAAGGAAAGACGTTAGTCTATAAGGTAGTGGACTTACCCTACTTGCATGTAGCTGATATTATTGCTTATGTGTATATGTATGATTGCTATGCTTGCTTGTTATGTTTAACATACTTGAATGATTGAAGCTCTGTTTCTGATTATGCTATGGCCATGAGTATGAGTATCAAACATTGAGCATGCAAAAGTATCATTATGTTGGCATGAGCCTATGCAAGGTAAGCACATCATATACTAGCATTTATCTTGCATGCATTGTTTGGTATTGTTTGCTACTGAGATTCCCCAGAATCTCACCCCCACTACCAATCAATAGGTGTGCACTAGGAAGAAGTGCTACGCTTAATCCCGGAGGGAAGTTCGCTTGAAGACGAACCGGCAGACGGAGCCATGAAGAGGCACTGATGGATGGAGCTGTGAAGGGGTACTGATGGACAGAGTCGTGAGGAGGCACCGGTCGAGACGAGAGTCAAAAGAAGTCTGGTTCTGGCATGAATATGATAAAGTTACTTCAAAACGTTTGGTGTCTAAGGAATGGTTGGTCTTGTGGTTCAGTCATAAGTCACCGTGAAAGACGGAGAGACTTCCACTAGACTAACATCTGTCCTGGACAATATGTTTGATTAACTAAGTTAGATTCATTGCTACAAGTCTAGTTAAGGCTTGATTTTAAGGTTGTATAGTTACTATGTAAGAGTTGTAATTATACATATTGTATCACATGAATATTCTTTCGGAATTTTTAAGTTAACCAGCTTATGCCTGGGCATTTTATATCAGTTACTCATTGTCCAAATGTTAGTGCATGCTCTCCGTTCCGCATTACTCTGATGTAGCACCTCAAACTCCGTTGATTTTTCTAAAACTACGTGTCAACGGACACACTAAATGGTATGGAATTTGGGGTGTTACACAGGATCTGGAGCAAGAGGTAAGAAGCACAAGTAAATTCGTGAGGAGACACGGAAGGAGTTAAATATTTTGTTGGATTGTATAATATTGATAGCTGCTTAGCTAACTCCATATCTGGATGGTTGTACCGCAATTATCCCGGTAGGGATTAACCACAGTTAGTTAGTTTTAAATTTTAATATCGTATTATCAGTACTCAATTGCTCAAACCTTTACAAATTCTCTATCACGCCGTAAACTTTGTTAATATTCCTAATTACTACATGTTAATAAACATAACAAGTAGTAAGGAATTTGGGGAGTTACAGGTGTCTTGATTGAGAATTCCGATGTACAGGAGAACTCTCGGTATATGCTAACTCGTTGGATGTCCTGGTTAAGAACCCGATGTACAGGAGGACTTCTGGTACATGCCAATTCGTTGTACTTAGCGCTATGGTTACGTAATATGTATATGCTGGTTTGGCTATACGTGTTCTGAATGCTTTGTGCTGTATGGACTGATTATCTTGGTTAACTTTGATATATTGTATATACTCTGTCTGTGAAATTAATTGTTACTTTGGAATTCAAATGGAATCCCAGATGTTCCTAAGGGCTCAAGATCTAGACATGGTCAAAGTAGTAGACAAAGTTTCAAAGAAAAGGCAGCGAGCACAAAATATTGATGGTTGCTATTTGGATATTAGATAGGACTGTAGTATTTTAGACTTATTTTGTCAAATTTTCCTTTGGATATGTAAAATTTTGATACTTATGCTTTTTGGATTACTGTAGTGAGAACTCTGTAGTATATTCATGTACATAATCAAGAATGATTTGAATTATCACTATACTATGTTATACCTGTGTTGTTCATTGTATATTGCTGTAATTCTCTGATAAATGTCGTAATTACAAGGGGTATGCCGAACCAATCCTGGAACACTTTTTGACAAAATCTATAACTGAATGGCCAACTATCTCCCACTGGGTTATGATAGAATAGAGGATTTAATTTAAACCATTGGGTCCAAGAGCTTTCAAAGGTCCCATATCAAATAGAGCTCTCTTAATTTCACTTTCATCCACCTGTCCACCCACTGAATCCCATGTCAATCATTTAACTGTTCACAATCCAATCTTTATAGTGTCTGTCCACCCTGCAGCATCCCTCGTGTTTCTACTCCATCGATCCTTTGGGGTAGAGACTGCATTGAAATCTCCGGCAAGCACCCACCTACCACTCAATAAATTTTGTATTTGTAGGAGATCATTCCATAAATGCCTACGATAAACCACCGTGAGGAACCATTTGTTTCTCGTGCCCTTATTATTCACTATACCATGAATAAAATGCTCACCGTACGTAAGAGATAATGGAGAATGGGAAATATGTATCCCCAAACGCCCAGATGCCGCCACTAAAGCCTCGTGCTTCCACTACTTGCATATTTGGCCAATTCACTCTAGTCAAATTTGGAGCTTGTATCTAGTTCTTTTATTCTCTTTTGTTTGGTCTAAGGATTTTGAATCTAGCTTAGTGTACCAATATAATTCATTTTTTGATTAAGTAAATTTTATATCCTAGCCACATTAATTTTTTGGGTTTAGGGTTTAGGGAGAAAATGTATGTGCGTTTCATAACAATATCATACAATTTGAATAGTTAGATGGATATATATATATTTTTTAATAAGTTGGAGGTATTTTGGTACTTCCATGTCCATTTTGAATGTTTATAGGTATTTTTACACTTCTGAAAGGCATATGGTATTTAACACACTTTGAGTAACATTTTATTGGTATTTTTTGCACCTTTACCATTTTTGAGCCGGGGGAATTTTGTTACTTTCAGAAAATAACGTGGCCCCTTACAAAAAGTAATGGACATTGGCTTATTTTAATTGACGTGTCATTTTTTCTTTTATTTTGAATATTTGTTGGTACTTTGAACCCTAGAAAAGTTTAAGGTGTTAGGTGTATTTTTGGTATAAGTTGATAGGTATGTATTTTTATACTTTTCCTAGTAATATTAGACAGAAGATGTTGACAGAAACAACCAAATGAAAAGAGAATAAAACTTGTAAGAAAATGTGACTGGTGAGGGGCACAAGGATCACATGCTCATCAAAGAGTCCAAACAACAAAAGTTGGGTGTGAGAATGTGATTGGAGGGGTTGATGATCATAATTAATATTATATTGATATGCCATTAATATTATCTTTTTTTTTTCTCTTCTTCTTCTTGTTTTTTTTTTAAAATATAAATTTATTCTTCTTCTATAATTCTATATCTGTGGATGTTCATCCAAATACAAAATTCTTCCTTTATTTGCCCCGCGAATGACTCTGAGTCTCTGACGCTCAGACCTTTTCATGGGCCCACATTATTCCCTTCATTCTCAGGATACTTCCATTATTTAAAACCGAACCGAGATGGAGTCAAATCGTTTTTTGTTCGATTTATTCGTTCTTTTTTTTCTCCAAAAGTTGTTTTTTTGGGTGTTTGATTCATTTAGATAAATTACTTGATAGGTTAATAATTAGCTTTTTTTTTTTTTCAAATACTATCCCAGTACAAATGATATACTTTCTCTTGTTCTTTTTATAAGAGCTCACAAGTTGAATTGCCTTGACAACATAGATATTAGCAAAAAAAGTTCAATAATCAAATTATTTTCAAAATGGTATGGAATTTGGGTGTTACAATAATCAAATTATTTTCAAAATATAATTACATAATCAATCAATTATAAAGAAATATAAGAAAAAAATTTAGGAAATAATAATCTATAATGTGGGACGATGATATATGATTTTTTATGAACTGATCAAATCATTTTTAAGTATGATTATTTAATCAATCAATTTTGAAGAAATACAAAAAGTAAATTATAATATAATCATATATATTATAAGTGTTTAATGTTTCTACTTTTACTGCAGAAATATTTTTTATGCTCCACTTACATAAAAGTGAGTGGGTCTCATTGTAAAAAGCAGAAACATTAAACTCATATTATATTTATTGATTAATGGATCCAAACTGAATTCCCTAGTATTTATCATGTATTTTGACAATAAAAAAACTATAATTTTGAATTATGATAACTCCTTGATTTATGGACATAATTTTGAATCATGATAAATCCTTGATTTAAGCCAAAAAAAAACTAAACACAGGTTCACATTGTAGAGTGTTGCAGGTTTTTCAGCTGTTTTGTTATATTGACATTAAATAGCATTGATTTTGTTTTTAATGTTTGTTTATTTATTTATTTATGCAATGATGTTTCCCCTATTTTACTCCCGTGATAACAAGGGTCTGTAATATTGGTCTCATCAATATTTATCGACAAGCAATATATTTAGGTCTTATATGTGTGTGTTTACAATAGATGGTTAGAAAATAATTACATGATTTATTATGATTACAATATTGCTTATTGTACATACAATGGAAAAAATTACCCAATCATAAAGACTAGATTATATAATAAACATTAAACACCTCATAAAACAATACTTTAGAACCATAATTGTAACATCCCAACTTTTCAAAAGCAGTATATTTTTTTTTTCGTCAAAACATCATTTTAAATAATCAGAGTAGAGCATCGGAGCGATTGAGTGACTGATATGTATAAATAAAATGCCGTAAGTCTGGCTGGATACAACAATGGTATAAAAAAAACCGTGTGGTTCAAAAGTTTAATACAACAGAAGGAAATCTTCAACCGGATCTTCTACGTGGCCAGCTTGCTTCTTCCCTCGGCCCTTGGTCCTCCGGACCCTGAAGCTATAGCTGAGATCCAATTCAGCGCATTGGATCTCAGGTAACGGTTAACCTCATGCTCAAATACAACAGTATACGGATGACAGATATTCATGACATAACAGCAGATGCATGATCAATAATGACATAACATAAACATAGAGCAGTAGGTATAATCGGTGACCCTGAACAAAGTCTCTATCCGTGAATGTATCTCGGTGACCCCTAACAGAATCTCTATCCGTGATTGTAAAATCGGTGACCCTAAAAAGAGTCTCTATCCGTGAATGTATAATCGGTAACCCTTAACAGAGTCTCTATCCATGAATGTATCTCGGTGACCCCTAACGAGAATCTC
Organism: Acacia pycnantha; assembly: GCA_025563575.1. Lineage (NCBI taxonomy): Eukaryota > Viridiplantae > Streptophyta > Magnoliopsida > Fabales > Fabaceae > Acacia > Acacia pycnantha. The sequence goes on from JAMWYP010000270.1 coordinate 463,676, forward strand.
TATCCAGGGTTTTATCTATCACATATGGTACACCTAAGTACAATTCCATAGGCACGGTGCATATAGCACCTGAATAGAATGGCCGGGTAAGTGTCTATCATGGGGCCTCACCGACTTATACGGCGATCGAATGGCATACCCACATAGACTAGCCTTGCCTTCGGCACCAAACTATTCACACAACATATCATTACGTATATGCATATCATAAACATCGGCGTTAGTGTTACAAAGACGCGAACGTACCTCCGTTGACGATATACGGAAATTCGGTATGTTTTGACGGAAGCGTACGTTGACGGAAAAGCAATGGCCGGCAATGCACGTCGGACGGCGTAACGACAAGAGATCAAGGTTTCGATATCCTATAATGATAATATCACCATTATCAATATCTGACATTATAACGGGCATTTTAGGTAAAAATTACCATTTTGCCCCTATACCCCTATTTGGCGGAATTTCGCGGAACTTCGTTACTTTGGCTCAGACTTTCCAAAATTTTGCCAGAACTCCGACCCCACCATGATTTTCGAATTTAATACTTAAAATAAAGCTAAAGATCTATCTAGCATTACTACTAAAACTACTGAAAGCATTAAAGACTAAAGACCGGAAAAATTACCCAGAGGTTCGCTGCAAAATTCCCCGGGCTCCTTCCTCCTCCAGAGCACCTCTCTCTAACTTCTCTCTAGGAAACCTCAACTAGAGAAATTATTTTGGTGTGAAGAATGCAAAGGGAGGAGCTTGCTATTTATAGAGTTTTTGGTGAGGGCATTTTGGTCTTTTTCCAATCTTCCAACTTTGAATTTTGGCCACATAACACATCTTTTTGCTCAAACCACTTCTCCACCACAAAAATCCTCCAAAAACGTGCTCCCCTCCCCAAGGTCATTATTGCATTGCCACCAACTTTTGCTTTATGGTCTTGCACCGATAAAGTTCCCGATCGGTGTCCGAATTGCGTAATCTCGGAAAAGTCTCAAAAATCCGGAATCACCATTTTGAAGCCCCTTTCCTTCTCATTAGAAATGTCTAATCTAAACTAATTTTTGATTCCATCCAGGGCTCCAAAAGTCAGTCCGAAGTTTACGGGAAAGCGTGCCAGTTCTAGAAGAACTTTCTGGAATCATCAATCTCTGGACAAAAATTCACTGATTCCAAATATGTCCAGATAATTTCAAACTCATTTCCAAATGTTGAATTAGAATTTATTTTCTTCAGATCTTTAAAATGTGACTATCAGCATTTCTCCTATTAGTCTTATTAGGAAAATGCTCTAAACTTCGGAATCAACTTTCGGAAAAAGCTAATCAAGATAAAAATTCACCGATCATTATTTTACTCTGACATTGGAAAACCTATTCCTGGTACTCTAGATAGGATCCGTTTCCTATAGATCGATCACTATTCACTTTGTACTTGTTTATACAATTTTACACTTCAACTTGCAAGGTAAGGCACCATGATTTTTTACCAACTCTTGTCCTTATTTCTTTCCTCATTTTCAGCTGGCCCTCTATTAATATTACTCAATATTTATTTTTTTTATTTAATTAATTATTTGATTATTTACTTATTTAATTTTTCCCAAAAATTCCACAAAAATCCCTAATTAGTCCATTCTTGTATTTAGGCTCAAAAATACCTAAACTCAACTATTTTTCTCCAAAATTTCCAATTAATTAACAAATATGTTTTTACTAATTTTAGCCCAAAAACCACTAATTTTAGGGTTTTACATAATTATTTATGAATTTCCTTTGCCTATGCTTAAGTAATTAGCCAGAAATTACCTAATTACTTTCTTTTTACCAGTTGATAATTTTCTTAATTAGAATACCTCATTACCTCATAACTTTTATACTGACATTTCTGTTTCCATGTCCTCTGCATTATTTTAGGATTTTTCATAATTTTTCTAAGTTATTTATGTCCCATAGGGGCATTTTCGTCATTTTGGAACTTTGGCCCTTAAATTCTCTAATCCCCAAGAAATTCTCCTTTAGAAAAGAAGATAATATAACATATTCTTCGAGACCACATATTCATCTTTTAAAAGTAGCTATTTAATTTATCAGGGTATTACAATAATTGTCCTTCTATGCTTGCAGAAGCTGAAAATGTTATATATAAACTTTTTCACACGGGTAGCAATACTTCTTAATTGTATAAGAATATCCACGACTTATTTTTTTTTAGCGATTCTAAAAAAAGAACTATATTTTTATATATAGTATATTAGCTAATAAGAAGAAGAAGAACCATTGGAACAATCGTCCAAACACAATTGTGATTCTACGGAGACAAAATGCAATACGGGTGAGGTGTCGAGATGGCTGTTGTTGGTCGTTGTGACTGATTGAATATTGAATATACATCTTCAACAACCAGACTTGTATACTCATGTCACCATATATTTTGTTATCCATGTTTTAAATTTATATGCCATTATCCGATTTATTTTAGTATTTTTTTGTTAAATGTCATTATCTGGTACTTAATATCAATCGATATGGATTAGGTTTAAACAATATTTTTGAGTCTAAATAGAAACAACATTCTCAACGTAGTTTTTTTCCATACATTCACTCTCATCTACCCACTTATAAATAAGGACATATTTAGAAGAAAAAAGAAAGTACATTTCATACATATTTATTATTTTAAACTAATTTTAAGAATTTTCTTGAACCAGACAATTTGGTTACTTGGATCTTACAATAAGTTATAGATGGAGTATTTTATTAGGACCCAAGTGAAAACCAACGACCAAATCAATACTAATATATTATTATATTTATAAAATACTCCCAATACGTTTTGCCGGAACTAAAAAAAATTAACCTCATTCTCATTTAATTCTATCTTAAAATTTAATACTTTTATTTTACCTCTATTTAATATATATATGCATACATGTAATACCCCAAAAATACGTATCATAATTTGGTAAGATTATACCTATAAAAAGTAGGTGAATATGGGATATCAAATAATAAGATATAATTATCTTATTTTCTAAGGAAAAATCTCTTGGAAATTAGAGAAATTAAGGGCCAAAGTGCCAAATGACCAAAATGCCCCTAAGGGACATAAATATTTAGGAAAAATGTGAAAAATCCTAAAAGTCAGTGAAATAATTATTTGAATAATGAGAGTATGTTATCTCTAATTAGGGTAATTTGACAAATTACAAACTTGGAGAAATTGAATAAAGATATTCAAAAAGTATTGTAATGACTATAATGCCCTCACAAATTCTAAAATACTGCAGAACACGGGGAAACGAAATGTCGGTGTTATAATTATGAGGTAATGGGACATTTTAATTAAGAAAATTATCAACTAATGATAATAAAGTGATTAAGTAATTTCTAGCTAATTACTTAAGTCTGTGCAAAAGAAATTATGAAATAATTATGTAAAACTCAAAAATTAGTGGTAATTGGCTTAAAATTAGTAAAAATATATTTACTAATTAATTGGAAATTTTGGAGAAAAATAGTTGAGTTTAGGCATTTTTAAAGCCTAAATGCAAGAATGGACCAATAGGAAAATTTTGTAAAAATTATGTGAAAATAATTATTTAATTAATTAAATAATTAATTAAATAATTAATAAAATAAATAAATAAAAAAACGAAATAAAATAAAAAAGGGCAGAAAAAAAATAAATAAAAAATGAGAAGGAAAAGAGAAAAAAATATATATATATATATGTATAAAAGAATTTTGCAACTTGCTATTATAATATGATATAATTAATTAAAGTGGAAAAAGGGTGAATAGTAATATTATATTTAGGAAACGGATCCTATCTAGAGAACCAGAATGGAATTCCAAAGTCAAGGTAAAATATTAATCAGTGGGATTTTATCTTCCGTTAAACTCTTGCGGAAGTTAATTCTGAAGCCGTTTGTGCTTTTTCCTAATAAGACGAAATAGGGAAATTCTGAGAAAAGACCAGATAGCCAAAAGGACGAAAAGGTTATGTTGTGACATTTGGAAAAGAATTGGGAATTTTCATGAACATAATTGGATTCAGTGAATTTTTCGAAGAGATGGGTGTTTAGAAAACAAGTTTCGACACGGACGCGTTTGGACACGTTTTCGAGAAAGACTCAACCTGACTGTTGGAGCCCTATATGGAATCAAAATATAGGTTAACTTGGACATTTCTACTAAGTGAGAATATGTTTTCAAAGTTGTAAATCCTGAATTTTGAGATTTTTCCGAAATCACGCGAATCGGGTACCGATCGGAGAAATCGGTCTGAAAGCTTCTGGAAGGTGACACATGGCCACCTCCCATTGGCCAAACCCCTTGAATTTTGGTCAAGTGTGAACACAAAAGGGGGAAGAAAGGGTTTTTTTGAAAAGTTGCTTTGGACGGCCCAGATCGCTTCTCACAAAGTTGATCCGACGGCCGAAACCCTACCACCGTTTCTATAAATACCCCCCCTCCTTCACTTTTCTTCACACCATTCCTTCTTGCCTATTTCGAAATTCTAGGAGAGAAAGTAGAGAGAGAAGCTCGGGGAAGTTCTCGCAGAAGTCTTCAACGGGTAAGTCTTTCGGTCTTTAGTTTTTAGTCTTTAGTTCATTAGTTAGTGAGGCTAGAGTAGTCTTTATTTTTATGTTTTGATATTAGATGGGAGGGCTATTTTATGGCGAAATTCCGCTAAGTAATAGGGGCAAAATGGTAATTTTTACCTAAAATGCCAGTTATAATGTCAAATTACTAATGGAAGTGACATTATTCTCATAGGATATCTGAAACGTTGATTCTGCTGCCGTTACGCTGCCCGACGTGCGGCATTGTAGGATTCTTGCACGTTTCTCCGTAGAAAGTACGTTTCCGCGGTAGTACCTAACGTTGCCAACGAAGGTACGTTCGCGTACTGTAACACTAGCTCTGATGATTATTGAATGATTATATGTGATAATATGTTATGTGAATAGTTTGGTGCCGAAGGCAAGGCTAGTCTATGTGGGTGTGCCATTTAGTCGCCGTAAAGTCGGTGAGGCCCCTATGATAGACACTTACTGGCCATTCTATTCGGTGCTAGATGCACCGTATCTATGGAACCGTACTTAGATACTCCGTATCTATGGAACCGTACTTAGATACCCCGTGTCTAAGGAACCGTACTTAGATACCCCGTGTCTATGGAACCGTACTTAGATACTCCGTGTCTATGGAACCGTACTTAGATACCCCGTGTCTATGGAACCGTACTTAGATACCCGTGTCTATGGAACCGTACTTAGATACTCCGTGCCTATGGAACCGTACTTAGACACACTGTGATTAAGGAATCGTACTTAGATCACTATTACAGTTTTATGTTGTTGTACTGGCTTGATCAATCTTTGTGAAATTAGAAATACACATTGTACATATCTTGTTTATAAGCATGAGGTTAATCGTTACACGATATCCAATGGGGTAAATTGGATCTCAGCTATAGCTTCAGGGTCCGGAGGACCGGAGAGCCGAGAAGAGAAGCAAGCAGGCCACGTAGAAGATCCAGTTGAAGATTTCTTTCTGTTGTATTATACCTTTGAACCACACGGTTTTTGTACCGCTGTTGTATCCAGCCAGACTTACGGCATTTTATATGTACATATCAGTTACTCAATCGCTCCAATGCTCTACTCTGATCATTTTGAAAGGATGTTTTAAAAAAAAATTTATCTTGCTTTTGGAAATTGGGTTGTTACACTTATGGTATCGGAGCGGTAGTCTGGCATGAACTTGACTATGTTACTACGAACAGGTTTGGTGCGAAGGAAAGGCTAGTCTACGTGGGTATGCCAATCAGTCGCCGTATAAGTCGGTGAGGTGATATAGCCCTGAGTAAATGTACTACCCTATGTCGGTATACCAGATTGAACTGGTGTACCATCCTGAATCGGTGTATCACTTTCTGTGGGTGCACCACTCTAGACCAGAGCTTAGATGTGAAGCGGGGTCACGTCGGATGAAACTCCGGGACCAATAAGGATAAGTACATGTAGTATTTGACTCATGTAGAGGAACTTCTGATACGAAATTCCATACCCATGTTTGGGTAGACCAAATCAACGGAACCCTGGACGAGGGAAATATTTCGGATGCTGTTCGTAGTACGAATACTAATTATGATAAGTCTATATGCAAAGTAGATGTTAGCGCGATAAAATCCGTGATATACTAATTGAAGTTTTCTTTGTATATCGGACGTTTTCCTAACGAAGGAAAAAGAACGAGACATGGCGAATTTGAGAGGAGCCGGAGCTCCCGAGGCGGGGCGAGGCCGAGGCGGGGCCGAGGCGGAGGACGAGGTAGACAACCTCAGATGAATCAAATACCAGATCAATGGGACCAAAATGAAATACAAGAGTTGAGGAGGACTCTACAAGAGCAGAGGGCTCTTATAAATGAACTCCAAGAAAGGCGAGAATATACAAGATCAACAAGTGAACGGCAATTAGCGTAACGAAATCTTTGAAGAAGAAAGACAAAATGCCGAGGACGAATTAAATGATGATGAGGACGAGGAAAACGCTGAAGAAGATGAGGAAAATAATGAGTCTGAGAGATCCCAATCACCTCCACGACACAGGAGAAGAGAGAAAAACACTCAATACTGGGTTAACCAGTTTTGCAAGCTGAAGCCACCAACTTTTCGAGGAAGACTAGACATAGCAGAGGATTGGCTGAAGAGATTGGAGAAAGTATTCAAGGTGATTGATCGCCCTGAAAATCGCAACTGGTTCACGGACTGAAATATGAGATTGGTGAAAGACTCATGTCCCAACGATTCCTAGATTTGACAAGCGCGGTGGAAACTTGTCGGATGACTGAGCGTAATCTGAAAGGATTCCAGAGATCCAGAAACTTCAACAACAACAACAGCAATGCAGGACGTGGTGGAATTAGTAGTGGAAATTCCTCACAAAAGAAGAGAGCACCCCCAGTGATGGGAACAAGAGACCATTTCAACCTGGCCAACCAAACTTTCCAGAAACACAAGGACCTCGACCGTGTCCAAAATGCGGAGGGTACCATAAAGGTACTGACTGCGATGGAAAACAAATATGCTACAAGTGTCAAAGGCCTAGACACATCAGCAGGGATTGTCCACAGAGAGCTGGCAGGATGAGGCCGCAAAACCCAGACGAGTTTTTGCTCTAACTCGTGAAGAGACCGGAGAACCATCGGGGTGGTCCACGATACTAGAGCTCAGAAAGCTATTGTCGTTATAGTCTGATCCGAGGGTTAAACAAATCAACTACTTTTGATACGGATCCTTTTGGGATGCATACATATGTATTTCCTTACGATGTAATAGTATTTGCACCATTAGGTGTGAGCTTTTAGTTTGTAAAGCGAGTTTTGAACCAAGTTGCAAGTATAATATAAATCTTGTTACTACTTCATAATGTCAACGACATTCTCGATGGTGTTAAACTAGAACCATATCAAACAACGTCAAACGGAATTAAAGTGATGAGGAGGCAACTTGAAGAAATAGCCAGAAATGGTAATATGGAGGCGTAGTTTTGGATCTAGCGGGATAGTACCGCAGATTCATGAGAAATTTTTTCACAACTTAAACGAAGTTCACAAGTAGGAGACCAAATCATTAATGTTGAACAAAGACTATGAGACAAGCTTTCATGAAGTGAGGGAGAAGTTGGTCACAACACCAAGAAATTGGTTATCCCAAATCCAAATAGATTTTTATAATGGTACCAACAGGATTGGATCGGGATATGTCTAGCTGCAGCATGACAATGTGATGACTTACCACTCTCAAGTTTCTCAAGTCAGAACCAAACTACACATGACCTAGAGATAGTAATTGTCATGATTATAAAACAAAACCACGATTTTATTATTAAGTATTAGGTATCTTATGTTGCCACGGTGTATGGGAACCATGGGAACATAATATATCGAAGTACGACGTGATATCCATGAGTACGAGATATATGGTATTGCCGCGGTGTATGGGAACCACGGGGATACGGATATCGAAATACGACATGATGAATGTGTAGTACGCGGTATTATGGGTGCCACGGAAACACTTATGTACGCGGTGTTATGGGCGCCACGGAAACGCTAAAACACTAAAGTACGCGGTGTTATGGGCGCCACGGAAGCAATATATATAAAGTACGCGGTGTTTTGACGCCACGGAAACACTGTATATATCAACTTAAAACATGATAAAAACTTTATAATCAAGCTATGACAAGTTCTCAATCACCGGAGAAGCAATGTGAGACAAAGTGAAGATCCGACGCGTATAGCCCGAGTCCGAGTAGGACGGAGTCTAGTTAGTACAAAGTATAGTGGGTTGGGTACAAATTTCGAGGACGAAATTTTGTTTAAGGGAAGAAATGTAATACCCCAAAATACGTATCATAATTTGGTAAGATTATACCTATAAAAAGTAGGTGAATATGGGATATCAAATAATAAGATATAATTATCTTATTTTCTAAGGAAAAATCTCTTGGAAATTAGAGAAATTAAGGGCCAAAGTGCCAATGACCAAAATGCCCCTAAGGGACATAAATATTTAGGAAAAATGTGAAAAATCCTAAAAGTCAGTGAAATAATTATTTGAATAATGAGAGTATGTTATCTCTAATTAGGGTAATTTGACAAATTACAAACTTGGAGAAATTGAATAAAGATATTCAAAAAGTATTGTAATGACTATAATGCCCTCACAAATTCTAAAATACTGCAGAACACAGGGGAACGAAATGTCGGTGTTATAATTATGAGGTAATGGGACATTTTAATTAAGAAAATTATCAACTAATGATAATAAAGTGATTAAGTAATTTCTAGCTAATTACTTAAGTCTCAGGCAAAAGAAATTATGAAATAATTATGTAAAACTCAAAAATTAGTGGTAATTGGCTTAAAATTAGTAAAAATATATTTACTAATTAATTGGAAATTTTGGAGAAAAATAGTTGAGTTTAGGCATTTTTAAAGCCTAAATGCAAGAATGGACCAATAGGAAAATTTTGTAAAAATTATGTGAAAATAATTATTTAATTAATTAAATAATTAATTAAATAATTAATAAAATAAATAAATAAAAAAACGAAATAAAATAAAAAAGGGCAGAAAAAAAAAATGAAAAGGAAAAAGAGAAAAATATATATATATATATGTATAAAAGAATTTTGCAACTTGCTATTATAATATGATATAATTAATTAAAGTGGAAAAAGGGTGAATAGTAATATTATATTTAGGAAACGGATCCTATCTAGAGAACCAGGAATGGGAATTCCAAAGTCAAGGTAAAATATTAATCAGTGGGATTTTATCTTCCGTTAAACTCTTGCGGAAGTTAATTCTGAAGCCGTTTGTGCTTTTTCCTAATAAGACGAAATAGGAAAATTCTGAGAAAAGGCCAGATAGCCAAAAGGACGAAAAGGTTATGTTGTGACATTTGGAAAAGAATTGGGAATTTTCATGAACATAATTGGATTCAGTGAATTTTTCTGAAGAAATGGGTGTTTCGAAAACAAGTTTCGACAGGACGCGTTTGGACACGTTTTCGAGAAAGACTCAACTGGACTGTTGGAGCCCTATATGGAATCAAAATATAGGTTAACTTGGACATTTCTACTAAGTGAGAATATGTTTTCAAAGTTGTAAATTCTGAATTTTGAGATTTTTCTGAAATCACGCGAATCGGGTACCGATCGGAGAAATCGGTCTGAAAGCTTCTGGAAGGTGACACATGGCCACCTCCCATTGGCCAAACCCCTTGAATTTCGGTCAAGTGTGAACACAAAAGGGGAAGAAAGGGTTTTTGAAAAGTTGCTTTGGACGGCCCGGATCGCTTCTCACAAAGTTGATCCGACTACCGAAACCCTACCACCGCTTCTATAAATACCCCCTCCTTCACTTTTCTTCACACCATTCCTTCTTGCCTATTTCAAAATTCTAGGGAGAGAAAGTAGAGAGAGAAGCTCTGGGGGAAGTTCTGCCGAAGTCTTCAACGGGTAAGTCTTTCGGTCTTTAGTTTTTAGTCTTTAGTTCATTAGTTAGTGAGGCTAGAGTAGTCTCTGTAGGATTCTTGCACGTTTCTCCGTAGAAAGTACGTTTTCCGCCGGTAGTACCTAACGTTGCCAACGAAGGTACGTTCGCGTACTGTAACACTAGCTCTGATGATTATTGAACGATTATATGTGATAATATGTTATGTGAATAGTTTGGTGCCGAAGGCAAGGCTAGTCTATGTGGGTGTGCCATTTAGTCGCCGTAAAGTCGGTGAGGCCCCTCATGATAGACACTTACCTGGCCATTCTATTCGGTGCTAGATGCACCGTATCTATGGAACCGTACTTAGATCCTCCGTATCTATGGAACCGTACTTAGATACCCCGTGTCTAAGGAACCGTACTTAGATACCCCGTGTCTATGGAACCGTACTTAGATACCCCGTGTCTATGGAACCGTACTTAGATACCCGTGTCTATGGAACCGTACTTAGATACCCGTGTCTATGGAACCGTACTTAGATACTCCGTGCCTATGGAACCGTACTTAGACACACTGTGATTAAGGAATCGTACTTAGATCACTATTACGCCTTTATGTTGTTGTACCCGGCTTGATCAATCTTTGTGAAATTAGAAATACATTGTTGTACATATACTGTTTATATGCATGAGGTTAACTGTTACTCGAGATCCAATGGGGTAAATTGGATCTCGCCTATAGCTTCGTAGTCGGAGGACCGGAGCCGAGAAGAGAAGCAAGCAGCCACGTAGAAGATCCAGATTGAAGATTTCTTTCAGACTTACGGCATTTTATATGTACATATCAGTTACTCAATCGCTCCAATGCTCTACTCTGATCATTTTGAAAGGATGTTTTAAAAAAAAATTTTATACTGCTTTTGGAAATTGGGTTGTTACAATACACACTTTACTGAGAAGTCTTAGGAAAAAGTGTGTAAAACAATAAATTAGAGATAAAATTGTATATTCATACAATTAATTTAATGAGGGAGTTATATTTGGGATTAAAAAATTACTCTCCCTCTCTCTCTCTCTCTCTCTACCCTATACATAGTATTATAAGAGTATTTATTGGTACTCCCTCTAGTCCACAATATAGGGAGTTTATAGAAGAATAGTTTAGTCCAAAATATAAGTCACTTGTTTGATAATTAATATTCATATTTCATTTTTGTCCCTATAATTAATGGTTATTTCCAATTTTGCTTACTCATTAAATTTTCAAGTACATTTGTTCAATAAGGGTAAAAGTGAAAAAATTAATTAATTTATGACATATTTAATGAGTTAACTATCACTTCTTATTTCATGTGAATTAATTAAAGTGCCAAATCCATATTGAATTCAAGTTATCAGAAAAGGGAAAGCCTATAGAAAACTAACAGTCAACACAGAACACGTGACTGATCATACCACCAGTGAAACTGTTTTAATTTCTTCTTTCAACATTTCTACCGGCAAGTTCATTCCACTCCGTAAGAAACAAAGAACATTTCTAAAGTCAACATTTCTTAATTAATAAAATGAATAATCTTCATATAAATTATCAGTAAGAATACGATTTACTTGAGAAACAAAGTACGAGGATTCTAATACTTAAGCTTGATTTTTTAACATGATAAATCTTACATGTACTAAATACCAACCACCAGTCGTTGTCCCTGTGTTTGTACTTTGTATGTGTCATGTGTGTTCTCGTACTAATAATCTGAACGAAAATTATTGCGATTACGGATAAGATTGATTATTAATCACGTTTGGTAAATGTATTTTTTTCCCACGTTATACACCTGCATATACTAGGTCAACTAAAGGTAATATAAATAAATGAAATAAGAAAATATTAGGAAATAATCATCTATAAATTATAATGTAAGATGATGTCACTATTTCTAAATCAAATCAATATCCATATTTTGCATCAATAATAAATAAAATTTAAGAAATAATCAAATCATTTTCAAATATAATTATGTAATCAATCAATTATGAAGAAATATAAGAAAAAAAAATTAGGAAATAATAATCTATAATGTGGGATGGTGATGTATGATTATTTAAGAACTAATCAAATCATTATTAAGTATGATTATTTAATCAATAAATTTTGAAGAAATACAAAAAATAAATTATAATATAATCATCAGTAAATTATATTTATTGATTAATGAATCCAAACTGAATTTCCTAGTATTTATCATGTATTTTTGACCCAAAAAAAAAGTAATTTTTGAATTATGATAGCTCCTTGATTTATGAACATAATTTTGAATTATGATACATCCTTGATTTAAGCCAAAAAACTAAACACTGGTTCACATTTGAGAGTGTTGCAGGTTTTCAACTGTTTTGTTATATTGACATTTACTAGCATTGATTTTGTTTTCAATGTTTGTTTATTTATTTTTTATGCAATGATATTTCTCCTATTTTACTCTCGTGATAAGGGTCTTCAATATTGGTCTTAACAATATTTATCGACAACAATATATTTAGGTCTCATACATGTATAGACACACACATACATACATGTGTGTGTATGTAAATACATGTGCACACACACACACATAGATGTATCTCTATAGATACATATATATGTGTGTGTATTGTAATATCCTAAAAATAGCTCTGACAAATTCCATGTATGGTATATATGCAATTGGAGAAATGAAATGATGAATTTTGACTAAAAAGTCAATTTTACCCGAAATACCCGATTTCGCCGAAACCGGAAGTTTTGAGATATAAGTTGGCATCAATGGGACATATGGAATTAATACTTCTTTGTTCCATTTTAGTGTATTAAATACGACCAAAAGGAATGAAAAGAAGCTGCAAGGGATTTATTAGAAATTATGAGAAAAATTGAAGGAAGATTGAAATTTGCAAATTTTACGGAATTGTGCTGCATGTCTCATAATTATATAAAATTTATGGGCACATGAGCATGGGTTATGAGCTAATAAAATGGGTCAAAATCTTCCTAAATGGCTCAATAATTTCGACCAATTGGATTAGAAGAGGGAGGGGAAGCATCATCATATGAAACTTAGCGCACACAAAAAATTAGTTTGGTAGTGACTAGTGACCACAATGGTAATTATGAAGAAGTCATTAAGTCAAATAAATTTCTTCATTCATCTGTTCCAAGCGAATTCACCTAAGAAAGAATCATTAATTCACAAGATGGCATTATGGCAAATAAGCAAAACTTTATGTCTAATGATACTACTCACATTCCAGCTGACCTAACTCTTCCTTTAATCAATAATTCTTTGCCTCAACTCTTATTTCTCATTCTCTCAATCACTGTTGTTAAAACGTAAAGTCTATGTAGAAATGATAAGGGTGACCAAAAACATAAAATTGTAAAACGTAAACGAAACGTAAGAGTTTACTACGTACTACAAAAAAAATAAAATCCAACACATATCAACATCTCTAATTTAAGTCATTGGAGTCAAAGTCAATATCTCTAATTTCTGAGAATATTTGATGTTAGATTAATTATTTTGGATTGTAGATGCCTGAAAAGATTAGATCAAATTTGAAAATAAAAGTTTGAACCCAAGTTGCAAAAGTTTCAGTTTAGTCCCTCTATAAAAAAAGGTTTAAACTTTGCCAATTGGTCCCTGGTCAAAACTCTGCATTTTGACCTGGAACCAATTAATTAACTAGGTTCAGCCGGCTGATATACACAGGACGGGGAGATATATATGAGAACGCAAATAGAGATTGAAAAGAGAGAGCACCGTGAACACATCCTTCGACCTTCAACCCTGCATCCTTCTTTTCCGTCTTCTTCTTCCTCTCTCGCCGGCGGCGTCATTCACCACCACTGGTGTAATACTCCGAAATTTGATTTAGGGAATTTAAGGGCCAAAGTGCCAAAATGACCAAAATACCCCTGGGAAGGGTAAATGACTTAGGAAAATTGTGAAAAATCCTAAAAGGCAGGGAAATAATTATTAAAATTAAAGAGAGTAGATTATCTCTAATTGAGGTAATTTAATAAATTGTGAACTTGGAGAAATTGTATAAGAATGTGCAAAAAGTATTGAAAAGACCATAATACCCTTGTAATTTCTAAAAAAATGCAAGAGGCATGAAAATTCTAATGTTAATGCAAGAGTATGAAGGTAATAGGGTATTCTAAGTAAGAAAATTATCAACTAGTGATAATAAAGTAATTAAGTAATTTCTGGCTAATTACTTAAGCTTAAGCAAGGGAAATTAAGGGATAATTATGTAAAGCTAAAAAATTAGTGGAAAATAGTTGAAAATTAGTAAAAATATAATTACTAATTAAATGGAAATTTTTGAGAAAAATAGTTGAGTTTAGATATTTTTAAGCCTAAAAGCAAGAATGGACCAATAGGAAAATTATGTAAGAAATTATATAACATAATTATTTTATATTAAATAAAATATAAAAAAAACGAAAATGATAAAAGAGGGATCAGATTTTGACCGAAAAATAGGAGTCAAGAATGGATAAAAATTTGATCAAATAATATCATGATATTAGGCACATGTTATATTATTATATAATATAATTGATTATGATGAATAGTAATTTGATATATAGGAATCGGATCCTATCTAGAGAACCAGGAATAGGAATTCCAAAGTCAAGGTAAAATATTGATCAGTGAGTTTTTACCTTCATGTAACCTTTCCTAAGTCAATTAGAGGCCTGTAGCACATTTTCCTAATAAGACAAAATAGGGAAAAATGCTAATAGTCACATTTTGGGAAATTAAGTAAATAAATTATAACTCAACATCTAGGGATGAGTTTATAATTATATAGACATATTTGGAATCAGTGAATTTTTCTGAAGAAGTTGATGATTTCAGAATTGCGTTCTGAAACCAGACGCGTTCGGACACATTTTTCGAGAAAACTTCAACTGGACTGTTGGAACCCTGTAAGAGACCAAAATCTAAGTTAAATTAGATATCATTGATGAGGAAGAGAATATCTTCAAAGTTATGAATCCAGAAGTTTGAGTTTTCTCCGAATCACGCGAATCAGTCGATCGGAAATTCTATCGGACCGGGCCATAAAGCAACATAAGTCACCACTTTGGATCAATAGGTTGCTGCCACATCAGCCCATATATGTCGACCAAGCTCTCCATGGACAAGGATTAAACACAATTTTGCTTTGATTTTCCATGGTTAATAACAACTTGAAAAATTCCCATTATATCCCTAAGTTTTTCTATAAATAGCCAAGGTGCTCTTCATATATTTTCACACCATTTCACTCCTTCCTTTGACCGAAATCCTAGAGGGAGAAAGAAGAGAGAGAAGCTCTGGAAAAATTGTGCAGAAGTCTTCAAGGGTAAGTCTTTCGGTCTTTAGCTTTTAAGTTCTAGTTTTTAGTTCGGTAGTTGGTAGAATTGTTAGTTAGATTTAGGAAGTAGGGGATGAAATTCCTATTCTTGTTTTAAGCCTCATTGCATTGAAAAATATGCCTGAAGAGGTAAAAACATAGTAGGGATCGAGTCTCCGAAAAGTTGAAGCTTTTGTAGTTCTTTCAAAAGTAGGGGTTGTAATGCTAGAATAGCCTTTAATTTTTCAAGTATGATTGGATATCATATGGAAGGGTTATTTTAGTCTTTATTTTCGAAAATCAAAATGGCGTCGAAGTTCTGGCATAATTTTGGGAAGAAAATTAGTCAGAGTAACGAAGTGCTGGCGAAATTCCGCCAAATAGGGGTAGAAGGGCAAAATGGTAATTTTTACCTAAAATGCCGGTCATAATGCCAAATCACTAATGAAAGTGATATTACCCTTATAGGATATCGAAACTCTGATTTGCTGTCGTTACGCTGTCCGACGGGACGTTTCGCTGTTTTCTGTCAAAACGATCGTTTTCCGTAAAACGTGCCAATCATCATCAACGAAGGTACGTTCGCAGATCTTGTAACACTAAATCTGATGGATATAGTATGCTGTATATGGTATGTGATGTGTGTATGGTGTGTATATGTGGGGTGTTGTTGGGATGCATATTATGTTAGAAGATAAGCTGTATGCATCTTTGGGAGCGATATATCTGTAAGGTGGGAGCGATACATTTATAATGCCGGGAGCGATACATTTATAATCTTGGGAGTGATACATCTTTAATCTTGGGAGCGATACATGTGCATTGGTTGGGTGTGGTTTATTTGTTGTTGTTTGGTGACCCATATGTGTGTATGTATACATGAGGTTAATCGTTACCTGAGATCCGGTGCGGATCTCAGCTCTTAATATAGCGTCAGGGTCGGGAGGACCAAGGACCGAGGAGAGAGGCAAGCAGCCCGAGTAGAAGACCCGGCTGAAGACTTCCTTTCATTGTTCTGGCGGAAGCTTTCCTTTTGCTATTATATATTACTTCTGAACCACGCGGTTTCTGTACCGCTGTTGTAACCAGCCAGACTTACGGCGTTTTATATATACAAATCAGTTACTCAATCGCTCTGTTGCTCTACTCTGATGTTTTCAAATGATGTTTGTTTGAAAAAAAAATTTATACTGCTTTTGAAAAGTTGGGATGTTACAACTGGCCACCGGCGGGCATCATTCCAGCGGCCACGTCTCCTTCATCTTCGGTGGATTGAACCCAAAAGACAGAAAAAGAGTGCCACGAGACTTGGGAGCATCTTGTAATACCCTGAAAATCTCATTTATGATAAGTATCATATTGAGTAAATAATACCTATTGGAAATAGGTGAATATGAGGTCTCAAAGACCTTGTGGTGAATTTATCTTATTTTTAGGGTAATTACTCTTGAAAGTAGAATAATTTGCAAATAGGTCCCTAAAACGTTTGAAAGTTTGCAAATAGGTCCCTAAACGCATTTACGGGTTATAAAATACCCTGTGAAAATTATAAAGAGGCAAGTAAGTATTTATTTGAAATATGGAATAATATTCTCCCTAATTTAGGTAATTTATTAAATTATTACCTTGGAAAAATAAAGGGGGGAAAGTTAAAAAGTATTGTGAGGACCAAAATGACCCCAGGATTTTTAGTATTATGCATGGGACATAAAATGCTAATGTCAGTGCAATTGTTGTGAAGAAATGAGTTATTCTAATTAAGAAATTTAGTGACAGTTAGTGGGTAATTAATTAAATTACTGTCAAATTATTTGGGCTTAAACAAAGGAAAATCCAAAGATAAGTATGTAAAACCCTATAATTAGTGGTTTATGGCTCAAATTAGCATAAAATATATTTTCTAATTAATTGGAAAATATGGAGAAAAATTGGTAAGATTAAGTAATTTTAAGCCTAAATCAAAGTATGGACCAATAGGAAATTTTGTGGAAAAATTTATGTAAAATAAATTTAAATAATTAAATAATATATTATTAATTAAATAATTAATTAAAAAACGAAAATTCATAAAAATAATAATAATAAGGACTGAAAATCCTTAATGGATAAGGAGATGAGATTTTATGGTTAAATGTCATGCAACTTCGGTTAAAGTGTAATCAAGTTGTAAAAGCAGATAGGATAATGACCACCGGTAGAAATTAAATTCTATCTAGAAAACCATGAACAAAGTTTCTTAAGTCAGAGAAGATTATTAAAGAGTGAATTTTTATCTCGAAGTAGAGTATCCCATAAGTCATTTCCGTGATCGGTGGAATACTTAAGTAATAAGACGAAATAGGGTAATCTGTGAAAAAGGCAGATAGTCCCAAATGGGAACCTGTAGAAAATAAATTATAACTCAATGTCTGGGGATGAGTTGATGATTATCTGGACATATTTGGAATCAGTGAATTTTTTTCCCGAAGTTGATGATTCTGGAAGTTATTTCCGTAACCGACGCGTTTTTCCGTAAAACTTCGGCAGGACCGGAGAAGACCTAAAAGGGATCAAAAATTTAGTTAACCCAGACATTTCTAATGAGTAGGAAAAGAACTTCAAATTTTTGATTCCGGATTTTTGGGATTTTGCAAGATTACGCGATTTGGACACGGATCGGGGAAATTTATCGAGCTGGAGGCAAAAAGCAACATGTGACATCATCAAGATGATGTCAATTTTGTGCCACCTAAGGGCTTGAGGTCGGCATAGGGCATCCAATGGCCAAGGATGTGCCATTTCAAAAGTTTCTGATCCGACGGTTGAGATCCGGTCTGACAAAATGTGAATAGTGCACCAGAATTTCCTATAAATAGCCCCTTGCTCTCATTAGAAATCTCACACCAAAAACCACTTGAGAATTTCGAAATTGAGGAGCAGCAAGGAGGAGGAAAGAGTCCGGGGAATTCTGCAGCGAAGCTCTGAGTAAGTTTTTCGGTCTTTAGTCTTAAGCTTTCGTAGTTCTTTCGGTAGTTAGAGTAGAAATGCTAGTTTAGTCTTTAATCTTCCAAGTAAGTTTAGATATCATGTTTTAGGGATAAATATGATATTTATTTCAAGAATATGTTGGAGTCGGAGATATGGCAAAATTTTGGAAGATTAGAGTCAAAGTAGAAGCTCTGGAGAAATTACGGCGATTAGGGGAATAGGGGCAAAATGGTAATTTGTAACTAAAATGCCTGTTATGATGTCAAATATTGATAAACGTGATATTATCATTATAGGATATCAGTAATCTTGTTCCGCCGTCATTCCGCTGTCTGACGTGCCGCTTTCGGACGTTCATTGTTTTAGTCAAAAGTGCGATTTTAGTCAAACGTACCAGAAGTACCGTATATTGTCAACGGAGGTACGTTCGCGTACTGTAACACTAACTCTGTGCCACTCATATACATATATGTGATAGATACATTCACGGATAGAGGCTCTGTTTAGGGTCACCGTTTCGAATAGAGGCTCATTTAGGTCACCGATTATACATACTGACTTTACACGGGTTATAGTCATAATAATGCCGTTTGAGTTTTCCTAGCGGCGAGACACGACTGTACATCGTGGCACGGATGTTGCAAACCAGGGATAACTTTGCATGGTATTGTAGTTGTTATCATAGATCATACGATGTGACTGGGTTGATCATTCTTTGTTATGTCATGAATATCATTGTCTATATCTTGCTTTATTTGAGCATAAGGTTAATTACACTGAGATCCAATGGGGTAAATTGGATCTCAACTGTAGCTTCAGGTTCCAGAGGACCAAGGACCGGAGAGCGGGAGAAACAACATGACTAGACCGAATGCCGAGAGCAGGGGAAGGCACCGGTAGAGACGGAGCCGTAGAGAGGGACCAAGGGGCAGAATCGTAATTGTACACCGGTCGAGGCAAGAGCCAGAAGAAGATCATCAGAGCCTATTTGTCAGGCATGGGTCTAATGAAGTTATTTCGAACGGTTTGGTGCTGAAGGCAAGGCTAGTCTACGTGGGGGTGCCAATCAGTCGCCGTATAAGTCGGTGAGGCCCCCATGGTAGACACTTATCTGGCCATTCTGTTCGGTTAACGGAGTTAGGTTCATTGCCCCAAGTCTGGTCAAGGCTTAGTCTAGGTTGTATAGTTACTTTTTGTGAAATGTAATTGTACAAAGCTCTGTATATTGTATCACATGATTATTCATTCGGGAAATTTTTAATATATCAGCATACGCTCGGCATCGTCATATGTCGGGGTATTTTTATATCTGTTACTCATATATTGTCAAAATTTTTAGTACATTGCTCTACGTTTTCCGCAATACTCTGATGTAGCATCTCAAGTTCTGTTGACTTTTCTAAAACCAAGTGTCATTCGACACAATTTGTAGTATGGAATTTGGGGTGTTACACATCTCGACGGCCACGTCTCCTTCATTTCTTTTTTTTCCCAGTGACTCAGTAAACTCGCTGAGTTTACCAAGTTGACATGGCGTTTCAGCAGTTTCTACTCCAATCTCATTCCTACATCCGTTTCGACTCAATTTCTGGCCAAAAAACGTAGAAACGTCCGTTTCTATGTTTCTACACGACGTTTTTATAACACTGCTCTCAACCATTCCATTCGACCAACAGAAAGGAGAGACTGAAAGCAAAAAAAAAAAAAAGGATGGACACCTCATCTTCAGTCTTCCAATTAGTCAAACCGTCATTTTTTTATATATGATATTCCTATTATCATCTCACTAAAGTTGGTTAACACCTTTAAACCCATTCTTATTCACTCATTTTCGGAAAAAACAGAGGAGAGCACCGAAAGAGAGAGAGAGAGAGAGAGATTGGAAGAGAGGAAGAAGAAGAGGAAGGAGGACCTAAGGAAATATACTTGCAAGCTTGACTCTTGACTAAGGTAAGTTTCTAAGAGCTTCTCTCCATCTAGTTTTCTATATATAAGGTGTTTTGGAGGGAAGGATGAAGTTCTGAAATTTGAATTTAATTAGAGGAAGAAAATGGTGCTGAATTTGAGAACAATTGAAATATAGAAGTAGGTTATAGTTGGTATTTGAAGTTGTATGTTGCCTTTCGATTTGCTTGATGACTACCGACCCTGGGATCTTTTCTTTATCTCTGTATGGTCTCATATATTTCGAACTAAAGGCTTAAAGGAAGCATAGTTGCTCAATAAACAATAATAATACAGAGATATGTGGCGTTGGAAGCAATAGAGTCTACATTAGGTGCCAATTCTTAGGTACCCAATTATGTGCTTATACCTCTAATAGAGGGATGAACATATTTTATATATATATATATATATATATATATATGCTGCTTTCTGAATTTTTTTTGCACCCAGTATCTCAAATTAATTAGTTTCAAGTCCTACATTTATCTGTAACACCAGTATCATGGAAACTAATTAATTTGAGATATTGGGTGATTTTGTTTTTCAAAAAGTAGCATATAATTTAAATATCTATATATATATATATATATATATATGTTCATCCCTCTAATAGAGGTATGATGGACTCAAAAGCAACAAGGATAAATTTCATTAAATTGCCCTTATCCCTGTTTTTGGTCAGTTCTGGTATGATATAAAGGAGATGATTTTTGTTTGATTTAATGCCTTCAATGTGTTTGGAAGGTGATTTTGTGTAGGGTAGTGATAAGGAAGTGATTTTACGAAGATTGGAAATCAATTGTGTTAAACATTAGGTTGCTGCCAGTGTTAAATCCTGTGTATACAGTGTATTTGGTTGAATAAATGATGTCCAATGACTATGAAATTTTCCAAGATTAAAGTAGACATAATAATCTTCAATTTGATAGGTCATTGGTTGAATTTGGATTTGTATACACTGAGTTATGAATTTTTGAAATGACCTACAATTCTGGAATGAAATCTAGATAGAGGGCACTGTTTTATTGAATTGAGAATGGTACGCATGTGCTTATGTAATACCCTAAAATCTGACTTAGTGTAAAAATCATAAAATGAGTAAATAATACCCATTAAAAATAGGTGAATATGAGGTCTCGAGCACCTTGTATTGAGTTTACCTTGTTGTCAGGGTAATTTCTCTTGAAATTAGATAAATTGCAATTAGGTCCCTAAAATGTTGAAAATTGCATATAGGTCCCTAAAATACATTATGGGTTATAAATACCTGTGAAAGCTATAAAGGAGGCAAGTAAAAATCTATTTGAAATAGGGAATGATATTGTCCCTAATTTAGGTAATTTATTAAGTTACAAACTTGGAGAAATTGTAGAAGAATACTCAAAAGTAAGGAAATGGCCGAAATACCCCGTAGATGCTAAGATAATGCAGGAGACATGAAAACAAAAATGTCAATACAAAAGTATGAAGGTAATGAGGTGTTCTAAGTAAGAAAATTATCAACTTGTGATAATTAAGTAATCAAGTAATATTGGGCTAATTACTTAAGCATAAGCAAAGGAAATTCGGAGATAATTATGTAAAACCCTAAAATTAGTAGTTTTTGGCCAAGAATTAGTAAAAACATATTTACTAATTAATTGAAAATTTTTGGACAAAAATAGTTGAGTTTAGGTATTTTTAAGCCTAAATACAAGAATTGACCAATAGGGAAATTTTGTAAAAAAGTTATATAAAATAATTATTAAATAATTATTTTATATATTCTTAATTAATTAAATAGTTAATAAAAACGAAAATTAAGAGAAAAAAAGACCAGAATTATTGCCAAGAAAAAAAGAAAAAGAAAAGAAATGAAAAATGGTTGCAACTTGCTATTATTTAATATTATAATTAATTAAAGTGAAAAAAATGTGAATAGTAATTTAAAAATTAGGAAACGGATCCTATCTAGAGATCCAGGAATGGGATTTCCAAATTCAGGGTAGAATATTGATCAGTGGAATTTTATCTTCCGTTAGACTCTTCCGGAAGTTAATTCCGAGTCTGTGCAACGTTTTGCATATAAGACGAAATAGAGAAAAATGTAGATAGGCATATTTTGGATATGAAGAAAATAAATTCTAACTCAATATCTAGGAATGAGTTTGAATTTATCTGGACATATTTGGAATCAGTGAATTTTTCGAAGAAGTTGGTGATTTCGAAATGCGTTACGAAGCCGGACGCGTTCGGACACGTTTTTGAAAGACTCAAGCTGAATTTGTTGGAGCCCTATATGGAATCAAAATATAGGTTAAATTTGAAATTTCTACTAAGTGAGAATATGCTTCCAAAGTTGTAAATCCAGAATTTTGAGATTTCTCCGAAATCACGCGAATCGGGTACCGATCGGGAAATTTTGCCGGGCCGGGGGCAAAATGGGAAAAGATTACAAAGTTGGGATGTTACATTTTGGTATCAGAGCAGTTGTCCTGGCATAGATCTATCTATGTTATATACAAACCATTGGTGCCGAAGGCAAGGCTAGTCTATGTGGGTAAGCCAATCGATCGGGTCGTAGTGAACTCGGTGAGGCTCCCATGATAGACACTTACACGGCCAATTGGTTTGAGTAACGGAGTTAGGCTCTACGCCTTTTTAAAGAGCATATTTTGAAAATGAGTACGATATAGCCACAGTCGGTGTGCCACACTGTTTGGTATACCGGTTTGAACCGGTATACCATCCAGAATCGATGTACCACTTTCGGTGGATACATCACTCAACCTTGAACTTATATCGCGAAGGCCAGGTCACGCCGGATGAAACTCCAAGAATAGTAGAGATACGTACATGCAGTATTTGATTCATGTAGAACTTCCGATACGTATTTCCGTGCCCATTTCTACGTAGAGCGAACCAACGAGAATCGATCGCGGAAATGTTGCGTGTGTGCATTTGCGATGTGAATACTACATACGGTGGAGTTTATATGTGTGAGTACGATAAAAATTTGGGAGCGTGTGAATACTTGAGTGATAAAAGCTGGGAGCAATGTAAATACTAAGTGTGATAGAGTCTAGAGACTGTTGTGATAAAGTCTACGTTATGCGGAATATCTTCCTTGTATCTAACGTTAACGTTTCCCTAATCAAGGAACGCGACATGGCGAATTTAAGAGGAGCCGGAGCTCCCAGAGGCCGAGGTAGAGGCCGAGGCAGGGGACGAGGTAGACAACCTCGGATGATTCCGGTAGTGAATCTGAGCAGCCAAATCAAGAACCAAACCAACGATTGCTTGGCATGAGACAATGGCTATAGTACGTGAACAAAGAGAGATGCTAGATGAACAAGAGCGATGATAGAAGAACTTCGCGAGAGGCGAGGCGGCCGACATGAGGAAGAGGAACAAAACAACGAGAATGAAGAAGGAAGCGGCGGGAGAGAGGCGAACACGATGAGGAAGGCGAGGGGATACGAAAGGTCCCAGTCACCTCCACGACGAGGAAGAGATATGCAGACTATGCAAAATTGGGTCACCCAGTTTTGTAAGCTCAAGCCACCCTGTTTCCACGGGAAGAAAGAATTGGCTGAGGATTGGTTGCTGAGTCTGGAGAAAATATTTGAAGTTATGGAATGCCCAGATGATCGGAAGCTCAACTCGCGATCTTTAAGCTCGGCGGTGATGCACATCGATGGTGGAAGAGCATCGCCACGGCGTTGCGGACCCGATATTGCCTGTCGCCTTGGGAGAAGTTCATGGAGAAATTCAATGAACAATATTTTCCTCCCTCAACACAAGTGATCAAGGAGGCGGAGTTTCTTAGCATCCAACAAGGTTACGAGGAATCCTTCGACGATTACTATGCCCGATTTACCAATGCAGCCGCGATACTCGTCGTATCTGAAGAGTAACGATAACGAAACCTGGAAGGCGAATAGGTTGATACACGGGCTCAAATATGAGATAAAGAAGAGGCTGGTATCTCGGCGAGTTTCTACGAGCTAGCTCAAGGCCGTAGAATCTTGCTTGGGTTGATTGAGCGAAGCGAGAAAGGAGGCTGCGTAAACCCGGCACTTAAGCACAAGCGGTGCGGATCGTAGCGAGGTCGGCCGTGAGAATTCCTCGCGGAAAAGAGAGGCACCATGGAGGGACTCGCAAAGGAAAACAAGAGACCATTCCAAGTATGAGCAACAGAGCAACCCGAGGATGCCGATAACCGGCCAGTGTCTGGCTGTTGCGGGAAGTACCATTCGGTAGTGTGGTGGTAGACAGTTTGTTACGGATGCGGAAGCTTGGGGCACATCATTTCAAACTGTCGAGAAAAATGTGGAGAAACGAGTTTGCTATAGATGTCGAAACAAGGACACATTGCCCCAAAACTGTCCTGAGGTAGCTGCGAAGATGAGGCCACGGGAACCGGGCCGAATGTATGCATTGACCGACACAATAGGCGAGAGAACTTCCGGAGAGAGTCCAAGGTACTATCTCTCTTAGTAGGAATTTTCTCTATGCATTGCATGAACTAGGTATTAGTTATTCGACTAAAGTCGTGTGATACGTGGATTTCTTACGATACGTAAACTATGATTCTTCGTTAGTACAATTCGACCGTGATCGTGTTATTGAATAGGAGGTATTTTGTGTTATCATGGTGTGTGGGAACCATGGAAACATTTAAAGTATCTTGTGTTGCCATGGTGTAGTCCAATGAGACATTTTGGTATTTGTGGTGTCGACTGCGGTGTATGAGCCACGGGAGACACTATATATCAAGGTACGAAATGACAAGATCTTTAGGGTCAAACCAAGCGAAGTCTCGATCACCGGGAGGAGGACGCGAGGCGAAGTGAAGATCCGACGCGTATAGACTAATGCTTAGCTAGTACGGAGATTAGATGGTGAAGTGCAAATTTCGAGGACGAAATTTTGTTTAACGGGGGGAAATGTAATACCTAAAATCTGACTTAGGGTAAAAATCATAAAATGAGTAAATAATACCTATTAAAAATAGGTGAATATGAGGTCTCGAGCACCTTGTATTGAGTTTACCTGGTTGTCAGGGTAATTTCTCTTGAAATTAGATAAATTGCAATTAGGTCCCTAAAATGTTGAAAATTGCATATAGGTCCCTAAAATACATTATGGGTTATAAATACCCTGTGAAAGCTATAAAGGAGGCAAGTAAAAATCTATTTGAAATAGGGAATGATATTGTCCCTAATTTAGGTAATTTATTAAGTTACAAACTTGGAGAAATTGTAGAAGAATACTCAAAAAGTAAGGAAATGACCGAAATACCCCGTAGATGCTAAGATAATGCAGGAGACATGAAAACAAAAATGTCAATACAAAAGTATGAAGGTAATGAGGTGTTCTAAGTAAGAAAATTATCAACTTGTGATAATTAAGTAATTAAGTAATATTGGGCTAATTACTTAAGCATAAGCAAAGGAAATTCGGAGATAATTATGTAAAACCCTAAAATTAGTAGTTTTGGCCAAGAATTAGTAAAAACATATTTACTAATTAATTGGAAATTTTGGACAAAAATAGTTGAGTTTAGGTATTTTTAAGCCTAAATACAAGAATTGACCAATAGGGAAATTTTGTAAAAAAGTTATATAAAATAATTATTAAATAATTATTTTATATATTCTTAATTAATTAAATAGTTAATAAAAACGAAAATTAAGAAAAAAAAAAAGACCAGAATTATTGCCAAGAAAAAGAAAAAGAAAAAGAAATGAAAAATGGTTGCAACTTGCTATTATTTAATATTATAATTAATTAAAGTGAAAAAATGTGAATAGTAATTTAAAAATTAGGAAACGGATCCTATCTAGAGATCTAGGAATGGGATTTCCAAAGTCAGGGTAGAATATTGATCAGTGGAATTTTATCTTCCGTTAGACTCTTAGGAAGTTAATTAGGAGTCCTATGCAACGTTTTGCATATAAGACGAAATAGAAAAATGTAGATAGGCATATTTTTGGATATGAAGAAAATAAATTCTAACTCAATATCTAGGAATGAGTTTGAATTTATCTGGACATATTTGGAATCGGTGAATTTTTTGAAGAAGTTGGTGATTTGAAATGCGTTACGAAGCCGGACGCGTTCGGACACGTTTTCGAGAAAGACTCAAGCTGGACTGTTGGAGCCCTATATGGAATCAAAATATAGGTTAAATTGGACATTTCTACTAAGTGAGAATATGCTTCCAAAGTTGTAAATCCAGAATTTTGAGATTTCTCCGAAATCACGCGAATCGGGTACCGATCGGGAAATTTTGCCGGGCCGGGGGCAAAATGAGAAAAGATTACATCATCATGGATGATGCAATTTTGTGCCACATAGGGCTGTTTATGTCGACCAAAGGGAGCAAGGGACAAGATCAAGCCATTTGTTCAAAGTGCAATCCAAGGGCTTAGAACAATTTGAATAATTCCCTTTATGTCCTTACCTTTTCCCTATAAATAGGCATAAGAGCTCTTGAGATTTTCACACCATTTTCCTTCTTCTAGCCGAAATCTAGAGAGGAAACAAGAGAGAGAAGCTACGGGGAAAATGTGCGAAGTCTTCAACGAGTAAGTCTTTCGGTCTTTAGTCTTTAGTTCGGTAGTTAGTAGAATTGTTAGATAGATTTAGCAAGTAGGGAGTGAGATTCCTACTATTGTTTTTAGGCCTCATTGCATTGAAATATATGCACGACGAGGTAGAAACATGGTAGGGATCGAGTCCCCAAATTGAAGTCTTCGTAGTTCTTTCACAAGTAGGTGTTATAATGCTAGAATAGCCTTTAAATTTTCAAGTATGATTGGGTATCATATGGGAGGGCTATTTTAGTCTTTATTTTCGAAAATCAAAATGGCGTCGAAGTTACGGCAAAATTTGGGAAGAAAATTTGTCGAGGTAACGAAATCTTGGCGAAATTCCGCCAATTAGGGGTATAGGGGCAAAATGGTAATTTTTACCCAAAATGCCGAATATAGTACCAAATCACTAATAAAAGTGATATTACTCTTATAGGACGTCAGAAACTCGATTTCTTTGTCGTTACGTTGTCAGAACGGGGCGTTTATTGTTTTACGTCAAAGCGGCCGTTTTAGTAAAACGTGCGAATACAATCAACGAAGGTACGTTCGCGTCTTGTAACACTAACTCGATGTTTATGGTATGCATATATGTGGTAGGTGTGTTGTATAGATGTTATCTTGTTTGAATGCATATAGTGGTTAGAGGTTATGTTTGTATCTTGGGTGCAATGCATGCGTATCTTTGGGTGCAATCTGTCCGTATCTTGGGTGCAATCGGTCACGTATCTTTGGGTGCAATTTGTGCGCATCTTTGGGGGCAATACATATGCATGGGTTGTGATAGAGTGATGGAATGTGCTAATGATGTTGTGGATGTCATCGTTTGTATGTGTATACATAAACATGAGGTTAACCGTTTCACGAGATCCGGTGCGGCTGGATCTCGGCCCTTAACATAGCGTCGAGTTCGGGAGGACCGAGGACCGAGGAGAGAGGAAGCGGCGAGGTTTGAGGATCCGGTGAAGACTTTCCGTTATTATCCTTTACTTTTGGAAACTCTCGGTTACTATACCGTTTATGTAACTAGCCAGTAGGCATTTTATATCAATATATCAGTTACACTCTTGTTCCGGTGCTCTACTCTGATGAAAAAATTTTATACTGCTTTTGAAAAGTTGGGATGTTACAGCTTAGCTTCTGGAACAATTTTTCCTTGAAACTAGACTTAATAAGGAGGAGCCCATAGGCTTTGGAATCACCTCATTTAGACATTTTTGCTAAGAGTTATGATTTTTCAAAGTAGTGGTAAAAATTCTGGAAAATCTGGACAAACATGCGAAAATGATGTAAGGAAAGGAACATAACGACCAATTTGATATCTAAGTATGAAATGGAATATTG
The DNA here is from genome assembly GCA_025563575.1 of Acacia pycnantha. Classification (NCBI taxonomy): domain Eukaryota; kingdom Viridiplantae; phylum Streptophyta; class Magnoliopsida; order Fabales; family Fabaceae; genus Acacia; species Acacia pycnantha. The sequence goes on from JAMWYP010000270.1 coordinate 491,903, forward strand.
TTCATAGTTTAGGCTTATTAGTTTCATGTTTAGGTATGATATATTATATGACATTTAAGAGTGTGAAGAGTTGGAATACATAATGATTAATGTCCATAATGCATACACACTACATACCTGTAGTTGCTCACTAAAATTCGTTGTATTACTCTGATAAATGTCGTAATTACAAGGGGGTATGACATGTATGATCTATTATGATTACAATTAAGTATTGCTAATTGTACCTACAATAAAAAAAAAAATTACCCAATCATAAAGACTAAATTATATAATAAATATTAAAAAACTCATAAATCAGTACTTCAGAACCATAAACTATTCTTCTATGCTTGCAGAAGCAAGCTTCAGAAGCTAAAAATGTTATATATAACTTTCTCGTGCAGCGCATGAATCGTAATACTTGTTAATTATATAATAATATCCATGACTTATTTTTTTATAACAATAAATTAGAGATAAAATTGTACATTCATATAATTAATTTAATGAGGTGAGTTATATTTGAGATTTAAAAAAATAATCTCCCTCTCTCTCTCTCTACCCTATACATAGGATTATAGGAGTATTTATTGGTACTCCCTCTGGTTCACATATTGGGAGCTTATAGACGAATGACTTTATCTAAAATATAAGTCACTTGTGAGAAATTTATTACTCATTTTTCAATTTTGTCCCTACAATTAATGTTTATTTCCAATTTTTCCGACTCATTAAATTTTTAAATACATTGTTCAATAAGAGTAAAAGTGGGAAAAAAAATCAATTTATGACATATTTAATGAATTAACTATCACTTCTTTTTTCTTGTGAATTAATTAAAGTGCCCACAACGGGGTCAAAATCCATAAGTTGAATTAAATATTGGATTCAAGTTATCAGAAAAGGGAAAGCCTATAGAAAAATAACAATCAACACAGAACACGTGACTGATCATTCCACCAATGAAACTGTTTTAATTTCTTCTTTCAACATTTCTACCGGCAAGTTCCACTCCTGGCCTTTAGATGGTCAGTCACGCAAAGACTCAAAGGCACAATATAGATCTATTGCATATATAATTATCTCTTATCTTTGGAAAAAAGATCATCTGTAATTTCTCTTGGAAACTAATTAATAAAATGAATAGTCTTCAAATATATTATCAGTATGAATATAATTTACTTGAGAAACAAAGAACAAAGAACGAGGATTCTAATACTTAAGCTTGATTTTTCAACATATAACCCTAAATTGTACCCATCTTTTTAACATGATAAATCTTAATTACATGTACTACCATGCACCAGTTATCCCTGTGTTTGTATGTTGTTCTCGTACTAACCTGAATGAAAATTACTGCAATTACGGATAAGATTATTAATTATTAATCATGTTTGGTAAGTGTATTTTGCCCCACGTTATACACCTGCATATACTAGGTCAACTAAAGGTGCAAATATATATAATATCGCGAGGCAAATGTGTTTTTCTCTTGTAACACCCCAAATTCCATACATCAAAAGGTGTCGGATGACACTTGGTTTTAGAAAATTCAACAAAGCTTGAGGTGCTACATCATAGTACTGTGGAAACAGAGAGCAATGCACTAACAATTGGACAATGATGAGTAGCTGATATGAAATACCCCGACATATGATGATGCCAGGCGTAAGCTGGTTAAATTGGAAATCCCGAAGGAATATTCATGTGATACAATATACAGAGTTTTGTATAATTACATTTCTCAAAAAGTAACTATACAACCTAGACCAAGCCTTAACTAGACTTGGGGTAATGAACCTAACTCCGTTAACCGAACAGAATGGCCAGGTAAGTGTCTATCATGGGGGCCTCACCGAGTTCACGGCGACTGATTGGCTGACCCACATAGACTAGCCTTGCCTTCGACACCAAACTGTTTGAAGTAACTTTATTAGATCCATGCCTGACCATAGGCTCTGATCACTTCTTCTGGCTCCTGCCTCGACCGGTGTATTATTACGACTTTGCCCCTCGGTTCCTCTTTATGACTCCATCTACCGGTACCCTCTCGGACCTTGATCCTTTCCTGTACTAATAGTTAAGGGCTGAGGTCCAATGCACGGGACCTCAGGTAACGGTTAACCTCATGTTTACATACACAGCATATGGATTACAGATATTCACAACATTAACAGTATATGAGCACACAACAGATGTACCACACGAAGTGATGCAGATGTACCGTACGCAGCGAATGAAGATGTACCGCACGCAGCGAATGAAGATGTATCGCACGAAGCGAATGCTCCCTTACAGATGTGTCACCCCCAGTGAATGTATCCCGAAAGCACATAAACACACAACAGATCACCAACCACATATACGCATACAATACATAAACGCATACAATAATCATCAAAGTTAGTGTTACTAGTACGCGAACGTACCTTCATTGACGATGTAATACCCTAAAAATCTATATCATAATTTGGTAAAGTTAAACCTATAGAAAGTAGGTGAATATGGGATATCCTAAGGAAAAATGTCAGGGCAAAAGTTATGAGGTAATGTAGCATTCTAAGTAAGAAAATTATCAATTTGTGATAATTAAGTAATTAGGTAATATTGGGCTAATTACTTAAGCATAAGCAAAAGAAATTCACAGGTAATTATGTAAAACCCTAAAATTGGTGGTTTTTGTTTTAAAATTAGTAAAAATATGTTTACTAATTAATTGGAAATTTTGGAGAAAAATAGTTGAGTTTAGGTATTTTTAAGCCTAAATGCAAGAATAGACCAATAGGAAATTTTTGTAAAAAAATTATGTAAAAAAAATTATTTAATTAATTATTAAATTAATTAAATAATTAAATTAAAAAAAACGAAATTAAAAAAAGAGGGGCAGAGAAAAAAAAAAGAGGAAGAAAAAAAAAATGAAAATGAAAAGGAAAAATAAATTATGCAACTTGCTAATATTATATATTATAATTAATTAAAGTAAAATAGAGTGAATAGTAATTTAGAAATTAGGAAACGGATCCTATCTAGAGATCTAGGAATGGGATTTCCAAAGTCAGGGTAGAATAATGATCAGTGGAATTTTATCTTCCGTTAGACTCTTACAGAAGTTAATTCTGAAGCCGTTTGTGCTTTTTCCAAATAAGACGAAATAGGGAAATTCTGAGAAAATGCCAGATAACCCAGAGGACGAAAAGGTTATGTTGTGACAGTTGAAAAAGAATTGGGAATTTTCATGGACATATTTGGAATCAGTGAATTTTCTCTAGCTGTTGGAGCCCTATATGGAATCGAAATTTAGGTTAACTTGGACATTTATAATAAGTGAGAACTTGTCTTTAAAGTTGTAAATCCAGAATTTTGAAATTTCTCCGAAATTACGCGAATCAGGTACCGATCGGGGAAATTGTACTGGATGAGGACACGTGTCATCATCCAATTGGCTCACCTTTGGCTTGGAGAAGGGGCAGCACCTTTTGGTGTGTTGTGTGGGCAAGAATCACTCTTCAAAATATTAAAGGGAAAATTACAACTTTGGACCCAAAATTCGAGAAGGGAAAATTACACTTTAGGACCCAAAAATTCTCTATAAATAAGAGGCCTTGCCTCTTGAATTCTCACACCATTTCCTCCTTCCTTGGCTGATCCTAGAGGGAGAAAGAAGAGAGAGAAGCTCTGGAGAAATTCTGCAGAAGTCTTCAACGGGTAAGTCCTTCGGTCTTTAGTCTTTAGTTCTTTCGGTAGTTAGTAGAATTGTTAGATAGTTTTAGTAAGTAGGGAGTGAAATTCCTACTATTGTTTTAGGCCTCATTGCATTGAAAGATGCTTAAAGAGGTAAAACTTGGTAGGGATTGAGTCCTAGAAAGCTAAAATAGCAAGCTTTAAGCTTTCGTAGTTCTTTCAATAGTTAGAGTAGTACTACTAGTATAGCCTTTAATTTTTCAAGCATGATTGGTATCATATGATAGGGCTATATTAGTCTAGAATTTTGAAAATTATTATTGGGTCGAAGTTCTGGCAAAATTTTGGGAAAAATCGGAGCCAAAATAACGAAGTGCTGGCGAAATTCCGCAAATTAGGGGTATAGGGGCAAAATGGTAATTTTTACCTAAAATGCCAGTTATTGTGTCAAATCACTAATGGAAGTGATATTACTCTTATAGGACATCAAAAACTCGATTTGCTGCCGTTTCTGTTGTCCGACGTGCCGTTGGACGTTTCGCCGTTTTTCATAAAGCGTGCCATTTAAAATCAAAGTACCGAAGTACCATCAAACGAAGGTACGTTCGCGCATCTTTGTAATACTGACTCTGATGCTTATAGTCTGCTTATATATGATACGGATAGTTTCATAAGCCATGGGTGGAACTCTGTTCTGGGCCATGCACAGTGACTAAGGTAATAAACTTAGATAATCACTATACTGACTTCACGGGTTATGGTTTTGATAATACCGTTATGTTTTCCTAGCGGCGAGGACACGACCGATCATCGTGGCACCGGTGAATAGTGCGAGCAGATAACTTTGCTTGTAGGGTAGTTGTTATTAAATGATCAAGGATCATTCTTTGTATTTTCTAGAAATATCTGTTGATCATATATTGTTATATAAGCATGAGGTTAACCATTACCTGAGATCCGATGGGCATTGGATCTCAGCTCTTACTATAGCATCACATCAAGGTCTGGAGAGAGAGACCAAGGACGGAGGATAAGAGTAAGTAGAGCGGACAACACACATGAAGATGAAGACCACGTGAAGACCGAGTAATGATCGGCCGAGAAGATTTAAAGTCGTAAACAGATAATGTATTAATCTTTATGAACATGCGGATATGCCACTGTTATTGTTATAATCAGTTACTCAATGTTTTATTCCGATGCTCTACTCTGATTGAAAAAAAAAAATTGGCTCTGAAATTGGGATGTTACAGACGAAATATGGTACGTCTGACGATCGGAACGTGATTACAGATATCCCAGAGCTTTGCTATTTCTTCCTCAGACTCCTCCTTCTCTCTAACCTCTCTCTATTTCGAAATGCCTCTTGAGGTTTTTTTTTGAGAATTCAAATGGAAGGAGTGGCCTATTTATAGAAAAGTCCTATGGCATAGTTGGTAAATAACTCCAACTTCTCCTTCATTTTGAGCCCTTGGATCTAGGGTTTCTTTTTGAGCTTTTCATCCTCTCCATCCACCTCTCAAGGCCGACCTACCCTCCCCCTTTTTCTCAAAAGTGACATCATCCAAATGATGTCATCTCCCTTGCTTTATGGATTTAACCGATAAAATCCCCTGTTCAGTATTCTAATCGCGTAATCTTAAATAATCTCAAATATTCCTTGGCATAACTTTGGAGGTCTAAGATATTACTTGAGAAATATTTGAATTAACAAAGATTACGGTCCCATTAAGGGTATTTTCTAGCCTGTTAGTCATTTTAGGACAAACCCCGTCGGTTACGGAAATGACATCGACTATAACCCACTTCGGGACAAAAATTCACTTGTTCATAAAAAGTCCTGATGTTAAAAACCTAGTTCATAGATTTCAAGGTATGATTTAATTTCTATGGGTTCTCATTTATCCTATTTGCTTTTTATCAAAATATCTATTTTCTTCTCAAATATCATGATATTATTCACAACCCTTTTCACACCTACTCCTCTTCCCTTTCTCTTCAAAAAAAACGTCCCCCTCCCCTTTTATTTTTTTTTCATTTTGTTTATTTAATTATCCCACATTATCTTATATTAATTAGCTAGAAATTCTCCCATTGGTTCTTTACAATTAACATGGATTTAGGCTTTTTATTTGTTTAGAAATATCATAGCCTTAGATCTTGCTTTAGGAGATTAAATCCTAACCTTTGATTTTACTTTGATTTGTCTAATTTGATCAGCAAGCTTAATTAGAGCCTTAATCATATGATTAGTAGTCTTTTAGGCTTTAGGGATTTCATCCATTTCTCTTAATCATTTCTAATTAATTAGCATTTATACTTATGCTAATCTTAGCCATTAATCTTTAATTAGGGGTTCTTCACCATTAACTTTAAACATTTCCTTTATCCATACTTAAACAATTAGCAATTAATTATTTATCTAATCCCCTACTAATTGTTGACAATTTTCTTAATTAGGATTAATCATTTTCTCACAACTATTTCACTGACATTGGTCATTTATACATCATGTATTATATTAAAAATCATGGGGTAACTTATGGTCCCCAAAATAATATTAAATTTTGCCTCATTATTTTCCAAGGAAAATAATCCCATAAATTATCTAAATTAGAGACAACATACTTTCCTATTTTTAATAAATATTTAATTGCCTCTTAGGATTTATCATAATTTTCTCAGGGTATTTTATGACCCATAATTTTATTTAGGGATTTTTGGCACTTTATCCCTTTTAATTTCAAGAGAAATTACCTTAGAAAAATAAGATAAATACTACACTAGTTTTGAGACCACATATTCACCTATTTCCAATAGGTATTATTATCAAAATATAATATTCCAGATAAATAATTATCCGGGTATTACATCTCTCATATCTTTCCCCAATTTTCAATGTACAAAAAATTAGAAAAGGATGTTGAAGAGTGAAGATTTCATATATTCTAGAATATATATTTAATATGCAGTGTTTTATTACTATTATTTATAATAGATAATTGGCGGTTGCTCCAAGGCTCACTGTCTTCAGACCCCATATGGTGAGAGCCTAGCTTATGCATTGCCCTGCCCTTTTTAACAATTTGGAAAACATAAGGACAGTTCTCCTGATAACATTATTTTCCATCTGCAAGGTTATCTGATCTATCAACCTTTTCAAAAATAAATACCAAATCCTTTCACTCAATCCAATCGTTGTTGGTTTTTTGTTCCTTCTAGAGGGACATACACTAATAACATTAGATTATGAGTGAGATTGAACCTGTAACCTTGTAATTTTACACGGAGGTTTTCAGATGTCATAGGTCCCACCATTGTTGGTTAAACTTCTAAAGTAGAATTTATTGTCCTCATTCAGGGATATTTTAGAAGTTCATTATACTAAAAAACATCATTACTTATCAAATCACAAAGACAGAATAAACTGTTCTTTGATGTTAGTAATAAGTACTATCCGTCTCTCCAGTGACTTTATTACCGGAGGTTGCTACTTGCTGCAGGATCAGATATTGAAGGAAGCACAAATGATGGAAGGGGATTCTTTTCCTCTTTAGTTTTTTGGTGCATTATTTTATATTACAAGCTCTAAGCCTGCCAATTGTAAAAAAGAAACAAAAAACAGAGAGATGATAAGTACTATCCAAATTAAAATGTTCTCTCTCATAAATGTTTGAGTGCAACCTTTGTTAGAATATATTACCTCCGACCCTTAACATAATATTTAGTTGACTTTTTTAAAAAAGATTAATGAAGCTAAATAAATTACCTTATGGTATTATATTTATCTTTTTTATACCAAACTAATTTGTCTACTTATAAACTTATATATAATCAAATGATATACAACATATGTTATAATTAACTAACTTATTTGGCTTTATTAACACGTCCAAAAACAGTTAACTAGGTCTTATATTAAGGACTATAAGGAGAATATATATAACTATATTGGTGCTTAAGAATCACATATCGTGGTCTAGTGCATAGCTTATTGTATTGCTTACTAATGGGATAAAGTTTAGGGCGAGAAGTGGGGGAAGGGCGATGGTACTTAATGTTACAAATCTTATTCCAAAAGTTAAGAGGAAGAAGACGGATTATCACTAGTCTGATGTCTATAGTTAAATTTTTGAAATCGATGGATATTAATTATAATAAATATCAATATATGCTTGCTTGCAAATAATTTTTTATTTGATGAAGGGTTTCCCTTTTTAAGGTTTAGAATGAAAAAAGGTTTTTACCTTTCCTAACAAGTATATTTTGTGGGATTCAAATTTGTGTTATCCTCTTTATAAGGGTAAAGTTACTTACTACCTCAACCGACAACTTGTTGACAATTTAATTATGATGAGCCAAAAGTACACAATTCAAATCCCAACAACTTGTTGGTTGAAGTGGCCAGTAAGTACCCTCACCCTATAAAGAGAACAAAAATTTGTATTTTAGAAAACACACTTGTTGGAACACTAGTACCAAAAAGAGCTTTAACACCGTCTCATTTAGACCGGATTATAGAGGATCCGGTCTAAAAAGTATAACCGGTGGCAGTTTCATAAATATAAAGATTTTTTGGACCGGATTATAAATGATCCAGTCTTTAAAGTATGACCGGTGGTAATTTTAATATATAGAACACTTTTAAGACCGGATTATAAAGGATCCGGTCTTAAAAGTATTTCTAGTGGCAATTTCGTAAATATATAAAACACTTTTAAGACCGGATTAAAAGGATCCGGTCTTAAAAGTATGACCGATGACAATTTCGTAAATATATAGAAAACTTTTAAGACCGGATTATAAAGGATCCGGTCTTAAAAGTATGACCGGTGGCAATTTCGTAAATATATAGAACACTTTTAAGACCAGTTTATAAAGGATCCGGTCTTAAAAGTATGACCAGTGGTAATTTCATAAATATATAGAACACTTTTAAGACCGGTATAAGGATCCGGTTTTAAAAGTATACTTTTAAGACCGATTATTTGTAAAAAAAAAAAAAAAAAAGTTAAATTCGCTAAACCTGTTAAGTCCGTGAGTGTGCTTGTCTTCTTGGTGATATAACATTTGCTTAGTTACAGATTCAATGAGTGTCCCAAGAGCCTCACGGGTCAAATCCTCAGCAAGAAAGTCATCCTCTTCCTCTATCCTACTTGCAATATTCGTAAGTCGTCCCAAGAGCCACACAATCAAATCCTTGGCAACGTTGGTAGTGAGTGTAATACCCTAAAATCTGACTTAGGGAAAATATCATAAATGAGTAAATATACCTATTGAAAATAGGTGAATATGAGGTTTCAAACACCTTGTATTGGGTTTACCATGTTGTTAGGGTAATTTCCCTTGAAAAAGGATAATTTGCAATAAGGTCCCTAAGACGTTTGAAAATTTACAAATAGGTCCCTAAATACATTATGGGTTATAAATACCCTGTAAAAGCTATAAAAGAGGCAAGTAAAAATCTAATTGAAATAAGGAAGGATATTGTCCCTAATTTAGGTAATTTATTAAGTTACAAACTTGGAGAAATTGTAGAAGAATACTCAAAAAGTAAGGAAATGACTAAATTACCCCCGTAAATGCTAATATAATGCAGAAGACATGAAAACAAAAATGTCATTGTAAAAGTTATGAGGAAATAATGTATTCTAATTAAGAAAATTATCAACAAGTGATAATAAAGTAATTAGGTAATTATTGGCTAATTATTTAAGCACAAGAAAAGGAAATTCATAAATAATTATGTAAAACCCTAAAATTAGTGGTTTTTGTTTTAAAATTAGTAAAAACATGTTTACTAATTAATTGGAAATTTTGGAGAAAAATAGTTGAGTTTAGGTTTTTTAAAGCCTAAATACAAGAATGGACCAATAGGGAAATTTTGTAAAAATTATAAAAATAATTATTTTATATAATATTAATTAATTAAATAATTAATAAAAACGAAAATTACAGAAAAGGATCAGATTGTTGGCTGGACGAAATCTTAGAAATGGAAGAAGATAAGAATTTTAATCAATGTAATATGCAAGTTGTAATATTTTAATAATATAATTAATTAAAGTGAAAATGATGAATAGTAATTTAATAATTAGGAAACGGATCCTATCTAGAGATCTAGGTATGGGAATTCCAAAGTCAAGGTAAAATATTGATCAGTGAGTTTTTACCTTCAAGTGACCTCTTCCGAAGTTAATTCGAGGTCGTCAATGCATTTTCCTAATAAAACAAAATAGGAAAAATGTAGATAGGCATATTTTTGGATATGAAGAAAATAAATTCTAACTCAACATCTAGGAATGAGTTTGAATTTATCTAGACATATTTGGAATCGGTGAATTTTTCGAAGAAGTTGATGATTTCGAAATGCGTTCAAACCTGATGTTGGAACCCTGTAAGAGACAAAAATCTAAGTTAAATTAGATATTATTGATGAGGAAGAGAATATCTTCAAAGTTGTAAATCCAGAAGTTTGAGATTTCTCCGAAATCACGCGAATCGGGTACCGATCGGGAAAATTTTATCGGACCGGGCATAAAGCAAGTATGAATTATCACAATGGACCAATTGATTACTGCCCTCTAAGCCCATGCATGTCGACCAAAAACCTTCCATGGTCAAGGATTAAACAACATTTAGGTTTGATTTTCCATGGTTAAGAACAAAGTTGAAAATTCCCTTTATGTCCTTAATTTTCCCTATAAATAGGAAGCAACCCTTTGCATAATTCTTCACACCATTGCCTTGTGCAATTCGAAAGTAGAGAGAAGTTTTAGAGAGAGGAGCTCTGGAAAAATTTTGCAGAAGTCTTCAACGGGTAAGTCCTTCGGGTCTGTAGCTCTTTAGTTCGGTAGTTAGTAGAATTGTTAGATAGATTTAGTAAGTAGGGAGTGAGATTCCTACTATTGTTTTAGGCCTCATTGCATTGAAAGATGCCTAAAGAGGTAAAACTTGGTAGGGATTGAGTCCCCGAAAATTGGAAGTTAAAGAAACGAAGTGCTGGCGAAATTTCGCCAATTAGGGGTAGAAGGGCAAAATGGTAATTTTTACCTAAAATGCCAGATATAGTATCAAATCACTAATAAAAGTGATATTACTCTTATAGGACGTTAGAAATCCTAATTTGCTGCCGTTACGCTGCCCAACGTGCCGCTGTTGGACAAACCGCTGTTTTCCGTCAAAAAGTAAGTTTTCCGCCAGAAGTGCCTAACGTCGCCAACGAAGATACGTCCGCGTACTGTAACATTAACTCTTATGTTTATGGTATGCATATATGTGCTATGTGTATTGTTATGGTATGTTTATTGAATGCAAATATGTTAGAACAATTTGGTGCCGAAGGAAAGGCTAGTCTATGTGGGCAAGCCATTAAGTCAACGTGAACTCGGTGAGGCCCCCACGATAGACACTTACCTGGCCATTCTGTTTGGTTTACGGAAGTATGTACGTTCGCGTACTGTAACACTGACTCTGATGGATATAGTATACGTGTATGTGATGTGTGTATGGTATGATGGTATTTGTATATGTGATGTGTTGTTAAAATGCGTATTATGTTAGAAAATAACTGTACGCATGCTGGGAGCGATATAGTTGTAGGGCTGGGAGCGATACATCTGTAATGCTGGGAGCGATACATCTATAATGCTGGGAGCGATATATCTGCATGCTGGGAGCGTTACATGTGCATTGGTTGGGTGTGGTTTATATGTTGTGTTGATGTTGTTGTGTAACCATATGTGTGTCTGTATACATGAGGTTAACCGTTACCTGAGATCGGTGCGGATCTCAGCTCTTAACATAGCATCAGGCTCCGGAGGACTGAGGACTGAGGAGAGAGGAAAGCAGCCCGAGTAGAAATTCCGTTTGAAGACTTCCTTTCGTTGCTCCGACGGAAGCTTTTCTTTTGTTGTTCCAGTGGAAGCTTTCCTTTTGCTATTATATATTACTTCTGAACCACGCGGTTTCTGTACCGCTGTTGTAACCAGCCAGACTTACAGCGTTTTATATATACATATCAGTTACTCAATCGCTCTGTTGCTCTACTCTGATCATTTTGAAATGATGTTTGATAAAAAAAAAATTTATACTGCTTTTAAAAGTTGGGATGTTACATTTTGGTATCAGAGCAGTAGTCCTGGCATGAATTTAACTATGTTATTACGGACAGTTTGGTGCCGAAGGCAAGGCTAGTCTACGTGGGTGAGCCAATTAGTCGCCGTAAAGTCGGTAAGGCCCCCATGGTAGACACTTACCTGGCCATTCTGTTCGATTAACGGAGTTAGGTTCTAAGCCATTTCAAAAAATTTGGAGCATGTTTTGAAAATGAGTACTGATATAGCCTAAGGTCGGTGTACCACCTTACTTTGGTATACCATTCTAAACCGGCATACCATCTTGAACCGGAGTACTACTTTCTGTCGGTACATCAACTCTGATAACATTGATATCAGTCTCTGATAACCCTGATATCAGTCTCTGCTAGTCCTGTTAACCTTGATATCAATCCCTGATACCTCCGATACCCCTGATACCACTGATAACCTTGATAAATTCGTCTATCGACGACCACTTTGACAACTCGGGAGATCATGGATCTTGAAAATCAGTTCTGACACGAATTCTGATAACTCACTCTGATAACTCTGATATCAGTCTCTGATACCTCTGATAACCGCCAGTTTGCACTGGACGGTAATTCTATCCTAGTACATGCGGTATTTGACCCATGTTGAGAACTTCTATAGGAGAAATTTATGTTACGCATTTCCGTAATTTTATGGAAATTGGATTTGATCCACTTTTCATTATTTTCTCCGTACCCGTTTTTGAGTAGAGAGAACCAACGAGAATCTGACGAAGGAAATGTTGCGTGTGTCTTTTCGTTTGCGGTGTGAATACTACCTACGATGGAGTTTATATGTTGTAAGTGCGATAAAGGCTGGGAGCAGTATGAATACTAGAGTGGTAAAAGCTGGGAGCGGTGTAAATACTAAGTGTGATAGAGTCTAGGTGCGGTATAGATACTAGTACGATAAAATCTACGACACGTTAATTGTTTTCTTTCTATAACCAATGTTTTCCCTAACAAAGGAAAAGAACGAGATATGGCAAATTTGAGAGAAGCCGGAGTACCCAGAGGCTGAGGCAGAGGCCGGGGTGGAGGACGAGGCAGACAACCTCGAGTGGGACCGATACCTAATCATGATCCAAATCAAATACTGAATCAACCGGAACAGAATGAGATACAGGAGCTGAGGAGAACTCAGCAGGAACAGCAGATTCTTATAAACACACTCCTTGAAAGGCAGAACAGGCAAGATCAAGAAGCTGAGAGACAACTAGAAGAACGAAATGCTGGGGAAGAACGACATGCGGAGGAAGAGCGAGATAATGAAGAAGAAGAAGATGAGGAGGAGGAAAACAACGAAGGTGATGGACACAACGAGGAAGACGATGAGTCTAATAGATCCCGATCACCTCCTCGACACAGGAGAGAAGAGAAAACCACACAATACTGGGTTAACCAGTTCTGTAAGCTGAAACCACCAGCTTTTTCAGGGAAAACTAGACTTGGCAGAGGATTAGCTCAAGAGATTGGAAAAAATTTTCAAAGTAATTGAATGCCCTGAAAATCGCAAGGCACAACTGGCAATCTACCAGCTAGAAGGAGACGCAGACCGATGGTGGGAGGTCATAGCAACAACCTTACAGACACGCTACTGTCCCGTTACATGGGAGAAATTTCTAGAAAAGTTCAGCGAGCAGTACTTTCCTCCCTCTGTACAAATGACCAAAGAGTCAGACTTCCTCCATATCCGACAAGGTCAAGAGGAGTCGTTTAATGACTATTATGCCCGATTCACCAATCTATCACGATACTCATCGCACCTGCGAAAGAACAATGATGAGAGCAGTATGGTGAACATACTAATCCACGGGTTGAAGTATGAAATAGGTGAGAGACTTATGTCTCAACGATTCCGGGAATTGATTCATGTTGTGGAAGCTTGTAGGCTGATTGAACGGAATTTGAAAGAATTCCGAAAGTCCAGATTTTCCAATAGCAGCAACGCAGGTCGTATCGAGGGCCACCGTGAAAACTCCTCACGAAAGCGAGAAGCACCATGGGATAACTCCCAAAAAGAAAGCAAAAGGCCATTCCAGATAGGGCAGCAGAACAACCCGAGAATGCCGGTAACCAACCGTGTCCTGATTGTGGGAAGTACCATCCTGGAGAATGTATTAATCAACGAGTTTGTTTCGGATGTCGGAAGCCGGGACACATTATTACGAACTGTCCTGAGAAAAGTGTGGAGAGACGAGTTTGCTACCGATGTCAGAAACCAGGACATATTGCCCCAAACTGCCCCTGAAAAAGCTGCGGGATTAAGGCCACAAAACTCGGGCCGAATGTACGCGTTAACCGACACAATGGACAGAGAACTTCTGGAGAGTGTCCAAGGTACTATCTCTCTTAGTTAGGAATTTTCTCTATGTATTGCATGAACTAAGTATTAGTTATACGACTAAATCGTGTGATACGTAAATTACTTACGAAACGTAATTTATGTTTCTTCGTTAGTACAATTTGACCGTGATCGAGTCATTGAGTATGAGGTAACTTGTGTCGCCATGGTGTATGGGAGCCATGGAGACATTTTGGTATCACATTATGGTATTTGTGGTGTTGACTGCGGTGTGTGGGAACCACGGACAACATCATATATCAAGGTACGAAATGACAAGATCTTGATGGTCAAACCAAACCCAATTCTCGATCACCAGGAGGAGCAGCAGGCAGACGAAGTAAAGACCCGACGCGCATAGTCCAAAGTCCGAGTTGAACGGATTTTAGTTCATACAAAGTTTAGTGGGTAGAGTGCAAATTTCGAGGACGAAATTTTGTTTAACGGGGGGAGAAATGTAATACCCTAAAATCTGACTTAGGGAAAATATCATAAATGAGTAAATATACCTATTGAAAATAGGTGAATATGAGGTTTCAAACACCTTGTATTGGGTTTACCATGTTGTTAGGGTAATTTCCTTGAAAAATGATAATTTTCAATTAGGTCCCTAAGACGTTTGAAAATTTGCAAATAGGTCCCTAAATACATTATGGGTTATAAATACCCTGTAAAAGCTATAAAAGAGGCAAGTAAAAATCTAATTGAAATAGGGAAGGATATTGTCCCTAATTTAGGTAAGAGTAAATACCCTTTTTCGTCACTGGAAAAAACACGGATGCCCTTTTTGGTCCCTGAAAAAAAATAAGTCACTTTTAGTCCCTAAAATGGAAAAATAAGGTCCCTTTTAGTCCTTTTGATCATTTTTTTTGCACATTTTATTCCCTCAGAAATTCCCAAAAAGGTCATTTTTAGTCCCTAAAAAGGACCAAAATGACATTTTTTTTACTCAGGGACCAAAAAGGGTCAAATGTGTTTTTCCAGGGACCAAAAAGGGTATTTACTCTTTAGGTAATTTATTAAGTTACAAACTTGGAGAAATTGTAGAAGAATACTCAAAAAGTAAGGAAATGACTAAATTACCCCCGTAAATGCTAATATAATGCAGAAGACATGAAAACAAAAATGTCAGTGTAAAAGTTATGAGGAAATAAGGTATTCTAATTAAGAAAATTATCAACAAGTGATAATAAAGTAATTAGGTAATTATTGGCTAATTACTTAAGCATAAGCAAAGGAAATTCATAAATAATTATGTAAAACCCTAAAATTAGTGGTTTTTGTTTTAAAATTAGTAAAAACATGTTTACTAATTAATTGGAAATTTTGGAGAAAAATAGTTGAGTTTAGTTTTTTTAAGCCTAAATACAAGAATGGACCAATAGGGAAATTTTGTAAAAATTATATTAATAATTATTTTATATAATATTAATTAATTAAATAATTAATAAAAACGAAAATTTCAGAAAAGGATCAGATTGTTGGCTGGACGAAATCTTAGAAATGGAAGAAGATAAGAATTTTAATCAATGTAATATGCAAGTTGTAATATTTTAATAATATAATTAATTAAAGTGAAAAATGATGAATAGTAATTTAATAATTAGGAAACGGATCCTATCTAGAGATCTAGGTATGGGAATTCCAAAGTCAAGGTAAAATATTGATCAGTGAGTTTTTACCTTCAAGTGACCTCTTCCGGAAGTTAATTCCGAGGCCGTCAATGCATTTTCCTAATAAAACAAAATAGGGAAAAATGTAGATAGGCATATTTTTGGATATGAAGAAAATAAATTCTAACTCAACATCTAGGAATGAGTTTGAATTTATCTAGACATATTTGGAATCAGTGAATTTTTATTTCGTAAATGCGTTCAAACCGGACGCGTTCGGACACGTTTTCGAGAAAACTTCAACTGGACTGTTGGAACCCTGTAAGAGACCAAAATCTACGTTAAATTAGATATTATTGATGAGGAAGAGAATATCTTCAAAGTTGTAAATCCAGAAGTTTGAGATTTCTCCGAAATCACGCGAATCGAGTACCGATCGGGAAAATTTTATCGGACCGGGCATAAAGCAAGTATGAATTATCACAATGGACCAATTGATTACTGCCCTCTCAGCCCATGCATGTCGACCAAAACCCTTCCATGGTCAAGGATTAAACAACATTTAGGTTTGATTTTCCATGGTTAAGAACAAAGTTGAAAATTCCCTTTATGTCCTTAATTTTCCCTATAAATAGGAAGCAACCCTTTGCATAATTCTTCACACCATTTCCTTGTGCAATTCGAAAGTAGAGAGAAGTTTTAGAGAGAGGAGCTCTGGAAACATTTTGCAGAAGTCTTCAACGGGTAAGTCCTTCGGTCTTTAGCTCTTTAGTTCGGTAGTTAGTAGAATTGTTAGATAGATTTAGTAAGTAGGGAGTGAGATTCCTACTATTGTTTTAGGCCTCATTGCATTGAAAGATGCCTAAAGAGGTAAAACTTGGTAGGGATTAAGTCCCCGAAAATTGGAAGTTAAAGTAACGAAGTGCTGGCGAAATTTCGCCAATTAGGGGTAGAAGGGCAAAATGGTAATTTTTACCTAAAATGCCAGATATAGTATCAAATCACTAATAAAAGTGATATTACTCTTATAGGACGTTAGAAATCCTAATTTGCTGCCGTTACGCTGCCCAACGTGCCGCTGTTGGACAAACCGCTGTTTTCCGTCAAAAAGTACGTTTTCCGCCATATGTGCCTAACGTCGTCAATGAAGGTACGTCCGCGTACTGTAACATTAACTCTTATGTTTATGGTATGCATATATGTGCTATGTGTATTGTTATGGTATGTTTATTGAATGCAAATATGTTAGAACAATTTGGTGCCGAAGGAAAGGCTAGTCTATGTGGGTAAGCCATTAAGTCACCGTGAACTCGGTGAGGCCCCCACGATAGACACTTACCTGGTCATTCTGTTTGGTTTACGGAAGTATGTACGTTCGCGTACTGTAACACTGACTCTGATGGATATAGTATACGTGTATGTGATTTGTGTATGGTATGATGGTATTTGTATATGTGATGTGTTGTTAAAATACGTATTATGTTAGAAAATAACTGTATGCATGCTGGGAGCGATATAGTTGTAGGGCTGGGAGCGATACATCTGTAATGCTGGGAGCGATACATCTATAATGCTGGGAGCGATATATCTGCATGCTGGGAGCGTTACATGTGCATTGGTTGGGTGTGGTTTATAATGTTCTTGCGTATACATGAGG
Source organism: Acacia pycnantha (assembly GCA_025563575.1). Taxonomy (NCBI): domain Eukaryota; kingdom Viridiplantae; phylum Streptophyta; class Magnoliopsida; order Fabales; family Fabaceae; genus Acacia; species Acacia pycnantha. Next base: position 509,308 of record JAMWYP010000270.1, read on the forward strand.
TTAACCGTTACCTAATATCCGGTGCGGATCTCAGCTCTTGACATAGAATCAGGCTCCGGAGGACTGAGGACCGAGGAGAGAGGCAAGCAGCCCGAGTAGAAATTCCGTTTGAAGACTTCCTTTCGTTGCTCCGGCGGAAGCTTTTCTTTTGTTGTTCCAGTGGAAGCTTTCCTTTTGCTATTATATATTACTTCTGAACCACGCGGTTTCTGTACCGCTGTTGTAACCAGCCAGACTTATGGCGTTTTATATATACATATCAGTTACTCAATCACTCTGTTGCTCTACTCTGATCATTTTGAAATGATGTTTGATAAAAAAAAAAATTATACTGCTTTTAAAAGTTGGGATGTTACAGTGAGATGCTTCGAGGGTTTTGCGATGGCGTCGACTCCAATCCTCACCAACGGCGAAAGCATTTTGCTTCGAGGATTCTGGACAATGGCGGCTCCTTTCTCTTCGATCTATGGCTCCTCCCACGCCGCCTTCGCACAGATCCGGCTTAAAATCAAACCCAGATCTCTTCTTGCTTAAGTCTATTTGTTCCTACCTTGACCGCTCCTGCTCAGATCTAGACTTCAATTTTGGTTGCTTGTAGCTTTGCCAGTACCGACAAGAGGATCCTGCTCAAATTTGGTTGCTTTAAACTTGTGATTTTTTTGTAGATTTGGACTTCAATTTCACCTCTAATTTTATATTGATTCAAATTCAATTTCCATGGTGAATGATTTCTGTTTCTTGTTCTTTTTTCTTATTTATGGACTTTGTAATAATCTTTTTTGTTTTTCTTCTTGGTGTTGCTTTCAATCTTCTCTTGGTTCTCCATTGTTGATGACAGAGACATTCAAAATGTTACCAGATCTGGTGAAACCGGTTGTTTCATTTGGGTTTTTTATTTATTTTGAAACACTTTTAAGACCGGATATTTCAAAAGTTCGGTCTAAAAACAATTTTTTTTAAGACCATTCGTTCATCCGGTCTTAAAACTAACATATTTTTAAGACCACCTGAAATGAGACCAGTTCCAGATCCGGTCTTACGAGGTATTTTTCGTCTGGTCTTAAAAGGTTTTTTTGTACTGGTGGGAGAGGCAAAAACCCTTTGTATTTTAAGTGTTGAAAGAAAAATCCTTGATCAAATAAAAATAGTGCCCATGATATGGATATTGAGTAATCATGGTTGAGATTGTGATAGATGGGCAAGGTTGGGTTAGAATATTGTATTGTATGTTTGCGTTTAATTGAGGGTACTTTTACATTTAACTGTAGTCTATGTGAATTAGTTAAATATGACCAATAAATAAAAAGAAAATGAGCGTTTATGTTTTGTGTTTAAAATACGAACACTTAGGTAATATATATGATTTAGTCTTAAAATTATAGTTTTACTTTATTTTAAAATTAAAAATAAATAAATATATAAAGCTAATATTAGATATTTCATACTGAAAATTATCCTATATAAATAATAAATAATTTTTGGTTAAACTGTGATTAATAATTCTTTTATTGCAAAAAAAATATGTTGTGTATTTTTTCCCAAATAAAAAAACAAGGAAATTGGAGAATTGAAATCTGGCCAATGAAAAGAAAAGCAGCGGTTTAGATTTGGCTATTGTGTACTATACATTATCCACCTCAAATTCATAAGGACATTCCATGAAAAATCAAAAGATCAGTGGCTCCAGCCTACATTGTACACCTCGTATTGAGATACGGAGAGAGAGAGACTGATACTTAACGGGCAAAGTTGAGCCAACCAGCACTCGCCAACATTTTTCAACAACTTTGCCAACATTTTTCAACAACTTTTATAATTCACACAGAACTTCATTAACTTTTCATATATCCATACATATATATATATACACACACTCCACACTCCTCTGGCTTTATTTATAAGACACTTCTAATCTTTTTCACACAAACTAAGAAAATCCTTAAACTTCATTAACTCTACCATAAAATTCAATAATTTTTCAACGTTATCCTTATTTAATATACATTGGACTCATGAAAAAAGTTGACATAATAATAAATAAAGGGTAAAATTATATATTCATTGGAAAAGTTTCTCTCTTTGCCTTATAACCCCCCCCCCCCTCATTTTGTTGTTGGTGAGAAGCAGGTTCATAGTCAACAACACATGCAACAACAGATAGCCAAAACCACCAGTCCATGGTCAACGTACCCCCCCCCCCTCTCTCTCTCTTCATGTTCTTGTTTATATTTCCTTCCTCTCCTTCTCCTTTATCGCTCTCTCCCCCACCACCACCACCATTTCGATCTCTCTCCGTAATCTCTGTAACATCTCTCTCTCTCTATAGAGATAGGGTTTGATTTTCCCTTTTGGAGACACAGAGGATAGAGAAGACCACAAGGCTTAGGAATATATGAGGAAGCCTTGCTGTGATAAGCAAGACATGAACAAAGGAGCTTGGTCTAAACAAGAAGACCAAAAACTTACTGATTATATCAACAAACATGGCGAAGGTTGCTGGCGTACTCTTCCTCAAGCTGCAGGTTTTTTTTCTTTTTTCTTTTCTCTCTTTTTTCAATTTAATCCCCTATATATATACCTATATATAACATACACAAACCTTATCTCCTTGATGTGCTTTCATAAATTCACTATAAATATGAATTGAATGTTTATGCAAAAATTGACCATGTCCTTGAGAATTTCACTTCACTTGCTGCTGCAAAATATATGCACATTTTTTTCACAAATAAAAATTTTAAATAGGGAAGGGACAAATTCAAAATCTAATATGTGAGGTTTTGTTTTTAGTACCTCCTTCTCTTTCTGGGTTTTAATTCTAGGGAATTGCAAATTTGTAGGGAATTAGGTACCATATTGGAAATCCCTATAAACGTTTTGATGGGTTTTAATTAATTTGGGTGTGAAAGAGCGTCTGTCAATTTCTTATGTTTTTGATTAATTGAAAAAGTAAAATTTAATATGATTGATAAATATGTATAATTAATAACTTTTTTTTTTTTTGGTTAGGATTACTTCGCTGCGGCAAAAGTTGCAGGCTGAGATGGATAAATTATCTAAGGCCAGACCTTAAAAGAGGCAACTTTGCTGAAGATGAAGAAGATCTCATCATCAAACTTCATGCCCTGCTTGGCAATAGGTGAGAATTCTTATAGCATAACCATTATTACACTTTAAAAAAAAAAAAAAAAAACTGGGAAGTATAAAAATTAAAAGCACATAATAATATAAGTTATAATAAAACAATCTAAATATCTCCTTGCATGTCTCTGTAATATTCAGCAGGGTAAATGCTTACTTTCTTCTTAACTTATAATTTTACTGGTCATGTCTTGAAATAATTGGGAAAAAAAAACTCTCATGTGAGTGGGAGAGCTATTCTAGATTCAATTTTGTTATAACCTCATGTTAGTGCATGCTCCTTTAAATAAATTAAAAAAAGAAGTTCATATATATATATTGGGCCAAAAGATTGAAGTTGATTTATAAAATCACTCTTAATTACAAGTATACTAGATATGCAAAGCATGGATTATGAAGCATGAAAAGCTTTGATTAATGGTTAATTATTATTATTAACATTGTGTAGGTGGTCTCTGATAGCTGGAAGATTACCAGGAAGGACAGACAATGAAGTAAAAAATTATTGGAACTCTCATCTAAGAAGAAAGCTCACCAACATGGGAATAGATCCAAATAATCACAGACTTACTCCCAAATTCCCTTCTCTTTCTCATCATCATCAAAATCAAACAACTTCTGGTAGCTCAGCTTCATCAGGATTGAAGAAGAAGAAACACAAAGACAATCTCAACGACAACAATAATATTGAGCCAATAACAAAGAAGCCTAAAACTACTACTGGTAGTGCTGGTAATTATGAACAAGTTTCAGATGCTGCAAGTGGCTTAGAAGATGAGTCCTCTGGCTTATTGCCTGATCTAAACCTTGATCTCACAATCAACATTCCTTCTTCAACCATATTACCCACTAGTTCTGCTTATGATCATGAAGAAAATAATCAAAAGCCAATGATTCATCAACATGAATCTAAGTCACCAAGGACTATGCAATTAGCTTCCTCTCCAACCCTACTTCTATTTCAGTGATCAATCAATCAATAAGTTTCATCACCATAGGAAGAAACTTTCGCTAAATCGATCGGGTCAATCCGTCATGGTTTTTTGAGTGCCTGTTATAAGGTTTCTCTCCGATGAACATTTATATGATTGGATCTTTGAAGAAATTGAATCCATTCATGTTATGTTTTAAAAAGAGAAACTGATGATAAAAAATTCTTGTCCCTATTATAAGAAGACTCTTTCCTTTGTTGGAAGTGCTTCTTCATATACGGACTGGTAACTAGAGGAAGAATTTTGGCTTTTGCTGCTTTGCAAAGTTATGGAGTGGTGGATCATTTGAGAAGGGAACATATTTTCTTGGAAATTTTAGTTCAGAGTAAATTACCCTGAGATTGTTTAATTTCCACTGAATCGTAAACATACTTGTATTTATAATTATTATTTACTGTTATTCATGTAAAAGTGATGACCATAATGAATAACTCCATTTTTTGTTTCTTAGTACTTGCATTTTATTTTATTTTATTTAGGTGTTTGTTCTGGTTTACTGTAGAAACTACATAAAAATATCATACTCAGCTTTTAATTTTGAGTAATATTTTGGGTTTCTTCTCTCTCTCTCTCTCTCTTTCTGAAGTCTGAAGTTGCAAAAAAGGATAGGATGAAAAATTACCATTTATAGGAAATTAAAGTGCATTATTCTTCCTTTCTGAAAAGATATACAAACACTATCAAATACGATAGATTATATGCATATGTTGTAATCAATCAAGTTTTGTATAAAAAATATCTCTACATTCCTTTTTATAAGAAATAACTAATTGCATTACCTTATCTGAAAAGTTGATTAAAATTACTTAAATACAATAAATATATTTAAAATGTAAACTTTTTTGCCAAAATACCCTTATTTATGTGAAAAAAAGAGAATGAGTGATGAAGAGAATGTGTGGGAATTCAATACAATGGTATGGGTAACATAAGCAATTAAATGGAGTAAAATAATAAATGAACAAAAAAGTCTTTTATAAAAGAAAAACACACCATATTCACAAATTGTCTCGTGTAAAAAAAAACGGAGGGAGCAATAAGTGGACCCTGCAGAGACTTCTTTGGGCCATCAAACAAACCCTAAGATTGATGATTGCATTTTATAATTATTTAGGGTTAATCATGCAAAAATCATTACATGAACATTCTGAATAACTTTTCCCCCTAACCTTTCTCTTACATGTTGATTGCTATGGCTTTCTTATTACGTACCGTTTTAACTAGGATATATTAATCCTCGGATCTGTTCCTGCTAATTTTGGAACACGTGTGCGCGGGTATTTTTAATCGCGTCAGAGGATTAATATAATATACCTACTCTACAATTTTTACAGATAAAACCATATTTTAACACTTGACATGTGGTACCATGATACATAATACTCTCGGTTATAAATATAAGACTGAGTTGATTTTTTTTTTTTTTTGAAAGATTAAAGAAGTTAAATAAGTTGTTTAATTATATCATATGTTATGTATCATTATATATCAATTTATATATTAAGCAAAATAGGTTGGAGAAAAAAATAATAAATATAAATATTTAAAAGTAATTTAATTAGCTTTCTTAATATCTTCAAAAAAAGTCAACTCTATCTTATATTTAGGACTAGAATGAGTACTAGAAAAAAAAATTGCAAGTCCCTATAGTTTCACCTAATTTTTAATTACGTCCTAATTGCTTTTCTTTCTATCGTGTCCTTATAGTTTCACCTGATTTTTAATCTAGTGCTTGTATTTTCAGATAGAATAAGTTTAATAACAATAGTAGTGAAGTAAACTACAAGAAGAAAATATAATGCACAAAAAAAGTATAAATAGAGATTAGTAAACTACTACTCTATCAACAGGGTTCTTGAAGGCTGGCTATCTTAATTTCCTCTAATGCTATACCTTGTTTTTCTTGTTGGTACTTAAGAGCTTTTATTTTTATTTTAATATCATTTATTTCATATTGGAGATCTTGTAAAATCTTTAAGAACTTGATTAAAAATCAAGTAAAACTACGAGACATGATAAAAAAGGAAAAAAAATATTACATGGACCTAATTAAAAATAAGGTAAAATTATATCTAACATAAAATTAGGAAAGTATACTTCTATACATAATAAGTTATATATTATCGGGATGAAAACAAATAACTTTTCTACTGAAAATGGTGTTATCCTTGTCTACTAAATCCAAGAATTTTTAGATTGTTTCATTATGTTTCGGATACAGGATATGCGATCCATATATATTTTCCAATAAGAGGAGAATTCCTTCGATAATGACATTAAATGATTAGAGGTCCTTCTTTTTGCATAGAAATATACAAGATTATCATTATCATGCTTATGTGTCATAACTAATTATCACTTTCTTTCTTTTCTTACCAACAAGCTTTAATTTATCTCTTTCTTTTTTCTTTTTCTTTTTTTGCCAGCAACTTTCTATTAATATTTTTTAGAGCATAAGGATTTTTAACCATTTGTTATATATTAAAAGAATTAAATGAAAAATTCCAATTTCATGTATTAATCTTTTTTTTTTTTTTGGATCCGGAAGTAAAAATAAAATTAAAACAAATACCCTTTTGATCATTTACCAACAAGTTGTTAATTGAGGTAATAAGGGACTCACTTCGTGAAGAGGAGAACATAAGTTTGAATCCTGATAAACACACTTGTTGGGAAATGTGAGAACTCTTTGCCTTCTAACTTCTAAGTCCCGAGGGGAAAACCTTGATTAAATAAAAAACAAATACCCTCTTACTCACTAATTCATTGTTTCATCTTACTTTTTACTGAAATACCCTTAGCAGTTCTCTTTAGGGGGGTATGTGATTAGCATAAGGAGTTCACTTCATTAAATCTCTTTGGTGTAATTTTGTTCTATATAAATAATTTTAACTGAACCAACAAACTGCCGGTTAATGTGTGGTAGTGGTTGCGTCCCGGAGAAGGATATAAGTTTGAATCTCAGAAAACGCATTTAAATGCTTAAAAGGATTAGTCTCATGTTTAAAATAACTTAGGGATTATCCAATGTTTACAAAAAAAAAAAAGACTGAATTTGATTCTATATAATTTTTTTATGTATTACTCTATATTCTGGTGGGAAAAAAAAAACAAGTAAAAAGTAAAGTAGTGTATATAATTCTCTTGTACTGTACGAGGTTTTTCTTTTTTCTTTTTGAATAGCCTGAACGAGATTTATTGAGTGTAGATTTGTTGCAATAGATAATTTTCAACATATAGTGCTTCATGAATCATGGCATAGAGAGAAAAAATTGGGAAGTAAATCAATACGCCACGTTAAAAATCGAAATTATCATCACCCTTTGACTCATTCGTCTGATTAACCATTAATATTTTAATTTGCTCCATCACTAAAGTAGAAAATGAAAAATCTATATTTAAGTGTCATTCTTTATTTAAAAGTTGACATTTAGATGACACCATTATTGTCAAACTCGCGAGTTAATAAACCAAGTTTATCTTTTTTACTTTTCTAACTTACAAAATTATGTCGATTCATTGCACCGAGTTTATTGTTTTTACATTTCTAACTTATAAAATAATGTTACATCATTCTTAAACTCGTATTAACTTTTTTTATTTGATCATTATCAATGACTTTATATATGAATTTTATAGAAATTTCTTTGTTAAGTATAATAAATTTTAAATGTTGATGGATTTAATTTCAAGTATTTGGATTTAAAATGTATTTAAAACAAATTATTGTCATTTTTATATTTTAATTTTTTAATTTTACACTATTAATACATATTTAATGATAAAATTAAACATTTACAAGCATACGATCGATTCGAGTTTAAGATATAGGTTTACGTTACTATCACGAGTTTACGAGTTTGTTTAAATTTGTGAGTTTGACAACTTGGGATGACATGGAAATGATTGCAAGAAATGTTTGTAACTAATGACCATGGATCCATTGTAAAAGTTAAATCAATTAATCAATTAAATAGAACAGAAGTATCAAAGTGACTCAGCATTTACCTTCCCCATTGATTGAATTAATTAATTTATTAAAAACAGTTAATACTCCATTACTCACCTAAGATATTATGAACTTTAATTTACTTAAAAATAATTTAGTTAATTAAATAAATATGTATTAAATCACAGGTATTTTTCATATATTTAATTTACTTTTAATCAAATGTGTTATATTTATTCAAAGTTAATTGAATTATTCTTCCCGTGACGGCAACAACTTGTACTTACCGGCTGACTCCGATTATATAGGTTTAAGATAAATGGATATGTGTGTTTTTTAGTAATATAATTGATTTATAGTTTTGTCACGTTGTCTGGTAGTTGCATTCTTCTATTCTCACCTACAAGTCTTGGCAGTCAACAATTAATTTTACGAAGTTTAAGGCTCTATTTTGTACATAGTAGAGAATAATATGTTTTAGAGTAAAATACTTGACCACCCCTGTTTTTTATGTAATTATACAGACGTCCTCTCTATTTTCAAAACCTACACTTAAGTCCAAACTGTTAAACCCGTCGAGAATATTCTAAAATAATTCCAAAAATATATTTTTAATTATAATTTTTATTGACTAAATTACCCTTTATAATCTCAAACAAATATGATGAAAAATTAAAACGATAAACGTTCATATACCAAAAAAGTTATAAAATGTTATAATATCATAAAAATGTAATAAATTCTATAATATAGTAGATATTTTGAAAAAAAAAAATATTAGAATTATGTCTTGGTTGTATAATGTGTTTAGTCAATATAAATTTTTAAATAATTCTTATGTTAAATAAGAGTATTTTGGTCAAAACAAAGTGTTTATAAGTCAAAGTTAACAGTCAACTAACGGTTGGATAGATGGAAATTGAATGTTTAAAATCCAGGGGAGGTTTGTGTAACACAATTGTTATTTAAAGGGAAGTTTATTTAAAATAGAAGGAAGATCGGTATATGTTCTGATGTAGAACTCAGATGTCCGGCTTGATGGTAAGCAGTTGATTGATATAGGATCGGGGTGTCCCCCCTGTGAGCTTATTGTGCAAGCAAACAGAAGGAAGGCTGATCACAGTACACAACAGGCGTTTCGCCTAAGGGGTGGGGTGTGTGCACTGTGTAACGGTATCTAAAGTCTGAGGCTAGAGATGTGTACCTGGCGCCTATCTCCTCTGTCTGTATATATAGAATATACCTAGTCGGTTAGCTCCTTGGCTCCCATATTGTGCATGTCCAAGGATCGTGCAAATCACCCTGGTCGTGGCTGGGATTGTGCCAATCGCCCTGGTCGTGGCCGGGTCCCACGGTTAGTGGGTTGTGACCACAACGTGGGTTGCCCCTGCACCGGCTAATGAGATAGTGGGCCTTGACTAGGTCCGTAATGCTTGCCCCCAAGCTCGGTTGTTCGGGTCTCCGAGCCGCCGAGTTTAGTTATTTGTTTGACTAAAGTACGGACGTCCGAGTTTTTGTTGATAACATCTGATCGCGAAATAACGTGATATCCTTGCCCCCCAAGCCGGGTTGTCCAGGTCTCTGGTCAGCCGGGGTTGATATGTTGTTGAATCCGGATTTCGTATCGGAGTTGCCACCGTTCGTTTGACTTTGATAACGTGTCTATCCGAGCTTCAAAGAACATCGGAATTACTTGTCTTCTGATTGCATTGCCCCATACATGTGGTCCAGAGTTACCTTTGCGATCGTCAAGATCTCGTTGTTTTTCAATTTTCCGGGTATCCAGGATCTTTTCTTGCACGGTCAAGATCCCCAAATCCGAGTGTCTTTCCTGAAAAGGAGCAGATTGGGTTTTTGGCCATCATAGTTGCCGAGATCATATGAGGAAGCGATCGAGGACCGAGGTATACGGTGTCCTTTCATTTCCCTATGAGCACTGCCCCTTGTTCCCGGGCGTTTTCTATCGTCGATTCCTCTTCTCTAAGTCATCATTAGTTTCTACCAGCTGGCATCCCTCGACTGTCGTGAAGCCGAATCGAGGCGAAGCTAGCCTATGCGTATTTAATGCCTGACAGACGCGCATTAAATGTGTGGGAGGCGTGACCTTTACTATAGAGTGAAAAGGCGTTTTTGCCCCCGGCTTTTGGGTTTTCGAAAGCTTTATACCCGCCAAATCTTTTCCATATTTCACTTTCACTCCTCTTGTTCTGAAGATTGCCTCTCTACGATTTTACGCTTTCGCGAGGAAGTCCAATCTTGCGAGCAACTGCTTCTATTTCGCACTTTCTTGAGCAACCTCCCTTTTCCTACACGGTATTCTTGTTTCCATACCTTTCTCTTTGGTTACGCTCGATTTGTGGTTTCTTGAATCTGTTTGTGGCCATTCGTTCAAGCCTCCATAATCTCTCGTCTTACTACTAAATTGCGTCTCGTAATTAGTTGAATCTCTGGTTAGATTTCTTCATTAAGTAAATTTCTGCGTGATCCTGTCCATAATTCCCACATTTTTTGCACAAATCCCCGTTCTTCGAGTGAACCTTTTCCGTTGGTGGATTGATTGCCAAATCCTTAGGAGAGTGGTTCTAAATGTCGAAGGACATAAAGGATATGACCCCCGATGAACTGGAAGAACTGCGCAAAACCGTCACGGGAACAGCCCGTTGGTGGCTTTGGGGCGATAAGTCTGCACAACCCGCCCTGCTAGCCGATCACCACCGTGGAAGCATGGGGGTAACTCCTGGTAGTGGCCAGGCGAAGATTCGAGAAAGCATCTCCTCTGCAAGGGGAAGTCCGAACGTTTCCCCCTCGCTCCGTACCAATCCGAGGGTATCTTCCAAGAAATCGCGTGTCTGCTTCTCCGGTCCTCCCAACTGACCCATACGATGATGTGGCAAGCTCAGGTCCCAGGGCCGAGGTGGATTCCTACATCGGCCCCTGCTATGATTGTCTGTATGAATGCTCGCGACTTCTTTCTGTCGGAGATTCTTCCACAACCAACTTCCTTTTGGGCTCCTGCCGACACAATCTTGTCCCGGCTCCTCAAGCCGCATCGCCGAGTCCTGCTGACTTAGACTTTAATCTTACTTCGACTGTGGAATCCCGCCTTCAATTTTTGACATCAGGTATGCTAGGAAGATTCTGATCGTTTATTTTTTGTTCTATTTTTTGTTATTTGTGGTAGGTATAATGGCGTCATCCTCTTCTTCGCATACCGTAGAGTCAGGGTCCGGAAACACGAACCGTGCTAGCCCCTCACAGGATTTAGTTGAACGATTACCTTGGGTTACCCACAAAGTGCTGTCCTATCGGTCGAAGCTGACCACGACCGACTTGGAAAATCTTCCTGTTCGAGAAACTAGCTCCTACTCTTTTTGCCTCCCGGAAGAGGAAGAGCCTGTGTGCTCCATAAGGGAGGGAGCCACAACTCCTTTTTCTTTTCTACCTTGATTATATCACCAGGGCTCGGAATTCGTTTTCCATTTTCCGAATTCAGCACGGCAATCCTCCAATTCCTTGGCGTAGCTCCCTCACAGTTACATCCCAATGGATGGGGGTACGTGATTGCCTTTGAATGGTTTTGCAAGACCCTCGATCTGCCTTGCACCACCTCAATGTTCTTTTACTTCTTCACCCCCACACTGCTCGCTCTGGAAGGGAACCACCCGAGCTCAAAGGCTGGACGTCCATCCGGGGTATACCCCATCGGCATCTATTTACCCCTGTCTCTGACTCCTTCAAGTTCTTCAAACGTAACTTTTTTAAGGTGGTCGCTAAGTTTGGCGTACAACCTTGGTTCCTCAAAGGACCACATTCCACAAAAGTCGAATGGGAATTTAACCTGTATTGGTGTAAAGATCACCATGACGTTTCCCTTAGCGCCTATAAGGTGGAGCGGTCCACTCTGATGAAGCATGAGAAGAAAGCCATTGACGCCATAACCGACCACATGAAGGCCCACGGTACTGTTGGGGCCGCGTCCTTGGTGGCCCAGTATCGGGACGAGGTCTGGCACCAGGAAGAGCTGGTATCGCGGCCGAGTATGACATTTCTGTTGCTTAATACGATGTCGCTCCGTGTTTTAGTCAAATCTTGTGTTTCCCTTGCTAGTAACTAAAATGATGTCTTTGTTTTGTGTAGGTCTCAAGATGAAAGGGCCGCAATACCTATCGGGATCCCGAACCGACTGCCAAAGGGAGAAAGAGGTCGGCTGGTGATGCGGGCAAATCGAAGGTTGGAGAGTCATCGAAGCCGGCCGAATCAAAGAAACACAAGGTCGGCCCCTCGATTGACGCCACACCAGCCTCTCCTATTCGATCCTCTCCCACTGCTGCCATGCCGCCTCCCAAGTCGGTTGAGGTGGGCCTTCATCGATCCGACTACCTCGGCTATTCCTCGTCCTCCCACTATTCTTCCCCGCTCCCTTCTGTGGAGTAAGGGGATTACAGAAGAACTGAGCGTCGCACTCTTGCCTCCTCCCCGCTATCAAGAGCCCGTACCCCTACTGGTGGTAGATGTCCGAGATGTTCAAGCTGCTGGACATGCTTTCCTGAGAGGTGCCGGCCTGACCCAAACTTTTCTTACTATTCACCACAAGTATAAGGAGGCAGCTGCCGACACAAGCGTGCCGGGACGGAGCGTGATGACGCTTTAAAGCAATGGCGGATCGCTTCTAATGAATTCCAAGCTCGTGAAGTCCAGCTGGAGAAGGTGGAATTTGCTCTGAAAGAAACCCAGGGGATCTTGGCTGATTCCAACGTCATAATTGAGGGTTTGAAAGCGGCCCAAGCTAAAAGCGAAGAAGAGTTGAAGGCCATGGTGGCGGAGACGGACCCGGTCTTAAACTCTGTTAAATATATTGGCCAATTTGGCCCCTTTTGCACGTAATTATTGGTTGTCGGTAACCTAGTAATCACCATGCGATAAGAACCTTTCTTTGGCAGTAATCGTGGCTGACCGGGCCAAGGTCATACAAAAGTAAGCAGATTCTGCGAACGCGCATTTGGTGACGAAACCATTTCGTTTTAAAGTGCTAGTGTTTACCTTTGTCTTAGAAAAATCCGGGTGTTTTAACCGGGTCATCCAAAGGCAAATGAAAATTGCCACCGCCCGGGTTCGGTTTTGTCCGATAGCGTCCGAGCATTTTGACTGATCGAGTCCGCATGACATTTTCTATTGATACCGGAGTGAGTATGTGTTCGGTGCGATAGCTCTTTGGAGTAGTGTATTAACCACGTTTGCAATTTAAAATGCTCTCGAACGAGAGTCTTACTTTTATTTAACAAGTGCGGTGCTAACAAGGGAAAGGGGCCACATGGCCGACATTTGAATCCAAATGCTGAATAAAATGAAAAGAAGAAGAAATGATCAAAGCAGGAAAAGCTAAGTCTAAGCGTAATAAATCCTTAACTTGTCCGCATTCCATGTTATTTGGATTAGATCCCGTCTAGGGTCTCCAGTATATACGCTCCTTTTTGAAGTGCTTCCCGAATGCGATAGGGGCCATCCCAATTTGCCGCTAGCTTGCCGTCTTTGGCATTCTTGTTTCCGACGTCCGCCCTTCTAAGGGCGAGAGTTCCTGGCTGAAATGTCCGGGGTCTGACCTTCTTATTATAGCGAGCCGCGATGAGTTGCTTTGTGGCGATGTCTCAGCAGTGGTGTTACTCGGGCCTCGTCGCAAGGTCTAACTCGGACAGCCAACGCCTGGTTGTTGGCCGCTTCCCCTTGTGACAAAATGTTTCTCCTACGCCATGAGGGTAATCCTATCTCGACCAGAATCATAGATTCGCACCCATAAGCCATTCTGTAAGGAGTTTCTTGAGTTGACGTTTGGGCTCTTGTCCGGATCCCCCAAAGAACATAGGGTAGTTGATCAACCCAGACGGTGTTTGCTTCCAACATGCGCTTCTTTAGCCGTCTAAAATGACATTGTTTGCGGCTTCGGCTGTCCAGTTAGGCTGTGGGTGCTCACGAAGCAAAATGATCTTGTATTCCAAATTTGTACTGGCCGTTTACTCCTCCATGTACCTCGGATAAAACATACCCCGCCTCATTTGGATTTAAGCATCTTAGTATGGGAGAATGAAGACCTTTTCGATATAGTTGATCCTCCACCATAGTGTACTTGGCCGCTTCTCGAGTCAATTTCTTAGCTTCCATGGCATCGTCAGGTAGGATGCCGCGCTCCAAATAATCTTCAATTGGCTTTTTCCAATCTGCCTCCACCGAGATGGCCATGGTGCAGAGTGGGTCCTCGAGGTTCTGTTGAATCACCGTCCGATGACACCCTGCACTCTTAGTGCTGACCAACTTCGAAAGGATGTCGGCTCTTACGTTTTCCCCCCTAGGGATATGTGTTACACTTGCTTCCTCGAATTCAGCCATCATCTCCTTGGCCTTGAAGAGGTATTTTGCCATTAACGGGCCCTTTGCCTGCCCGTACTAGTGCCGCGCTGATAGCTTCCTCACCAATTGACAAGTACAAGTAGAGGGTTTCGCCGGGCTCGGGCTTCGATAGGACTGGCGGATTTTCCAGACACTGTTTGATTCCTTCAAACGCTTCATCACATTTTGCATTCCATTCAACTGCTGGACCTCTTTTTTGTTCTTCGGTGCTTCCATATCGAGCACTGCTCGGCATTTGTCCGGGTTGGCCTCGATACCTCGGTTGGTAAGCATGAAACCCAGGAACTTTCCCGCCGGGACCCCGAAAGCACATTTGGTCGGGTTCAAGCGAATTTTGTACTTTCTGAGTTTGCCGAATGTCTGTTGCAAATCCTTGACATGGTGTTGTGAGTCCAAAGACTTAACAATCATGTCGTCGATATATACTTCAACATTAAGTCCGATCTGGTCGCCGAAAACCGTGTTCATCATCCTCGATATGTAGCTCCTGCGTTCTTGAGTCCGAATGGCATGACATTGTAACAATAATTGGCATGATCTGTTATGAAGGCCGTCTTTTCTCTCGTCTTACGGGTGCATTGGTATTTGATTATACCCCGAGTATGCGTCCATAAAGAGAGGAGCCGGAAACCGAAGAATTGTCCACCAAGCCGGTCTATGTTCGGCATGGGGTATGAATCCTTAGGGCAAACTTTATTCAAATCCGTGTAGTCCGTACACACCCTCCATTTTCCGTTGGATTTTTTGACCATGACCACGTTGGATATCCATGTGGTGTATTGGATTTCGCTAATGAACCCGGCTTCCAAAAGTTCTTGGACGTGAGTTTCCAGTGCCTTCCTCTTCTCTGGCCCCTGGTTCCTCTTTTTCTGGGGGTAAGTGCTTTCCAATCTTCGTAGTTTTGGCGGGGTCTTCCAACACTAGATCCTCCAACTCTCCAGCTGGCTCTGGACGCGGGTCTTCTTCGCGGAGATCCAACTCAACCGTATTTACATTTAAATCGGGATTTTCTTCATTCGAGTGTGGCGGCTGCGATGAAGGTCCGCCTTAAACCGTACTCTCTACGATCGAAAGCGTCCCTTGTTCCCGAGTGTGAAGCGGAGGTCGATAAACCCCTTGGGGCGTGATCGCTCCCATTGAACCCGATGAGGGTCGTCCTACAAGGCTTTAAGTCCTCTGATCTAGGTTCATTCGTTTGAACGCCTCCCGGCTAAGGATATCGCCCGAGCTTCCTGCATCCACAAATATACGTTTAACTCGGCGGTTGACTAATATCCGGTTATGACTAAACCGTCACGATGTCGGGGACGACGTCCCTGAGTTCCTCATTTGTGAAGAACAAAGGCGAGCTGGATGGGCCGCTATGATGCTCCTTGAATTTTGGGCGGTTTCTCACGGAGAGGACTTCTCGCAAATATTTCCTTCGTTGGCTCATAGTATCTCCGCCTCCGCCCATAGCCCCGCTTATTACGTTACAGTCGAACTCGGTTTCCGGAAACTCGTCGCCAAACTCGGCCGGCTTCTTTCGTTTGTCTTCATGTGTTTTGAACTTTCTGGGAGGGCTCTTACTTCGACTCTTGGGCTTGCGCTTGCCACCCTTTCCTTGATGTTCTATGACATATTGTTGGAGTTTGCCCTCTCGGATAAACCTCTCAATAGCATCTCGGAGTTCGTAACACTCATCCGTGGTGTGACCCCGTCCGTCATGAAACGCGCAGTATTTGGACTGGTCGACTCCGGATCTTCGATAAGACAATCTAGGTCGATCGACCCTTTTCATCTCGGTTGTTGCCACTTCCTTCCACACTTGTGACCGCGGTACATTCAAGGCCTGTAGAGCCACGTGCTTGAAGCGATCCAGGTAACTTTGAAGCGTCTCGCTTGGTCGTTGCTTGATCTTGGATAGAGAATATTGGGACTTCGGTTGCCGTTTGCTGGTTGCAAAATGCAATTCGAAGGCCTCTGGTAAATCTTCAAACTTATGTATGGATCCCCTTTGGAAGGGTATGGAGCCACTTCAATCTTTGGTCCTTTAATTTGAGGGTTGCGGCGAAAATCCGCGATACGATTGGCTCCTCGAGACCCCTTACGCCATGTGCATGTCGAAGTCCTCCAAGTGAGTCGTCGGGTCTTGAGTGCCGTCGTATTTTGTCAACTCGGTTAGATTCGGCTTTTGTGGAAAGTGAGCGTTGAGAATCTTGTCGGAAAAAGGATTGTTGTGAAGCTGACTGACATACTTCGCCATTGGAGCCGGTTGGAGACCGAGGTGTCTTACTGAGGAAGTCGGCTTCTTCTTATGTGCGGTGTCTACCTTGCTATTACTTTTCCATGGTCCGAGCCGTCATCTTCTTCGTCCTCCTTCCAAGACTTATCTTCCCAGTCCTCGTCGAGAATAGGCGGGTCTTCTTTTTTCTTCTGTTGTTCCTCCCATCGTTGGAAATGGAGAGTATGGCGCTTGTCCATGTAGTCCATACGTCTCATTATTGCTAGCATCCCGGATTGGAGAGAGCGGAAATCGGTTCGTTGACCGGGTTCTCTTGGTGACCATCCGGGTTCGAGTTCCGAGGCTCGTGGCGATGATTTCGCGGAGCCGAAGATTCCTTGTCAGACGGGTTATCATTCGAGGGTTGGTCATTGTTGGGGATGCGAGGTTCCTCCGGCTGTGATAGCCGGTCTTCATTATCATGTTGATGGTTATATGAAGGTCCTCCGACTGGTTGTGGTGTTGTGGTTGCCGAGGTGGTAGACGTTCTACTTGGTCCGTCTCCATCTGCTTATGGCTCGAAGCACGAGTGCTTATCCTCATGGTCTCGGGAATTGAAGTTTATCAATCCCCACGGTCAGGGTGTGTGCACTTTGTGTAACGGTATCTAAAGTACGAGGCTAGAGATGTGTACACGGCGCCTATCTCCTCCGTCTCGTATATATAGAATATACCAGTCGGTTAGCTCCTTGGCTCCCATCTTGTGCATGTCCAAGGATCGTGCAAATCACCCTAGTCGTGGCTGGGATCGTGCCAACCGCCCTGGTCGTGGCTGGGTCCCACGGTTAGTGGGTTGTGACCACAACGTGGGTTGCCCCCTGCACTGGCTAATGAGATAGTGGGCCTTGACTAGGTCCGTAACAGTATAATTAAGACAAAAATACAAGGATAGTTAGAGTATTTTACTCTATATTTTATTCATAGAAAAAATAGAGAGTAATATATTTTTATTACATTTTTTATTTTATATTCTTGTTTGTTATTTTTATTTCATTTTTCATTTTATTGCCAAATGAAGAGACTCTTGACACACTCATCTCTCTTTTTTTACTCTGCATTGCTTGCAGATATAAATGATTCGCTATGTATCTTACATGATGGGTGGGTTAGGCTATGTGTAATATATATACACACACCAACTACAAAAAAAAAAAAAAACAAACAAACAAACATTGACTTTTAACGGAATTTGTCATAGAATTAGACAATTAGTCACTAAATTCAAAATTTCCAACGGAATTTCCAACGGATTGTAACCAAAATAGATTGCTGACGGAATCCATTCCTTCACTGATTGGACCGTGAAATATTCAATTTCCGGCAGAATCCTGATTTCGTCTCAAATTTCTAATGGATTTTTTATGGAATTCGGTCGCGAATTTCTGACGGAAATATTCATCTCAAATTTTCTTAAAATTTTAATATGCCACTCCTATAGACCTTCTAAAGAGAATCAATGTGTCGCCTCCAAGGGACTAAGTTAAAACTATAGAAATTAAGTTACACTGAATTAAAACTGAGAGATTAAGTAACAACCAAGTTGAAACAATAGATCCAAATAATTAATTTTCCTAAAAATAAATGGAGGAATAGTATTTTACTTCAAAATGAAGATTAGTTCACGCAATTATAGTAATTGATCAATCAGTTGCAATAAAGGCAAACCTACATTATTAATTGTCCTCATCTTCTCAAACTTTTACGAATCAGACAATCCTTTACCGTCAACCTATACAATCGGCGTCAGTACTCAGTACAATATTAATGTGTTGCCCTCACATTAAAAATACTAGCTAGGTACCCTTTGCCATTAATACATAGAAAAACGTGGAGATTGCTCTCTCTTATCTTTTTTTTACAAGAAACAATTGTCATACATATCTCGTTTCTTTTTATAAGAAACAATTAAAGAATTACTTCTTTTTTTTATTTCTTGCCTTTTTAGTTTGCCCTTTTTTAATTACCTCTATTTAATATTCATATGATAAATTTTCACAACTACTAAAGATGTATTACTTCTACCATATTTATTTCTTGCCCTTTTTAGTTTGAGGGTAAAATAGACATTTCCTAATTTTTTACCAACTTTCTCTCTTCATTTTCTTCCTACCAAACAACTCAAGCCATCTTCCATCATCTTTCAAATCTTCCTTTCATTTCCTTTCCCTCCTCCAAAGTTCCTTTCCTCCCAAACTTTCTTTATAACAAACGGGTCCTTAGTCACTAAATTCAAAATTTCCAACGGATTTGTAACCAAAATAGATTTCTGACGGAATCCATTCCTTCACTGATTGGACCGTGGAAAATTCAATTTCCGACTGAATCCTGATTTAGTCTCAAATTTCCAATGGAGTTTTTATGGAATTCTGTCGCGAATTTCTGACAGAAATATTCATCACAAATTTTCTTAAAATTTTAATATGCCACTCCCATAGACCTTCTAAAGAGAATCAATGTGTCGCCTCCAAAGGACTAAGTTAAAACTATAGAAATTAAGTCACACTGAATTAAAACTGAGAGATTAAGTAACAACCAAGTTGAAACAATAGATCCAAATAATTGATTTTCTTAAAAATAAATGGAGGAATAGTATTTTACTTCAAAATGAAGATTAGTTCACGCAATTATAGTAATTGATCAATCAGTTGCAATAAAGGCAAACCTACATTATTAATTGTCCTCATCTTCTCAAACTTTTACGAATCAGACAATCCTTTACCGTCAACCTATACAATCGGCGTCAGTACAATATTAATTTGTTGCCGTCACATTAAGAATAATTCAATTTATTGTAAAGAAACAAACTTTCACTACAAAAAAAGATCGTATTACCTACGGAATTACCTACGGAAAAAATTTCATGAGAAATTGCCCACGGAATTCCGTGGGTAAAAATTACCCACGGAAATTATCCACGGATTCCGTGGGTAATTTTAGTTACCCACGGAATTTTGTGGGTAATGAAAATTACCCACGGAAAAATTTTCGTCCCAAAAAAAGACGTGGTAAAATTTTTGTTGAATAACTCACACCTTTTTTTAGGATGGAAATTTTCCGTGGGTAATTTTCATTACCCACGGAAATTATCCACGGAATTCCGTGAGTAACTGAAATTACCCACGGAATCCGTGGGTAATTTCTGTGGGTAATTTTTATCCACGGAATTCCGTGGGTAATTTCCCACAGAATTTTTTTCGTGGATAATACGATGGTTTTTTTGTAGTGTTTTTTCCAGAAGAAAGATATATTTAATTATAAGTAAATTGTGTGTGTACATACATACGTACACAACAATGGCGGATCCACATAGTTGATAAGGGGGGCAAGTGCCCACCCTTAAATTTGGGTTTTTTTTTAAAAACAATAAAAATAATAATACCCATTTGATTCTTATTATAAGGTACCAACTAGTAAGTTTATTTAGTTCTTTTTATAAGGCACTTGCTCATTCCCAATGAGCATTAATTATTCTTTTCCATGTATGCCCCTAATAAATAAGGGTAGTGGGTGAAAGTAATAATTAATATGATATTAGAGTTTAGTGTAATTAATAGGGGTACTATAGGAAGTTACTTAAATTGTAGGCTAACTTTATTGACTTTAACTGTTTTTATTGATTTGCGAGAATTGTTAATTGGTGCCTTATAATAAGGACTAGAGGGAGTACATGTTTGAATGATTGTTCACCCTTAAATTAAGTTTCCACCCTTAATACATCAAAAATGCACTTCGTAATGAGATGAGGGATGAATGGTTGAATGACTGTTTAGTGCCTTATATTGAAAAAAGATGTATTTGATAGCATTGATAATAAGACAATTATGATGGAATTCCAGAAAATAAGGCCTAGAAGATGACATTATAATTAATTTTATTGAAATATACTTGTTATATTAAAATATATGTATTTGAACTCATTGAGTATCCACCCTTTAATGTAATTTAAGTAGCTGCATTTATTTCTAACAGTACTTAGTCATACTTTTCTAAATGACATGTTTGTAAAATAATTGTCTCTCTTATTACATCATCAGTATTCATTTGATTTCATAAATATTTTTTTGATATATTTTTTTCTTATTTATATTCTTTTGTTTCTTTAATGCATTTAAAATTTTCCTTAAAAAAAAAATTTTCGGGGCGCTGCCCCCGAACCCCCGTATCCCCCGCCAATTGTTACCCCTTCTGTAATTTTCTGAGTCCGCCCCTGGTACACAGTATGTGTGTGTGTATATGGTATATGAAAGATAATTGTGCTCACACACACACACACACACACACACACACACACACACACACACACACACACACACACACACACACACACACACACACACACACACACACACACACACACACACACACACACACACACACACACACACACACACACACACACACACACACACACACACACACACACACACACACACACACACACACACACACACACACACACACACACACACACACACACACACACACACACACACACACACACACACACACACACACACACACACACACACACACACACACACACACACACACACACACACTTCTTAATATTTGCATATTGGAGAGAAGAAGGGTGTAAATTAACAGAGCCTCATAATCTCTAGGACGGAACTTATATCCATTTGCTTATATTCATTAAAGGACGGAACTTATATCCATTTGCTTATATTCATTAGATTCAATTCTCCAATCAAATCTTATCAATTGTAATTTTATTATTAATAATGGTCCAACAGAATTTTAAATTTTATGAATGTGAATTTTTATTATTAAGAAGAGTCCACTTGGCAATAAGATTTGATTGAGGAATCGGACTTGATAGGTAAAAGCAAATTGACCTAAATTAGTTGCTTAACTAAACTAATTAAAGTGAACAAACAACAAAAGGAATAAGATGGATCACATAGAAATACAAATGAAAATGAACAACCATATAGGGCTTGTTTGGTGAGAGCGTTGGGAGCATTTGCAGTAAAGTTAATGGGTTTTGGAGAAAAAGTAGTTCAACGTGGTGTGTTTGGGTTCGGCGTTAAGTTCACTGGACTTGAAGCTCCTAACGCTCAAAAATCCCGTTAAGGAAAAAGCTCCAGAATCCAGTTTTTTCAAAAATGCTCTCAACTTTTTGACGTGAGCCCCGCCACTTCTACCACAATCAATCCAAACACAAATCATTATCTATAACCTGACTTTTTTTCCTACCGAGCATTTTTTAAAGTCAAATAGATTTTAAACCACCGCTCCTACCGCCAACTCAAACAGTCCAAAAGTTAAGGCATGTCCAAGTTAATTAAGTATATATAAGAAATTCCAGTTAATGAATAATGGCAAAAAGAAGGCATACTAGCTAGGTACCCTTTGCCATTAATACATAGAAAAAACGTGGAGATTGCTCTCTCCTATCTTTTTTTATAAGAAACAATTGTCATACATATATCGTTTCTTTTTATTAAAAAAAAAAACAATTAAAGAATGTCTTCTTCTTCTTTTTTTATTGCTTTTTGAGTTTGCCCTTGTTTAATTACCTCTATTTAATGTTCATATGATAAATTTTCACAACTACTAAACACATATTACTTCTACCATATTTATTTTTTATTCGCTCTCTTGGTCAAATCTCATTATTATAATAATTTTTTTATTCTCCCTCTTATTTTCTATATCATCATAAATAAGGGTATTTTAATCAAAATGGTTACTGCAATAGTTGGAAAAAAAAAAAAGTAAAAAGTAAAGTAGTGCAATAAATACAAGAGAATTGCGGAGAAATTAATTATATCTCATACATATACAGAATCCTCACAATTATAGGTATTGACTTTCGAGCCCCTAGTCCCAAAAGGATCATATGAACAAAAATGATTCTTTTAATATGTAACTGCATATAACTAATTAACTACGCCGGAGTAGCTGATATAATAAATACAGTACCAAAGTATTCGAACAAAAAAAAAATATCAAAATAAAAACAAAGAACTGTAGATAATTCTCTTGTACTGTACGAGGTTTTTTTTTCCCTTTTTGAATAGCATGAACGAGATTTATTGAGTGTAGATTTGTTGCAATAGATAATTTTCAACATATAGTGCTTCATGAATCATGGCATAGATAGAAAAAATTGGGAAGTAAATCAATACACCACGTTAAAAATCGAAATTATCATCACCCTTTGACTCATTCGTCTGATTAACCATTAATATTTTAATTTGCTCCATCACTAAAGTTCAAAATGAAAAATCTACATTTAAGTGTAATTCTTTATTTTAAAAGTTGACATTTAGATGACACCATTATTGTCAAACTCGTAAGTTGATAAACCGAGTTTATTGTTTTTACTTTTCTAACTTACAAATAAATTATTTCGAGTCAGTGCACCGAGTTTATTGTTTTTATGTTTCTAATTTATAAAATACTGTTAACTCATTCTTAGACTCGTATGAACTATTTTGAATTGATCATTCTCAATGACTTTATATATGAATTTTATAGAAATTTCTTTGTTAAGTATAATAAATTTTTTAAATGTTGATGGATTTAATTTCAAGTATTTGGATTTAAAATGTATTTAAAATAAATTATTGTCATTTTTATATTTTAATTTTTTAATTATACACTATTAATACATATTTAATGATAAAATTAAACATTTACAAGCATACGATTCGAGTTCAAGATATAGGTTTACGTTACTCGTGAGTTTGACAACCTGAGATGACACGGAAATGATTGCAACAAATGTTTGTAACTAATGACAATGGATCCATTGTAAAAGTTAAATCAATTAATCAATTAAATAGATCACAGAAGTATCAAAGTGACTCAGCATTTACGTACCTTCCCCATTGATTGAATTAATTAATTTATTAAAAACAGTTAATACTCCATTACTCACCTAATATATTATGAACTTTAATTTACTTGAAAATAATTTAATTAATTAAATATATATGTATTAAATCACAGGTATTTTTCATATATTTAATTTACTTTTAATTAAATGTGTTATCTTTATTCATAGTTAATTGAATTATTCTTCCCGTGACGGCAACAACTTGTACTTACCGGCTGACTCCGATTATATAGGTTTTTTTTTTTTGGTCAAACGATTATATAGGTTTAAGATAAATGGATATGTGTGTTTGTTAGTAATATAACTGATTTTGTCACGTTGTCTGGTAGTTGCATTCTTCTATTCTCACCTACAAGTCTTGGCAGTCAACAATTAATTTTACGAAGTTTAAGGCTCTATTTTGTACATAGTAGAGAATAATATGTTTTAGAGTAAAATACTTTACCACCCCTGTTTTTTTCTTTAATTACACAGACATCCTCTCTATTTTCAAAACCTACACTTAAGTCCAAACTGTTAACCCCGTCGAGAATATTCTAAAATGATTCCAAAAATATATTTTTTAATTATAATTTTTATTGACTAAATTACCCTTTATAATCTCAAATAAATATGATGAAAAATTAAAACGATAAATTTTTGTATACCAAAAAAATTATAAAATGTTATAATATAATAAAAATGTAATAAATTCTATAATATAGTAGATATTTTGAAAAAAAAAATATTAGAATTATTTCTTGGTTGTATATTGTTTTTAGTCACTATAAATTTTTAAATAATTCTTATGTTAAATAAGAGTATTTTGGCCAAAAAAAGTGTTTATAAGTCAAAGTTAACGGTCAACTAACGGTTGGATAGATGGAAATGGAATCTTTAAAATCCGTGGGAGGTTTGTGTAACACATTATTTATTTAAAGGGAAGTTTATTTAAAATAGAAGGAAGATCGGTGTAATTAAGGCAAAAATACAAGGATTGTTAGAGTATTTTACTCTAAATTTTATTTATAGAAAAAATAGAGAGTAATATTTTTTTATTACATTTTTTTATTTTATATTCTTGTTTGTTATTTTTATTTCATTTTTCATTTTATTTGCCAAATGAAGAGAATCTTGACACACTCATCTCTCTTTTTCTACTCTGCATTGCTTGCAGATATTTTATGTGTGTAAACCACCTCACAATCTTATCACGATCGGTTAGGTTTTGTATCTTACATGATGGGTGGGCTAGGCTGGAAAGAGATTATCTCAGAATCTTTCCCTCCTCATCCCTCAGCATCTGATCCGAGCCGTCCAAAATTGAATCTAATGTTCAGAAAAAATTCTCATTTTTACCGCATTTGACATTAATGATTTTCAGCCCTTAGATCACTTTTTGAACGGCTCAGATGAAAAGATACTGAGGGATGATGAGTGGAAGGATTCTGAGAGAATCCGGATCCGGGTTAGGCTATGTGTAATATATACACACACACCAACTACCAAAAAAAAACAAACAAACAAACATTGAATTTTGACGGAATTCGTCATAGAATTAGGACCCGTTTGTTACAAAGAAAGCTTGGGGAGGGAAAGGGAAGATCCCAATCTTCCCATGGATTTTGGTTGTTTGTTACACAGAAAGATTTATCCCTGAAATTCAAATTTGGCGGGAAGTTCGAACTTGGCGGGAAAGTTCAAACTTGGCGGGAAAGTTCAAATTTGGCGGGAAAGTTCAAATTTGGCGAAATTTTTTCTTCAAAAGTTCGAACTTAACAATAATATATTTTTTTTAAAATATATTTTAGAAAAAAAAAAATATTTTTTATTTTGAATTAATTTCTTTTGAGGGTAAAATAGACATTTCCTAATTTTTTACCAACTTTCTCTCTTCATTTTCTTCCTACCAAACAACTCAAGCCATCTTCCATCATCTTTCAAATCTTCCTTTCATTTCCTTTCCCTCCTCCAAAGTTCCTTTCCCTCCCCAAACTTTCTTTATAACAAACGGGTCCTTAGTCACTAAATTCAAAATTTCCAACGGATCTGTAACCAAAATAGATTGCTGACGGAATCCATTCCTTCACTGATTGGACCGTGAAATATTCAATTTCCGGCAGAATCCTGATTTCGTCTCAAATTTCTAATGGATTTTTTATGGAATTCGGTCGCGAATTTCTGACGGAAATATTCATCACAAATTTTCTTAAAATTTTAATATGCCACTCCCATAGACCTTCTAAAGAGAATCAATGTGTCGCCTCCAAAGGACTAAGTTAAAACTATAGAAATTAAGTCACACTGAATTAAAACTGAGAGATTAAGTAACAACCAAGTTGAAACAATAGATCCAAATAATTGATTTTCCTAAAAATAAATGGAGGAATAGTATTTTACTTCAAAATGAAGATTAGTTCACGCAATTATAGTAATTGATCAATCAGTTGCAATAAAGGCAAACCTACATTATTAATTGTCCTCATCTTCTCAAACTTTTACGAATCAGACAATCCTTTACCGTCAACCTATACAATCGGCGTCAGTACTCAGTACAATATTAATGTGTTGCCCTCACATTAAAAATACTAGCTAGGTACCCTTTGCCATTAATACATAGAAAAAACGTGGAGATTGCTCTCTCTTATCTTTTTTTTACAAGAAACAATTGTCATACATATCTCGTTTCTTTTTATAAGAAACAATTAAAGAATTACTTCTTTTTTTTATTTCTTGCTTTTTGAGTTTGCCCTTGTTTAATTACCTCTATTTAATATTCATATGATAAATTTTCACAACTACTAAAGATGTATTACTTCTACCATATTTATTTTTTATTCTCTCTCTTGGTCAAATCTCCTTATTATAATAATTTTTTTATTCTCTCTCTTATTCTCTATGTCATCATAAATAAGGGTATTTTAATGGAAAAATTCATTTCAGGGCCCTTTTAACAAGGGAAATTCTAAAAAAGACCTCAAGATTCTGACAATCCCAGAAAAGGTCACAGGGCCTTTTCTGGGATTTTCAGAATCTTGGGTGAGTTGTCAACTGGGTTGATATAGTTGTTAACGGCACTACTACAAAAGATAGATTTTACTTCCCTAAAAGACGTCCTATTTCAAAAATAGGAAGTAAAATGTGAACGCGGTGGCAATTTTGTAATTATCTGGTGAAAATTTGATATATTAGACGTCCTAATATTTTTTAGGACGCGAAAAGTGTACTTAAAACGTCCTAATATTATACTTAGACGCCAAAAAATTGATTTATGGAGTCTAAGTAATTTCTTGGACGCCAAACGCGCCCTAATTTATATGTATTCATTCACACAATCGATGATTTCCCTCCAGCGCGCAAGTCTCTGCCTCCCCCGCGAAAATCCCTAAAAATCCCTAAAATTTCTCCCTCACTCTCCCATCGTCTCGCCTCCGCCTTCTTCCTAAAGTCCATCGTTGCCGAGCTCCCACTCCTCTCACTCCGTCAGACCACGTACGCCGTCCCTCTCCCACCGTCTTCGCTGCTCAGCTCCTACTCCTCTCAGTCCGTCAGACCACCGTACGCCGTCTCTCTCCCACCATCTTCGCTGCTCGTCGAATCCAGTGAGGTAAACCTCTTAAGCCTCCGTTCTTCTTTACATTTGTTTGGTCTGAAGAGTAGTATGCTTGAGTAGTATCTTTTATTTGATACTGGGAATTCCAATTGGTGCTGGGGAGTTGAGATAAACCGTGGGGTTTAACTGTATTGACGGATGGAACTTGGTCTTTCTTGCAAATTCTCCGTAGCTCTTATTTATTCATAATAGTGAAGTCACTTTTACATTGCTTTAAAAGTTATGAAATATCAAATTCTCGGCTTAAGAATCTTGGCATTTGAACTAGATGTTGGATCCGAGCAAAAAAAAAAAAACTAGATGTTGGACCCGGCTTTCCTTGCGGGAATTAATTGGTTGATTTTGGTCAGACTTACCCTCATCGCCCTCCTTGATCTGGCTTGTATTACTTGTGAACTTATTTTGCTCTAAAGAAAAATTGTAAACTCATGCCTTCAGATTTTATATTCGAGTCCTCTATTTTTTATTACTTGCCAAACTATATGATGTTGATTAATCAGTTATACTAGCTGGCCATTGGCTACGCTTGATTCAGCATTTGGCGCTCAATCAGACGGTTAGACAAGTGCTGCGTGATGTATAATTTGCTGCCGTGGATCATAGGTTGCTAGTTTCCTTCTGTGGGATGAACGGTTATACATGCTTATGCATCAAAATTATTTTTAAATGCGTCTAAGAATTTATGATTCTCCACTTATTTTGCAAAGATGGGGCTGGGTAGAATAAGTTGAAAATATACATGTTCCTTACTTTCTATGGAGGGTCAAAAGCCTTATGCGAAATAGGAGTTTCTTATGCTGATTAATTTCAACAGAGAATGCAAGGTAACAGTTTGTCGACCTGTAGCAAGAAAAACAAAAGTAAGAATTAAAGTTTTAACTTTCTTTATACTGAAGAATTGAACATATGGATTTTGAATCCCTGCCAAACTCGGACCTCATGTTGACCCTAAAAAGAAATAAGGACAGATAACCTGAAGGTGTTGTATCTGAATATTTTCTTTTGGTGATGTTTTGAAGTTATGCAGTTGATATCTGTTGTTCTTTAAGTATGTTTTCATATTTCAACTTTAGTTTTTTATTCTCTTTACAATTTTTTGAGGGGTTGATAACTGGAATTGTGTGCATGAGTTCAAGTTTTGCTCCCCATTTATGGTCTCAGTAGTTTGACAACTCAGTCTGGTTATGATTCATCAGGCAAGCAAAGGACGTTGTGCTCCAATGCTGCTCATATGCAAGATATTGATTCTTTATTACCTCATGTCGGTCTTCACAGCAATGATACCATATCAATGGCTGTTATTGATAAGGTAAAATTATCACATTCCTCTATTAATTTTTATTTACAAAAAAATTACTTAGACAAATTATCCTTATATGTGGTGTAGATAGAGCGTGTTGCTGTTGGCGCATCAACCAATGGGGCAACCTTCAAGATTCCTGGAAGGTAAGTTTGCCATATGGATGCCATTTTCATAATAAATATGCAATTGGAATCAATTCAATAAACCATTTAAGTGTCATATAGTGGAATTTATTTAGGATTTCTTATCCTTTAGAATTCCCTCGTTTCTTTAACCAAAAAACAAAGTCCTTTTGAGCTATATTGTTTCTCTTTTTATTTCCAAGCCACTTGCAATTTCTTTTTGTACCACTTAAGGTCAATATTAATACTCCTTTAGGTCCTTATTGTAGGACATATTTGGGGACTTGATCTTGATCTTAAATATAAGACATATTTTTATATTTGTCAATCTTTTCCTAATTTACCTTTATTGATACTCTCTCAACAATAATCAAGGAGGAGAGGTAATAAGGGAATTAAGGAAGATAACTAGGGTGTTTTAGAAAATACATGACATATTAACTAATTTAACTAGTTCCTTAATCTAATCAAATTTGGTAAATATGTCTTATATTAAGAACTAGAGGAGGTGTCATTTATGCTATTATTGGCTTTGTATTTGTATTGTACATGTTACTCTTAAAATTTCACACTTAGCTTCCTTAGAGTAGAAAATTGCAGAATGATTAATGCATATCTTGTAATTGCATTCACCTTAAACTAACAAACCTGCCTGAGATACCAGTCCTAAACTTTATTTTTGGCGCTTCTTAATTGAACTCCTGCATCCAAGAGCTTTTCTCATGTTTGTTTAGAATTATTTCCTGTGGTATAAAACAAGCAGTGGAGAATAGTTACATAAGCTCCTTTTTTAAAATAGAAAGGGAAATGGCAAGAGGCAGATGCATTATTATGTATGACTGTTACACACACACACACATATAAAGTACCATGCATTTCCCTTGCTGAACTCACTAGTTGCTGTGTTATCATTGTATTCCTGAAATCACCTTATAATTTCACCTACGGCGTCTAATTCTAGGAATTAGAAGCCGTAAGGGCAGACTTACGGCGTCTAATTATAGAACTTAGAAGCCGTAAGTCCATACTTACGACGTCTAATTCTAGGAATTAGAAGCCGTAAGTCCATACTTACGACGTCTAATTCTTGAATTAGAAGCCGTAACTATGGCCTAAATAAGGGTATTCGTGTATGCATTAGGCGTCTAATACTCTTAATAGGACGCCGTAAGTCTGAACTTACGGCGTCTAATTAAAACTTAGACGCCGTAAGTTCAGACTTACGGCGCCCCCCGAATAGATGTCCCGTGTAAAAAGGACGTTAAATGTGCTAAAAATAGGACGCCGTAGCCCTATTTTGTAGTAGTGTGGGGTACTAATATAGTTATTAAAGGTACTGATTTAGTTGTTAGCAAAGTGTTGTTAACGGGGCTGATTTAGTTGTTAAAAACCTACTCGTTAACAACTATATCAGCCCCGTTAACAACTCACACAAGATTCTGAAAATCCCAAAAAAGGCCTTAGGGCCTTTTCTGAGATTATCATATTCTTGGGGTATTTTTTGCAATTTCCCTTGTTAAAAAGGCCTAAAATGAATTTTCCCTATTTTAATCAAAATGGTTACAATTTTAATACATTTATTATGTTTAACTGACACTTTGAACGGTGAGATTCGGTTAAACGTTTCTTATAAGTAGGAGTAACTTACACGCACGCACACAGTGATTGTTGGTTATGTTTTCTCTTCCATCTATATTCTCACCTACAAGTCTCGCCACACTTCACAATCCTAAGGTTGCGGATTCTATATATGGGGACAAAGTAGGAGTGTTTTTTCAATGTGACTATTTGACTAGGTGAAATTCGAGCATTGCAAGGCTTATTTGGGGTAACTTTTTCAGAGACATTTTTTTATTTGACAAAGTGTAAAAGAAATTTGTCTTCCCTAATAAGTGCGGTTTTTAAAATTTAAATTTGTATTCTCTTCCTTATCGGATGGAGCCACTTACCATCTCTCAACCAACAGTTTGTTGGTTCTCAAAGGTGTTTGTGTTCACATGTACTTAAATTTGAGAATTGAAACATTTATTTGAACTGTCAAAAACACCTTCCACGAGAACTAACAAGTGTTGGTGAAAGTATTTGTTGTTTTATACATACTACTATTTAAAACACAATAATGTAATTTCAACACATATAGTAGATATACATTTATCCAAACACAATATATAGCACATGCGTTTTAAATAGTATTTTCAAATTAAACACAATAGTTGGCATGATCAATACTCCCTCCAGTCCTTAATATAACATATATTTGGAGAGTTGATATTGATTCTAAATATAAGATAATTTCATGTTTGTCAATTTTATTTTCTAATTTACCCCTATTGATACTTCGAAACAATAATCAAGAAGGAGAAGGAATAATAAAATTAAAAAAAGATGACTATAGTGTTTTAGAAAGTACATGTCATATTAATTAACTCAACTAACTTCATTAATCTAATCAAATTAGGAAAATATGTCTTTATTAAGGATCGGAAGGAGTAACAATTGATCGCCCTTCTAGCTAATACCTAATCACTTCGATCTTGACTACTCCTGTAATACCCGGATAATTATTTATCATAAATATTATATTTTGATAAATAATACCTACTTAAAATAGGAAAGCATGTTGTCTCTAATTTTAGGAATTTATTAGCTTATTTTCCTTGGAATTTAAAGAGGCAAAAACCTAATTTTATTTTGGGGAACATAAGTTGCCCTATGATTTTTAAAATAATGCATGGTGCCATAAATGATCATTGTAAACTCAAAAGTTGTAAGAAAATAATTAATTCAATTTAAGAAAATTGTCAACAATTAGTAGATGATTAAATAAATAAATAATTGTTAATTGTTTAGGCATGAATAAAGGAAATGTCCAAAGTTAACTATATAAACCCCTAAGTAAAGATTAATGACCAATGAAGGGTCAAGATTAGCATAAAGATAATTGTCAATTAATTAGGCATTATTAAGCAATGTATAAAATGAATTACATAAAATCCCTAAAACCTAATTAACCAACATAGGATATGTTAAAGATTATTAAACATAAGTTTAAGATACCAATCAACTTTGACAAGTCAAATATAAATCAAGGGCTAGGATTAAACCTCATAAAGCTAGATCTAATGGTTTAAAATCAACCATAAAGTTTAATCCATGTGACGCATGATGCACCAATAGGAGAATTTCATTTTAAACTAATATAAATTAATTACAAAACAAATAAAAACCAAAAAGGGGGAGGGGACGTTTTTGAAGCATGTGTGTGAGAGTGATGTGTGTGTTGTGTCAAGTGGTAGAGAGAGAAAAAAGATGAAAGATATTTTGAAGGTGTAAAAGCCAATGGGATAAATGAGAAGCGATAGAAATTAAATCATATCTTGAAATATGTGAACTAAGAATCAAACATAAGGACTTATTATGAACAAGTGTATTTTTAGCCCGAAGTAGGTTATCTCCGAAGTTATTTCCGTAACCGTTGGATTTATCCTAAAATGACTAAAATGCTAGTAAAGACCCTTAATTGGACCATAATCTTTGTTAATCCAAATACTCCTCAAGTGATTACATAAACTTCAAAGTTTATCTCTAAAAAATATTAGTAATTTAAAAGCACATGCAGTTAGAACACTAATCAGGGGAATTAATCGGTAAGAGGGAATCTGTAAGGGATAAGGTTCATAATGAGGTGGAAGAGGATAGGGGAGAGAGAAAAAGAGAGATAGGGACGTTTCATATGAGGTGGATGGTGAGGATTTGATTTCAAAAATAACCTAGATCCAACGGTCGAGAATCGAGCAGAAGAAGTTCAAAGGAACTACCAAAATGCCATAGACTTTTCCTATAAATAGGCACCTTCCCTTTACTTCATTTCTCACCAATTCATGAAGCAATTCAAAATCTAGAGAGAGGTTAGTGAGAAGGAGGAGCTCTGGAGAAGGAGTAACAAGGTTCTGGGTAAGTTCTTCGGTCCTTAACTTTTAGGTTCTAGTCTTTTGTTTAGTAGTTCTTAGTATAAATGTTAGTTAGATCTAGGAAGTAGGAAATGAAATTCCTATTCTTTTTTTTATGCCTCATTGCATTGAGAGATGCCTGACAAGGTAAAAACATGGTAGGGATTGAGTTTCTGAAAGTTGGGAGTCAGAGCAGCGAAGCTCTGGCGAAATTTTATCGGTTAGCGATTTTCTGAAGTCAGAGGTAAAATAGTCATTTATGGCTAAAATATCTATTAGGATATTCTTTGTTAATTAATAAATGATATAGTATCCTTATAGGATATCTGTGATTGGGTTCCGACAGACAGACGTATCGTAATCGTCAACGAAGGTACGTTCGCGTACTAGTAACACTAACTCTGATGTTTATTGTATGCATATATGTGATAAATTAAATGATAACTTTACATCTGATTGTATTGTTATTAATAGATCATACATCTGACTGTATTGATCCCATCGTGCCTTAACTTTACATCTGACTGTATTGTTATTGCCATACATATTGTAACGCCCCTAATTCCTACGTCCATTATGATGTCCATTTATGTCCTAAATCTCTTATTAGACTAATTGGTGTGAAATTATCAGTGTGAAGGCGTTAATAGATCAGAGTAAGTCACAACAGAGAGCATGATTAACGTTTGGACGAATGAGTAACTGATAACATATGCCCAGACATATCTTTGGTTAATTAAAATTCCGGAGGAATATAAGCGTGATACAACTACACAGCAGATGTAAGGTTCACAACACAACAATACATAGCACACAGCCCATGTAAAGTTCACACTACATAGCACACATCACATGTAATGTTTGCGATGTTTGCACTCACCAGTGCCACGCCTCCACGTGTCCTCAGCGCTAGGAAAACATATATACGGCATTATCATGACTATAACCCGCGCAAAGCTGAATGTATATAAACAGGTGACCTAAGACCGAGTCTTAGCCACAGCCCATGACCCAAGACCCAGTCTTGTCCATGACTCAATGAATCATCCAATCACATATAAGCATACAAGACACATCAGAGTTAAAGTTACAGTACGCGTCCGTACCTTAGTCTGCGTAGCTAGCGGTACTTTCACCTTTTGGTACTGATTCCTGACTTTCCCGGATATCCTATAATAATATCACCGCATTATTTCCGTTATAAATAACATCCTAAGAGATGTCATTGTCACTATTGACCCCTTCTACTTCTGGTGGATTGGTTATTCCATTTATACCATTTTAATTATTATTAATTAATAATAACACTCTTTTATTTATTATTAATTAATAAATCTCTTTATTATTTATTCCCTTTTTACTAATAATAATAATAACAATATTTATTTATTTTATTATTATTATTATTATTATTATTTTACTATTTATTGGTATTTTTCTATAACTACTTTAAACTCTTAGAAGTTCTCCTAACACTTTAATTAGGGGCTTACAAATACCATTCATCATATAAAATATGATTTAGTGTTTCTCATAGTTTCCCAAAGCATTTATGTTTCATCATATATATTATTCTAGTGTCAATATACATACTTATATAAAGACGGATATACCAACAGCAAAAACAACCTTATAGGTATATATACTTACATGGCTTTTACATGTGCAGTGTTAACACACACTTACACAAAAGCTTTTCCTTATTTCCCTAAGTATCGACATATTTATATAAAACATATCAGCAAAGTTCTCTTATATTTTCCCAAAGCTAATGGTGTGTGTGTGTTAACAGCAAGTTCTCAAAGTTTTCGTTCCATATATATATTTACACATGATAGCAATATATATATACCTACACTTATAGCTTGGTTTCAGCATACATGTATATTAGATAGCAGCGTTTCATTTTTATTTTTATTTTTTTGCTTTCCATGTGCAGCTACTCGAAACTATACATATATATATCAGCTTATTATTATACTTTAGGAATACATATACTTATATATATAAATATAGTCTCCACTTTTTCTTAAACAACAACGTACACACACGAATGACATTAAAAGTTTCCCTTCTTTCTTCCTTATGCAACGACTTGCATATTCATATACACATATGCCAAGTCAAGTTTTATTGTTCCTTTCTTCTTCTATGTTCACGGCAATGACAGCCAAGTAATCATCAGGAAAGTTCTTGTTTCCTGATATATATATATATACACACTATTCTAGCACTATTATATGTATACATATATACCTACACTTGTAGATTGGTTTCAATATATATTATTCATGTATCCTATATTTTATTTTATTTTTCTATATGCAGCCACGGCAACCTATATATATATATATATATATATATATATATATATATATATATAGTATATATGTATACGGTATGCAGTGAAAGAGAACAACTCAGACACTAACCCAAGCCGAACCCGTCCCATGTTTTCAGTTTCTTTTCTTTCTTTTGTTTTTGTTTCGTTTTGTTTTTATGCAACCACACAAAGCTTTATTTCAGATGGTTTAATACTTATAAACTTCTGCTGAATGATGGAAACCCAAGGGATGAGAAATGCGATATCTTACCTCAGGTTGCTAATTTTCACGTGATGATCTTTGCTTTGCAATCCAAACCCCCTGTTTTCCAACACGTTATGCGAGAGGAAAGACTAGTTGAAGCTCTCTCTCACTCTCTCGTTGCAACTCACTCTCGGTTCCCTTCCTCGATCTTGGTTGCAAGAATGCAAATGAAAGAGCAAATATATAAAGACCTAAGGGGTGGTTGACCGAGAAGAATGGGGGTATGAAGTATGGGTCTGTTGTCACGCTAAAGATAAAGAAGAGCAGAGGGTATGGTGCTCTTGTTGTTGGGCTCGAGATACGGGGTAGGCGAGTGGTGGAGCTCGAGAGGCATGGCATTCCAGCATTGCGTGATCGATTTCCATATCGCTGCTCTGCGTCCGTGATTTCCGATCAGATTCAATCAGATTAACTTGTTTAATTGATCATTTCCTACTTCTGCTGCGTTTTGTCTTTTCTGTTCAGATAGAGTATTGGCTGGGGTTGACATAGGCTAATGGTTTGGGTTTTAATCATTTGGGCCGAATGGAGATTTAACATTGTGGAAATATGTTTTTTTTTTCCTTTGGGCCATGGCTTATTTGGCCAAAATTTCTAAGCTAATGAAACCCAAATTGCCTTTAAATTACAATTACTTGGTAGTAAGAATTATTAAGGCCAAATTTTCCATAATTAATTATATCATAATATTTCTAATTCCAAATCCCAAAATTTGGGATGTTACACATATCCGATTATGTATATTTCCTCCATCTTGCCTTAACTTTACATCTGACTGTATTGTTATTGCCATACATATCCGATTATGTATATTTCCTCCATCGTGCCTTAACTTTACATCTGATTGTATTGTTATTGCATACATATCCGATTATGTATATTTCCCCATCGTGCCTTAGCTTTACATACATCTGATTGTATTGTTATTGTTGTACATATCTGATTATGTATTCCCTACAGCGTGCCTTAGCTTTACATCTGATTGTATTGTTATTGCCATACATATCTGATTATGTATCCCCTACATCTGTTATGGGCTTTTGTAGTGGTTGTGCTGAAATGTCATGAGTATTTGTTATATATATATTGTTATATAAGCATGAGGTTAACCGTTACCTGATGTCCGGTACGCGTTGGACCTTAGCTCTTAACATAGCTTCAGGGTCAGGATTGAGGACCGAGGGCCGAAGAGAAGGGCAAGCAGCACGCTTAGAGACCCGGCTGGAGACTTTCTTTTGTTTTGTATTTACTTTTTTGTTAGACACTCGGATTATTGTACCGCTACTGCGATTAGCCAGACATACGACAGTTGACATTTTGAATATATGTATCAGTTACTCACTTGCTCCGATGCTCTACTCTAATGAAAAAATTTTATTCCGCTTTTGAAAATGGGATGTTACAACTCCTCCAGCTCTTAATATAAGACATATTTGGAGAGTTGTTGTTGATCCTAAATATAAGATAAATTTTTCATATTTGTCAATATTTTTCTAATTTACCCTTATTGATAATCCCTTAACAATAATCAATGAGTGGAGAGAATAAGGGAATTGAGGAATATGACTAGGGTATTTTAGAAAATACGTGTTATATTAACTAACTCAACTAACTTTATTAATTTTATTGAATTAGGTAAATATGTCTTATATTAAGGACATGAGAGAGTAATATTTTTTGTTGTAAGACTTTGTGACTATAGGTAATTATTTGATGATGCTAACATAAAAAATACTCCTAGGATCCGGTCCTTCGTATACGATCTAATCATAGAGTTGATGTTAGTCTTATTTCATATGTTTATCATTCTTTCCCCCAAATTAACCTATTGATATTACTTCAACAATTGTAATACCCCAAAAATACGTATCATAATTTGGTAAGATTATACCTATAAAAAGTAGGTGAATATGGGATATCAAATAATAAGATATAATTATCTTATTTTCTAAGAAAAAATCTCTTGGAAATTAGAGAAATTAAGGGCCAAAGTACCAAAATGACCAAAATGCCCCTAAGGGACATAAATATTTAGGAAAATTGTGAAAAATCCTAAAAGTCGGTGAAATAATTATTTGAATAATGAGAGTATGTTATCTCTAATTAGGGTAATTTAATAAATTACAAACTTGGAGAAATTGAATAAAGATATTCAAAGAGTATTGTAATGACTATAATGCCCTTACAAATTCTAAAATCTTGCAGAACACATGGAAACGAAATGTCGGTGTTATAATTATGAGGTAATGGGATATTCTAAGTAAGAAAATTATCAACAAGTGATAATAAAGTAATTAGGTAATTATTGGCTAATTACTTAAGTCTCGAGCAAAAGAAATTATGAAATAATTATGTAAAGCTCAAAAATTAGTGGAAAAAGGTTTAAAATTAGTAAAAACATATTTGTTAATTAATTGGAAATTTTGGAGAAAAATAGTGGAGTTTAGGTATTTTTAAGCCTAAATCAAAGTATTGACCAATAGGAAAATTTTGTAAAAATTATATAAAATAACTATTAAATAATTATTTTATATAATATTAATTAATTATCAATTAAATAAAAACGAAAATTTATTAATAATTGGACCAGATTTTGACCGAATTGTTGAAGGGAAAATAGGATAAGATTTTAAGAAAAAAATCATCAAAACTTAGTTTGCAAGTTGTAATATTATATATTATAATTAATTAAAGTGAAAAATAGTGAATAGTAAATTAAAAATTAGGAAACGGATCCTATCTAGAGATCTAGGGATAGGAATTCCAAAGTCAAGGTAAAATATTGATCAGTGAGTTTTTACCTTCAAGTGACCTCTTCCGGAAGTTGATTCCGAGACCGTTAGTGCATTTTCCTAATAAGACGAAATAGGGAAAAATGCAGATAGACATATTTTTGGATATGAAGAAAATAAATTCTAACTCAACATCTAGGAATGAGTTTGAATTTATCTAGACATATTTGGAATCAGTGAATTTTTCTGAAGAAGTTGATGTTTTCAGAAATGCATTCTGAGACCGGACGCGTTTGGACACGTTTTTCGAGAAAACTTCAACTTGACAGTTGGAGCCCTATATGGGATCAAAATTTAGGTTAACTTGGACATTTCTAGTGAGAGAGAACATGTCTTCAAAGTTGTAAATCCAGAATTTTGAAAGTTCTCCGAAATCACGCGAATCGGGTACCGATCGGGGAAATCGGCCAGACCGGGCATAAAGTGGCAATTGTCATCAAATTTTGGACCACTCCCTTGCTGCCACATCACTCCCCTTATGTCGACCAGCACCCTTTCATGGACAAGAATTGTACAACATTTTGGTCTTATTTTTCCATGGTTATAATCAAAAGGGAAAATTACAACTTTGGGCACAAAGTAGTTTGTGAAATTGCACAACTTGCCCACTTCTTGCCTATATAAAGGCATGCCCCTCTTCACAAAATCTCACACCATTTTCCCTTGTTTGGCCGAGCCTAGAGGGAGAAACAAGAGAGAGAAGCTCTGGGGAAAATTCGCGAAGTCTTCAACGGGTAAGTCCTCAGGTCTTTAGTCTTTAGTTCGGTAGATAGTAGAATTGTTAGTTAGATTTAGGAAGTAGGTGACAAGATTCCTATCCTTGTTTTAAGCCTTGTTTGCGTTGAAAAATATGCAGAGGTGTAAACATAGTAGGGATCGAGTCGCGAAAAGTTAAGCTTTCGCAGTTTTTTTTTCAAAAGTAGAGGTTATAATGTTAGAATAGCCTTTAAATTTTAAGTATGATTTGGGTATCATATGGGAGGGCTATTTTAGTCATTATTTTCAAGAATCATAATTGCGTCGAAGTTCTGGCGAAATTTCGGGAAGAAAATTTGCTAGAGTAACGAAGTGCTGGCGAAATTCCGCCATTAGGGGTATAGGGGCAAAATGGTAATTTTTACCTAAAATGCCAGTTATGTTGTCAAATCACTAATAGAGGTGATATTACTGATATAGGACGTCGAAATCCTAGTTTGCTGCCGTTACGTTGTCCGACGAGCCGTTGGACGTTTCGCCGTTTTCCGTAAACGTGCCATTCTGTCAAAAGTACCGA
This sequence comes from Acacia pycnantha, assembly GCA_025563575.1. Classification (NCBI taxonomy): domain Eukaryota; kingdom Viridiplantae; phylum Streptophyta; class Magnoliopsida; order Fabales; family Fabaceae; genus Acacia; species Acacia pycnantha. The sequence continues at coordinate 548,540 of JAMWYP010000270.1, forward strand.
AGTACCATCAAACGAAGGTACGTTCGCGCATCTTGTAACACCGACTCGATGCTTATAGTTTGCTTATATATGGTTCGGATAATTTCATAAGCCATGGGTGGAACTTTGTTCGGGCCATGCACAAGTGACTAAGGATGTTACACTTAGATAATCACTTACGACTTACGGGTTATACTTATAATGCCGTCATAGTTTTCCTAGCGCTACGGACACGACAAGACATCGTGGCACACATTTAAAGTGCAGACACATAACTTTGCTTGTAGGGCGGTTGTTATTGAATGATCATGTATCATTCTTGTAATCATAGAAATATCTGTTGAAACATAAAGTGTTATATAAGCATGAGGTTAACCGTTACTCGAGATCCGATGAACGTTGGATCTCGGCTCTTACTATAGCATCACATCAAGGTCCGAGAGAGACCATGGACGGAGGGTAAGAGTAAGCAGAGCAGACATCACACATGAAGATGAAGACCACGTGAAGACCGAGTAATGATCGGCCGATGAGACATAAAGTCATAATCAGATAATGTATTAATCTTTATGAACAGCGAGATACGCCACCATTATTGTTATAATCAGTTACTCAATGTTTTTATTCCGCTGATACTCTACTCTGATGTTTTAAAAAAAAAATTTGGCTCTGAAATTGGGATGTTACACTTTATGGTATCAGAGCAGTTTTCCTGGCATGGATCTGACTATGTTATTACGGATAGTTTGGTGCCGAAGGCAAGGCTAGTCTACGTGGGTGTGCCATAAGTCGCCGCTAACCCGTGAGGCCCCCATGGTAGACACTTACTCGGCCATTCGTTCGGTTAACGGAGTTAGGTTCAAAGCCATTGAGCATATTTTGAAAATGAGTACTGATATAACTCTAGCGTTATGTTCTGGAGATGGACAGAAACGAGGTCCCTTGCATAAAATATTTAGGGTGAAGAAAGCGTACCGTGCATATATCTGTAAGATAGGGTTCAGATTTTAACCTAGAATCGGTATATCTACCGCCTAGACTTATACCGAAAACCCGGATATCTCTGATACCACTGATACCACCGAAAACCCGAATATCTCTGATACCACCGAAAACCCGGATATCTCTGATACCACTGATACCACCGAAAACCCGGATATCTCTGATACCACTGATACCACTGAAAACCCGGATATCTCGGATACCCCTGATATCGTAGATAACCCTGATGACCACGATATCGTGTCGATAACTCGATATCGTCTCCGATACCTCGATAACCTCTATATCAAGCATATGATAGTCCCGATAACCCCGTTATCAATCTCGGATAGTTTCGATAGCCACGATATCGGTCTTCGATAACTCGATATCGTCTCGATAGCTCTAAAAGCTCGATATCGGTGATCACCCCGACATCTCTGATAACTCTGAAAACTCTGACAACTCTGATAAATTGATGTCTCTAATAGTTCGGATGTCTCTGATAACTCCGGACTCTGATAACTCTGATAATCGCCAGTTTGTACTGGACGGTAGTTCTAGCCTAGCACAAAGCTTGTAGGTGGAGTTAGGCCACGCCGGACGAAACTCTAAGACCGACGAATAGAAATACATGCGGTATTCGACCAATGTTAAAAACTTCTATCAGAAGAATCTTTACATAATTCCGTATTTTTCTGGATATTGGACTAGATCCACTCCTCATCATTTCTCCTTGAAACCGCTTTTGAGTGGGAAGCACAAACGAGCTCTTAGGAGAATGACTAGCCAAAGTTTTCATCTGTTCATTCGTCATTTCAAGTGGCGGATAACCACAAGATATGCTACGAGTGCCAGAAGCCTGGACACATCAGCTAGAATTGTCCCTTGAAAACTGCAAAGAAAGGGCCGCAGAACCTAAGTCGACCGGACGAAGGAGCGACGAAGCTCCATCCATGCCGGAAATGCGGGAATTACCATCCGGTGTTGCTGTAATGTGAGGCCGATTTGCTCTAAATGCCGAGAACCGGGGCATATTGGCAAAGATTGTCCCCGGATAGTTACGGAATTCGAGCCACGTAACATAGACCGAGATGTTAGCATCGCTCGGAGCGAAGTCGGAGAATCCTCAGAGATGGTTCCGGATGCTATCGTTTAGTTAAAACTATTTCAGTAGATATTATGAATCGATCCAAGTGCTAAACCGAATCTTTATTCAAGTAAATTTCGCGTAACGTGCCAATAAACAAGGCTCAGGAGTAAGAAATTAAATCAATTATGTTGAACAAAGACTGTGAGACAAGTTTTCATAAATTGAGTGAGAAGTTGATTACCGCACCAAGAAATTGGTTACCCCAAATCCAAAATTTTTTTAATGGTACCTGAATTGGGATATGTCTAGCTGCAGCATGACAGTGTGATAACTTACCACTCTCAAGTCTCTTAAAGTCAAACCAATTCACACATAACGTAGTGATAAGTATTATCATATTTCTTAAGTAACTATAAAACATATCACGATTTTATCACTAAGTATAAGGTATCTTATGTTGCCACGGTGTATGGGAACCACGGGAACATAATATATCGAAGTACGGCATGATATCCATGAGTATGAGATATATGGTATTGCGGTGTATGGGAACCACAGAATACCGTATATCAAAGTGCGATATGATGAATGTGTAGTACGCGGTATTATGGGTGCCATGGAAACACTTATGTACGCGGTGTTATGGGCGCCACGGAAACGCTAAAACACTAAAGTACGCGGTGTTATGGGCGCCACGGAAGCAATATATATAAAGTACGCGGTGTTTTGACGCCACTAAACACCTTGTATATATCAATTTAAAACATTATAAAAACATTATAAATCAAACCAAAGCAAATTTTCGATCACCAGGAGGAAAGACTCAAGTTTTCGACATTAGTATCAACTACCATAAGTTAAAAGGGGTATAGATCCAAAAACAAATGTTCACTTCCAAAAGATCGACGATCTACTCCATTGTCTAAAATTCCTACATCTTGTCAACGTTGACTTATGTCCGAAATACCACCGAGTTGTGAACCAAAACTAGCAGCAATATAGAAAATAAGTAGCAATCGGATAGAGAAAACTATCAAGAAGATACTTTACGCAAAAGATTGTACCGGTATTTCACATGACGAATCAAGGAAACAAAAGCTGCATGGATATGAAAACTTGATCTTGATAAGGGAAATTCCCCACGAAACTATAAAATACGCCTGATAAAACCGAACTTCCAAGTTTTCTTACAATCAAGATGGCACAGATTGACGCCTTGAATGGGCTGAAGTGTAAATCACTTATATTGCTCGATAAAATTATCGGAGCAGAGATTTTAGTAGTTGGGATATGATTGATCACGTCTCTTGATAGTTTGTACAAGTCACAAAAGATCGTGAGAATCTTTTGGTGAATGAGATGATCGTACATCCCTAGATGCCGGTGTCAAAAGAACACCTCAAAGACGAACAAGTAGTTCGCATCACATGAGATCATTCAAAGTATATGTTGACAACAAACAAGTCGCTATTAGATAGCCTTATCCCCGAACCTGTTTAGACTTCCATACGATGTGACAAAATCGTTGCAGTCGGATTTGAGATAGAGTAGAGATCCGAGGTTAACAGTCCAAGGTTTAAGATAGTACAGAGTTTAGAGGAAAGAGTACAAATTTCGAGGACGAAATTTTGTTTAAAGGGGGAAGAAATGTAATACCCCAAAAATACGTATCATAATTTGGTAAGATTATACCTATAAAAAGTAGGTGAATATGGGATATCAAATAATAAGATATAATTATCTTATTTTCTAAGGAAAAATCTCTTGGAAATTAGAGAAATTAAGGGCCAAAGTACCAAAATGACCAAAATGCCCCTAAGGGACATAAATATTTAGGAAAATTGTGAAAAATCCTAAAAGTCAGTGAAATAATTATTTGAATAATGAGAGTATGTTATCTCTAATTAGGGTAATTTAATAAATTACAAACTTGGAGAAATTGAATAAAGATATTCAAAGAGTATTGTAATGACTATAATGCCCTTACAAATTCTAAAATACTGCAGAACACATGGAAACAGAAATGTCGGTGTTATAATTATGAGGTAATGGGATATTCTAAGTAAGAAAATTATCAACAAGTGATAATAAAGTAATTAGGTAATTATTGGCTAATTACTTAAGTCTCGAGCAAAAGAAATTATGAAATAATTATGTAAAGCTCAAAAATTAGTGGAAAAAGGTTTAAAATTAGTAAAAACATATTTGTTAATTAATTGGAAATTTTGGAGAAAAATAGTGGAGTTTAGGTATTTTTAAGCCTAAATCAAAGTATTGACCAATAGGAAAATTTTGTAAAAATTATATAAAATAACTATTAAATAATTATTTTATATAATATTAATTAATTATCAATTAAATAAAAACGAAAATTTATTAATAATTGGACCAGATTTTGACCGAATTGTTGAAGGAAAATAGGATAAGATTTTAAGAAAAAAATCATCAAAACTTAGTTTGCAAGTTGTAATATTATATATTATAATTAATTAAAGTGAAAAATAGTGAATAGTAAATTAAAAATTAGGAAACGGATCCTATCTAGAGATCTAGGGATAGGAATTCCAAAGTCAAGGTAAAATATTGATCAGTGAGTTTTTACCTTCAAGTGACCTCTTCCGGAAGTTGATTCCGAGACCGTTAGTGCATTTTCCTAATAAGACGAAATAGGGAAAAATGCGTATAGACATATTTTTGGATATGAAGAAAATAAATTCTAACTCAACATCTAGGAATGAGTTTGAATTTATCTAGACATATTTGGAATCGGTGAATTTTTCGAAGAAGTTGATGTTTTCGTAAATGCATTCTCGAGACCTGACGCGTTTGGACACGTTTTCGAGAAAACTTCAACCGAACAGCTTGGAGCCCTATATGGGATCAAAATTTAGGTTAACTTGGACATTTCTAGTGAGAGAGAACATGTCTTCAAAGTTGTAAATCCAGAATTTTGAAAGTTCTCCGAAATCACGCGAATCGGGTACCGATCGGGGAAATCGGCTGCACGGCATAAAGTGGCAATTGTCATCAAATTTTGGACCACTCCCTTGCTGCCACATCACTCCCCTTATGTCGACCAGCACCCTTTCATGGACAAGAATTGTACAACATTTTGGTCTTATTTTTCCATGGTTATAATCAAAAGGGAAAATTACAACTTTGGGCACAAAGTAGTTTGTGAAATTGCACAACTTGCCCACTTCTTGCCTATATAAAGGCATGCCCTCTTCACAAAATCTCACACCATTTTCCCTTGTTTGGCCGAGCCTAGAGGGAGAAACAAGAGAGAGAAGCTCTGGGAAAATTCGCAGAAGTCTTCAACGGTAAGTCCTCCGGTCTTTAGTCTTTAGTTCGGTAGATAGTAGAATTGTTAGTTAGATTTAGGAAGTAGGTGACAAGATTCCTATCCTTGTTTTAAGCCTTGTTTGCGTTGAAAAATATGCGAGAGGTGTAAACATAGTAGGGATCGAGTCGCCGAAAAGTTGAAGCTTTCGCAGCTTTTCAAAAGTAGAGGTTATAATGTTAATAGCCTTTAAATTTTAAGTATGATTTGGGTATCATATGGGAGGGCTATTTTAGTCATTATTTTCAAGAATCATAATTGCGTCAAGTTCGCGAAATTTCGGGAAGAAAATTTGCTAGAGTAACGAAGTCTCGGCGAAATTCCGCCAATTAGGGGTATAGGGCAAAATGGTAATTTTTACCTAAAATGCCGCTTATGTTGTCAAATCACTAATAGAGGTGATATTACTCGATATAGGACGCCGAAATCCTAGTTTGCTGCCGTTACGCTGTCCGACGAGCCGTTGGACGTTTCGCCGTTTTCCGTAAACGTGCCATTCCTCACAAAGTACCGAAGTACCATCAAACGAAGGTACGTTCGCGCGCATCGTAACACCGACTCGATGCTTATAGTTTGCTTATATATGGTTCGGATAATTTCATAAGCCATGGGTGGAACTTTGTTCGGGCCATGCACAAGTGACTAAGGATGTTACACTTAGATAATCACTTACACTTACGGGTTATACTTATAATGCCGTCATAGTTTTCCTAGCGCTACGGACACGACAAGACATCGTGGCACACATTTAAAGTGCGGACACATAACTTTGCTTGTAGGGCGCTTGTTATTGAATGATCATGTATCATTGTCGTAATCATAGAAATATCTCGTTGAAACATAAAGTGTTATATAAGCATGACGTTAACCGTTACTCGAGATCCGATGAACGTTGGATCTCGGCTTACTATAGCATCACATCAAGGTCTGGAGAGAGAGACCATGGACGGAGGGTAAGAGTAAGCAGAGCAGACATCACACATGAAGATGAAGACCACGTGAAGACCGAGTAATGATCGGCCGATGAGACATAAAGTCATAATCAGATAATGTATTAATCTTTATGAACAGGCAGATACGCCACTGTTATTGTTATAATCAGTTACTCAATGTTTTTATTCCGCCGATGCTCTACTCTGATGTTTTAAAAAAAAAATTTGGCTCTGAAATTGGGATGTTACAACAATAATTAAACATGAGGGGGAGGGGAGAGTTTTAAGATAAAGATTATATATTAAGATGTTTTAGAAAAGGGTTAAGGAGCAATAATACACATGGGCTTTAATTTTCCTCAAGGAACGCCCAGCACCACGGGCTTTTTTTTGGAGCGAAAGTACACATGAGGTTACCTATTGGGAGCAAAAGTCACACCATTCCTTCATATAGTGGATGTTGACCGTTAAGTACCCTTAGTTGACCGTTAATGATGACGTGGACGATGAATTGGACTGACAAGAAGCCAAATGGGAAGGAAAAATGCTGACTAGGATTCTAATGGAAAGTAAATAAATAAAAAAGAAAAAAAATTAAACTCCCAAACTCACTCCATCGGCTTCATTCATTTGGGAAAAGAGGAGTAAATTGCTGCAACATATTCTTCGCCACTTCATCTCCTTCTCCTTCTTCTCTACTCAGCACAGCACTATGAAACAACACCCTGAAGCACCGCCTCTGAGTTAATCCTCTCCTGGAAAAATCCATCACAGCTGGTTCAACATGTGAGGGTACAAGAAAATATTTAAATCTTGAAATTTCCAGCACATAAGAGAACAAAGTTAAGTAATTAACAGTAAATCAACAAAAAATTAACAAAATTACAAGTTCTTCTTCAACTTTTTCAGTTCTATCTTTTTGGGGTTTAGTTATTAACTATGAAGTATGGAGAAATCATCTGGGGGGATTGATTCCACAACACCAGTTTGTAATCTAAATTTACAGCAAAATTGACAAGTTCAGAAAACCCATATGGTATTAGCCTTAAACTTTTTAAGCCATCATCCTTGATTTGGTCGGGGAAATGAAGAAAGAAAGGAAAGAATGATGCCCAGCAGAAAAGATGCGAGTGCAGAGATAATAGGAACACAATCCTTATAGATTAGATTCTGATGAAATCAGAACTTTTCGCATTCTAACTTACACTACCAAATACATACACACAACAAACAGTAACTTCAAATTTTTACCTTCTCCCCATCGATCCACTGCTTCCCTTAAACAAATCGGTGAGTTTTGCTTCAAATCGATCTGACCTCCCCAGCTCTCGATCTGACCCCCCCAAGCCCGATCTACACCCTTTGCTCCACCGCCGGCGACGCCCATCGATCCACTGCTTCCCTTAAACAAATCGGTGAGTTTTGCTTCAAATCGATCTGACCTCCCCAGCTCTCAATCTAACCCCCAGCTCGCTCGATCTGAACTCGCCAAGCTCGATCTGAACCCCCCCAAGCCCGATCTGAACCCCCTCTCCCTTCCAAGCTCGATCAGATCTGAACCCCCAAAGCCCGATCTACACCCTTTGCTCCACCGCCGGCGACGCCCATCGTCTCCTCCTCCGTCGGGCTCGGCGAAATCAACCCAAAGAAGAAACCCTAATAGTGTTTAGGGTTTTTTTCCCTAGATGAATGAAGCCGATGGAGTTTGGGATTTCTTCGATCAAAAAAAAATTGGAGTTTGGGAGTTTAATTTTTTTTCTTTTTTTTATTTACTTTCCATCAGAATCCTAGTCAGCATTTTTCCTTCCCATTTGGCTTCTTGTCAGTCCAATTCATCGTCCACGTCATCATTAACGGTCAACTAAGGGTACTTAACGGTCAACATCCACTATATGAAGGAATGGTGTGACTTTTGCTCCCAATAGGTAACCTCATGTGTACTTTCGCTCCAAAAAAAAGCCTGTGGTGCTGGGTGCTCCCTGAGGCAAAACCCATGTGTATTATTGCTCTTTAACCCTTTAGAAAATAAATGTTATATTAATTAACTAAAACTAACATATTCAATCTACTCAAATTAACTAATTAGGTCTTAAATTATAAACTAGAGGAGTATCAACTTTTTTTTTTTACTTCAAAACCCATAGATGTCTAATTGTACAATACATTTAACAGGACAATTTCCTCATATACTTGTATAATTACAATTCCGTAAATAACTTTTTGTTTCCAATTATTCTCACTTCACTACACAAGTGAAACAATCTAATACATTAAGTATTTCATAGTAAAGAACACATACATTTCATTTTTAAAATAACTCACAAACACAAAATATGCAAGCACACAAAGGAATTGATAATCACATAATTACCTCAACTCTAAGCGTAAGACATTCAAACCTTATGATCTCACAAGCCAATCTACACATCAATACAATATAAATATAGTATAAGTACAAGGCTCACATAAACATGCATTTCCTTCTAACCCTAGGAATTAAATTTTCAAAACACTCTTCCCTTGACATAATCTCATTACCCAAACACATCCTTAGTATTTCTAAGATCAATTAACCCTTTAGCAACAATATAAATCTTAATTATAACACTTCAAAATCACCTAAATCTCAAATTCTAATCTAGGGTTCCGTCCACGACAACACCGTCATAGTCCTAATCATTGGTCTAAACAACCACAAATTTCCCAAAATCCCCAAAATTTAATGTTATATTACCAACTCAATTTTTTCTCATCTTTCTTAATTTTTAATTAAATTTTTAATTTTTTCAATCAATATTTTCTAATTTTATCATGTACGTCCAAGTCCGGAAGTGAGGGGTGATTTGATGGAGAAAGAAATATAAAAGTTCGACAATAAATAGAGTTAGGCTTTTACACCCACATCACATATAAAAGTAAAATGATTCTTATGTTTGGTTTGAGGGAAGGGGAGGGAGGGGAGGGGGGGGAAAAAAAAGGAGGGGAGAGGAAAATTTGTGGGCCCCATTACACTCAATTTTGATTTTTTTTCCCTCCGCTCCTTTTTTTTTCTCTCCCCTCCTCTCCCCCTCCCTCCCCTTCCCTCAAACCAAACATACCCTTAAAGTCAACTCGCTTTATTTAATTCCATAGAATGATAGGAACGCTGTAAAAATCATTTAGACTCATTTTACTGGTACAACAGTGAAAGCAAGAGAAGTGTTCTAGTACTTTACATTTGATATAGACACAAAATTTAGAGAAAACTACCCATAAATTCTATGTAGAAAATTAAATATAGAGATGCCATGGAGAATTTATATTTACAAGTCAAACTTGCATATTTATAAGTCGAATTTAACAATTCTTGTTCCACGTTACACTTTCATAATTTATTAGTCGAGTTGTATTATTTATAAAAAAATTCATAAAACTTACTAAAAATTGAAATTTCTTGGACCCTCTCCGTATTTAAGCTTTTTCCTTGACACTTGTGAATATTTTTCCCTAAAAATTAGAAAGAATGCATTTATTTTTTAATAAGATTCCCAATTTGACCAATTCTTAGAGCATATATATATATGTTTGATTCTCTACTTTGAGGCCTACAAGTACTTTTTGCAAATCTAGTTTGTACATCAGTTCGCAAAATGGAATCTCACCAAAAAACAGGGTTTTACAAATTAAAAAAAGTTTCTTTTCTTAAAAAAAAAAATCAGGTTTTTCAAATGAAAATTGAGTTTTAAAAATTGGTAACCAAACACACTCGCATTTCATTACTCCGATTAAATTTATTATTGATTAGTTAATTAAGAACAAAAAAACAGTTCAATATGCTAGTATTAACATTTTAGTTTATGTAGCCGCCATTATAAAGTGAAGATAAATATTTAATGCTTCGTTGATTTTGTTAATTAAGTGATTTATATAAAGAATAATTAATTAATAAAAGGTCTTAGAGAGATAAGAAGCCCGCCACCTATTAAGCTACTATATCATAGTGTTGGGGTTATGCTACTAGACTCTGTTTGGGCTTGTGCCCTTGTTTGCTTTTCTCTTCGAAGTAAAAACAAAGACCACTTGTGAAAAAGAAATAATGAAGGAATAATACTATTTCAAAGAAATAATGAAGGAATAATACTATTTCACTTTATTAATGCAATCCCTGGAAATTGATCGATCAACTACCTAGCTACATTATGAATTGTCCTCATCATCTCCACTTTTATGAACCACGCTATCTCTTCTACCTTTTATCTTATTGATTAATTTAGAGCCTTATTACCAACATGTGGTTGGTCCAGCGGAATGTGGCGCTATATTCCCTTAAGAGGTCTAGGGTTCGAGCTGCGGTAAAACCACTCGTAATCCGCCTTGTATGGAGCTACCACTGTTGGGAGGGTCGTCCTTGCCACTGCAGAACCCGGAGTGGTTGCACACTTGCCACCATTTTGTAAAAAAAAAAAAATTTAGAGCCTTATTTGGGCCACGATTTTTCTTTTGCTGAAGGGATAAAACAAAGTTTAATGTTGACAATTGAGGCCATTTTAAAAACAAACAAACAAACTTTTGTCTGTTTTTTGTTTGGAAATACTAGTTTTCTAGTGAGATTCCATTTTGCAAACTGACGGAGGAAACCAGCCAAACAAGCATTTAATACACAAACTAGATTTGCAAAGAGTCCTCTCATGCCTCAAAACTCAGAACCAAACGTACTCAAAAGATGTGTATTGTTTGCACTATTATATAGGTTTCAGAATATGATCGATCATAATGGGCTAAGTTTTATGTAAATGCAAGTGTTTAACAATCTTACCAAAGGGGTTAGTTCCTTACAACATTGCAAATCAGGGTTCAAAGTTCTACTAAAAGAATTGCTCACACTTAGTGTATGACAATGACTCACACATGGTTGTTTTCAATAATAGAAAGCATGTACCTAGGGAAAAAATATTTCTCATGAGAACCTTGTCTTTTCCCATGAAGACGAGCCTAGGAGGAACTGTAAAATTGTTGTTATGTAACTTGAAGGTTATGGGTTCAAATTATAAAAACATCCTCTTCCCTTTTATAGATAAAGTCGTGTACATTTATCTTTCACAAACTACGCCTGAAGGAAGCCTTGTACACAGGGAGGGACCAAAATGAAATTATTGAAATATATATGAGGCTAAAATATAATTTCCTTAACTTTTGGGTCTAATTCTGTAATTTTCTCCCCCTAATTTTAAATGCTGGCTCCACTGTGTTCTTTTCTGTAATTTTCGCCCCCCTAATTTCAAATCTCGGCTCCGCCCCTGCTTGTACAAGCCCATTTTCCAACTAGAAATAGAACATTGTAAACAAATCAACCGTGGTACAGCGCGGCTCACAAAAAATCAAAGTAACATTTTTTTGTACCGAATGAGATTTGGGAGTGATTTAGCAGTTACAATGAGTAATGTTGAAGCATGAGGAAGATCACGAGAATGAAAACCCCAAATCCGAACATTTGCAATCCCTGGAAATTGATCAATCAACTACCTAGCTACATTATTAATTGTCCTCATCATCTCAACTTTTATGAACCACACTATCCCTTCTACCTTTTTTCTTTTGTTAAAGAGATAAAACAAAGCTTAATATTGACAATTGATGCCAATTTTTTAAAACAGAAACTTTTGTTTTTTGTTTGCAAATACCATTTAACTAGTGAGATTTCATTTTGCAAACTGACGGAGGAAACCAGCCAAACAAGCATTTGATACAAATCCCTAGATTTTATTGTTTGCACTATTATGTTTCAGAATCTGATCGATCATAATGGCTTAGTTTTATGCAAATGCAAGTGTTTAACAATCTTACCAATGAGTTAGTTCCTTATAATGTTGTGAATCAGGGTTCGAAGTTCTACTGGGAGAACTGCTCACATGTAATGTATGGCAATATCTCGCATACGATTGTTTTCAATAATAGAAAGCATGTATATAGAAGAAGAAAATATTTCTCATGAGTATCTTGTTTTTTTCCCATGAAGATGAGCTTGGGAGGAACGGTAAATTAAAGTTGTTTTTATGTAACTTGAAAGTTATGGGTTTAAATTATAGAAACATCATCTTCCCAAGTTGTGTACATCTATATCTCTCACAAACTACACCTAATGAAAGCTTTATACACTGGTGGCCAGTTTTCCAACTAGAAATATAATATTGTAAACAAATCAACCGTGGTACAGCGGCTCACAAAAAATCAAATTAAAATCTTTTTGTAGCGAATGAGATTTGGGAGTGATTACGAAGTTAAAGTGAGTAATGTTGAAGCATGAGGAAGATCACGAGAATGAAAACCCCAAATCCGAACATTTGCTTTTCTACTACTTTACTTCACAACCAAGATTCCTTCATTAACCAAAATCACTCAATCGATTTCGTTAAAATATACTTATTTTCAACTAAATTAGAGGATCCCTGAATCTTTAAAACAGTCCATCCCTGAAACATTCAGACACACAGTTTTTAGTTATTTTAGTTATATATGCTGACATCGTACGTTGTAGCTGAAGCGAATATTAAAAGTACATTTTTTGGCCACTATTATTGAATATTTCTATAACCAAACTTTTGTACTGAATCACCGACATGTAAATATGTTAGTTCTTCAGGCAAAAAAAAAAAAATGTGAATATATATGTTCTAATGTCCTAAAATATACTCACTCTAGTCCTAATTATATAAGATAGAGTTGACTGTTTTTGGAGAAATTAAGAAAGATAAACAAGTTACTTAATCATATCATATGTTAGGTATCTTAATATTATATATTAGTTTGTAAGTAAGGCAAAATAATTTAGAGAAAAAAAGACAACCGTCATACATACCCCTTTTTTTTTATGGATCTGGCTTCAGTTCTCTTCTCTTCCCATCCTCTTCCATCCTCTTCTTCATCTGAGCCGTCGGATGAAGATCTGGACGGTGAGAATTTTTTTTAATAAATTATCGCATGCGGTGTGTGTACTGCATGCGGTCAATTATTAGGTATTTTTTGGCAGCGGACGGTCCACTGCAGAGGACTGAAGCCGAATCCGTTTTTTATAAGAAACATTTAGAAAATGCCTTATTTTTTTCCTTATTTAATTACACATATTTAATGTCAATATAATAAATTTTCACAACCACCAAAGACATATTACTTCTACCATATTTATTTTTATTCTCTCTCTTATACAAATCTCTTTATTATAATAATTTTCTTATTCTCTATGTTATGATAAACAAGGGTATTTTAGTCAAAAGGGTTATAATTTTGACACATTTATTGATTTTAACAAGCACGCACACAGTGATTGTTAGTTATGTCTACTCTTCCATCTATATTCTCACCTACAAGTCTCGCCACACTTTTTTTTTTTTGCTCGGAAGTCTCGCCACACTTCACAATCATCCTAAGGTTGGATTCTATGCCGGAGAGGATTTTCTCATGATCCATTTTCTCCTTTTCTTCTCTTCAACACATCTGGGCCATTGATTAGAAATAGGAGAGAGATGTTAAAGCAGTATTGTGATTGGTTGGACGGATATGATTTAAAGATGATGAGGGATAATGAGAAAAGGATGAGGAGAGAAACCCAACCCATTCTATGCATAGGCACAAAGTAGTGGTGTTTTTTTAAGGGAAAATCTATACAAGGGCCCAATTAAGGCCCATAATTGCAAAAAAAAAAAGGACCCCAACAACTTTCACATACCAAAAAGAATCCTAGGGTTTTTTCTGGGATTTTTCATTAAAACGTTAGTTGTTAATGTGACTGATTTAGTTGTTAACCGGGGCTGATATTGTTGTTAATGTGACTGATTTAGTTGTTAAAATATTGTTGTTAACGCGACTGATTTAGTTGTTAACGGATATTGATTTTGTTGTTAATATGGTTGTTTTAGTTGTTAACATTTATACCAGAAAAGGCCCTAGAGCCCTTTTAGGTATGTAAAAGTTGTTGGGGCCTTTTTTGAAATTCTGGGCCTTGATTGGGCCACTGTATGGATTTTCCCTTTTTTCAATGTTACTATTTGACTAGTTTAAATTCAAGCATTGCATAGGTTATTTGGGGTAGCTCTCTCAAAAGGCTTTTTCTTTTCGTTTGACCAAAAGTTTTCCTTTTCGAGACTCGCACATGGTTGTTTTCAATAATAGAAAGCATGTACCTAGAAAAAAAAAAAAAATTCATGAGTACCTTGTTTTTTCCCATGAAGATGAGTCTAGGATCAGAAGAACGGTAAAGTTACTATTATTTAACTTGGAAGCCACAGATTCAAATTATAAAAATATCATCTTTTTTTGTAAAGATAAAGTTGTGTACATCTATCTCTCACAAACTACACCCGATAGAAGCCTTTGGCAGTCTAATACCCCGTTTCCAACAAACTACACCGATAGAAGCCTTGTGTACTGGCAGTTTAATACCCAGTTTCCAACTAGAAATAGAATATCGTAAACAAATCAACCGTGGTACAGCGGCTCATAAAAAATCAAAATCAATTTTTTTTTTTTTTTTTTTTTTTTTTTGGCGAATGAGATTTGGGAGTGATTACGCAGTTAAAATGAGTATTGTTGAAGCATGAGGAAGATCACGAGAATGAAAACCTCAAATCCGAACATCTGCTTTTCTACTACTTCACTTCACAACCAAGATTCCTCGTTAAAGCATACTTTATTTTCAACAAAATTAGAGGATCGTAGTACTGATAATTGTTTTTGGATATAAGAATGGTGGCAAGTGTGCAACCACTCCGGATTCTGCAGTGGTAAGGACGACCCTCCTAACAGTGGTAGTTCCATACAAGGCGGATTACGAGTGGTTTTACCGCAGCTCGAACCCTAGACCTCTTAAGGGAATCCAGCGCCACATTCTGTTGGACCAACCACATGTTGGTCGTAGGGCCCGTTTGAATGGGCTTTTTAAAAAAAGTGTTTTTTTTGTAGTGCTTTTTTTAAAGCTCCAAATTGGAGCTTTTAAAAAAAAATAGCATTTTGGCTTTTTTTTGTGACTTTTACTTTTTTTAAAAAAATATCATTTAAACACATAAATTAATTAAAAAACATTATTTTTTGTATTAAAAAAGTACTTTTTTAATCAAAAAAGCTCATCCAAACGGCCCATAGTACTGATAATTGTGTCATGTATTTCTGTGAGCAAATTTGGGCCTAAAACTCTTTCGTATTGGGTTCTAATAAGTTCTGTTTTATGGGCTCAACACTCTGTTTGGGCTTATACATAAAGCCCAATTAATCATACCACATCATTGAGGATGAGTCCGAAAAGTATGTACAAGAAATATGCCATGCCCAACATGTCCCCCAAAAAAAATGCCGAACCCTATAATAATTTTTTGAAATATGAAATAGAAAAAAAAAACTCTCCTAATTTTATGGTTTACTACTTCCGGTCCAAAATAAAAAAAATCAGCTGACTTTTTTGGAGAAATTAAAGAAACTAAATAAATTATTTTAAAATGTTTATACTTAATGTTTTTTCCAAATTAATTTGTCTGACTTAAAATTGATATATAATCCAATAATACATTACATATGATATGATATGATTAAGTAGTTTTTTTAGTTTTCTTAATCTCTTCAAAAAAATATCAATTTGGTTTTATATTTAGAATTGGAGGGAGTATAAAAGAAAAATCTCCTTTCAAATTTCATAAGGTTTGGCATTTTTCTGATGATCCAAATGTAAATGTATTTGATGATCAAGATCGGCTATAAAAAGAACATGAATGAGAAAAGAGAAACAAAGAATAAGTTGTGGAAGGTGGGGTGGGTTCAGGTGAATTTCTTTTATTTTCTAATTTAATACAGCATATAGTAAATATTTTAAAAAGATGTTACTATTCTTATTAATAAAAACATTTAATATGTTCAATTAATATGATAAGTTGAAAAGATGGACTATAAAATTTATCCAAAAAAGAAAAAAGAAAAGAAGGACAATATATATAGGAATGAAAGTAAATTAAGTAATATTCAGGTAAAAAATTTAAATTAAAGTATTAAATATATAATCAATGCAAGCTCATATGTAATATTACAAATCACACTCTATAATCCTGCAGTATTATAAATCACTTAATAGGTAATATTAAATTATTTAATATGTAAATAGATTTTTGTTACAGATTAAAATTTATGATATTAAATTTAAGCAATAATAAATTTTTAAATTTTTTGTTGTTGTGATTATAAAATTCTATATTGAAAGAGAAACTGCAGTTTCTAACTCCCATAGCGCGTGTTGATCGATATGTTCAGTACATTTTGTTACAGAGATCTCTGGACCGTTCTCTGACAGAGGAAGAGAAAAGGGAAAGAAAAGGTGACAATGGTCGGCGGGGAAGCCGGTGACGAGGACCGTACGCCGGAACTCCTAGGCCTGGTTCATGACATCGCTGCAATGTATGGCGGGGAAGCTTGTGGTTCTTCCTCCTCCTCCTCCGCCATTGCCGCCGATGCTGTGTTCAGGAAAGACTGCATCGATCTGGTTCGTCGGATCTCACACCTCTCCCATCTGTTCGAGGAGGTTAGGGATTTAAATGCTGCTAATTCGGCTGAGTTGGATGTTTCCACTTCTTCCAATTGCTCTGCCTCTTCCTGGTCCTCTGATCTGATGTTTGCTCTTCAATCTGCTAAGCGCCTTCTCTCCGTCGCTAGTGACTTCCATTTCACTTGCACTTCTGTGAGTTTTATTTTTAACTTTCCATTATACTTTCCTCCCATTTTCGACCTCCTTCTTGGTTGATATGAATGAATTGAGCTTGTTGCCGAGGATTACAAAAATAAAAATCATCTAACCTGACAATGTACTTCCTAGTTGCTTGTGCTTCTTTGTATTTCTACTTCAATGTGCAAGTAAAACCCCAAATTTTGATGCGATTTTACTCTGTTTGAGTAATTTAGTTCTCAAGTTTAGAGAGTTGAAAATTGCTCTCAACAATCAAACTTATTTTTCCCCTACCATAATTGTGCTTGATGACCTTCGTTGCTGGTTTCTTGTGATTAAAGAAAATTACTTTAACTTATTGACTTCAAATACGGTCACAAATTTCAGACAAAAAACTATTACAAAGTTTATTTGTGCACTGATTTAGCGCCGTTATTGGGTTGAATTATTTCTGCAACTACTGATGTTGATTGTGCCCATCGTAAAGTTGTGACGTTTCCATACGATGTTAATGTATATTGTTCTGCCAAAGCGCGTGCTCACACACATATATAGGGTCAATGCGGAAAGTAGATATTTAACTACGAATTATACATATAGAACTAAATGACTTATCAGGACAACACAGGCAATGTTAATTGCATGGAATGGATTGCACTTTGTGGCTAAATCAAACCAATTATTTGTCATCACAAAGAAGTCAGCCTGATAGGCATTATCCATTCAGTCAACTGATTATTTGTTCTCATCTGTAGGGAAAGCAAAAACTACCATGTTGGCTTATTATGGCCAGTAGCTTGTTCTTGTGTTTTGAATTTCATATATAGTTCTTTGTGAGTGTCTGCGAAATATTATTACTCAATATGAGCATGTTCTTATTTAAGAGAATTTTGCCTTTCCTAACTTTTCAAAGGATGTCTGGGTCCACCACTGAAATTCTTAATACCTTGTTTAAGGATGAAGCTGCAAAGACTATTGTCTTCCAGTTTCAGTGTGTGACATGGAAATTAGAGAAACTTTTAAGCAGATTACCGTATGACCATTTGGACATATCAGAGGAAGTTAGAGAACAGGTAGAATTTGAATAACTTCATATTTTTACTGTTATTTAAATTTTCTCTTGACTGAATTTTATTTTTCTCTAGGTGGAATTGGTGAGAACACAATTGAGTCGAGCAACTGAAAGATATGGATTTATGATCTCAAATATGTCACCTTGTGACATATCCCAGCAACTGGCTGAAAACGTTAGTCAGGTTAATGGTAAATCTAGGAATCAGTTGCATAAGCAAAACAGCTGTCCTGAGTATTTACTAAAACTTGACAACATTCCTAAAAGCAATGTAGAGAAAAGATGCAGCACATGTCAGACCAGTCTTCACTTGGAAAGGGCAAGGAGCATCCCTGTCTCTTCGGAGGCTTCCTTATCAAATGTGATTCATCCTGAAAGTCAAGAAACTTCCGAGAAGGGTCTAGCCAGAGTTGAAACACATCAAACTATTGTAATTCCTGAAGATTTTCTTTGCCCTATATCATTGGAATTAATGAGGGATCCTGTTATTGTGGCCACAGGCCAGGTATGTTTCCTTTTAGATTATATGTAGAACATAATCCAGTATTAACACTCTCTTTTGGACTCTTAAGATATTTTATTCTGCAGACGTATGAGCGGTCTTACATACAGAGATGGATGGCATGTGGAAATAAAACTTGTCCAAAAACTCGCCAGAAGTTGGAAAATTCGAACCTAACACCAAATTATGTTTTAAGGAGCCTTATCAATCAGTGGTGCATAGATAACAACTTTGAGCATCCAAGAGGACTAACCCATGGCAAGCTAAAACAGAGTGATGGATCATTTAGAGACATTACCGGTGACATGGCAACCATTGAGGCTCTGGTCTCGAAGTTCTCAAGCCATTCCATTGAGGATTGTAGAGCAGCAGTCGCTGAAATCCGATCACTTTCAAGACGGAGCACAGACAATAGAATACTAATTGCCGAAGCTGGAGTGATTCCAGTTCTGGTCAACTTGTTAACATCAGAAGATGTACTGACACAAGAGAATGCAGTGACTTCAATTCTCAACCTCTCTATATATGAAAACAACAAGGGACTTATAATGCTTGCAGGTGCCATCCCATCAATTGTGCAAGTTCTTAGAGTTGGAAGCATGGAAGCGAGAGAAAATGCTGCAGCAACCCTTTTTAGCTTATCGTTTCCAGATGAGAACAAAATAATAATTGGTTCCTCAGGAGCTTTGCCTCCTTTGATAGAATTGCTCCAAAATGGCAGCCCTAGAGGGAAGAAGGATGCAGCATCAGCATTATTCTACTTATGCATTAATGAAGGGAACAAAGGTAAGGCCATTAGATCAGGGATCATCCCTGCATTGTTGAAGAAACTTACAGATTCAAGAAAATCAATGGTTGATGAAGCCCTAACAATAATGTCAGTTCTTGTCAGCCACCATGGGGCAAAGGCTGCTATTGTAAACGCTGGCACTATGCCTGTCTTGATCGATCTTTTGAGTACAGGTCTGCCTCGACAAAAAGAGAATGCAGCTGGCATTTTATTTTCCTTGTGTAAGAGAGATGCTAATAATCTTGCTTGTTTGAGTACTCTTGGTGGGATCAAGCCATTGACTGAACTTGCTCTCAGTGGCACTGAGAGAGCTAAACGGAAGGCCACTTCTTTATTGGAACTCGTTCGCAAGTCCCAGGAGCTTTGACTGGTCTAGTGTTGTGGTAAGAACTTTCTCTTTCTATTCTTCTGATTATTTGACATAATGTTTAGTCTCTTTCTTGGGTTTGCAAACTGATCATACAGAGGCTGACACTTTTTTTAAAAAAATTACATCAGTCTCGGTGATTCATTAAATTCCTTTCTTGTTTCGTCCTTTTTAACCTGCCCTGAATGTATGGGTGTGTATATAACTTAATTGGTGCCTTGTTCTCTGACATAGTTATAACTGAAATTTCTGTTTTCCTCTGTATTGTTCCGTGATCTTGGGTTATCTGGTCCTTCTATTTTTCCCTTATTTTAGTGGAGCTTACGGAATTAAGGAAAGAGATTGGAGATTGAAAATCATATCTCAACTAAATTAAAGGGAAAATCACACCAAGGTCCCAAATCCCAATTAAAAAAATAATATCAGAAAAGTCATTTATCTTATCAATGACAAGTGAAGGAGCTACCATTGAAAAGTTATGAGACTTTTCTCATATTATTTTTCTTAATTGGGACTTTGTGTTTTTTCCTAAATTAAACTTTAGCACCTACTCAAAGATAAAGGAGCTCTACCTTATCTCACATTCAGACCGGGCTGGGTTGGACCCCTATGTCCAAATGTGCCAAACAAACCCTATAAATAGGACAAAATCCAGCCCATTTACATGGGCTGGCCCCATTTGTCTTAGTCATTGCTAGTATGGAAAAACGAATCTCCAACGTTCTCTCTCTCTCTCTCTCTCTCTCATATTTTGCTCTCTTCTGGTTTAAAACTAGAGTTGGTAATCAAGACTGGCCCTTGAAAGTCTAGGGCCTAAAAGGGCCAGCCCTTTTAGGTCGGGGTAAGAAAAATGTTTGTTTTTCAAGGCCCGGTTCGACAGCATGCAAGCCAAGGCCAACCCTACAGGGCCGGAAGACATTTTTATGAATTAAAATTATTTTCCCTGTATTTTTTTTCAAAGAAATATAATTAGTAAAATACAACAATTAAAGTTCTAATTTATCAAATAAATGTTGTCAATATTAATGTCTACACAACACACTTAATGCAATAAACAAACGCAATCACTAATTCATAATCAAAAGTAAAAAACTATTGTCCACAAGTAGCTTACACAAAGCATAAAAAGCTTGTCACTAAGTAACATGAGTATGATGAATATCATTTTCTTCTTCTTCACCACTATGATCAATTTCAAAGACATTTGATTGTGTTTCATTTTGAGTAGTATGCTTTGTTTCATGGATAAAAATATCAAGAATATCTTATCTCAAATCATGAATTCATCCATAATCTTTATCTGCAACAAATAATAAACCAAATTATAAAATCAAAGTATAGTTATTATGTATATTTGTAATTAAATTGATAAATAACTCTATAACAAATACAAAATACATATAAATTATTAAATTAAATGGTTAAGTCAATTTAACAATCTATATATATATATAAAGGGATTAACGAGCCGGTCCTTTTAAGCCCGCGACTCTATAGGATCGGCCCTGCAGGGCCAATTTCATTTAGAAGCTCTAATTTACAAGCCTGGCTCTTGAAAGTCCAGGGCCTAAATCGACCCGCTTTCCCTTTCCCAGCTCTATTTAGAACATGTCTCAACTACAATACAAATTCAGATCTCTTTGATAACAATGGGAAGGAAGTTGTAGAAGTATTTAATTTGCTTCAAAAAATAGTTCATACTCCCTCCGGTCCTAATTATAAGACATATTTAACCGATTTTGGGGAAATTAAAGAGAGAAGTTAAATTAGTTAATTTTATTCATTTTCCTAAAATGCCCTTATATAAATTTAAAATGACATAAGTAATAGTGAATTAACAACCCTACCACATAACCTATTCGACTTAGAATTTTCATTTCCACACACTTTTAATTGAAATAATGGTCTTACTATATACACATATATGTGTGTATATATGTATACATATAGACACACACACATATATATGAAAACACACACACACACACACACACACATATATATATAGACACACACATATAAATGTGTGCACACATATATATGTATATATATGTGTGTTTATATACGAACACACACACACACACATACACACACACACACACACACATATTGACAGGCACACACATACACAAATATACATATATGTATACACACACACACTCTCTCTCTCTCTCTCTCACACAGATGTGTGTGTGTGTGTGTGTGTGTGTTTATATATGTATATGTGTATATATGTATGTATATTTGTATATAGACACACTCACATGTAATCACCAAAAACCAAACACACTTGAAATAATAAAATAGGGATATTTTAGAAAGAAATTAAAAATAAATAAATTAGAATGTTGTCCTATAATTAGGACCAAAACCAATTTCTAAATGTTGTCTTATAATTAAGACCGGAGGGAGTACCTCCCATTGGCTCAAAGAAGGACTATTATCACTTTATATATACAAGATATTTGCCCTTTTGCTTGCTTTAGGTTTTGTGAAGGTTGCTTCAAATATAGACCCTAGACCTTTCTTTCCCTAAATTCTTGTCCTTTTAGTATTATTAGCTATAAAATTATGTATAAATATTTATAGCTAATGCATTTTGACTTTTATTAAAAAAAAAAAAAAGCAAAGATCAGAACTAATAGATGTTGGTCTTAATGTAAGGGGCTTTAACTGCTTAAGTATAAAGTCTTGAGTTTGAGTTCGAGTTCATGTAAATGCAAAAACGCGCTTAGGAAGGGTACCCCCAACTGGATCCGACAATACTCAAATCTAATACAATCATATAAGGAAAAAAGTGAAGATAAGAAATTACAACAAATGTATGAAGGTATGGAATTAGGAATGGTTGAAGGCAGACCTCATTCCTCAAGCCATCTTAATTAATGGTACTCCCTCCGATCCTAATTATAGAAGCACATTTTGGAGTTGGTTTTGGTCCTAATTATAAGAGCAAGTTTTAATTTTTGTCAATTTTTTCCTATAATACCCCTATTTATACTTATTATTAGGAGCATTTATATATATGTGTGTATACATATATATGTATATCTGTGTTTATGTGTGTCAATATGTAACACCCCGTTTTTCAAAAGCAGTATAAAATTTTTTCATCAAACCTCATTTCAAAATCATCAGAGTAGAGCAACGGAGCAATTGAGTAACTGATATTTATATTCAAAATGCCCACTGACTAATTACAGAAGCGGTACAGTGACCGAGAGTTTTCAAAAGTAAATGACTATAACGGAAAGTCTTCAGCCGGATCCTTGAACCTGCTGCTTTCCTCTCTCCTCGGTCCTCGGTCCTCGGTCCTCGTGACATTGATGCTATGTTAAGAGCTGAGATCCGCACCGGATCTCAGGTAACGGTTAACCTCATGTATACATACACACATATGGGTTACAAAACAACATCAACACAACATATAAACCACACCCAACCAATGTATATGTATTGCTCCCAGCATGCAGATATATCGCTCCCAGCATTACAGATGTATCGCTCCCAGCATTACAGATGTATCGCTCCCAACCTTACAGATATATCGCTCACAGCATGCATACAGTTATTTTCTAACATAATATGCATTCCAACAACACACCACATATACACATATCATACTCACATCATACCACACACACATCACATACACGAATACTATATCCATCAGATTAGTGTTACAGTACGCGAACGTGCATACCCCAACTGTACATAAACATACAGCAAAACCATCAGCTACCACATACAATACACATATCACATACATACAATAAACATCAGCGTTAGTGTTACAGTACGCGAACGTACACCAATAGTACATAAACACACAACAGACATAAAGTCATCATCTATCACATATAATACACATATCACATATATGCATACAATAAACATCAGCGTTAATGTTACAGTACGCGGACGTACCTTCGTTGACGATATACGGTATTTCTGTCGGAATACGGTACGACAGTAGGTCAAAACGTAATCAGGGATATCCTATCAACATAACAACGCATTTGTTAAGGATCTATCATTACGACGGACATTTTAGTCATAAATGACTATTTTACCCCTGACCCCCTAATCGGCGGAATTTCACCAGACCGTTACTTTGACTCTAATCTTCCAAAATTTTGTCATAACTCCGACCCCATCATGAATTTCAAAATTAATGACCAAAATACCCCTAACATATGATATCTAATCATACTTGGAAGATTAAAGATCAAAACAACATCTCTACTATAACTACCGAATTGAAAACTAGAACTTAAGACTCGATACCGAAAAACTTACCCAGAGCTTCGCTGCTTTTTCCCCCAGAGCTCCTCTCTCTAAAACCTCTCTCTAATTTCGAAATCCTTAAGAGGATTTGGTGTGAAAAATGAAGAGGAATGATGTTCTATTTATAGAAGAAAAATGGGCCAACTTAGGTAATTTTCTCCAAAATCCTCCTTCAACCAAAACCACACATTCTAGGGTTTTTGTGTTGGCTAATTCTTGTCCATGCAGCCATGTTGGCCGACCTCCCTAGCCCCCAAAGTCAAGAGAAAGTTGTCATGTTAATGATGATTATCTTGCTTTATGGGTTTTACCCGATAGAATTCCCCCGATCGGTGTTTGAAACGCGTAATCTTACCAAATCTCAAAGATTCAGAATCACAACTTTGCAGACCTTCTCTTACTCATTAGAAATGTCTAAGTTAACCTAATTTTTGATTCCATACAGGGTTTCAACGGTCCCCCTGAATTTTTACGGAAAAACGTGCCGGTTACGAAACGAACTTCCGGAATTATCAATCTCTGGACAAAAATTCACTGATTCCAAATATGTCCAGATAATTATCAACTCATCCCTAGATGTTGAGTTATAATTTATTTTCTTCAAACTCCAATTCGTGACTATCTGTCTTTTTCACAGATTACCCTATTTCGTCTTATTACCTAAGTATTCTACCGATCACAGAAATGACTTCTGAGACAGCCCATTCCGAGATAAAATTATACTTGTCTCTAATATACTCTGACCTTCGAAATCTTGTTCATGGTTTTCTAGATAGGATTTAATCTCTATCCGTGGTCATTTATCCTATTTGCTTTTTCACAAAATATTCCATAGAATATTCCTTTATATCATTATTTAATTTCAAAAATCTTTTCTCCTTATCCATATTGAGATTTTCAGTCCTTTTTTATTATTATTTTTTTTATTTTCGTTTTTATTTAATTAATAATTATTTAATATTATATAAAATAATTATTTAATAATTTTTTTATATAATTTTTTTACAAAATTTCCCTATTGGTCCATACATGTTTTTAAGCTTAAAATTACTTAACCTCACCAATTTTCCTTCATATTTTCCAATTAATTAACAAATACATTTTATGCTAATGTTAGCCATAATCCACTAATTATGGGGTTTTACATAATTATCTTTGGATTTTTCTTTATTTAAGCTTAAGTAATTAGCCAATAATTACTTAATTAATCCCCCAATAATTGTTGATAATTTTCTTACTTAGAAATAATTATTTCCTCACAACAATTGGACTTATATTGGTATTTTATGTTCCACATAAAATATTAAAAATCACGGGGTCCACAATGATCCCGGAATACTTTTTAATTTTTCCCTCACCATTTTCCCAGGAAATAAATCCCAAAAATTGTCTAAATTAGAGACAACATACTCTCTAATTTTTAATAATTATTTTGTTGCCTTTTAGGATTTATCACAACATTTTCAGGGCATTATATAACCCTAAAATACATTTTTAAGCCTTTTAATACCTCACAAGGGCATTTTAGTAATTTTGACCCTTTAATCCCTCTAATTTCATTAGAAACTACATTAGAAAATAAGATATTTATGATATTTTCCCTAATTCAAATTTTAGGGTATTACACTATATATATATATGAGTGTGTGTGTGTGTGTGTACACACACACACCTATATCTATATCTATATCTGTGTGTGTGTCTATATATGTATGTATGTGTACATGTGTGTGTCTATATATATATATGTGTGTGTGTGGATGTGTGTGGATAGATCTATATGTATATACACACACACACATATATACACACATATATATATGTTTATATAGCAAGACCATTATTTCTATTAGAAAACGTGTGGAAAGGAAATTAGATCTATATGTATACACATGGCTATATAAAAAGTAACTAATATACATATATACTAAACTAATATGTCATGGATGTCTAACGTAAGACAAATTAGAAACACTTATAATTAGGCCAACTTGTGTCATTTTAAATTTATATAATGACATTTTAGGAAAATGAGTAAATTTAACTAATTTAACTCCTCTCCTTAATTCCCCAAAATCGGTTAAATAGCTCTTATAATTAGGAACAGATGGATGGAGTACTAATAAAGTGGCATGTGCATAGACCATATTGGACTTCATACAATTAGAGATTTTGACTCGGAAACTTTGAAAAGAACAATAAAAAATTACAATGAAATGATTATATTAATACTCATATTTAAAATAAAGTGCACCCATCTTTCATCAAAATAACAACGAAAAATTCTAAGTTTAAGCATTTTTAGGTCGTGTCAATAATTTAATTTAAAGTATGTTAATCAGACATTATGTCAGTGTAATTTAATTTAAAATCATAATATTTTATACATAAAAAGTTGATCTTTTCTGGGTCTAATGTCTTCTTTTTTGAAAGGGTATGGCTTCCAAATTGATGAGCCGACTGTTATCTTAGACCATAATGTTGGACTTTAATTAGTTTGAAACCAAATCCCAAATAATTTATTTATTATTTATCTTTTCACTTTACTTTCTCACATATCCACTCACTTTGACAAATTGGATACTCCCTCCGGTCCTAATTGTAAGACCTAGTTGACTTTTTTGGAGAGATTAAAAAATTTAATTAAATTACTTTGGAATATTTTTATTTTTATTTTTTCTTCTAAACTAATTAATTTGACTAATAAACTAATAGATAATCTAAGGATACACAATATATGAAATGATTATGTAACTTATTTAACTTCCTTAATCTCTCCAAAAAAAAGTCAACTAGGTCTTATAATTAAGACCGGTGGTAGCATTATATGACCCCATGGCTCCAAAGAAATTCCACGTTACCTTGTACTTTAATGTCATATTATGGGTTTTAAGATAAGAATTTCCGGACATCGAAAGCGATTTTTTTTTTTTAAAATAAAAAGAAAACTTTTATTACGATCAAAAGAGTTTGTTTTGACAAAGCTCAGCTTTCAAATCCCACCGAACTTAAACAAAGAAAAAAAAAAGTGATGAAACCCACTCCTTGATTTCACATTTAAAAGAAAGGAAGTCAAGTGAAAAATTATTTTTTGGAAGAATAACTTATTGAATACAAAATTCGTCATGGAATAACAATAATAATGAATATATGATTTAAGAAATAATTTCAGTTTCAGGTAAGAAAGAGAAATAATTTCAGTTCAATTATTATCATTTATTTTATTGATTATCATAAATAAAAAAACTAAGTAATTATATGTGTTTCGGAATTTTGTGGCCATTTAATATGAGGTTTTTAAAACATTAATGGGCTAATTAACAAGTTTGCAGTGCATCACAAGATTCAAAATTTTATCTTAGGATTAATACAATCTTTAGTCTCTTAAGTTTGCATTCGTTTTGGTTTTTGTTCCTCAAATTCTAAACTGATGACTTTGATTCCTTAAAGGATAAAATTGTCCATATTTTTATTAAATTATAAGGATCAATGTTTTAAACGAAGGGTAATTTGAGGGACCAAAAAACTTATGAGTTAAAATATAAAGATCGAATATTGTATTATTAAACTTTTCTCTTGTTTAGATAGAGCCATAGAGGAATTCATATTTTAAGATTCTTGCGTTACAATGTCTTGCCCTTTACACTTTCTTTTTTGCCAACTTCATGCCCTTTACACACTTAAAGAAAATGAAGGCATGTCATATTACTGCAATAAAATAAAATAAAAATAGTATATGAAATAAAAAATAATTTTCTAAATATAAAATACTTTGTATATGTTATATGTATACTCTTGGGTACAAATATGATTAAAAAAAATAGACCATAGATTATATATAATAACTATTATATATCTCTCGATTTTAATGTAAAATGATTATTATATTGTTTCATTTAGATACCAAACAAGTCCTACGTAAATGGAATTGCATTGTGTCAGAAATGGATCTTGCTGGCAATCATTGTTCATCTCTGTTTTGTTTAAATAAAAATGAATACTCCTCCTATTCTTAATATATGATTTAATTAGGGAATTAATTTTGATTTTAAATGTAATATTTAATTTTCATATTTTTCATTCTTCTTTTTAATTTACTCACATTGATGCTCCTTTAGAAATAATCAAGATAATGTGAGATTGAGGGAATTAAAAAAAATGATTAAAGTGTTTTGGGTGTTTTAGAAAAAATATGTCATGTTAATAAACATCATTAATCTAATCAAATTAATTAGATAATTAGGTCTTACATTAAAGATCGGAGGAAATATTATTTTTAACTAAAAACACAATATTACATATTGTCATTACAAAATCTACCTTTCCCATCATTATCCACCATGTTCCAATATGTCATGCTCCTTTGCTGATGGTTTAATTTATTTTCGACAATAATTCTCTTTATTATTAATACTAGTTGTTTTGTATATCAATGGTAGTTATATTTGAACAAATTGTCATTTTATATTAAGGGAAAAAAAAGTATATAAAGTAGAAGGCTGGCCTGTTTGCGTTGGCAGTAGGAGCAGTGACTTAAAAGTTATCTGACTTTTATAAAAGCCCGATAGGAAAAAAGTCAGGTTGTAAATAAGGATTTATATTTGGATTGATGGTGGTAGAAGTGGTGGGGTCCATGTCAAAAGTCGAGAGCTTTTTGGAAAAAGCTCCATGGTGAAACTTTTTCCTTAACTGGCTTTTAGGAGCTTTTTGACTTAAAGTCCAGTGACTTCAAGCTCAACTCAAACCCTCAACTTCTGACTTTTATTTATTAATTAAATAAAAAATAAATATTTATTAAATATAAATAAGGGCCAGCCGAAATTTGGGCCCAAAATGGAAGAAGAGAAAATAAAAATAAGAACAAAAATTATGTTGCAAGTGGTATTAAAATAATATTATAATTAATTAAAGTTAAAAAGTGTGAATAGTAATTTTAAAATTAGGAAACGGATCCTATCTAGAGATCTAGGAATAGGAATTCCAAAGTCAAGGTAGATTATTGATCAGTGGAATTTTATCTTCCGTTAGACTATTACTAAGTAAATTTGAAATCGTTTGTGCATTTTCCTAATAAAACAAAATAGGGAAAAATGCATATAGGCATATTTTGGAAATAGGGAAAATAAATTCTAACTCAAAATTTAGGAATGGGTTTGAATTTATTTAGACATATTTGGAATCAGTGAATTATTTCCAAGAGTTTGATAGTCCCGAAACGAATTTTGACACAGGACGTGTTCGGACACGTTTTCGAGAAAACTTCAACAGGTTACATATTGTCATTACAAAATCTACCTTTCCCATCATTATCCACCATGTTCCAATATGTCATGCTCCTTTGCTGATGGTTTAATTTATTTTCGACAATAATTCTCTTTATTATTAATACTAGTTGTTTTGTATATCAATGGTAGTTATATTTGAACAAATTGTCATTTTATATTAAGGGAAAAAAAGTATATAAAGTAGAAGAATTTGGCTTTGTTTGCGTTAGCGTAGGAGAGCGATGACTTAAAAGTTATCTGACTTTTATAAAAGCCCGATAGGAAAAAAGTCAGGTTGTAAATAAGGATTTATATTTGGATTGATGGTGGTAAAAGTGGTGGGGTCCATGTCAAAAAGCTGAGAGCTTTTTGGAAAAAGCTCCATGGTGAAACTTTTTCCTTAACTGGCTTTTAGGAGCTTTTTGACTTAAAGTCCAGTGACTTCAAGCTCAACTCAAACCCTCAACTTCTGACTTTTATTTCCACTAGACTTTTTTTCTAGCTTTTTTTAACTTTAAGTTAGTTTTAAGTTGATTCCAAACAGGCCAAGTCGGTAGCTCATTTTGAAGCGCTTTTTCCCTGCGCACATACACTCACTCCGGTTGGGGAGAAAAACTAGGAGTGAAAATGAGAAGAGAAGATTATAGAGAAAAAGTTTTTTATTCTTCTTATTTAGATGAACGAGAGAAAACATGGAGGAAAGATGAGAAAAATATTTACCCACAGCCCATATATTTCAAAATATATTGAGGGAAAATCCCTTAAAAAAGGACTTTATAAATGTCAAAAGATAAAAAGGTGTTCCGAATATTCATAACATCAAAGAGGTGTTAGGGTTTGATTCGTCATTTTCCAAATTAAAAAGAAATGACATAATTGTTCCTCTAAGTTTAAAATTAAGAATAGCGAGGAAGGCGTGATTTTACAAATTCTGATAAAGGTTTTCACAAATTTAAATAAAGTTTTCACAATTTCTCATAAGAATTTCACAAATTACAAATTAAAATTCACAAGATCTAATAAGGGTTTCACAACATCCTTAAAGAATTTCACAAGTTACAAATTTAAATTCACAAGATCTAATAAGAGTTTCACAAGTTCAAATAATATATTTTCACAAGTTATTAAAGAATTTCACAAGTTACAAATTTTGATTCACAATATATGATAATGGTTTCACAAATTCTAATAAATATTTCACAAGTTTAGGTACGATTTTCACAAGTTTTCAAAAAAAATTGCACAACTTCCTTAAAGAATTTCATAAGTTGCAAATCAAAATTTATAAAATCTTATAAGAGTTTTACAAGTTCTAATAAAGGTTTCATACGTTTGGATAAGTTTTTCACAAATGATTCTGTCAAAGTGAAAATTAAACAACAAGGGACAATTCCTTCATTTCCTTTTAATTTTAAAAATGACAAATAATGTCCTAACACCTCTTTAATATTATGAATATTTAGAACATTTTTTTTTCCTTTTGACATTTTTAAAGTTCTTTTTAAGAGATTTTCCCAAATACATAATGCTTACAATTAAATTAGATATCACAATAAGAAAAAAAAATCATATAAACATTAACGTCGTCAAATGAAACTAAAATTTCCCTATAGTTTCTCACGTTACGTTCAACATATTCCTTGCCATCCATTTTCGTTCTCTTCACCCACCTCCCCAATCAAACCCCTTTGATATTTTCAAACCTTGTACAAGAATGAGATTAATAGTGGTAATATTAAGGGAATTAAAATACATTTTATAAATTTAAGGGACTCATCTGAAACTCTATGTAAACTTGGGGGACGAAATATATACTTTAGCTAGCCTTGGTAACCCGCACTCTTTTGAACGTGTAATTAGTTGGGTGTTTTATAATTAATTGAATCTTGATTTATTTAAAATGGTATGTAACCAAAATCCAAATACTAATAGACATATTAATTTATCTGGCAAAAAAAAAAATAGATATATTAATTAAAAAGAGAGAAAACTACCAACGGAGTTGGTACAAGTAGTAAGCGGCTTGTGTCGTTTAAGTAAGGTTTCAAATTTGAGTCTTGTGAATGCAGAAAAACATCGCTGGAAGACTCACCCACTATAGTCAGGTATGCGACCCGAGTCGGATTCAGATTAATCAGGGTGAAGCTCTGGATGCCAGATGGACAACAACAACAAAAAATAGAGAGAGAGAGAGAAAACCACATGCAACAAAAGGAATAAATTTAATATGGTTGAATTTAATTGTACGCCGCGATTACCGTTAAGAGAGTGGCTTGCATGGTCGGATGCTTCTGAAAAACTGCTTTGCAATTGTGTCATATTGTTGAACATTTCCACACATAACAATGCTTCTCCCACCAGAGGTCTACTTCTTCTATGTCTGATTTTGTTGTTTTTGTGTGTTTTTCGTGTTTCTCTTGTGCGTTTTTCTCATTGTTGACTCTTCATCCCAAAACACACACAGACGTACAGTTTGCTCTGCGTGTGTGGCTTTAATCAAGAACATGTGTGTGTTAAATAAGCATTCAGAAAAACGATTTCATTATAAATCTCTTTATATGATGCATAAAAAATTACCACTGTAATGATTAAATACTTGATATATTTTTATACACACAAAAATATCAAACCTTTAAAGGATTTCATACTTAGAAAGTACTGATTTTAGGTACTTGTAAATTTTCAAAAAGGTATTATGGATAATTTTCTCAATATACTCCATCTGATCTTTAATATAAGACCTATTTAAGGAGCTGATCTTAGTTTTAAGATTCTTACTTTATAATGTCTTGCCCTTTACACTTTTTCCCCCCCAACTTTATGCCCTTTACACACTAAAAGAAAATGAAGGCATGTCATATTACTGCAATAAAATAAAATAAAAAATAACTTTCTAAACATAAAATACTTTGTATATGGTATATATATACACTTGGATACAAATATGAAAAAAAAAAGACCATATATTATATATCTCTCGATTTTAATGTAAAATGATGATTATATTGTTTCATACCAAACAAGACCTCGTAAACGGAATTGCATTATGTCAGAAATGGATCTTGCTGGCAATCATTGTTCATCTCTGTTTTGTTTAAATAAAATCGAATACTCTTCCTATCCTTAATATACAATATAATTAGGGAGTTAATTTTGATTTTAAATGTAAGTTTTAATTTTCATATTTGACATTCTTTTCTTAATTTACCTCCATTGATACTCCTTTAGAAATAATTAAGAAATGTTGAGATTGAGGAAATTAAGAAAAATAATTAGTGTTTTGGGTGTTTTAGAGAAAACACGTCATGTTAATTAACATCCTTAACCTAATCAAATTAATTAGATAATTTAGTCTTACATTTAAGATCAAAGGAAATACTATTTTTAACTAAAAACACAATATTACATATTGTTATTACAAAATCTACCTTTCCCATTATTATCCACCATGTTCCAACATGAAAGTGGGACTTGATCGAAGGCACAAAATATTACATATATGAGTGCTAATAACGGATTCATGAGCTTTTTTTTTTTTTGAGATGCCAACAAACGTCGCCTTTGCTGATGGTTTATTTTATTACCGACAATAATGTTTTGTATATCAATGGTAGTTGTTACTTATATTTGAACAATATTGTACTTCCTTTCACATCAAGGAAAAAAATTATATAAATGGCCCTATTAGGAGAAGGTTTTGTCGGTAGCTCATTTTGAAGCGCTTTTTCCCTGAGCACACACATTAACTCTCCGGTTGGAGAGAAAAACTGGGAGGAGTGAAAATGAGAAGAGAAGAGAAGATTAGAGAGAAAAAGTAGATGGACGAGAGAAAACATGGAGGAAAGATGAGAAAAATATTTACCCGCAATCCATATATGTCAAAATATATATAGGGAAAATCCCTTGGAAAGGATTTTAAAAATGTCAAAAGATAAAAAGGTGTTCTGAATATTCATAATACTAAATAGGCGTTAGGACCTGATTCGTCCTTTTCAAAATTAAAAGGAAATGACATAATTGAAGTTTAGATAAGGTTTTTACAATTTCTCCTAAGAATTTCACAATTGCAAATTAGAATTTATAAGATCTGATAAGGTTTTCACAAGTTCTCAAAATAATTTCACAACTTCCTTAAATAATTTCACAAGTTACAAATTTTGATTCACAATATCTGATAAGGATTTCACAAGTTGTGATAAAAATTTCACAAGTTCGGGCACGGTTTTCACAAGTTCTGATAAAGATCTCACAAGTTTGGGCAATGTTTTTACAAGTTTTCAAAAGAATTTCACAACTTTCTTAAAAAATTTCACAAGTTGCATATCAAAATTAATAAGATCTTATAAGAATTTTACAAGTTCTAGTAAAATTTTCACAAATTCAAATAAGGTTTTTATAATTTATTTTGTCAAAGTGAAAATTAAATTCTAAAGGACAATTCTATCATTTGCTTTTAATTTTGAAAAGAACGAATCAGATCCTAATATCTCTTTGGTATTATTAATATTCCGAACAATTTTTTTTTTTTTCTTTTGACATTTTTAAAGTTCTTTTTAAGGGATTTTCCCAAATATATAATGCTTACAATTAAATTATATATCACAATAAAAACAAATCATATAAACATTAACGTCGTCAAATGAAACTAAAATTTCCCTATAGTTTCTCACCTTACATATAGCTTGCCTTCCATTTTCGCTCTCTTCACCAAACTCTCGAATCAAATCCCTTTGATATTTTCAAAGCTCGTACAGGAATAAGATTAATAGTCGTAATATTAAGATAATTAATAAAATACATTTTATAAATTTAAGAAACTCACCTAAAACCTTATGTAAACTTGGAGGACGAAATATATACTTTAGCTAGCCTTAGTAATATGATTAAAACCCGCACTCTTTTGAGCGTGTAATTAGTTGGGTGTTTAACAATTAATTGAATCTTGATTTATTTAAAATGGTTTATAGACGAGTTCGAGCTTTGTGAATGCAGAAAGACGAGTTCGAGCTTTGTGAATGCAGAAAAGTCCTGTTCGGAGACTTACTCATCATAACCAGGTGTGTAACCTGGGTCGGATTCAGATCAGTCAGGGCGAAGCTCTGGATACCGGATTAGCAAAAAAAAAAAAAAGGTTTATAGAGTAGTATATCAATATGTACCCAAAAATCCAAATCCTAATAGATATATTAATTTATTTGGCCAAAAGAAGAAAACCACATGCAACAAAAGGAATGAATTAAATATGGTTGAATTCAATTGTGCGCCGCGATTACCGTTAAGAGAGAGTGACTTACATGGGTCCTATTGTTGAACATTTCCCCACATACATATGCCTTCTCCCACCAAATGTCTAATTCTTATATATCTGCTTTTGTTGTTTTGTGTACCTGTTTCTCTTGTGCTTTTTCCCAATTGTTGACTCTCAATCCCAACACACGCACACAGTTTTTGCTCTGTGTGTGTGGCTTTAATCAAGAATGCGTGTGTGTTAAATAAACATTGAGAAAAACGATTTCATTATATATCTCTTTATATGATGCATAAAAAATTACCAGTGTAATGATTAAATACTTGATATTTTTTTGTATACAGAAAATATCAGTACTCTAAAAGATTTCATACTCGGAAAGTACTGATTTTAGGTACTTGTAAATTTTCAAACAGGTATTTTGGGCAATTTTCTCAATATACTCTTTCTGATTCTTAATATAAGACCTATTTGAAGAGTTAATCTTAGTTTTAAATATAAGGTCTAATTTTGTTTCCTAATTTACCCTATCAGTACTCTCTCAACAATAATTAAAGAAGAAAGACGATGAGAGAATTAAGGAGAATGACCAATGTATTTTAGAAAATATATATCATATTTACTAATTTAACTAATTAATTTATTTAATCTAACCAAATTAAGTAAATATGTATTATATTAGAAATAGGAGGAGGGAGTAATAACTTGTCAAAGAGTTGGTATGCTGAGTAGGTGAGCAAGTCCCTAGAAAAAAATTTCTCAATCAAAATAGTCCCTCGTTTATAGAAAATAGAGACTCTAGATTTTTACTTAAAGCTTGATTATATCGCTCCATCAAAGAGCCAATAAAAAAGCTTTTAATTGGGAGACACATTACATGATTAGTGAAGTTAATAAACTGAGACCAAATCAAAACATAACTACTCCATGTTAATTAAGGTTAAGGGTAAATCATTAATTAATTCGCGGTCATTTTTCAATTAAACAACATCATAATGACAATCACTCACTAATTCATTCTTTGTCAACCACTTGTCTAGTTTTCAAACTTTGCCTTCTTTTTTGACCAAATTCACACCCTACTCCCTTGAATCCATAATCCTATAAAACTATGTTTTCTCTCACACCCACCATCCCCACTTGATTCTACTTGGTTTTCTTCAACCTCCTTCAAACCCTGACTATGGGGAATACCTTATTAGGAGCCAAAAAAACCACTAAGGTAATGAAAATCAATGGAGAAACCTTCAAGTTCAAGACTCCATTGAAGGCTGGTGATGTCCTGAAGGACCACCCTGGTCTAGTTCTGCTAGACTCAGAAGCAGTTAAACATTATGGTGTCAGAGCCAGGCCGGTGGGACCCCACAAAGATCTGTTGCCTAAGAGACTGTACTTTCTGGTGGAGCTTCCAAAAGACTCGGTGGCAGTTCCGAGAAGGGTTCGTTCTGAGATTAACATGAGCGCCAAGGATCGGCTCGAGAGCCTCATGCTGGCTAGGAGGTCTGTGTCTGATCTGTCCATCATAAAACAAAGTACTAAGATGAATGTGTATGATGTTGTAGAAGAGAAGGACGTTAATGGTGTCGGCAGCATGAGGTTGAAGATGAAGCTTCCTAAGTCTGAGGTTGAGAAGCTTGTGCGTGAAGCCAAAGATGAAGCTGAAGCTGCACAAAAGATTATGAGTCTATGCATGGAGAAAACTGGCACTAGCACAAAGACACGTGAGGTATGTTTCTTGAACAAGACACACATATAATGTTTCTGATATTATTTCTGTTTGTGATTCAGATTCTGTCTTGTCTCTTCTTCTTTTGATGCATGCTTGCTTGGAGCATATTTGTGTTTGTGTTGACAAATTATAACTTTTGCAAGTACAGTAAAAAGAAAGAGGTTAATGATGTGCGAAAGAAAAAGTGATGACAAATTTGAATGACCTGAAATATAGTGTCTCCTAAAAGTTACATAAATAAACTTCATCTTTTGCCTCTTTCATTGCTCTAAACAGTACTCCATTATTTCGGCTAACAGCAGATTTCGAGTTTTTTCTTCTTCTAAATTTATAAATATAAAATATATTGGGAGTTGGGAGTATAGTCATAATTATTGGTAATTTGTTAACACTGTGGTTCATTAACAGTAAAAATCAAAAATTGTCCTTTGCTGTAGTAACTTACTGCTTGGGGTTTGGTTGATCAATATGGCTCTACATATATGAGACTTGAATTGCCGGTTTATTTTGGATATATAAATACATTTATTATTAAAGCTCTTGAAACATTGGTTTATTATTATCTTCCTTTTTTACTGATTGTACATAATGATCCAGTGTAGTTTTGTTGAAGTCTTTGTATTTTACATTAATTAATGATTTTTAAGCAATTAATTAATTCTTGTGTTCACACGTGAACTGAGAAGCATTTAGTTAACGTTTTGGCACGTCTCTTTCGTAGTACCCTAATCAGGTGGTAAGGTGAGTCCGTGAGTGAATGATAATGATCTATCAAATATATATATATATATATATATATATATAGAGAGAGAGAGAGAGAGAGAGAGAGAGAGAGAGAGAGAGCTGACCTCTAAATCAAAGAGAAATTATTTTAATTTAAAAGAGAAGCCTCTGGACAAAAAAGAGTAATGCCCTGCTTCAAAGGGAAGATCATCCATTTGATTTAAAACCTTTTTTTCTGCATCACAAGTCACAACTGTAACACTCCAATCCACTTTTATTTTTTTAATTTTTTTTTAATTATACCTTTCGATTACACATATCAAAGGGATTTCTGTTAAATGGTAGTCTTCAATGCCAATGATCATATTTTAACGTACATATTTTACAAACACCTAACTTAACTAATTTCTGCATATTAATTTATCTATTGATTGAACTAATTGTGAGTTTTGTTTTTGCAGAGGAGGGTGAGTTTCATGCCGATCAGCAAAGGAAGCAGTGAAATATCTGTGGCTTCTTGATAATATTTTCTCTAAATAGGACCATGAATGCTAGTCAAGGGGGTCATCACAAAAAATCATATTTTAGTCTCTGATATATGGGTGAATTTTTAAATTTGGTCTTCCATAAATAATTTCTTACAATCTAATCCCCCAATCATGAAGTCAACCAAGTGTTAGGTTGTGTGTTGAACTTTAGATGAAAGTGGACAAAAAGGTCAAAAAACATTTCAATGGTTGAGGAATTAAATTGAAGGAAATATTATATATGGAGCACCAAATTTAAAATCTAACTATTTATCGGGGGACCCATCTAAGAGTTTTGTCTTGAATAAGTTGATGCTACATTATACTATTAGCTAGGTTTGTAAGGACTAATCCAATAATAGTTACTTGTTTAGCTGTTTGTAAAGAACAAATATATTTAGGAATTAATAGATATAATATTAATTAAGCTTCTCGTTATGCTCTATGTTCCTTCTCAGCTAATTCTCAGCTTGTCTCATAAGTGTTGACAAGTTTCAAAAAGTCTTTTTCATTCTTTTGAATTTGATACACACGGAAGGAGATCTTCTCGTCATCCGTTTTCTCATGAGCTCATCAGGGCCGTTGATTAGGAAGATGAGAGAGAAATCTAAGAAATATAACTTGATAATATATATGACCTTTCAGATTGATTGAACATATATGATTTAGATATTATAAAGGATAGTGAAATAAACCTAACCCCACACACAAGGACACAGAACTGCTCTATTTCGATGCTGATTATATTAAATTCATACTATTTATATAAATTATGAATAATTTATGCTACACATCTATTCTAATAAAGGATCATATGGCAAGTTAAATATTTTGAGAAATCCGATAAATTCCAATAGGTTACTTCATTTGATAAAAAAGAAATCTAATAGATCGTTTAGATTTATTAATATTCTTATTGTTATCAATATCTATTTATTTAATAAATCTATAGAAAGCTATTCACATGCAGCATGTTATATATGGTTTAGTGTATTGAACAAGATACACAAACTTTTTCTTAATTATCATGGCTATACTAAAATCCATAACAAAAATATAAGAATTCAGGTTCAAAGAATAAGGAGAGAGAGAAAAGAAAGTTTTTTTGTCGCCTCCACAGTCCTTCTGTCCTTCCGTGGAGATGATGAAGAGAACCGAAACGCTCAGCAGCTACTTCTCTGCTTCCTTATTCCTTCTCGTTCTATGTCTCTCGATCCCCCTTCATTCTCTTTGTGCGTGTCTCTGCCTCCATATTTATAATTTATGTCTCTTCCTCTTAATTAATCACCAAGCTTAGGATCCAAGTTTAATCACCAAGCTTAAGATCCAAGTTTAATTACCAAGCTTAAGATCCAAGTTTTCTTTTTAGCATATGAGGTCCACGTCTTTATTCATTTTATTTAATTTATGGTTGCAAGCTCCATATGCTTTTTGTCTATTCTTTTTCATATAATATCTCATGCACAATAAAAATAGGATATGAGTAGATTTTATGTCGATTTAGTCTTTGATCCTAAGTTTGATTCAATGATGGAAAAGTTTATAAAAGATAATTAAATAGTTATATAATATTAATAAATCCAGCTACTTATAACCTAAAATATACACCTATTTAATTATAAAATATATACTTATCAATTATTTTTAGGAAAAATTAATTTGGAGGTCCTTATAGTTTTTCTCGATTTTGAAGTAGGGCCGTCAACTTTTTTTTTTTTTTTATACACATAAAGTTGATGGCCCTAATTTGAAATTGATACAAATTTTAAGGATCTCCAAATTAATTTTCCCTTATTTTTATAAGGTCTTATATCACTACTTTTATAAGAAATCAGATAGCGTTGATTAAGTGTAAGAAATTTTCACATCTTTTAAAAATTATCCTTTGGTATGGTTT
The DNA here is from genome assembly GCA_025563575.1 of Acacia pycnantha. Lineage (NCBI taxonomy): Eukaryota > Viridiplantae > Streptophyta > Magnoliopsida > Fabales > Fabaceae > Acacia > Acacia pycnantha. Next base: position 587,949 of record JAMWYP010000270.1, read on the forward strand.
ATAGGTGAAGGAGAGAAATGAAAAACATTTAAGCTAAAAATGAAAGAGATAAAGGCCTTTCTTAAAATAAATCATAAACATTTTATTAGTTTTGTATAGGTTAAGTAGCAAATTCATCCCAGAAATATACGCCTAAGAGTAATGTTACCCTGAAAGTTTTTTCATATTCAATGTTACCCCGAAAGTTTTAAAACATAGTAATGTTGTCATTTTCCGTTAAAAAGTTAACGGTTAACTTCAATTTTTTAATGGTATTTGACCACATTGCTATGGCTTAAAATTTTCAGAATGACATTAAAATTGAAAAAACTACTTTCAGAGCAATATTACTCCTAAGCGTATACTTCAAGACGGATTTACTACTTAACCCAATTTTTATAAAGTGTTCTATTTCTTCTGTATTAAGGATCAATGGATAAATTGTTATAAATAAGACTGGAGGGAGTAATTATTATTTAGTTTGAGTTGGTACTCATCACTATCGGTTAAAAGAGAAATCAAATTCGTTTTGTATTCTAATTAGAGGTAGTTTAAGAAATATTGCTCAAGTGGAGTTGAAATTAGAGGCAAGTCTTGAATAAATAAGCACGTGTCATTAAAAAAAAAAAAAAAGCTGAAGACCTATTTGAAAAACCTAAATTACCCTCAGTTACTTTTATGTGTGCAAATCCAAAAAGCATGTGCAAAAGTGTATAAATGAGCTATTTTCCTTATTGGAGGCTCAAATGTCAAAACAGTCCAACAACAGTATCTTAAATTAAGTGCGTCAGAGTGTATGGAATCAAGAGAACAAGGAATAACGAATGATAATTTCAAATCAAAGTCCACCTTAATAGGATTCCAAGGACTGTATCAATTTGAGCTTTAAAAGTTCCTTCCTCTATGTTTTTATTTTTTTCAAATTTTGAAATTCTAAATTGAGGTAATAACTTAAATAGGGATTTATTGAATTTACCAACCTGATTTGGAATTTCTTTATTTTAGATAGTTTTATATGAGATTTTTCTATTTTCTTTAAATTTGTTTTGATATTTTTAGAAGACACTTTTTAAACTATTTGCTGCATCGGTTGTTCTTAATGTCCTTAATTATTTCATATTTTAGTAATTAGGTAGAAATACATTAAGAAAGTGGGGTTCCAATAACTTTAAAGATAATTATGAAAACAATAATGCAAATTTTTTTAATAAAATGTAATGTCATTAACTAAATTCTTTAATTCCTTGATTGTAAGAATCCATGTATAGAAATAGAGATGTTTTTCATCTCTTGGCCTATTTCAAAGGAGGTATTAACACTTGAAAATTTAGACAATCAATCGTTTCTAAAGACACCTTTCAAGGTAAAATCGCCATTTAACTTTCAAAATTATTCAACTACCAGTCAACATTAGTCTTACTATAGAGCAGCATTATATTACTACTTCCAGTCCTAAATATAAGATCTAGTTTGCATTACAAACTAAGTCTTATACTTAAGATCGGATGAGAACTATTTTTAAAAGTTTTAGAAGAACATTGCGCCAATTGAAAGTTGAAGACAAAAATGAAAGCTCCGAATTTATCAACTATCATGTTTCGCCAGGCATGTATCATGTATGTACAATTATCCCCACCAACACTGAGATTCTTATTGAAGAATCAATACAAAACTGACGGCAAAAAACAAAAACAAAAATCATGATAGATTACCCTGAGGAGGACCAGTGATCAGGGAGAGTGAGAAAGTAGGTAGTCATGGCCTTGCGGAATCTCTTCTTGTAGAGTTTAGGAGAAACCACAGTGGGAGAAGCATCCTTAGGACCACCAAGTATCCCAGAGGCCTTAACCCATGTCTCCAAATGCTTGTCCCATGTGTATTGCCTCATGAAATCTATTATCCCCAACACCAGCTCCTTCCTCTCATCATCCACCCCCACCAGCAACGAGTAATCCATCACGTCCACCGACTGCTCTATCACGCCACCATTTTGTCAGTAAAAATCCAGGAATAAAGGAAAAAAGGAAGAAGAGAAAACATCATTGCAGCAATAACAACAGCAACAAGAAGCCTTATTCTACTAGGTGAGGTCCGCTGAACAGATTGCATGGCACCATTGTACTCTACTAACAACCAAAACTTCAGGAAGAACTCATTAATGTACCCATTTTTCATGTCAAGCCTCTTTTTCAGAGTTATCGCTCTATTGACATTCTTAGTATCTCTCTATAGTTGGCTTGGTCTTGCTTAAGAACCTATTATAAAAGTGGCTTGACAGGAAAATTGTCAAGATCCCATTTGCTGCAACTAAGTGGATTACCATAAGGGATGATATTTCTAACTAGTCCTATTAGGCTTGATATAAACCAAGAGCATGGGCATAAAGTAAAGATTAAACTTGCAGAAACCAGATACAAGAGAAACCATTTTATGCTAATGCGACCTATTATGACTTTGTCTACTGCATAAGAACCTTCAAATCCAAAATGATTTCAGGTATACACACTAAAATTAGGCAACAATCTTGAAAGAATTTAGAGCTGATTTGGAAACCAAAATGAAGCTTACCGCCAAAAAGGCTGTGTCATTCCATACAGCTCTTTCAAGACATCTCTTTGCCCTGCTCCCAAGAAATATGGGTTTCGTTCTCAATGCTTCCAACAAATTCATGTCTAGCATTGTCCCAGTTGTTTCTGGATTGTACCTAGATCTTCTTGAGCCCTTAAGATCATATACTCTAGATATATTTCTCTTATAGAAGATATTCTCCATTACCATCAGATCTATCTTTGTTTCCTTCCCACCTTTTGGGTATTTCACGGTAACCTGCCACCACCACCAAACATGATCGAGATTATACATATAAAAGTTACATCAACATCAGAATGTTGAGCTGTTGGATTTTTTTTTTAAAAAATAAAAATAAATAACAATATTAACTTCATGATGCATGCATGCACAGCCCTAGAATGAAAACTGACCTGATAGATACCAAGAACTTTGGCAAGGCATGTTGGGCTTCCTGAACTGAGGGAATCCATCAGGTATGTAAAGTACTGAGGAGCAAATTCTTCAAAGGAATCCATTTCTGTCTTTATAACCTGTTTAATGATAAACCTATCATCCAAAGACTTGGCAAAATATACATTGCTTTTCCCTCCTTGTGCACTCCATCTACGGCAGCGGCTCAAGGAACGTATAAAATCAACTTCATTAGGGAAACACAATTTTCTAAGTAAATCAAACTGCTTTGCATAATAACAAGTGACAGAAAAATTCACTTTTCCTCCAGCACCCATAGAATCATCCCTGAAAGAAATTCGCAAGTGTAAAGTTTTCTTGGGGTCCTTTAGAAGAGAAGCAGTAGATGATGGAGCATCTTCAGACCCATATCCTCCATAATGAATATACTCCAAGTCTGAAACACCAACAGACTTCTGGGATGAAAAGGAAGAAGCAGATGAATATTGTTTGTTTCTTTCATGCATAATGAAGCTTCCATCATGGGGATCCAACTTATGTGCAACCCCATCTTCGTACTCCCTAGAACTAAGGGCATAAGATATTATGCTGCAGTAATCATCATCATAAACAGCAATAACTCTATGACCATGACGTGTTTGGGGAAGCAGCAACCGAACACCTTCAGCCACACGGGATGCAGAGAAGATGAACAATGGCCTGGCACTCAGAACCAGATTAAGCTTCTGCACCTCCCATGGTGACATTTGAAAGTTAGTCTGCAATGGATTAGATACAGGATCTCTAACCATATTCCTGTAGTCACCATAAGCATGAAAAGATTTAACTGATGACAACCGTAGTGAGGGGGCCAAGACTTGCCTACCTCTTTCTTGAACTCTTAATGCTGAATTAAAAGAATGAACTCTCCCTGATTGGATCAACTTTCTAGAAGGGGGAGTATCATTTAAATTGGACTGCCTGGTAGTACCAGCTTGGAGATCATCTGCTTGAAACGCATGAGAAGGTTCAACTTTTGAAGGAGACTGATTATTTCCAGTCCAGGCAGAATCTATCATATCAGAGAGATTAGATTCCTGAGAGGGGAAACAGTCAGAAGGTGTTTTATTGACAACAAATTCACTATCTGAAAGTAAATTTTCTCTATCTTTATGAGATGTACAGGCTTCAGAACATGGTTCAAGATGCTCATCCATCTGTCTCAGAATGCAACTTTCAGGATATTCCTGTAAGTTGGATGGCTGAAGACTACTTTGCTCAGGCGAATGGTCAAAATCCGTGTGACATAAGTCAACTCTAAGATCTTTAAAGTCTGCAGAAGATTCATTTCCTTGTTTGAACTTGGAACTAGAAATCTTTTTAATTGAAGAGTCCAAATAGTAAAGCCGGTGATCCCAAACATGCGAACTTATCAGAAGGGAATGTCTTAAGCGATTTAATTCCAGAATATCTAGAGCTATCTTCCTTGGTTGTGAGGTTTCTGTAGTTTCTGATACTAGCAGACTCTACAAACAAATAAGCACATCCAAAGAAAACAAAAAGAGGAAGCAGAAGTGTTAGAAATTAATATATTAATTGTTAAATATAAGAGTAGGCACATATACCACTTGCAACTATAGGCCATGCATGCTAATACAACAATCATACATGGAAACTGGATTTAGATTTCAGGTTTTACCAATTTTTTTTAACTCTTGGCCAAAGGATGTAGCTTTTAGTTTTGCTTACATGATATTCACTTCTTTCCTTCTTAATCATATCTTTGAGCTCCGCCATATGGTTATGAATGACACGATCATCAGACAGCTCATATCCAACACCAAGAGATACACTTTTCTCCATGCATTCAAGCAAATGCGATATTTCCCCGTACAATGTTTCCATTTTACCCAAAACCTGTGAAAGAAAGGGAGTAATTTAAAATTTCAATATGTCAACAAGTATTTAATAATTTAATAAATAATAAAACCTACAACCTACACAGTATATAATTAAAGTCACTTTCAATATAGAACAGAAAATATGAGCAACGGTTTCTTAAGAGCACCTCTTTTGCCTCCTTTCTTATCCACTGCTCCTGAATATGGCCAAATTCCAACACCGATGGGGGAAGATGTACTGAGAGTATGTAAATTGGGGAATACTGGAAAAAAGCAACCATGCTTCCAAAACTGTTATACATCAAGACGTTTATCAAATTTCAATGTCATTTATTAAAAAAAAAAAATCTCACAAAAAAACATTATCAATGATGGATTCCCTGTCTGAAAGCTATACCCATAAAAACGGAGGCAGTGCCTCTGCAGAGAGTGACCACAAGTGGCAACTCGATTTGCAGTTGCATGGTCTGAGAAGCTCAGTTCCAAGAACTTTCCAAAAGACAAGCCCCAGGCAGCATCTGACATAACCACTCTTGGAGTTGCTGGTGGAACTCCATTTACATGAGGACACCTAAGGCATCGATGCCACATCCAAATCTTGCCATATCTTTCCCCTGGTAATTTTGTCGATGGAAGGTGCTTCACCTTGATTGTAAGATTTCCTTGCTGGTGCATAAAACAAAGAACATGGGCCTCCATAGGCTCTTTACAAGATTGACAGTGAGATGTCTGAGGAACACAGAAAGTCATTTCACTTCATATTAAGAGCTGGCACCAAACACAGCAAGCAACTAACCCAAATACCAATCAAAACAATGAGTTACCTGATCAAAAAGATTCTCATAAAGATATCTTCCAAGAGGCTTGTCATCAGAGCCATAAAATTTTATGCGAAGCAGCTTAGCGTGCTCACATACCATTCCCTTAGACACACAGTGGCTAGAGAAGTACACCAATATGTTCTGATTACCGTCAGCAGCAGAAAAGTATTTACCAGAGAGTTCATTTTCATCATTTCTACGTTTCTCACCATTTTCATCTTCAGTCAACTGAGTAATTTCACCTTGTTGCCTCACCTCTTGAACCATGCTTTTCTGCATGTCCGGTTGCAAACAGTCTCTCCTACAAGAAGGAAGTACAGGACGGCCCTCTGATTCATCAGACTGATTCAAATAACCTGATTCTATGGCCAAATTACCTATCAAGTCATCATGGCAAACATTAGATAGTACCTTCCCGGCACTATAACCCAAAGTGCTTGCACAAGAAGGAGAATTAAGGCTATCAAGATGCTCTGATTCTGATCCCAGTTCTTCAATATTTGATTCAAGAACCATTAATTCTTTCACCCTATCCATGTCATCAGCCTCTGACTGACACATGGTAGCATTATCTGTGTTAGACAACATAGATATGTCATTGTCAGCAGAAACCTTTTCTGCCAAGGCTATGGAGTGTTTTGATCTCATTTTAGGCAGGGTGGCACCCTCATCAGCAAGGAATGATGTCTCAAGAGATAAATGGTAAGCTGCAAAAACTGCATATTGAACCACATGCTTAATTTTCTTTAGTTCTTCATGGCATGCACCCTTCAGTAGGACCTATATATAATAAGGACAAAATCAGAGACAGGAACCATTGGACAAATCAATCATCTGCCATTCCATCATACCAAACTGTAGCTTACTGGAAAAGTAGAACAAGATGCATGTAAGAGGAAGTTATGCTCTTCATTCAAAAACAAAAGGGAGAATGTACTGCCTTTGTTCCTTGATAGTGAATTAATGATGTCGAAAACTAATACTACAAAGAATAGTGAAGTTACCGTACAGCCCAAACGCCTTGGACAACCTTGAAAAAACATTAAGGTTTTGGATGGCTTTTTGTTGAACTGATTGGCGGTCTCATGATCTTCTACCATTCTGTTCAATCTGAATAGTTCACAATGCCCCAATACTGCTGTTGATAAATAATCAATTGATGGAGTGATAAGCGCACCAGTGCAGCGGGCTATACGCTCTAGCAATGACCTTTTAACATTCAACACCAGTGAAATTTCTTTGCCAGCAGATATTCCTGGGCACATGAAGCTACAGTTTTTCTACCAGCAAAACATTTGGTCGAAGAGCCTCAATTTTTGAAATAATAATCTTCATATGATCATTTTCCTGCTACCAATTAAAAATTAAAATTATATTTCTACAAGAGATTTAACTTTTCTAGTGGGCACAAAATGGTCACCTGCTGCAACAATGTATTAAAAGATGCCAACTGATCTGGAGCCTTCTGGTATTCCAGTGCTCCTGCTAAAAGAAGTATTCTAGGCTTTTTATAGTGTGAGGTCATGCGCTTATGCTTTATACTTTTTGTACAAACTACTCCTTTCACTAAGGTACTGCAAACCAAAATCAGATAAGACTTAATGGTTAATTGCAGATAACTTCAAGGAAAATAGCATAAATATGTACAAAATACAGGGAGAATTTGAATTACAGTATACCTCTCACTAGGACTTCCAGATGCTATACATTTAACCTTTACATAATCACCAGGATCCATACTGCCTCCTTTGCTGGTATCTGGCCTCACAAAGTTGGCAGCCTGCCATGCTATTGTTGCAACAATGTCAAGCCAGTCATTGCAACTAGTTTCCTTACTGACTTTAATACCCTCTCCTTGTAAAAGCTGTAAAACAAGAACTCTAAAATGTCCCTGTATAACAGCTTTTAAAGGTTCTCTATTTTCTACACTATGTTTCTCCTTTGCCGGAAACACAGTAGACAGACTGCCACTGGATGAGAACATGGCACCTGAATCACCAATATCATCATCTTCATCATCAAATGCAAAAATACCTCCTTCTGTGTCATCCACTATATTATCATCAGGTGAAGGGGGACACCAGATAAGGTCATTGTTTTGAAAATCCAATGATCTCTGAGAATTCTCATTCTGGCTCCAGAATATTGACAAGTCATCAGAAAAATAATCAGTATTATATGCATCCTCAATCCCTTGTTCAGGCTTACTTAAAACAGCCTTAGTTTGTTGACCAAAGGGACCATTGTAACGAGAAATGGGACTTTTTTCTTGCCCCCACTGTACAGGAAGCTCAACCCTACTGTAAGCAAAATCAATCCTAGACGGGCCCTCAACAGAATTTGACCCTATAGACTCAAAGTTGCAAATCTCATGGCTAGCACTAACTCTACTTGAACATGCATCAGAGCCAATATGGCAATAAGTACTTGAAGGGCAATAAAAATGCTTGCCAGAATCAGCAATCCCATTTTCATCATTCCTACATTGAAAAGACATGGCTTCAATAAAAACATTTGCAAAGTAAAGGATGAAACCAAAATAATCAAATTATACAATTATCCCCTCAGAAACTGCTTAGCTGACATATAACCAAATAAATTGTTTGTTAATCCACATATTTGTTAGAAATCATAAACAAGGCAGTTGACAAGGCCAATTACAATTTAGTGATTCACACCTATTGGAGTATCACATAACAGAAAACTAAGATAATGATGCATACTAGATTTTCTAAAGGGAATAACATTATATGCAACCATGTCACTTTCTCTGATAAAAATCAGAATATAATACCTCCTTGCAGATGGATGAGCTGTTACTTGAGGAGGTGGAGAACCGGACAAGGCCATACTCCTGATGACATGGGGAGCATATGCATAATCTTGGGTTTGAAGATAGCTCTTACTTGATTCACTATACAGTGAAGAACAGGTTATTTCACTATCAAAACTGAAGCAAGGTGAAGGTGGCTCAGGACTTTGTCTTGGACTTTCTCGGGAATCACTATACTTCCCTTTAACATCTGAACAGAATTTGCAAGAATTGACTGTTCTTCTCAAAGCACTGCCTTCAGATTCAAGATTGTCAAGATCACAACCTCCGATACATTTTCCACAAAACCAACACCCACAGCTTTTGCAGTTGTATTTGATGAACATTTCATTTACGTCTCTAGGACAATTGCAACACATTTGGTTACTTTTAAGCATATTGAATTGGTCAGGCAAACACTGCAGATCACTTCCTCGCCAAGAAACCCAAGAACTAACCTTTTCTGCCAGATCCAGTAATGAACTATCAGGTATTCCCATAAGATATGATGGCCCCAACAAAGAATTTTGCCAGCACCTCAACAAAAATAGTAAAAACCTCCTCTTCCTCCAACTAACTTCAGTGTACAACTTCACTTTCAGAAAGCCAAAAGAAACAAATATTTTTCCTCTGGAACTGCAATGACGATTGCTAAGAAGTATTAATATTATAACACAAAATGAACAGACAATTATTGAAATAAAATTCGAGGTTGACAGGTTGTAATCAGGCTATGAATGTTTTTGTGTCCTTTTTTCCTTTACTCGATTTTCATTTTCTTATTGGTGGTGACCAAGACATTCATAAAAACAGAAGCAGATCCTTCTGGAATCAAATAATATCAAAGAAGTCAGACAAGTATACGACGAAAATCTACAACCCATCCATGTACCACTATTTACATCAAACTCTTACCAAAAGGACACAACACAGAAAACAATTTTTGAACATTTCAACAACAAAGAAATGTAATCACCTTAAACCAAGTAAGCTCAAAACTGGAAATCAAATGGTAATGACCTCACCGACTAACCAATCCCTGAATCCTCAAGAATGCATTCGGAGACCTGTTTAACCATTCAAGCAATACTCATGTGGCATAATCACAACAGAAAGACAAGCTTATCTTTGAAGCTTTATCATCGAAAGCTCAAGTCGTTAATCCTCAATCGAACAAGAAGAAGAAGTTCACTGAAGCAACAGAAAAAACGAAGAATGGGAGAAAGGAGAGAGCTTAAATACTGGGAAGGATTAGAATCATAAGAAGAAAGAGAAGAAGCACGAATGATCCCTTTCTGACGGAATCGACTTGCATCGCCAACAACAATACCATTTGCTTCATCTTTTCCGTTCGTCACCTCTGTGTGCTTTTTCTTGTTCTTTTCGTTTTCTTTCCTCTTCCATGACTCATAGCTCTGTCACCTTAGTTATTATACTAATATATTATTCCTGTTTGCTTAAATAATTCAAAAAAGCAAGGTGAAATTAATAAGATTTTAATGACCACATAATTAAATTAACAGTACTTTCTTCCAGACAAGATAGTTAAGTCAACATAATACTCCCTTCCTCCAAGTTTTAAGCCACATTCTCTTTCATGAGCTATACATAATCAACTATTTTTCTTTATCTTAAAATTTAATGCACTTTTTCAATTTTTACACCGATTCTCTCTGTTATTTTTTTTAAAAAATAATTTTCTCACATCTTTTTTCCACCCATTCTCGCCCTCACTCACCATCTCTTTTTTCTTTTCTTTTTTTTTGCTCAAATCACTCACCATCTTCATGTTTAACTAATTTTATTTTTTTGATACTTCACTCAGTATTCAATTCGAGATTCATGGCTGCCACTTAATATAAGTGACTCTCTTGGGACTCGAACTCAAAACCAGTGGGATTTAGCGGGGTCTTCACCACTAGACCAACTCTATATTGATACTTTTAACCATAAGTTTGTTTTGTATGTTGAGCTTAGTTGTTGTTAAAAAAAAAAAAAAACTGAAGGGAGTCAGTGGCGGAACCAGAAAATTATTTTAGCCCGCGTCAAAAAATAAGCATATTGAACTATTTACTAAATAATATCGCATAACATTGAAAATACAAATAAATAATAACCGACAATTATAAATCAAAAGATAACATAGTAAACAAAAATTCTATGGCGTTTGGAAGGATATTCTAATTCATTACAAGTTACATCACTTTCAGAAATTATTTTTTTAGAAATATCACTTTCTGAAGTTAATTTCTTCTTAAAGAATTAATCTATGCTTTTCTTTATCTTTACTCATCTTTTTCAACCTACAACAAATTTGATAACCCATAATATATATTGTTGTCTGTGTTAATTAATATCTTATGTCACTAAACATTAATTCTTATAGTTCTACTCAATCCACAAAACTAACACTTAAATGTGAATTCCACCTACCTCAAAACAAAATAATTGGAGAAAATAAAAGAAATATAATATGGACCCCAAAAAATATTTTTAAGAAAAATATACAAATCTGATTCAATTTCAGCTAAGCAAATAACCTGTTATAATCTATTTTTTAAAACAAAATTCATTATAAAATCATAAGACAACCAAATAATAAATCCAAACCTATCAAAATTAGATATTAATCATCCTCTACATATATATAGTCATCTATTGTCAAAACTCAAGACTCTCTCAAAATCATAACCTCAAAATTTTCACTAATCAACACAATATTACCCCTCATTAAGAAGAAAAAAATACGTAGAATAACTTTCATAAAAGGAGTGAGGTGAAAAGAAATGATTTGGAGTACATATTTAGTCCTTAAAATAAATAAAGATGAACAGCGCCGGATATAAGATGATACTAACTTTTTCAGTAGCTATCTTAAATAAGAATTTTACTTTCCTCTCACAGCCTAATAAGTAATGAACCAAACATTGTCCAAATAAAAAAGAGTATAATTATAGGAAAAATAAAAGATTAGTTGGGGCCAAATTATTAACCAAAATAAAATATACATATAATTAAATACATAAGATAAGAAAAAATAATTGCGGCCAAAACCCCGACTGGCCATAACGTGACTCCGCCACTGGGTTGGAGTATATTATTTTGTCATAAATCAGGCAAACCATTACTAACCTCATGCTTAAGAAAAATTTAACAATGAGCTGTGTCATTGGATTATAAAACTTGGACCCATACAGTATTATTGTAATATTTGTGATTATATATCTCTTTTTCCCAATGTGTCAGTATCAGTTTGGCCGATTTTTTTTTTTTTTTTAAAAAAACAAAACAAAAACAAAAAGGTCAAAATCATCACCCATGCCTAACTCCGGTTTGAGAGCTCCAACTTGTTCATGGCATGCTATTATTTTAAATAATAAAATGACTTATTAGATAATACTAGTACACAGAAAAAAAAAATTCTAAAAAGTGACACAAACAAAAGGAATAAATTATTCTTTAAATTTTACTTATTACAATTGAAGAACACAAATTTTTGGAAAACCATAAAAACTAGCTAATGAAGTTAGAAAACCTAAGACCTTAAAAAGCCATTTTTCAAGAAAACTGTGCCGTGTAAAACTCATTATATTATTGGAATATATCGAATGTGATGTGTAGTTGACATTGTAATTTGAATGTGGGAAATATTGGAACAAGACACGTGCATATATGTCTCTTATTATTCTGACAACTGAGGAAAAAGGTTTGGTAGCTTTCTTAGTCTTTAAGAGCTGGTTCGATGCATGTGTATTTTGAATGAATGCCTCACATTCTTTCTTTTTTTTTCTTTTTTTCCTCAGAATAAATAAGAAAACACATATACATCAATTATATAGTCGAGTCTTCTTCTGGCTCAATCACCCCAATACGTAAGTTTTTCCTATTGGGTGGAAGATGTTAAAAAAGAAAAAAGAAAAAAAGAAGCATGTTCATCAAATCTCATCATCACTATATCTAGTCATGACTTTTTTTTATAAAAATTATATAATGATTATTTTATTTAAATTATAGGATTGATTCTTTAATTTTAAGGTATTACCTCTGGTTCTAAATATAAAACAGAACTAATTTTTTTTGGAGAAATTAATGAAGCTAATTAAGTTACTTTAAATATTTATATTTGTCATTTTTTCTTGAAATTATTTTGCCTAACTTATAAATTAACATATAATATAAGGGTATACAACACATGATATGATTAAGTAACTTATTTAGCTTCCTTAATCTTTCCAAACAAAGTCAATTATGTCTTATATTTAAGACCAGACGGAGTATATATACTACAATAACAAACAAAAAAATTACTCCATCCAGTCCTAATTATAAGACCAAATGACTTTTTTGGAGAAATTAAGGAAGCTAATTAAATTACTTTAGAGTATTTATATTTTTTTCTTCCAAACTAATTAATTTGACTAATATATTGATATATAATCTAAAAATACACAACATATGATATGATTAAGTAACTTATTTAACTTTATTAATCTCTCTAAAAAAAGTCAGCTCAATCTTATAATTAATACCAGAGGTAGTATGTAATTAAGTTGGGTGCATGAATATAATTATATTAAGTCAATGTGCTTCATCAACAACATATTCTATGCGTTCGTCAAAAAAAAAAAAAACACCATATTCTATGCGGATATAATTCACAGATATTTATAAATGATTGACTACAAATTAAACAAAAAATTTATTTAAAATATGGGACTCGCATACACTCTAATTATGCCAAACGATATTGAAGTGTTCAAATTGGCACTTTTATAATAATAATAATAATGCATCAATTAAGCTTAGCTTCGTCATTCCTACCCGCAAACAGTGGCATCGTTATATATATATGCTCACAAATTCTCATGTTTGTTCTATTATATATATGTCACCTTTTTATATATTATCCAATTTTTATTCGTTCCCAAGTGGCAATAAACATGTGTATATGTGTAGTATTAGAGCCGGGAAATCGGGTCGGCCCGTTTAAGCCCTGACCCGTCAAGGGTCGGACTTGAAAAATGAACGAGAAATTTGAAATTGGCCCTGTAGGGCCGGCCTTGGAGAGCCTCGGGCTTAAACAGGCCCAGCCCTGGAGGGCCTCGGGCCGGCCCTGTAGGCCCTTTTCACTGTAGCTTTTTCTTTTTTTCTTTTTCTTTCCTTTTTTAATTTATTAATTTATATATATTTTGTATTTGTTATAGAGTTATTTATCCATTTAACTACAAATACATAATAACTATACTCTAATTTTATGATTTGGTTTATTATTTGTTGCAAATAAAGATTATGGATGTATTTATAATGTGGGAGAAGAAATTCATGATATTCTTACTCATGAACCAGAGGCTACTACTCAAAGTGAAGAACAATCAAATGTCGTTGAAATTGATGATAGTAGCGAAGATGACGATAATAATAGTCATCGTACTAATGTCGCTTAATGATATGCTTCTTATGTTTTATGTGAGTTATTTGTGAACATAGTTTACTTTTGATTATGAATTAGTGACTGTGCTTATTTGTTGGATGATTCGTGTTGTAATTTACTAATTATATTTCTTTTAAAAAAATGGAGGAAAAATAATTGAAATTTGGAATAGTAATTTCCAGGCCCTGCCCTGATGCTCTCGAGTCAGGCTTTGAAAAACATATGTTTTTCTTAACTCGGGCCCTGGAGGGCCAGCCTTGTTAGGCCCTAACCCTTCACGGGCCGGCTTTGATTCTCAGCTCTATATAATATAATACTATTACTTTCAATAATATGTGGGCGTAAATAATAATATCCACTCTTTTAATCATCATATTCATACAAGTTTAATTAATATTTAACTACAATTTGTTTATTTAATTAAAAGCATCAAAGTGTGACTTGTAATATATTAAATTCGTTTATGTTCCATGAGGATAAGGCCCGAAATCCCCCCAACTTCCTTATTATGAGGCATTTATATCACATATATAACAATATCTCAGCACATTATTCAAAACATGTGGTCCCTCTATATTAATTAATACTATTAAGGACGGAACTCACATCAAGATTCTTGATACCTTCAAGGCTTCAATGGTATTGTAGTCTGATATTGCCTTCGAACTGATCTGATCTCTCTCTTAAATATATTAATAAAACTTAATAAATTATTTAATTAAAGCTTATATATGTTACATGATGCTTTTATACTTATGTGTATCATATTAAACTATATTTTAGTTTATATGTCAGGCAAGCTAGTTTAAAGGAAAATGATGAATATAAGAGATAAATTGAAAAAAATACCTTATATTTAGGATTATAATTCACTTACAACTCGCTTATAAGTGAGAGATTGCAGATTCAATCTCACCTATAAACTCAAGTACGTATATGCTAGTCAAAGAAAACAAGACTCACTACAAAAAAAAAAAAAAATTAGCAATAGAATTTTGTCATTAATTAATTAATGACAGTCTACTTGATGTCAGAATCATACAATTCCTCACTAAATTCTATTACTAATCCATTGTTTTTTTAGTAATGACTCTTGGAGGCCAATTTTTTTTTCTTAATTGTTATGTTAAATAATTTTCTTAAAAATAGCATTATAACTTAAAAAACGCATCATATTATAATTAATGTATACTTATATATAATATTTTAAAAATTTATGTGTTTTACATAAATTAATCTTAATCAATATTATATACAAATTAAATAACAAAAAAAAAACCTATTCATACAATTATACACATGCTAGAATATTTCATTTTTTTAAAGTGAAGGTTTCATAAATAACTAGAATATATTAATATACTAATAAATCATGTACACTATTTATATTTAGATATATCACTATAAGATTATATATAGAATATTTTGCTAACGTTTTCTCTAAAAAGTGGCCGGAGAGAAAAACATATGATGAATGTATTTTATCATTGTAAAATTAGCAATTTCTCTTTAGAGGATTGAGATTTAATTAATTGAAACAATTCGCGACAAACATGAATAGCATTTTCTCATTATCAACGGTGGAAGTACGGGTGGAAATAGGCTAGGGGTCTGTGGCTTGGTCTGTTAAAATCCTAGTTAGGCCTGGCCTATCAGGCTAAAAGGCCAAGTCAAGGCCTGTTTTAAGGCCTGTTTTGTCTTAACAGGCCTTCAAATAGGCCTGGCAGGCCGGCCTGTTAAGAATAATAATTTTTTTATAAAAAACATTAATTATTGTTCCTCCGGCCTATTTACATTAGGCCTGTTGTCGGCCTGTATACTGTAGGCCTGTTTACATTAGGTCTGTTTTCGACCTGTATACTGTAGGCTTGTTTCCGGCCTGTTTGCATTTGACCTGTTTTCGGCCTGTAAAAAATACAGGCCTCTTAACAAGGCCACAGGCCAGACCAGGCCTTTAATAGGTTAGGCTCAGGCCAAAATTTTAGCCTGTAACAGGCCACAGACCAGGCTTAGGCCACTTCCTTGCATAATAGACCTGACCTATTAAGGGTAAGGTCTAGCCTGACCTGGTCTATTTTCACCTCTAGGTGGAAGCAATTGATTTTGCTTTCCAATTCAGAAAAGCATTACAATGAGAAGCCGATAAAGCAATATTACAATCAGTCATAATTATAATTAAGTTGTCTTCACCTACTAATTAATAAAGAAAGAATAATAGTAAGTGATTAATTAACCAACTGGATAATTAATTAGAATATAATTAGTAGGTTTTTGCAACGCCCATTGACCAAAGAGACAAGAGGCCAAGCCAAGAAAATCAAAAGGCCACGTCGTCATTGAGTCGAGTGCATGAATATAATGTTATGGATAACTCCTTTACAATGGTCGGTTGGACATATCCTTAATTTCTGATGCCATGTTGCTTTCACTAAGGTTCCTCAATAATTAATTTGCGGGAAGCCAATGAAAATTCATATACTCCTTCTGGTTTTATATAAAAGGTTAAAATATGCATTTGGTCAATTGATATTGTATCAAGTTTCATTATTCAATTATTTTTATAGAGTGCATTTTTAGTCCTTTAATTTTAATACTGAATTTCATCTAGGGAAAAATGCTGACCCATGAAGTTTAAGTATTACACGTCGATAAAGCATTCTTCCATTTTAATTTTATAATATAATTTTTTAAATTTTAAATTGTGTAAATTAAAAAATATTAAAATGAAAATATGTGTAACTCTATCTTTACGAATGCTTTGTCATCATTTGATGAGTCAACATTTTCTATTATATAAGACTGACATTATTAAGTTTAAAGGACAAAAAATGCATTTCATAAAGGGTTAAGGTGCAGATTTGCCAACGAACTATTACCTGATGAGCGTCTGACACAAAAAACAATTGAAGGGAACAAATTAGCCAACAAACTATTAAAAAGTGAAAAAAATACCAAATAACTATTTTAAAAAAAATAAACAACTATCACTACTACGTTAAAATATGAGGCACTGGCGTAGGATGGTGGCAAAAACGTTGGAGAAAAGAGCGGTTAAGCCTTCTTGTTAGATAAGGCAAACACCAACAGAGATGAGACTCATGCGAGCAAGCGTTGTGGTAACAGCCGTTGCTGCTTGTGGCATCAGAGGGACGCAACCAGGGTGCAAGGCGTGTGCCAGTCGAAAGTCGTGGATCTGCTTGGATGAGATCAAGAGGGTGAGTGGAACACCCAAAGAACAATGGAAGCTTTGGAGATGCCGATGTCGCCAACAACCGTGACGATCAATGGAAGACGGAGACACCAAGACAGTGACGGGGTAATAGTTCGTTGGCGAATCTACTCAAAATTGTGTTTTTTTTTTTTTCACATTTAATAGTTCGTTGGTCAATTTGGTCCCTTCAATTGTTTTTTGTACCAGACGTTCCTCGGGTAATAGTTCGTTGGCAAATCTACACCTTAACCCTTTCATAAACTTAAGATCGTGACTGACATGTAACTTAATGCAAATATAAATTATCAAACATATTCTTTTGCCTGTAAAAGAATGTTTTTAGAGATGACATATTCTTATTATTTATAAGAGATATTAATAATTAATCTGAACTTTTTTAGTAACATAATTTCATTTTTGTCACAATTATTAGTTTGCCTCACTGTATTAATTATGCACTCAATCTCTCGCCCTCCATAAATAATTTTTTTTAAAATAAGTTATATTTTATACAAATGTTACTCATACTTTATAAGAATTTGAGCTCAAAATCTCGTGGATGATGAATAATATTTAAGTATTAATGTAAATGTGAAAATGTCTTCGATTTATGAATTTTTCCCCATAACTCTGTATTTATCATATCCTCTACAGAGTTTTCAAACTCACAACCTCTTATGTTTAATTTGATGTCAGTTGCACTACAAGATCCTCACAGTTATGATATTTATTTTGACTCAATGAACCTTGAAACCCAATTCTCTTAAACTTTTTCTAATAATAATTAAAATATAATTAGTGGGTAAATATCAAAATCATAATAGGGCATGCTAATATTGCTAATGTGTAATGTCAAAATGCCACTAGTCTTGATCTGCTTTTTTATGGTTGAAACTTGAAGGATATGGACAAATGAAAAAGATTATTTGTTAAGGGAATCGTGGTGGGATGGTTGGAGAGGAGGATTATGAAGACTTTTAGTGTTGGATTAATAATTAAGGAATTTTTATTTCTTAAAATGTGTGGCATCATCTTTATATATTAGTAACAATTAATTTAATCTATTAATTTATTAACAATTTCAAATTCAATTTTGCTTCCAATTTCTTGTCTGTTTTAGTTTCAACTTCTTAAATTACTTTTTTGATTTAAAGTCAATCCGTATAATTTAAATCTAGCTCGATTAACAAGTAAACAGTCAACAACAATGTAAAATGATGAACTTTAATTACTTATTTGTTTCATTATATATAAAATTAATTAAAATATATTACTAATAAAATTTAATGCCATTTGATTTAGTGAACAGTAAACTACTTCCGTCCTTCCTTTTTACATGAGATACTTTCTGGTATGGTTTGTTTCCTTTTTATAAGAGACACTTATTATAGATTTTCTTAATTTTCTTTTTGGTTAACTCCCATTATACCCCATTTAATTACTCATATTATTATTGTATTTAATTCCTAAAGACACTACACATTCTCTAGTTCACATAAATGAAGGTATTTATGACAAAAAAAAGAAGTTACATTCTTCAACTAATTTTAACCAACTTTTCAAATTGTAATATCATGAATTTTGAGCATATAGACTTGAGGATAAGTTTGTATCAGGCAAACGAATAAGCCTAGTTCAGGAAGTGTGACAGATTCCATGTATGATGTATGTATATTCAAATTGAATCTCAGATGTTTCCAAGGGCTTAGGATCTAGACATGGTCATAGTGGCAGACAGGTTCCAAAAGAAAGGCGAAGTGTGACAGATTCCATGTATGATGTATGTATATTCAAATTGAATCTCAGATGTTTCCAAGGGCTTAGGATCTAGACATGGTCATAGTGGCAGACAGGTTCCAAAGAAAGGCAGCAAGTGCAGAATACCGAGGTCATTGTTTGAACATTAGTCGGAGTTATAGCATTTTAGTTTTATTTTACTACTTTTCTTTTGGGATTGTATATTTTGGCACTGATGTAATGGATCACCGTGTTTGAGAACCCTATATGTATTCCTGCAGATTGTTTTTAAGTTATCAGTGTACTATTTTATATGTGTTGTGCTCACTAAAATTGTTATATTACTCTGATAAATGTTGTAATTATAAAGGGTATAACACAAATAACACAATTGAGTTAATTGTTTTTACTATATAAAAGTAAGAGGGATATCGCTTTATCATAATTCCTTACAAGTAAATAATAAATAGCAAATGCCATCATTAATCTATGGAGCCAACCCAACATGGTTTAATTTTGCCAACCCTCCGAACCCTATTGTTTCAATTGTCAACAACTAGCATGGCTTGCTTTATGTGCTTGTCATGAAGCATGGTTTTGCTTTCTCTCTTTTCATTTTCTATTTACTGTGTAGATCAAAGACAATTCATAATGAAAAGTTAAGTAATGTAAAATGTACTCAATTCTTCGTTTTCTTATATACAAAGATATCACAAAGCGGGATCAGGAGTCTTAGTTAAAAAGCCTAAACCTAACCAAACGAAATTGATCCAAGCATGAAGTAGGAGATTTTCCATAGAGGAATGCTTATCTATTTCGTAGGGTTATTAAACCGGGACCGGCCAGTAAATTAGTCCAGTCCGAACATTAACCCGGTTTAAGATTTTTTTTTTTTTTTTTTTCATATTAATAACATTGAAATCTTCACTTTCTCATTGGTTTGACTTTGGGTTAGCTTTGGTTTGACTCCGGTCTGATCCACTGACCCTTGACTTAGTACATTGACCGCTTCAATGACCGATTCTAGTTTAATAACCTTGCTATTTCGTGAGCTTTTCTTACAAAATAACAATCACACTTCAACATTTCTGTATGAGAGTGAATAATCTCAAGAACCCAATTTGAGAGTATTAATGATCTCACATCATTAGTCTTGGCTCTCAAAGGATGAGGTGAGACACAATCCTACTCACTTCTCTTTAAATAAGACCAAAATGCTGAACTATGTTATATTAACATAGAGAGAGGATTCAATTTGTTTCCAAGGGCTTAGGATTTGGACATGATCATGGTGGCGAACAAGGTTCCAAAGGAAAGGCAACGAGTATAGAATACTGAGGCTGCTGTTTGAACATTAGTCGGAGTTGTAGCATTTAAATTTTATTTTGCTACTTTTCTGTTGGGATTGTATATTCTGACACTGATGTAATGGATCATTGTGTTTGAGAACTCTATATATATTTATGCAAATTGTTTTTGAGTTATCAGTGTACTATTCTATATGTGTTGTGCTCACTAAAATTGTTATATTACTCTGATGAATGTCGTAATTGCAAAGGGTATAACACAAATAACACGGTTGAGTTAATTGTTTTTCACTATATAAAAGTAAGAGGGATATCACTTTATCATAATTCCTTACAAGTAAATAATAAATAGCAAATGCCATCATTAATCTATGGAGCCAACCCAACATGGTTTAATTTTGCCAACCTCCGAACATTGTTTTAATTGTCAACAACTAGCATGGCTTGCTTTATGTGCTTGTCATGAAGCATGGTTTTGCTTTCTCTCTTTTCATTTTCTATTTACTGTGTAGATCAAAGACAATTCATTAATGAAAAGTTAAGTAATGTAAAATGTACTCAATTCTTCGTTTTCTTATATACAAAGATATCACAAAGCGGGATCAGGAGTCTGAGTTAAAAAGCCTAAACCTAACCAAACGAAATTGATCCAAGCATGAAGTAGGAGATTTTCCATACAGGAATGCTTATCTATTTCCCAAGGTTATTAAACCGAGAATGGCTGGTAATCGTGCAGTCCGGACATTAACCCGGTTTAAGATTTTTTTTTTTTTTTTCAATATTAGTAACGTTGAAATCTTCACTTTTTCATTTGTTTGACTTTGGGTTAGCTTTTGTTTAACTCCAGTCTAATCCATTGACTCTTGACTTAGCACCCTGACTGGTTCAATGACCGATTCTGGTTTAATAACCTTGTTATTTCGTGAGCTTTTCTTACAAAATAGCTATCACACTTCAACACTTCTGTATGAGAGTGAATAATCTCAAGAACCCAATTTGAGAATATTAATGATCTCACATCATTAGTCTTGGCTCTCAAAGGATGAGGTGAGACACAATCCTACTCACTTCTCTTTAAATAAGACCAAAATGCTGAACTATGTTATATTAACATAGAGAGAGGATTCAATTTATTTTACCCTGTTGTTTTGTTTACACTCTTTCCTACACAACGTAAGAAAAATAGGACAAAAGAAAATCTCTCCAACATCATCCTTATTGTAATACACACATAAGCATCCGGGCAAGGGCCTCTGATGCACCATTCTCTAATACCCTTTGTAATATTATAACCTCCCAAATGTTTTTTCTTTCTTTATGTTCTCTAGACACACACACACACACCCATATATCTACACACACACAGAGATATTAATCTATACACATATATATTGACACACATAAACACAAATATACATATATATGTACACACACATATATGCTTCTAATAATAAGTATAAATAGGGGTATTATAGGAAAAAATTGACAAAATTTAAAACTTGCTCTTATAATTAGGACCAAACCAACTCCAAAATTTGCTCCTATAATTAGGACCGGAGGGAGTATATTTTATTTAAAGTAGACATGCGTGGGCGTGTTGCATTGCTGTTGACTTTTTGACTTTCTGGTGAGACGGTAAGGTTGAAGCACAAGCATATTTGCACCTTCCACCTCCAAAAATGGAGGCTGCGTCACTTTGAAGTGACCCAACAATAGTCACAAGTTATAAATAACTTGGGTTACAATTCACAACCACAATTTCAATTTCAAACAATTAATTTAGGGCCCTACACAGGTGGCAAAACCAGCACTATATGAGGATTTGTCTAAACCTACAAGAACACATTAAATGCTATGTTCAAGCAGATTGATGCCTGCCTTTATTAATGATTTTTTTTTTTTTCCAATTTTACCTTTATTTAATTATAGTTGGAAAGAGAGAGAGAGGAGAGAGCCGTGAGTGATTTGTAAATGTAGAGAGAGAGATTTAATCAAGGTAAATTTATTTATTTTTTATCAATTTAAAATATATTTAATGACTTAATCGTCGTTCTTTAATATGTGCCAATTAGTTACACTAGATTTTTAATAAAGACTGAGTTGTACCTATTGTAAAGCACCTTCTAAGTGGTGTTTTTGATATTTTTCTAAAGCATTTCTTAGTTTTAAGGATTATTAAATATTTTTTTTCATATATACCTCATAATTAATAAGGGTAATAAGAGAAAGTAAATTAATATGATGTCAAAATTCAATGTAGTTAATGAGATTAATATTGAAAATCACTTGAATTTTATGATAAATTTAATACTTTTAAATGTCTTTATCGATACAATTGAATAGAAGTCCCTTGTATTCGTAACCAGAGGAGAGTATTAAAGAACTTTTATCCCATTTATTTTGAGCATTTCATTAATGCATACAAGACTTGTGTATTACTGTGTCATATTGTATACATTGTCCATATATATTATATATTTGTATATCTCTAATTATAAAGAATATTTAGCCGCATTTTTGGGATAATTGATTATTCAGAGTTTGAGTTAAATTCAGGATTAATATTTTAGTTTCATTTAGGCTAAAATGTCCTTATATAAATTTCCTCATGGAAACATCTTGCCATAAAACATAAACTTCTAATTTGCCTTATGTTAGATATCCATTAAATATTAGTTTATATATGTATATTAGTTGCTTTTTATATAGCCATGTGTATACATATAGATCTAATTTTTTTTCCACACATTTTCTAATTGAAATAATAGTCTTGTTATATAAACATATATGTGTGTATATATATGTGTATACATATAGATCTATCTACATACATAGAGACACACACCCATATATCTACACACACACATTGACACACATAAACACAAATATACATATATATGTAAACACACAATATATATAATGCTCCTAATAATAAGTATAAATAGGGGTATTATAGGAAAAAATTGACAAAAGTTAAAATTTGCTCTTATAATTAGGACCAAAACCAACTCCAAAATTTGTTCCTATAATTAGGGACGGAGGGAGTATTAAATATTTGTATATCTCTCTATCAATGCCCTGGCCTCAACGTATATCAGCCATATGAATTTTTTAAATCATAGTGATTATTCAGTGTTTGCCTTTAATTCAGGATTAATATTTCAAGTTTGGCATTAGGCTAACAAGCTCATCTCATGTAGTCTCCTTATGCAAATGATCTTGCCATAAAACATAAACTTGGAATCTTGGGCCCTCTTTTAAGCAACCATTTCGAAAATGAAAAAGGGATGGGAAGACTATTACCCATTCATCTTCATGAATCACTTGTTCTTGAGTTTAACTGGTAAAGGGGTCAGACACTCCTATCAAAGGGAGGGGATTCGATTTGCAGTTGGTCAAAGCGCTAGGGGAGGCATCCTAGCTCTTGGGTGCATAGGTAAAATGCTTGAGGGTAATAGACGGCTCGTCCTGCCCAACATTGGTATCATCTAGGAGGAAGGGAGATTTCGCATTGCTTTGAATCGTGGGTGAACCCAACTTCTTTCCTAAAATTTTTATATATATAAAAAAAAAAAATATCTTCATGAAAAAAGTCATGCCATAGACTTTTTTTTTTTTTTATAAAGAAAATCCTTCTTATCATTCTGTGTCTTCAATTAAGCTTAGTAACCAAATTCATGCCAAGTCAACTAAATAACTAATTGTTGCAAGCGTGACTGAAATGCAACTAAAAACAAACCGATTCTCTACTTCTGCAACTATCAGAAAAAACGAAAAAGGTCTACAAATGTTCCCTTTCTATATTTTGGGAAAATACAAATAACCCCCTTTCATATATTAACCTACAACAGACAAGATCAGGTAAGCTTTGATAAGAAAACGAAAATGGAAGTTTATATACATGGAACAGCTTACATCGATGGCCCACCGTAAAACGGCCAATCCGTACTTTTATCTGATACATTCTGGCTACTGAAAACAGAAAACGGGAAAAAAATATGAAGTTTCAAGTTTTGTTGATGACAGATGAAATTTACAGCAGCCATTTATTCAGGTCACCATCAGCAAGAGGAAGCCTCATGTTGAAGGAAGAAAAGCGAGACTTGGCAACAATTTATTGCATCAAGAGTATAGAAACATACGTTGTTATTAAAGAGAATCTGCTATGAAGCACACAATTAGGCTCTTCCAGTGCGCCTTCCAACTTTGAGTGCCAACTCAGTATCAATTTTGAGGGAGATGTCAAGTGCTTTCACAGAATGGGTCAATGAACCACTGCAGAATTAGGCAAGTGATTGTAGTAATCTTCCATAGAAATAATACATGCATATTATGCAGGTTATTATTTTATTTTATCTTTTGTCTTGGGCATCTGAATTCCGATTTATCTTCGCCAGCACATTCAATATCAAGGAATAGAATAGCTCAAGGAAAAAAAGTATAAAAATGTATTCCCATATCGTGCGTTCAGAGTTGCACTTGCAGACAGTAATTTTACCTGGAAATGTAGGTTACTCCAGACTTCCCAATTTTACGAACTGTTTCAAGAGTAACATTGCCAGATGCCTGTTATCACAGCAAAGGCACATTGGTTAGTCAGTAAACTGAAAAGAGACAATATTTACTGTGAAGCCGACCTCGAGCTATTATAAGATAGAGGATGCATTATGTTTTAAGTAAATGGCTACATAAACAAAAACAAAAGGAATGGCAAAGTAGCAGGTAAAAGAAGTGCCAAAAAGAAGACTTCAGCAAAGAAGATGATAATCTTCATGGGTACTGGGAATAACATATTGGAATTAGTTAGCATTGCACACCTCGGTCTCAAATCTCCCATTGACCAACTCTAGAGCTTCTTTGAGCATAGATATGTCGACATCCCCATTTGGTAGAGGCACAACCATATTATCCAACATAATTCGGGTCAAAGAAGTCTCTGTTTGGGATGCGTAATTTAATGCTTCTTTCACTTCCTCAAGTGTCCTGGTTTCAACCTGGGAAAAACACAAGTACTTTAAAACTATCCTAGCTTCTGCAAGGCGTGGTCCTGCACATGCATGGATAGCCAGGGAATAAAAACCTTAAAGCACATACATTCACAGTCATCAAAAACTTAAATTTGAAGTTGGTAGTCAACAAAAGATTAGCATGCTAAAAACAGCCTTGAGATGAGCAGATAAAAGATATGTAAAAGTAACAGCATGAGCACCACCTCTACTGGTAATTGAAGGTTCCTTTCCTTTATATACAGGTCAGCAGCTCTAAGAGCATTAGTAACACCTCCAGCTATTGATATATGGTTATCTTTTATCATTATCATATCAAACAAGCCCATCCTATGATTACGCCCACCACCAATCAATACCTACAAAAACAGATGTATACAAGCTGATCAAGTATAAACTTCATTATAAAAAAAATCAAAAAACTCTATCACTAAAGATATAAGGAAGAGATCCAGACCGCCCACTTATCCAATAGTCGTAAACCTGGAGCAGTTTTTCTGGTCTCCAAGATATATGCTGGGTAAGCTGCATCTGCCATTTGCTACAAAGAACAAGAAAGTTAGAAAGCATCCCAGATACAGAACAAACGTAACCAAAAACAACACCCTCCACTAATCACTCTGCATGATGAGATAACAGATTTTACCATATTTTTCTCCTTGAGATGGATGATTTTTCATATATGTGGCCATATCATGATTATATTAACTACAAAAATAGACATAAGGCCAATATTACACATAGTTTATGATGTTCCTTTTGAAACTGATTCAGCAGTGAGATGTTGCAGAAAACATATCCTTTTTTTCATGTAATGTAAAATTTTAGTTTAGAATGTAAAAGAAGCCTCCACAATAGGTTAGCCTTCTTGTCAAAGCATTAACAAATGATCGATAAAAACAAAATGATGAGTCAAATATTGACGTTGATTAGATAGAGTAGGCTCAAGTTATTTATAGAGTCTCATTACTAATGTTTAACTAACTCACTTAACCACAACTGGACTGTAGCTAAGATACAGTTAATACAACTAATCCGTGACTATCCTGACACTTCTCAGCCCATGTCCCTCCCATTCTCAAAAGTTTAAAAATGGACTCCAAAGTCATGAGCAGCTAAGCTACAAACAAATCCTGTAGATTTATTTAATTTGACCAATTGAACCATTTCTCAATTCTAATTTTTTTATTGCAAGCATTGATATTAAATGATATGAATGCTTTTCCATATCCCAACAGAGACCATTAGAAATGGCATCCAGTACTAGCTAATGCAGTTCACTAAAGAGGTTCCATGGCAATCAGTTTCCTGTAAAAATAGCATATCAAAGAAAACTTGATAAAAATGTACTTAGAGAAACAAAACCTTAGTCAAGGTCGCAATGCCACTCATCCTCTGCATAAAGTTTAGCACTACCCTTTCAGCTACTACAATGTTGTGCGCCCTTCCTACACATAAATGATGGACAATTAGTAACAGCCTTTCAGAATATTATTCAAATTCCACTGATGCTCTTCTTTCTTTTCTGCCCTTCAGTGGCTACTTCACTCATTAATTTTCTTACCATGAACTTTTCCAAACTGGAGACCTTTATGGATATAATCTCCATCATTTTGAGACCACTCCACCTGAAATTAACCCTACAATGACTCAACCAAATAGTAACCAAACAAGTCACGTAAACTCACGCCATTTACCTTCATACCCTTAAAGATGGATCAACCTCATGAAATATCATCTCTGCTAGTGCAATCCCAGCAATAATACCATCTTCCTTCGCCAAAAAATAAGCATCCACTTCCATGTTATAAGGAATGGTGGCCAAGCATGAAACATCACCTACAAATGAAACACATTGCACTCAATATCATTTATGCATTTATAATTTACTAACATCATATAAGACAGTAAAAATCAGTATTTCATTTTAGAGAAGCCCAACAATAGTAAAAAACAATACAGTGCTAAATTATAAGAAACAAGGCAGACAGTGACTCATCAATTAATATATTATTATAAATAGTGATCCAGAATATGAAACAAGGAAGTTCATGCAAGACCCTGAGGAGAAAGGTTAACCACAAACCTTTATCACCAGCATCCTCTGCAAGTGCTAACTTGATTATGTTCTTCAAGTCATAAGTAGGGTGCACGGGAGGCTTAATTGCAAAGGATTTGGATGATGTGGTAGAGCTTGTGACATCAGTGGAAGACATTTTAACAACAGTCCTGCAGTAGTGCATTACTGAAATGAGTTGACCAACAAATATGTAAAAACTTAGTTTGTAGTCATACAGAACTCTTGATACCTCAACCCTCAAATTATTTCCTCCTGTTCTCAATCTATCATTACTTAGATACCTTTTCTCTTGGTGTATTTTCCTTTCTATTCTATTGGCACTTGAAAATTACTTTCAAAAGAATTGTAACCCCAATGTGTATATTCAATTCTCTCTGCATTGTAAAGGAAGAGTGCAAAATACTTCCAGAGGGGCTTGCTGCCTACAGGACTATGTGAACAAAAATATTTAGAGAAAAAAAAAAAAGCAATTCCATGTGCCAAATCAATAGGCATACTAAAAAATTGATGGAATAATCATTTCCCACTTTTTGGAGGAGAAATAATTTGCCTAAAACCATATAGCTACATAATTCTAATAAAACAAAAGCAGGATACTTAACATTTGCAAGTTTCAAGATTAACCAAAAGATTGACTCCGTCACCTACAATCGACTCTAATTTGCGGTTTTTCAACCTAAAACGCGTCAAGAAAAAGCAAACCAGTGAATAATGAGACCATGCATTCAAAATTTAACAGAACTAAGCACGTAAAGTTGACTAACACAAATTGCAGTCCTGATCATAGCAGAAAAGTATAATTATAAAGGAGAATACGGAAAAAAAAAAAGCGGAAATAAAAGAGAAAAACAACCTGAGGGGAAATGGAGTTCTGTGACGCTGCGTCACCACCACCGGAATTGCGGCGGGTAGCAACCGCGAGGGGGAGACTGGAGAAGAGAGAATCATTCAGAGGGAGAAGAACCTCAGGGCAAGGGCTGAATTCGATGGGGAAGAAGCGGCTTAAAAGTGATCGCAGCTGTGGCTCAGCGAAGAGATGCGGCGAAAGAAACTTCAAAAAAGTGTGTCCGGAAGGATCCGGTTTTGGTGCCCATCCCAAGGGTAAAAACTATTTATTCTGGATGACCCAGATTTAATTTTTTTTTAAATGGTGACTTTTTAATAATTTTTTTTTTTAAAAAACATATATTAGTTAAAAAAAATTTTTATTTTATATTTTCTACTATGAATTTTTTTTAAAAATAGAAAGTAAAAAAAATTAAATTTGGACCTTCCAGATCTAATCTGGACGGTCCAGATCAGATAGGCACCAAATCTAGATCCGTGTCGGGAGAGGCGTCAGGAAAAAGAACAAGGCACAATCACAATGAGGTCCCACACTTCCTAAAGAATAACAAAAAAGTCTCAACTCAAAATCATATATAAAAAAAGTCTCAAAGTCCTCAAGGACTTTTATGTTATTAATTCGTTTTGTCAAATTACTAAGTTGCCCATTTTGTCAAACGTATAAACACCCAATTTTGAATTGCTCACTCAGTCACTTGCTTCACTAAGTTACCCATAGCGACGCGAGAGAGAATACTAGTTAAACCAGCGTAGAGAACACTGGAGAAGAAGGAGGAGGAGACGATTCAAGGGAAAACGGTTAAACTGATTGCTCACTCAGTAACCATCTCTTGTGCACAGTGTTTGACCTATAGACCCAAAGCCACACAAGACGAGAGCGAGAGAGAGGTGAGACAAGAGGAGTAGAGAACGCCGGAGAAGAAGGAGGAGGAGGTGATGATTGCAATCGGCCATTTGTGTCAGACAAAGGTAAGCCACATATGCATCTTCCCATGCCGTTGTTCTTCGATTTAGGGTTTACCCCTCATTCTGTCTCCAAATCACTTCCTGATCCCTCATTCTGTGGTTAATTGGGAGCAACCTTTGCTGTGGCAGACAATGTAAGATTTTCAATTACTTCTCTACTTGGCGATTTGGTGGCATGTGTAACAAATGAACTTGATCTTTCCTTTCCTGAATTTGTTTGATCTGGATAAGGAAGTTCCCTTCTTAAACTTGCTGCTCGATTATTATCTTTTTGCTTGCTAGGCACATTTTAAATTTTTTTTTATTGTAGTCACTGTTGTAATTGGCCCCCTATCATCTTGACTTTTATATGATCATATGATGGTGATTGAGACTAGTGATACTTCAAAATTTACTTGCTATATCTTTAGCTGGAACTAGGATATGATAGTTGCAAGAAAAATATTTATTTGCATTTATGTTGGTGAAAGCGGATGCTTTGTTGCCTTCTGTTTCAATGGAGGCATGGAATGTGATCCCCCCCCCAAAAAAAAAAAAAAAAAGAGCTGTTGAAACTTACATTTATATTTCTGATGTAATATTCCCTTTTCATCTTAGTGATGAAGTTTCTCTGCTGGAGCATTCTTGGAATTGACATTGACTATAGTAAGATTCTTATCAATCTTTGTGTGTGTTCGTTGATCCTGTACTTAAGTTTGAAACGAACTTTGACCGTGAGTTTGCAAGCATTCAAAATAAGAACCTCAAACACATAAGCAAATTATTTATAATTTTATATCTATTTGTGGCACTCTACTCATTCAGCCTACTCAAGCTTTTGGGGGAACATCCTTATGGTCCTGCTTTTCCAGCACGAATATGAGAATGATTTTGGATTGCTCTTCTCATCAAGTGGCTTTTGAGCCTCAAAAGTTTGAACTTGTTCTGATTCATACCAAAAAAATATGTCTGATGCTTTGTTTGGGTATTTTTTTATTTGGGGAAGGTAGGCTGCTAAATTGGAATGAAGTAAATTATCCAGTGTTTTATTTTTTTCCATTAGGAGGATAATCAAGAGTGTGATAGATTTACTTTTCATGTTCATTGATTGAAGCTTTGATGCCAAAAGGTTCTAATTATATAGTACTACCTCCGGTCCTAATTATAAGACCTAGTTGACTTTCTTTGGAGAGATTAAGAAAGCTAAATAAGTTACTTAATCATTTCATATGTTGTGTATCCTTAGATTATATATTAGTTAAACTAATTAGTTTGAAGAAAAAAAAAATACTCTAAAATAATTTAATTAGTTTCCTTAATCTCTCCAAAAAAGTCAACTAGGTCTTATAATTAGGACTGGAGGGAGTACTTATTTTTGCCAGATCTAATTATCCAGTTATAACATAGAAAGAACTGGAAAATCCTGAGGTTGTCGGGGATGGAATCAGTATGCTCATTAAATAGTAAACATATTTACCCCTTAAGTGTCAATATTGAGTCTTGAAACTATAACTGATTTTCTTCTAATTTTGGATCTCTATCAATATTAAGGGGGGAATTGAAAAAGGTGATAGCAATTATGAGGTTCAAAGTGAAGATGAAGAACCTTGTTCAGAAAGTGAAGAGGATAGGCGAGACAGAAAAAGAAGATGAGGACCTTCGGTCAAGTGATGAAGATAAAGGGTCTGAAAGTGAGGATTATATGTCACAAGTAGAGGCATGTAAGGAAAAAAAAAAATTAGTCAAATGAAGATGAAGTAAAGGTGGAGGAAGAATTTTGATTGAGGAAATCTATAAGGTTCAAAAAACCTGCAATTGGGTCTCTATGGGTGGTGACAATTATGGGTAAGAAGAGACAAAAAGATGTTACATAAACAATTGCAGCAGATTAAGCTTGAATGCTTATGGTGGCTTGTATCGCATGAGAAAAACATACATGCGCAGAAGGTGCTGTCCTGACTGCCAGGCAACCAACAATCGAAGAAGAAGAAATAGACTTGTAGTTTTATTGTAAAATAGTTGAAACTATTGGCATTGATATGGCCTTATTTTGACAATGTATATAATGGCAACTGAATGTGCCTTTTTTGACTAGCCTCAGAGCCAAATCTGACAAGTTCTGCTATTTTGAAATTTGACTATATTGATAATGTGCTGATCAATAGGAGAATTTTTTATTGTCCCTAAACGCACAAAAGGCTTTAACAATATTAAAAGCCATATTTACAAAAGGAAATATTATTAAAAAAAATTGAAATATCAATTACTTTTGGAGAAATCTCATACAGCTAGACTTATATTTTCTACACTCCAAAATTAATACGAAAAAATTAAAATATAAATGTATTAAAGTTTTAAGACCGAACATATATAATAGACTGGCCTTAAAAGTTAGACCTTTAAGACTGGACATAAATCACGCCTTACTAAAGTTTAAATAAAAATAATTAATGTTAAGACCAGAGTTACAGAATGACCGGTCTTAAAAGTTAGATTTTTAAGACCGGACTTAAAATCAGCCTTTACTAAAGTTTAAATAAAAATTAATTAATTTTAAGACCGGAGTTATATAAAGACCGGTCTTAAAGGTTAGCTTTTAAGACCGTATATACTCATTTGTCCTAATACTTAAAAATGAAGCGCCAAATAAACGTTTCTTCGTGCGAAGCTTTTGTCACACTCACCGAAGAACCCCGTTCACGTTGTGAAACCCTTCCCGTTGCATTACCTCTCTTCCTCGCCCCACGCACCGTTAGCCTCTGTTACTCCCTCATTTGCTCGTGCATTCCTCTCACTTTCTTGAAAATGAACGGTGAAAACGATTCCACTGTGTTCCTGGAACTCCAGATACTGCTTTGACTGGTGTGGGTTAGACGAATGAACCCTCTTCATCTCACAATGAGCCTCCTCAGCGCCGTGCACGCCGTGGTAGAAGCGGCACACGAATGAGGAGGTTTCCCTTAGTCGAATTCCGGACGAAGCTTAAGATTCAGCTTTGATGAAAATTTGCAACCTTTCGGTCCTAATAAAACCACATATACTAGTTTTGTCGGCGCTCTAGTACGCAGCAAGGTTAGCATCTTGATTGATGAGTGGAAAATGTGGACCAAAGCACAATAAAGGATCCTATTTGGGACACTATCCGCCACATACACCGTCCCCGACTCGAGAAGTTGAAAGACTCAACATTGTCTTATTGTCTTTGAGCGGTTCAGAAGTTTAAGACCTTTCTAGCTAACACGTATATTTTGCCGAGGTGAAGCCCGACCATAAACCCCGGCACAAGTACAAATTTATTGATGAACAAATTTGGCAACAATTTGTTCACCGCGGACCACCTCAAGCTCGTGAGTTTATATTTAGTTTTGTTTGCACTTTTGTTTGCTTATTAACCTGTGCGGATATGTGAATGTTATTGTGTACATCTAATCCTATTAGTTAAATGGTTTGGTGTGTGAATAGAAGTATACATTTCCTACCTTTGTCCTGCATTAGAGGAGCATGTCCTAATTCCATGCAAGTCTGATATGTAGACTGTGTAATATGGTTAGACGTCTTCGTTAGTTAGTTAGTTAATATGTTAACTGTGTAATGGTTTCGGTGCAAGTAGTTAGTTAGTTATTCTAATATGTGTGTAGGAACCAATTATGATGAATGAATGAATTGACGAGTTGGCAAGCAATTTCGCAACTCCCTTCCTTTGGTTCTCCCAATTTGTTCTACAATGCTACATCTTCCTTAAGTAAAATGTTGAATCTTGATGAAGTGAATTTGACTAATGTTTGACGCTCATATCAAGCGAAGTTCTCTAATTTCGTTAGTGACATGGCCGAATTCATAATTGATAGTTGTTTTCAATCCTGATTCACAGAAAGGAAGGGAAGAATACCAAGAGATAGGGAGAAAGAATGATTGACCACACAGGGCTTCTCGCGGCGGATATGAAAAGGCCGAAAAAGGTTTGATGGCAACAAGGAAGAGATTGGAAGATGAAGCTGAATCCAATCGCTCCGCAGTAGTTGACCTACCCGCCATCTCCAATACGTCACGAGGAGTTGTGGTTGTATATTCGGCAAAAGCCAAGCGGCACCTACACGAGTGAACAAACTCGTGTAGTTGTTGAAAGAATTGTAAGTATCGATATTGTCATTTTTTACTTACTAAACATGTTTCATTACTAAGCTTCTCGTTATCTGTATCTTACAGGAAGATCTTAAAAAGAAGGAACCAGAGGGATCTTTTACGTCGGACGGGAGGAATGATGTTCTGACCGTTGCGACCGCAAAACCAGATCACTCGGGGCGTGTAAGGGGGGTTGGAGGACGGGTAGGCCTAAAGCAATACTTTGGTAAATCCAAACGCCACAGACAAAGTATGGTTACCCGGGAGGAGATGGATCAGACGCTTGCGGCTGCAGAAGCTACATTGAGGGCAATGTTTCAAGCCGAGATGAGCAAGAAGAAGGAGGAAATGGATCGAAAATGAAATGTCTCCCGAGCTCTCTCGCGAGACCAGTGTTCCCTTGACACCTTTAGCCGCACATATGCGGCAGAGCACTGAGGAGCTGCATTGTTGGACACCGAGCAACCTTGTCATCTCAGTATGTGGAGGATAGTGATAGTCATAGACAATTGGTTGCTAAAGGGACTGTCCACAACTTCGGATCAACTGTACACCACCAACAAATGGATGATGATGAAGTTAGGGTGTCAGTTGAAGAGGTGATCTTTGATGCACCTATCCCTCTCCCAACTGATGAGTTGAAGATTGTGAGTGATGTCAAGGGAACCTTCATCTCTTGGCCAATGAAGCTTGTAGATGTCTCTACTCCTCATCAAGCTCCATCCCCTTATCAAGCTTCGTCCCTCCTCAAGATCCACCCTCATCAAGCTTCACCTCTCCTCAAGTTCCATCCCCTACCGCTAACTTGACGGCCAAGGAAAAATATCTCGATTTGGTAGCCAACGGATGGTTTAAAGATAAATCGTGGCCCCACAATGAAGTAGTAGGCCTTGATCATCCTCAACCGCTTTTAGTTTATAATGAAGATGTAGAGTCCATGCCGCTCCTGGACAAACGGAGTTACTAGTGCATGTGTTCAAGTATTTATTAAGTAAGTATCTTCTTTCTTGATTACATAATTTAAATGCATTGTTTAGACACACATACATATATACTAATTCCCTGATCGATGTCATTCTTGTAGGTGCATGCATGAGAAACTTGTTGAACATGCGAGAATCGAGGATTTTGGATTCATGTGCCCGGTGTATGCAAGTACAACATCCAAGGAATTGAGACAGAGTACATATCAAAGAGGTGTGAAGTGCCAAGAAAGGTGTACTTGTTTCCACATTGGCTCGGGTACATATATATCACAATTCTTGTCTGCAATTCACTTAAATTCTACATACATACATACATACATACATAGATATATATATATATATATATATATATATATATATATATATATATATATATATATATATATATATATATATATATATATCATATCATTGAGTACTTTATTTGCTTTGTATTGAAATTTCAGCAACCACTATCGCTGGTCGTCATGAACATGGAGTCGCATTTTGTTATCTTCTTATGCTCTACTCACGCGATCCATCGCCTACGTTGAAGCGATCATCAACAAGTAAGAATGTCATTTTGATTGTCTTGTCCGAAATTTCGTTGTGAATTTTCAGTGAACATTACCGATAAGTTTGTGATTTTGATGATAGTGGCATGACGACCTTCCAAAGAACGGTAAAAAAGGCGTGGTGGGTTTGATCTCAAAGACTCTAAATGGTACCAACCAAAGGTTAGTACATATTTGGACATGGCATAACTGTCTTGTGAACTTGGTCAAGAAGCTATATATGCTCTTATATATTTCTTGTTCTTTTTTAGATCCGTCGACAACCGCCGTAATCGAACTTATGTGGCCCTTACGTCATGAAACACATATATGATATTGTGACGGAGGAAAGACTAAATTCGGTGCAAAGGTAAAATGTTATGGCTAAATTCAGTCACTGATGGCTTAATGTTACATATGAAATATGCACGTAATATGTTATTTCTGTTTCTGTCTTGGATGTTACAGAGGTTTGCCTGTGAAAAACCATTTGATGATGATGAAGTGGAGCACATACGCCATGTGTTTTGTGAATATCTGTATAAACTCGGTCTTAGAAAAGCTAAGTGAGGACAATAATTAATGTCCTAAATTAATTCATTTGTAAATTGTATATATGTAGCAACAATAGCCTTCGTACATACATTTGTTTATTTTTTCGACTAGCTAATTCATTCATTTGTAAATATAACGCAATGCAATTCAATAATAAATTTGTTTATTTTTTCGAACAATTTGTGTGTGTCCATTTTGGGTTTCTGAATGAATGGGATGGTGGATAAATCTATTTAATTAGTGCTTGAAATTTGAGATACAGGTGGATGTTGTAAATGAGCCATAAGAGACTCTAAAAAGTATTCGCGACTTTTAGGACCGTATATTTGTTAAAAGTCCGGTCCTAAAGGTCCTCATCCATTTTAAGACCGTATATTTAACAAATATCCGGTCCTAAAAGTCTTCGTCTAATTCTAAAAAATATGGGTAGACTTTTAGGACCGTATATATGTCAAATATCCGGTCCTAAAACTCTATAAAATATACGGCTAGATTTGTAGGACCGTATATTTAATTAATATCAGTCCTAAAAGTCTTCGAAAAATTCCAAAGAATATGGCTAGACTTTTAGGACCGTATATTTGTTAGGAGTCAGGTCTTAAAAGTCTTCGTTTATTTTAATAGTTTGCCGAAACTTTTAGGACCGTATATTATTTAATTGTCCGCTCCTAACTTCAAATTTTTAAAATAAGGCTTAACTTTTAGGACCTTGGATTTGTTATATGTCCGGTCCTAATATTCTTCCTTTAAATAGAGTTCGTGACTCGGTTTTCATACAAATCGTTAGGGTTCAAGACAACCAAGTTTCTGGCGTTCTTCTCAAGTTTTGTGCTTCGTTGTCCTCGTTTTCACTTAACCTGGATGTGGAGATCATCATCGGTGTCCCTTTTCTTTGTCCCTTTCTTTTTGTCAGAAAAAGAAAGAAGATAACGAAAAGGACACTGAAAATGTTCACACCAGGGTAAGTAAAGAGGACGACAACGATGGTCCAAACTTGAGAAGAATCGTCACTCTGTTTGTTTTTGTTCGAATAAGGTAAACAATGTTTTTTTTTTTGTTTTGTATGGTCGTGAATCAGTAACTTTATTCTGCAAATTTTTAATGTTGATCACCACGAAGAGGACAATGTTTTGTTTGTTTTCTTTTTGTCGAAAAAAAGAAAAGAACATCATAAAGACAAGTACAAGGAAAGCGATTGGGATCTAAACATTTTATTTATTTCTATTTTTTTCTGCCTTGAGAGGCAGCGTAGTGCAAAAAAAAACATAAATATTTCTAATCCTCCCCATCGTTGCCTGGGGAGGAGGGAAAGGTCGTCGACGTCATCATCAGAGGTATGGTACTCAACGTTATTGGCGTCGAGTACCGCGTCGCCTTGTTGTTGACGGCGTGATAGACTGAAACAGCTTGGCCCAAGCGTCGGTCTATATGATCGACGCGGCTATCGCAGCCGCAGCGAACCGCGAAGTTCAGTTCGGAGGCAACGGAGGAGGATATGGAGGTGCCTCGTGATTTCGCCTGCCAGGAGGACCTCGTCGTGGTGGAGGAGCCATTACAGTGGAGGTTGTAGGAGGAGATAGAGATGAATGTGAAGAAAGTAAAGTAACAACGGGTTTAAATAGAGAACCCATACTGAACTATGTGATATGCCAGAAACATTAATGAGGAGACGCATAGTTCCTCGAATACGAGGAGACGCCTAGTTGGGAAGTTTGTGTGGAAGCCGAAGAGACTCTCGAATCATTCATTGAAAAGAAATTGAATTAATAAAGAAATGAGTTTTAGACCGGATAAAAGATAAAACTCGGTCTTAAAAGTAATTGAATTGAAAGAAATGAGTTTTAGGACCGGATAAAATATAAAAACTCGGTCTTAAAAGTAATTGAATTGAAAAAAATGAGTTTTAGGACCGAATACAAGATAAAATGTCGGTCTTAAAAGTAATTGAAATTTTAAGAGGCTTGTCTCGATGAAGGATTTGAAATTAGTAGGCCAAAAGTCTCATGATTGTCATGTCTTGATGCAACAACTACTCCCAAGAGCTATTCGAGACATCGTCGAATATGATCTTCGGGTGGTTTTGACTAGACATTGTTTCTTCTTCAATGCGGTTTGTTGTAAAGTCTTCGAGATTGAAAAGTTGGATGAATTGGAGAATGAATGATATATTATCTTGTGCCACCTTGAGAAGCTATTTGTTCCTACATTTTTTGACATCATGGTTCATCTGATTGTTCATCTAGTGAGGGAGATAAGGTTGTGCGGCCCTATCCATTTACGGTGGATGTACCCTATTGAAAGATCTACGAAATTCCTAAAAGTGTACGTGAAGAACGCGTACCGGCCAGAAGCATCAATTATTCAAAAATATGTTTCTGAAGAGGCCATGGGCTGTCAAAATTATTTGGCCAAAGTAAGACATATTGGGCTTCCAAAACGTCACCGGTGAACGGGGGGTAGACGAGGGGTTTCGGTAAAGAGTGTGGATCATGATGAATTGTCACAAGTCCACTTATACATCTTGAATAATGTTGATGAAGTTCAAGCCGCATATCCGCACATAAAGAAGTCGTGGGAACATAACAGAAATTTTGTAAACTGGTTCAAACAAAAGGTCGAGGGATCTAAATGTGTTTCTGATACAATGAAATGGTTAGCACGTGGTCCTGAGGTTGATGTCATAAGTTGGAATTCGTATGTGATCAATGGTTATACATTTTACACGAAGTCCCTAGATGATATGAGCAATGTCGTATCAACAGGGTGTTATGTTAGAGGCCGAATCTATGCACTTCTCTAGTTTGAAAGACAAGAGGCCTAAATTGGCGGTCATGCCATATTATGGGGTTATTGAAGAGATTTGGGAGGTGGACTATGTCAAAGTTAGATTTCCCATCTTCAAATGCAAGTGGGTTAATGTCAATAATGGTGTTCGATCGATCGGCTAGGATTCACTTTAGTCGATGTCAATAGTAGAAGTTTTGGAGATGAACCTTTATTATGGCGAGCATGCAAAACAAGTGTTCTATATCACCGATCAAGAAAATAAAATGTGGTCTCGTAGCTCTCCAAGGAAAGAGGGTCATTGATATTGATGAGGAAAGTCATTCAAATTATGGTCTTCCTGAGAGTACTCCTTTTTCAAGGGGTCTACCGGACATGAACGAAGAAGATGAAGGATAATGAACCCGGCATAAGAAATGATCATCAAGAAGGGATATGGGAGGATATCACTTTATAAAAGAGTCAATTCATAAGGTAATATTCATATGCAGAATTCTTAGAAAAGGATCCGATTCAAAGGGGCATGTTATAAAAGAGGATGCATGTTACGTTGTTGGGTGGGAATCAGATGAAGGCATGGTGAATAATATATTATATTGGACTACATGTATGTTGATTTACGTGCTGTATGTATTGTAACTCATTGTGATTGTAATTAGTTATATCTTAGCTTATTGTATAAATTACTTTAGTTGTTGTAGACTTAAGAGGCCACATAACTCATGGTGGATAATATTTGTATTCTTTTTCCCAATTCAATTTATTCATGTTCATAGCTTGTAGCTTAAAGTATATCGACTTTTATGTGCTGTTTTGGATGGTGGATTTGTGTATATATATGACCAGGAAGAATGCGTAAGGGAAAAATTCGGGAAAATTTAGACCGCAAATAAAAAAGACTGTCTTAAATGTTCAAATGTTAAGACCGGATGTACTCTTTGACCGTTAAAGATATTAAGTTTGCCTTAAAAGTTGGTCTTTAAGACCGGTCCATTTATAACATCCGGTCTTGAAAGTCAGTCTTTTAAGACCTAGTAATTAGTCCTCTGTCTTAGAGTCCGCTATCTTTTGGACCGGATTGATATTTGTCCGGTCTTAATATTTGGATCTTTTAAGAGCGGTCGAGTTTATGTCCGGTCTTTTAGTTTGAGTTTTAGGACCGAACCAAAATATTTTAGATTTATTTAGTACGACTTTAAGACCAAAGGTTTAAAATGTCCTGCCTAAAAGAAACTCTTTAAGACCGTTTACAAGTCCTAGCCTTAAAGGGAGACTTTAATACCGCCCTGAACAAGACCGGTCGCGGGTCCGGTCCTAATATACTGTTTTGTCCGGCCTTAAAAGCCTTTTTCCACCCGTGATTGTCCCCAAACGTACGAAGGTTTTAACAACAATAAAAGCTATTTTGACAACATGAAATGCTATTTTGACAACAACAATTTGAAACCCGAAGCCATTTTGAAACTTGACCATATTGATTGTCCCCAAACGTACAAAAGGTTTTAACAACAATAAAAGCTATTTTGACAACATGAAATGCTATTTTGACAACAACAATTTGAAACCTGGAGCCATTTTGAAACTTGACCATATTGATTGTCCCCAAATGTACAGAAGGTTTTAACAACAATAAAAGCTATTTTGACAACATGAAATGCTATTTTGACAACAATTTGAAACCTGGAGCCATTTTGAAACTTGACTATATTGATTGTCCCCAAACGCACAGAAGACTTTAACA
Organism: Acacia pycnantha; assembly: GCA_025563575.1. Lineage (NCBI taxonomy): Eukaryota > Viridiplantae > Streptophyta > Magnoliopsida > Fabales > Fabaceae > Acacia > Acacia pycnantha. Next base: position 627,707 of record JAMWYP010000270.1, read on the forward strand.
ACAGTAAGAGCTATTTTGACAACAGGAAATGCTATTTTGACAACAACAATTTGAAACCTGGAGCCATTTTGAAACTTGACTATATCGATTGTCCCCAAACGCACAGAAGGCTTTAAAACAAGAAGAGCTATTTTGACAACAGGAAATACTATTTTGACAACAAAAATTTGAAACCTGGAGCCATTTTGAAACTTGATTATATTGATTGTCCCTAAACGCACAGAAGGCTTTAACAACAATGAATGCTATTTTGACAACATGAAATGCTATTTTGACAACAACAATTTGAAACCTGGAGCCATTTTGAAACTTGACTATATTGATTATCCCCAAACGCATAGAAGGCTTTAACAACAATGAAAGCTATTTTGACAACAACGATTTGAAACCTGGAGCCATTTTGAAACTTAACTATATTGATTGCCCCCAAACGCATAGAAGGCTTTAACAACAATAAAAGCTATTTTGACAACAGGAAATGCTATTTTGACAACAACAATTTGAAACTTGGAGCCATTTTGAAACTTGACTATATTGATTGTCCTCAAACGCACATAAGGCTTTACAACAATAAAAGCTATTTTGACAACAGGAAATGCTATTTTGACAACACCTACAACAAATGTTGATAGCTATATCAGCTGAGGTTGAGATGTGAGTATCATATCAAAATACTAAGTTGTATGAGTAAGTGGCTATTTGCACCTACTCATTTAACTTAATATCATATCATTGCAAAATATCATATATAGTTTCATGTCCATGTGTATGCTGTAATTACAACAACTTCTCCACCCATAAAAATACAAAAAGGTGTTACAAGAATTTACTAATACTAGGTGTATATAGATAGAATGACTAAACAATTAACTATCAAAAGCATGTATATCTTGTTTTCAGTTGGGATTTGGATTTTTGCATGTCTTCATTGTGTGTCCAAATTTCATGCATAGATATTTTGAAATGACGATTCATTCTTTCTCTCTCCAATTCCCCTTCTCTCTCCCAATCCCAATCTTACCCGTCGGGCCGCCCATCTTCGCCTCCTCGCTATTGTTTCCGCCTTTTTGTAATTTTCAAAACTATCTAGGCCCTTTTCTGTAACTTTCTCCAGTTCTCTATTGTTAGCTGGGATGAAATTTAGCTGAGTCATCATCAATGTTAGCCTTAAAAAATACAAAAAAGTCAAACTAACTATGGGTATTTTTGCTCCACTTTTATAACCACAGTCACTTTTTGCATCCAAAAAATACACTTAATGTTGGGTAAACTTTTGAGAAAACCATATGTGTGTTTTTGCACCTTAACCCTAAAAAATTTATTGCTTTTTTTTTTTAATAAATTATTTTTAAATTTAAATTTTTCTAATTTATTTTTGTCTTTTAAATATGTATAATGAACACAAAAGTAATGTTGAAAGGTTATTATTTACATATAACTTTGAATTTATAAGAGTACATTGTCTAATTTCGTATGTTCTGGGCAATTTTTTATATCTAATTTCGTGTTTAATTTTTTATTATTTGTAGTTAAATATTTTTCCATATAAAATACATGCAAATACTACTTAATATATGATCCCTTAAATTTTTCTCAGCTATCTTTTTTTTTTTTTTTTGCCCACGCCTCACCTATCAATTTGATACTTAAAATAATGGAATGTATTACAATATCATAGAATATAATGTAATGATGATTATATGAATTTGTTTGATTCGTCTTTCAAGAAAAAAAAATGATACATATGCATAGAAATGTTTAGTTAAATTACATAGAACATGAGAATAAATAGGAATAATATATATAGCAAAAGATAAAATTGCCCTTGTCTACACAAATATGTATAATGTACACGTTGAGTTCATGGAAATTTTTTTCGTTGTGGGTTGTGTACATGTTGGATTCATATTAATTTTTTATTATTTAATGGTGAAAATATTATATAGTGGACAAGTTGGATTCACAGTAATTTTTAAATATCTAATGGTGGAATATTATTTAGGACCATACTTACATCAAATTCTCTTACATCCATTATATTAAGTTCTCTAATCACACATGACCATGTGTCATATTTTTTGCATTTGAGTTTATAGTTAATTGATAATAATTAAAAAATAAGACACATGGTCACATGTGATTAGAAAACTTAACGAAATAGATATAAGGAACTTGCACTACTACAAAAATTGGATACTACTACCCTAAAAAAGTCCTAAATTGAAAACAGGTAGTAAAATATGAAGGAAGTGGCATTTTTATAATTATATTTAAGGAAAAGGAGCCTTCAACGTCCTGAATAGTAATTTAGGACTTAAAATTTATTTTTGCCGTCCCGTATGTAATTCAAGACGCCTTAAAATCTGATTAATTATCTTGGCGCCAAGGATAAAATATGGTGGGAAATATTTGGCGGCATAAAAATAAAAATTCTCCACTATTATAGAAAATAGGCGACACGAAGGTATATCAAAGTCGTTTATTTGCATCAATTTATTTAAAAAAAAAATTAAAAAGTGCCGATTTTAGAAAATAGGCGACTGAAGGCATATCAGTCGCCTATTTTATATAAGTGGCGACACTGATTACACTTCATGTCGCCTATCTCGGCACACTTTTATTTTTTTTTAAATAAATTGATAAATAATCAAAGTGACTGGATTGTAAATCGTCGCATATTAATGAAAATAAGCACTGAATGTATATCGTCGCCTATTTTCATTAATATGCGACTTTGATTTAGTGTTCAAGCCGCCTTTTTAAATAATTTTAAACCTAATTCCCCGTCATTCTCATTCATTCAGCCTGACTCTGACTCGTCCTCTCGCCTTCATTCTCAATATTCTCACCGGACTCCGACTCAACTCCGGCTCTAGTCTCGCCTCCCTCTTCCTCCGACTCAACTCCGCCTCTAGTCTCCGCCTCCCTCTTCCACCGACTCCGCCTCAGTCTCGAGCCTCTTCCGCCGACTCCGCCGCCACCTCCATTCGCCGCGCAAACCGACCTGGGCTGGCTTCCAACCCACCCACCTCGCATTCGTTCTTCCCGTACGTCGACCTCCTCACAATCTCACGCCGCTCTCACCGTCTCTCCTTCTCGCCTCCGCCGTCGTCTCTCCTTCGCTTCGCTCTTCTCCAAGTAAGCTTGTTCGTACGTTACTCTTAAATCTACTATTCCGTCTTGTTATTATGTGTGCGTATTTAAAAGGGCAATGTTAATTTGGTCATTCTATAGGTTTTCGTATGAAAGTTGCTTATAGACTAATAAACAACCACATGATTGGGAATACGAAACTTATACCGGAATCGACTCGAAGAGGTCATGCAATTGATCTTAGATGATTTTTGTAGTACATGGAGTAACACGGTGGGCGGGATTAGGGAAATGCTAGATTGGAATTGGTAATATCTCTGATCTGACCATCATTACAACTCACCTTCGCTGGATGAACTTTAATTGAAGGGATTGATGATCCTCTGTGATGTATATGTTTTGGATACTTGTTCCCAAATCCTATGCGATGTATACTCGATAGCAATTAATTCAATGCAAAACACTTCTAGCTTTAGTCGTTGTAAAAGCACGTTTACTTTAAGTAAACATTGACTCTATGGCTCTATGCTTTCTTTATCTTACATAATTGATAAATTGTTTAGTAAAATTGCTTTATTTAGTAAGTTTTGTTGTTGAATTAAGCTGAAATTGGTTGTTATTGAAATTTTGGGATGTCTTACTTTAAGGGAAATGCCGCCAAATTTACTTAAAAGAAAACATGTCGTTCTTGAAATTGACATTAACTTGATCGTTGTTGGAAATGTCGTAGGTGGTAATAAAATGGGTCATAGTTGGATGAATGCATTGAGAACTAGTGAAGAATATGAGAATGGGGTGGAAGAGTTTATTGAATTTGCTAGAATGGGATGTATTATTGTCCATGTGTTAATTGTTTAAATGGGAGTCGAAGGGTTATTGCTGATATAAGGGACCACCTACTTTGTGATGGAATACACCTTCGATACACAACGTGGATATGGTGCATGGTGAGGAAGTAAGTACCTGCAATGGCCCCATGCAAATGAAGTTGAGGCAGATGATGATGATGGAATGGAGAAATGATTAATGATGTTGTGCAGAATCTTTTGCACAATCAGGTGACCCGGGAACAATATCGACGTGTACTTGGCGCCTTTGGTTGAGGATTTGAAGAAGTTGTGGGAGGAAGGCGTAGATGTGTTTGATGCATATAAGAAGGAGCACTTCAAGTTGCGTGCAATGATTTTTACCACGATAAACGACTTTCCTGCATACGGAAATTTGTCGAGTACGGTGTGAAGGGGCATAAAGCATGTCCAATATGTGAAGCGGACACAAACTTCCATCAACTAAAGCACGAAAAAAACGGTCTACCTCGGCACAGGAGGTTTCTTCATCGGTTCCACCCATATCGTAAGTTAAGAAAGCGTTTTAACGGCTTAGGAGTGAATACGGCTCCAAAGGCGTTAACCGGAGAGGACGTTTATAGTCGGGTGAAACATATCAATGTCATATTGGTAAGCAAAGAAAGGAAGGCGAGTGAGAAGAATATATGGAAGAAGAGATCAATTTTCTTTGATCTTCCATATTGGCGTAGTCTTGATGTGAGACACAAATCTTGATGTGATGCATGTGGAGAAAAACGTTTGTGATAGCCTTGTCGGCACTCTTTTGCACATACCAGGAAGACTAAGGATGGAATTAGTGCGAGACTAGATCTAGTTGACATGGGAATAAGAGAAAGGTTACATCCACGAGTAATGGAAGATGGTAAGAGGGCATACATGGAGCCAAAGAACTCATACACTATCAAAAGCGGAGAAGAAAAGTTTGTGTGGATGTCTATATGACATTAAGGTGCCACAAGGATATTCTTCTAATTTGAGAAAGTGTGTCTCAATGAACGATTTGAAGTTAGTGGGAATGAAGTCCCATGATTATCATGTGTTGATGCAATAACTACTACCAATAGCTATAAGAGGCATATGAAAGATGAAGTTCGATCCACTATAACAAGATTGAGTATTTTCTTCAATGCTATCTGCAACAAAGTCATTGACATTGAAAAGTTGGATGAATTGGAGAATGAGGGTTATATTATTTTGTCCCAACTAGAGATGCATTTCCCTCCTCGCCTTTTTTGATATCATGGTGCACTTGATAGTGCACTTGGTAAAGGGAGGTAAGACGTAAGGTCCGGTTTACCTAAGGTGGATGTACCCTTTCGAGCGATACATGAAGATCTTAAAAGGGTATTCTAAAAACCCTTATCGGCCGGGAAGCCTCAATAGTTGAGAGATATGTAGTTGAAGAGGCTATGGAGTTACGCAAAGATTATCTATCGTGGCCGACGATACAATCTCGCATGACGAGGGGATAAACGAGGGAACTCGAGGAATCAAACTCGAAGAATAAGCCTCGTGAAGAGGTGTTGCAAGCACACCCGTACATCTTGAATAATACGGAAGAAGTTCAACCATACATTGATGAACACGTAAAGAGTTTGAAGAATATGAATCCAAGGAAGAGTGACATGCAGATAGCGAATGAGCAAAAGAAGACGTTCATAAAGTGGTTCAGCTTGAGAAGGTATTGCACGAGACCGGAGTGTTGATACAATCGAGTGGTTAGCACAGGGGCCTTCTTTTCACGGTCATCACTTGGAGCAGCCATTTATGTCAACGAATATTCTTTCTACACAAAAGACCAAGATAGCCGAAGTCTTTGGCAAAATAAATGGGGATGGTTGAAATGAATCCATGCACTTTTCGAGTTCGAAAGACAAAACCCGGTGGTAGCATCAATGGCCTATTATGGAGTGATCGAAGAAATATGGGAGATGAGCTACAGCAAGTTCAAAGTTGCTTTATTGAAATGTAAGTGGGTTAGCAATAATGCTGTTGTAATAGATCCTAAATTTGGATTTGTCTCAGTTGATCTTCAAAGACTTGGTCATAGAGATGAGCCATTCATTTTAGATATATCCGATGTCATTTGACAATAAAGATTTGATGGAGTTTTTGACGATGGATTGTTTAGATATACAGTTTCTTCAACTTGCAATCCTGTAAGTTTGTTTAACCCTTTAATTATGTTAGTCATTTTTTTTGTTTAAGATCTTCAATAACATTTATCATTTCATTTCATAGTGTCTGCCGTGAATTATGCGCCGACACACGCTGACCGGTTCGTGATGGATACTTATGTCTGGATGCGCGGCTTGGCTCGCGATGACGTTACCCAGAGGTCAATTTATGTTGGTCTAACAATGGGCGACGGAGGGTCATCTTGTTATCTAGCGCCAATACATGAAAGGTGCGTACTTTTGTTTTGTCTTATAAGATTTTTGTGTCAAAATTGCGGTCTTATCTTAATTTAATATTAATACGTATATGTTGTAGTGGTCATTGAGACATTTGTGTGTTGTTTGTAGAGCAAGAACTCCTGTTATTAGTTCGATTCGAGTAAATGGAAATCCTACCGGGATATCAAAAACATGTTTGCCGGAGTAAGTAAATTTTTTACGAATCATCGATTCTTCTTTTAAATGAATGGTTTAACATGTCCATTAATTTCCATTTTAATGATAGGGGCCTCAAGGCGTATAGATGTGACTTATCAATGCAAAAAGAGCGGGGTGGACCGAAGTGGTTTAAACGGACGGGTGAGTAGTTTCAATTCAAGTTATTTCATTGACACGGTAGCTTTAGATATGCCTTTATTCGATTTTAACAATTTGCCTTTGATTTATAGTGCCATCAACAACCGGGGGAGCACTTAGTGCGGATATTACGTTATGAGTTGGATGCAATCCATCGTTAACAGCGGACGTACTCAAGGTTTTCAAAGCGTACGTAATCGCTCTGTGATTCTCAAGTTTATTTAATTTTTGTTGTTGTACTTGAGTTGTTAATTATTTCCTTCACTTAATTGGTTTATCTTATACCTTGTTTCCCCAATTTGATTTTGGGTACTAAGGATCCGTACTCGCGGGATGAGATCGATTCGGTTCGAGACATGATATCTAGATATCTTCTTCAACACATAGCGCCTAGTTAGTAGTGAGCATGATTAATATGTTATTGTGTTAGTGATTCTTTAATTTGCTCATTGTTCATTTGTATGTATTTGGTGTTTTGTCCGTACAAATTATGCAATTTTGGTGTTATATATATAGATACATTTATGTATTGTGTTAGAGTGTGATTCTTGTGTTGCTTGGTGGTTTAAGGTGATGCAAATTAAAAACTTGGTAGATGTCTCATAGTTTGTAGTTTATATTTTTAAAAAAATTTCAACATAAGCGACTGATTTTAAAATCGAGTCGCCTTTATTCAGAATAAAGCGATTTGAATAGAAGATCAATTCGCCTTAATTTAAAAAAGCGACGATTTTGAAATCATGTCGCCTTTATCATCATAAGGCGACTGAATCTAAGATCGAATTAGCCTTTAAAGCGAACTCTATCTTCTTAATGGACTGATTTGAAATCGGAGTAAGCCTTATTCCTATATAAGGCGACTTGATTTCAAATCAGTCGCCATTTTGAAATTTTCCTCTACCCCCTCCAAGACGTCCATCAGAAAAGGGTCGTTAATTGGGTCTTATTTAGGTCGTTGTTTAGCATTTTTGTAGTAGTGTTGCAGTGCTAATTTTTAGGGTTAAGGTGCAAAGTACACATGTGCTTTTTCTAAAAGTGCGTCCAACATCAAATACTTTTTTTAAGTATAAAAATGACTATATGGTTAAAAAATGAAGCAAAAGTCACATATTCCGTTACCTAAACTATGGTTATTAGTTACCAAACACCTTTTATATTTAGGTCAAAATCAATTATAAACATAAAACTCTATATGGTTATCTCATATGCTACTAGCTATTTACCTCTTTTTCTGTTTAACTTTTCAATTATCTTGTCTTAAAAATTTATCTACACACCATATTTTGATTAAATCACTTCTGCCTGAAATCATGATTAGAAATCTATTTTATACATAAACTTCATCAATTTGACCGGCATTGACACTCCATAAAAAATGAGATATATCCATACCTATTTTATTATCAAATTATTATGTTTGGACTAAACTATATCTTTCTGTTCATTACGCATCAGCCTCTCTTTGAAAGCCGCCTAAAGTAAAAGAAAATTCCAAACTAACTAATAAAACAATTTTCATGATCTGGCTTTTCAAATTTATGTTCTTTCAATCAATCTCGCATTAAAATCATATTTTTATAATGTATTTAGAAAATCACTCCCAACCGATCTATGGTCAAATGGTCTGGCTGTAATTGAATGAAATTCAAATTATTTGAACCATATATATGTTAAAAAGTATATGAGAGAGAGAGAGAGAGAGAGAGATAATTATGTAGAACTGAATATTTAAAATATAAAAATGTTTAAATATTTTACATATAACAACAAATTCATGCCAAACAAATTATGTAGAAACTATGAATATATTTGTGTGTGACAAAATGTCAAAATAAATATAAAAAGATGGATTTTGAACTTAATCAGTACCAGATTGATTACTGCCTAATTTTTTTTTTTTTTTTTTGGTTATCGGTTTTTGTTTCTTTCCTGAAAAATCAAACAAACTAACTAATTTCATGACAGAGATACCAACATTTCCAGTCCATGATGTCTGTTTATTCTGAAATAATAAATCATTAATAATGGCAACTCAAGCATCAATTCCAGAAGTCCCTCTCACCCATGAATCACGTCTTTCTGTTTTCTAAAGTGGCTGCTGCTACAAAATTTCAACACAAACACACACACACATAAATTCATTACCACCTAGAAAAAACATCAGCTTAATTAACCCTAAAACTCTGGTCATAACCATGGAAATCAAGAACCACATATATAACTCCCAGTTCATAACGGAACTATTATTTCAACACCCTCCATTATTCTTCTTAATTCTCTTAAACTATGTATATAAATACTGATATATTAGTTCTCCTTTCTGAATACAACAGATTAATATCAGAGTTACTTAATTAGGGTTTCTTGGGAAGAAGAAGAAGAAGCAAGCCATGAAGTTTGGTACGTGTGTGTTGGTTGCAGGAATAATGATAGTTTTGTGTATGGTTTCAACAAGTGATGGTGTGAGAAGCAGATTCGAGGGCCAATTTCGTAAAGGGTTTGTGCCACCTTCTGGGCCTTCAAAGTGTCACCTTTCATCACTTAGTCCTCAAAGTTACAACCCTACATCTTTTCGTACTATCAACAATTATAATGATGAGGATTATATTATGTGCCCTTAATTATATTATTATTATTATTTTTTTATTTTTATTTAAGACACATGTCGAATCTTATTCCATTTATATTTTGTTCTTTCAGTGTTCATAATTTCTATATATATGTATTTGCGTGTGCTAGCTAGCTGCTGTTGCTGCAGCATGTACGGAATAAAAAACAATGAGCCATTCAGTAATACACATACATATAATTGTATTGCAATTATGAGTATATTAATATTTATTCTATTTATTTATTATATATGCTTACCTAATAGAACGATTTTTAGAACTTTACATTATTCTCACTCTTTGAATATGTTCTTTTTGTTCATTTTACTTATCAAAACTTTCTTGTCTTAGATCTTTAGCCCAGATAGTGCCTAAGTACTCTAATCTCCAATACTTCATATATATACACATACACATACATATGTATGTGTATATGTACTCCATCGGGTCCTAAATATATGGTGCGTTCTTTAAAAAAAATCAATTATTACCCTTGTTACAATTTAGTAGGAGAAGACATGGAGTATACTAATACATTAGTGTTTCTCTAGCTCTTAAATATGAACATACAGAGTTGAAAAAAGTATTTTATTTTCAGACAAAATTAATGGGTAGTCAATCACCTGATCTGCTTAGTTATAATGAGGTAGTTATTAGAGTTGATTTATAACATCGATAAAAGGGAGTGTGTGTATCATGATCATTATCTTATCTTGATTATTAAGAGTTCAATATGGTACAACAATTATATATTGGGAAAATCACTTTAAGATCCCAAAGAATAAAAAAATGTCAAAAAAGTTTCATTAACAATTCTTTCAGTAGATGATTAATAACTCCATTTGTGGGTTTTAACAACTCTTGATCCCTTGGGACATTGAAGAGATTTTCCCATAAACATTTTCTTATTGATTTGAATGAAGGAGAAAAATGTAAGGAAGAGAAGAAAATTATTAAACCAAAGTCAACAGATACCAAACAATAAAGAGAGAAGTAAATTCTGAGGAGCCATGGATAGCTTTTAGAGAGCTGGAAATATGGAACCAAACAGTGCACTTTTTTGAAACCGACTTACTGCGTTAAAATTGAATGAATGAGAGAGAGAGAGAGAGAGAGAGAGAGAGAGAGAGGATGGTAGGTAAGAAGAGAGAGATAGATACCATGCGTTATGCATCATTGTCTACCTATCAACATTTCATATCTCACGAGCATATCTAACCTCTCCTGATATCTACTATTCTGTCTTGTTCTCGATCCAACCAAAGTCACATTTATCAAGAGAGTATATATAATGCAGACTCTAGATTTGATGTACGGGTTAGTATTTTGATAACTATCCCATATATACTATTTTACTACTCTCTCCGTCATGTGTGGGAGTTGATTCTGATCTTAATTATAATAAGGCTTATTTTTTATATTTATTAATATTTTTCTAATTTACTCATATTGAATAATAATCAAAGAGGAAAAGAAAGAAAAGAATTTAGGAAGATGACTAGATATTTTTGAAAATACATATCATGTTAATTAACTTCTTTAATTTTATCAAATTAGATAAATATGTTTTATATTAAAAACTGGAAGGGAGTAGAACATATTGGATATGTTGTCATGACAACAATTAGATTGAATGGAAAATGCTCATCTAGTCCTTAATATAATACTTATTTCACTAATTTGATTAGATTAAAAACATTAGATAACTTAGTTAATTCTAATAAATATAACATGTTTTTTTTTAAAAAATATTTTGACAATCTCCCTTAATTTCATCACTCTCTTTTATTTGAGAGAATATCAATACAAGTAATTTGGGAACAAAATTGATAAATATGAAAAATAGATCTTATATTTATAATAAAAACTATTAGATCATATATTTAAGATTAAGACTAACTCCTCAATTAATGCTATATATATTGAAGACCATAGAAGTATTGGATCGATCTTGTAAATATATACAAGGATATAAAATGGGAGAATTTACTCCATTATTTGAGGCGTTGACACATGGCTCCACGGTACATATATATAGAAACTCGAGCCATGCCCATTCGTGCAATCTGGCAGAAGCTGATCGGGATTTATATATGTTTATGAAAAGAATTGGATTTTGTATGTGAAATTTTAAATATCAAATTTGAACCTCGTTTTTTTAAAAAAACAATTGAAAAGTTCTTCTGATAAAACGACAAAGGGCTATCATAAAATCATGTAATCAATACAAAATACCATAAGCCCTAATGCCTTACCCCCGAAGGGGGAATACAAACCCTAACAACCTGAAGCAATAAATTAACTAAAATTTGATTCATACGACTAATCCAAACTAAAATTTGGAGTCCAAATACAAAATAGAGCATCCACGCTTCATACCAGCCATAACGTTGCATAAAAAATAAGATGGCTTCAAGCATCCATTGTACTAGAATCTTGGTCATAAGGGTCGGCTTTTACAAGCTGCTAGCTAGTTATGAGAAAAATGAGATTTTATTGTTAGATTACTTAACGATCTAAACATGTTAAACACAGATTAACATATAGATCAATGCGGAAAACGAAGTAAGAGATCACAAATACCTCCCGCCATTGATTTGTCTCCAGAAGCAAGCAGGGACAAACTCCGAGTCTCCAAACAGAGCGAATCCAAGCCGCAAGCGAGAAATGACTCAAGTCACGGTCCTTCGATCCTTCTCTCGAAACTGCAGATGGTGTGCTTCCTCAAAATCGAGCGAGTTCAGGGACCAGACAAATTTCACACGTTCGTTTCCTCGACCATCGCAGAGCTAAAAGGAAACGAATTCAATACGCACTTATTGCGTATTAATTAGGCCGTTACAGTATTAATGGACGGTTACAAAACCGGTAATAATGTGGGACATAAATAGAATTAATTGGAACATTAATATGGACGGTTACAATATTAAATTCCAACATTCTCCCACTTGGTCCACATACTTCAAGTATATACCTTCGAGAAACAAAATGCATGGATCATAGCGATAGGTCCTCTTAAAGCGAGTAATATCTTCCATGTATCACAAAGTGCATTATGTTTCCATGCCCAAGTAACTTAATGAATAAACCCTACGTTTATTCCAAGTCCAAACTCAATGATGTTCCTCAAATTAAACAAATAAATGCGCGCGCAACTGAAATGAGAAAAACATCACAAATGGGGTTCCATAAAATAACAACGTTCTTACAACGAAAAGAAAATCATTCAAAATGAAATTCAAAGATGGGCACTAATTCCCATTCTTTCTACATGATCCATAAACCTCATAGGTGGCATGCCTTTAGTTAAAGGATCTGCAATCATCAACTCAGTGCTAATGTGTTCAAAAACCACTACTTGATGTTTAACACGTTCTCTTATGGCTAGATACTTAATGTCGATGTGTTTGCTTGACTACCACTTTTGTTGTTCTTAGCCATAAACACAAGAAATTCGAATTGTCGCAATATATCTTCATTGGCCTAGCAATTGAATCCATGATTCTAAGCCCACGGATGAACCCCTTCATCCATACACCATGTGAAGTAGCCTCAAAACATGACACGAACTAGAAACTTCCATCGTAGAAGTAGCAATCAAAGATTGCTTCTTGCTACTCCAAGACACATCCCTGTGACTAGCATTAAAATGTATCCGTAGTGGATTTTCTTGAGTCAATGCAAAACAAGAAAGTCTTGAATACGAAAGTAACCAATCACTCCTAGATTGTCCGTCCGTCGTATTTAAGCACGTAATCCTTAGTTCCTTGAAGGTATCTCAACACCTTCTTCACAACGCCTATTGGTCCATACTGGATTATTCGATATCTTCCTAACATTCCAACAAAGAAATGCAATATCGTGTCCTCAGTGTCATAATACCCAGGAAATTTGAATTAGGGAAATTTAAGGGCCAAAGTGCCAAAATGACCTAAAAATGCCCCTAAGTGACATAAATGACTTAGAAAAATTATGAAATAATTATGTAAAGCTCAAAAATTATGGAAAATAGTTGAAAATTATTAAGAATATATTTACTAATTGATTGGAGATTTTGGAGAAAAAATAAGTGAGTTTAGGTATTTTTAAGCCTAAATGCAAGAATGGACCAATAGGAAAATCTTGTAAAAAAGTTATGTAAAAATAATTATTTAATTAATTAAATAATTAATTAAATAATTAATTAAAAAAAACGAAATAAAAAAAAAAGGGCAGAAAAAAAAAGAGAAAAAAAAAGAAAAAAAAAGAAAAAATAAAAGGAAACTTAATAAATAAGTTTTATTATAATAATAATATAATTAATTAAAGTGAAATTATGTGAATAGTAAAATGGGAAATAGGAACGGATCCTATCTAAGAGATCTAGGAATCCAATTCCCAAAGTCAAGGTAAAATATTAATCAGTTGGGATTTTATCTTCAGTTAAACCTTGCGTTAATTAAGCAATCGGTTTGGGCTTTTTCCTAATAAGACGAAATAAAGGAAATTAAGTGAAAGGCCGGATAGCCTTAAGAGGACGAAAAGGTTATGTTGTGACATTTGGAAAAGAATTGGGAATTTTCATGAACATATTTGGATTGGGTGGTGAATTTTTCCGAAGAGATGGGTGTTTTCCAAAACAAGTTTCGACACCTGACGCGTTTGACACGCGTTTTCGAGAAACTTCTATTTGAACACGGGAATGCCCTAGATGGAATCAAGATTTAGATTAGAATAGACATTTCTAGTAAGTGAGAACTTGTCTTCAAAGTTGTAAAATCAGAATTTTGAGATTTCTCCGAAAGTACGCGATTCTGACAATCGATCTGAAACTTATCGGTAAGACAGCCTTTCTCGAGGAAGTGTTGTGACATCACCACCATGACATCATGGCTTTAAATGATGATGTCAGCTGCCAAGTGGCTCGGTGGAGGATCATGACACCTTGCGAAGTGCGATCCAACGGTTGAGATTAAAGGAGAAAAAGGGTGCGAATTTGCCCCCTCGAAATCTCTATAAATAGCCAACTCCTCTTCATAAGTTTTCCACACCACTTCTCACTAGCTTGGCCGAAATTTAGGAGAGAGAAGCTGCCTGGGGAAGGAGTGCGGGGAAATCGTGTAGCGATGGCTTCTGGGTAAGTTTTTTCTGCAGAGCTTTTTAGCCTCCGTAGTTCTTTCCAAATAGTTAGAGTTGTTAGAGTAGCCTTTAATTTTCAAGTATGATTGGATATCATATGGGAGGGCTATTTTAGTCTTTATTTTCGAAAATCAAATGGCGTCGAAGTTCTGGCAAAATTTTGGGAAGAAAATTTGTCGGAGTATCTAAGTCTTCACGAAATTCCGCCAATTAGGGGTGAAGGGGGCAAAATGGTAATTTTTACCTAAAATGCCGTTTATTGTGTCAAATCACTAATGAAAGTGATATTACCCTTTATAGGATATCAGAAACTCTGATACAACGCCGCGTTACGCCGTCCGGACGTGCGCCGTTTCCACGATTTGCCGTAAAAGTACGCTTTTCTCGTAAAACGTGGTATAAATACCGTAATTAGAGCCAACGAAGGCACGTTCTGCGGCATCGGTAACCTTAACACTTGTGTTTATAGTATGCATATATGTGATGATATGTTGTGTGAATAGTTTGATGCCGAAGGCAAGGCTTATTCTATGTGGGTAAGCCATTGAATCAAATCACTGCTAACCCGATGAATATTCCCATGATAGACACTTACCTCAATGCCATTCTGCTCGGCTTAATGTATATACGTCGCGTATTGCCAATACTTAATCTGATATGTTTATGGTATGCATGTATGTGCTAGGTGTATTGTATGTGATGAGCTTATAGCTCACGAATGTTATGTCCATGTGTCATTTATATGTTCATGTTTGCTATGGGCTATATTCGCATGCTTTTTGGGCGATATATGTATACATGCTATTGGGCGATATATGTATACATGCTATTGGGCGATGAGTGCAACATATACATTGTTGATATGATTGTCTCATGGTCCATATGTTGTGTGCATCAAACATGAGGTTAACCATTACACTGAGATCTTATTGATCTCACTTCTAACATAGCTCCAAGCTCCTGAGGACTAAGGACCGAGGAGAGAGGCAAGCTCCAGTGGAGAGAGATTCTACCAAGACTTCCTTTCTTCGATGTTTCCAAGCGGAAGTCTTTCCCTTTTGTTATTATCTTTTTGAAATACTTCAGGCTACCGTATCGTAGTTGTAACCAGCTTGCATTCTACTAAGTAGCTTATAAATATATATCAGTTACTCAATCGCTCTGTTGCTCTACTCTGATGTTTTCAAATGATGGTTGTTTGAAAAAAAAAATTTATACTGCTTATGAAAAGTTGGGGTGTTACAGGTGCAGACCTGAGCATACATAAGGCTTCCTACAGCTGAAGCATAAGGGATGTTTTTCATTTGTTCCCTTTCCAAATCATTCTTTCAGCCTAACGTTCAAATTCAACTCGTCACACTTTCACACAATGGGAGCTACGCTTTGTGCACAATGCCTCATCCGAAATCTTTCCAAAACTTTATTGATATAGGTCTCTTGAGACAGGACTTAACACCTCTATGTCTATCTCTTTGTATCTTAATGCCAATAACATAAGATGCAACTCCCATATCCTTCATTTCAAAGCTTTTGGAGAGGAATTTTTTCACTTCATGCAATAAGCCTTTGTCATTGGTTGCAAGCGTAATATCATCCACATACGAAATCGGAAAACAAATCTTGCTCCCACTAACCTTCCGTATATACATTCATCCATGGCGTTCTCCACAAAACCGAAAGAAGAGATAACGTCATGAAATTTTAAATACCATTGCCGAAGCTTGTTTCAATCCATATATAGATTTTCTAAGCTTGCATACCAAATGCTCACCATCACTAGAGGAAAATCCTTCCCGGTTGTTTCATGTAAACCTCTTCCTCTAGTTCTCCATTGAGAAAGGCCGTTTTCACATCCATTTGTTGCAACTCGAAATCAAAATGTGCAACCAATGCTAGAACGATGCGAAGAGAATCTTTCTTAGATACGGGAGAAAATGTCTCCTTGTAATCGATTCCTTCTCTCGAGTGAATCCTTTGGCTACGAGTCTTGCTTTATATCTCACTGGTTGCCTAATGAATCTCTTTTGGTTTTGAAGACCCATTTACAACCAATGGCCTTCGCCCATTAGGCAACTCAACAAGATCCCAGACTCTATTGGATGCCATAGAATTCATCTCATCTTCCATAGCATCATGCCATGATACAAAGATTCTACTATTCATGGCTTGTGAAAACGCTCCAGGATCATTTTCAGCTCCTACATTATAGTCAGATTCTTGCAGATACACAACATATTCACTAGGTATCGCTGATCTCCTTGGTCTAGTAGATCTTCTCAATGTTGTTTCATCACCTTCTTGAGGAACTTCTTGTTCAATTTGTGGTTGTTCCTCAATTTCAGGTTGTTCCTCATTAACAACTTGATCTACTACTTCATAATTAGGGTGCTAGCAAGTGCCTTACCTGAAGTCTGAAATTGATCATCAATCGCCTTCAGAAGTGGCCTTGTTTTGTCATCTTTGTTCGACGTAACCACGAATACCAAGCTAGAGATATGAGTCTTTATGAACATTACTCGAGAGACGATTAGATCGCTCCCATTTTTCATAAAGATCAACTTGATCTGCGGAGAGTCAGTTGCGTAATTGAGGGTGGTTCGTCTTTCCTAATAGCATAATCTATATCCATCCACCCTAATTGGAGAAGAACTCTCTCTCTCCATACCTTATAGTTATCACCCCTTAGTTCGGGAATTTCATTTTTCATATCAGAGAAAATCGCAGGTTGTTGTACCGCATAATTAAGGAAAATACATGCTTAAAAAAATTAAGATTTGAGACTAATAATAAACCATATCATGTTTCACCAATGTAAATCATGCGAAAATAGTGAATCTACTGACATACAACTTGCCTGTGGGCTAAAGTTCTAATTCAATTGGATTCACAACTCTATGATAGAACTACCAAATTATTTCTTTATTCTTAATTCCTGTGGGTAAGTTAAGAATTTAATTTGATATTCCACCCTAATTAATCATATAAATCATATAATAAAAATTCTTGTGGGATAAGATTTATTATATTACACATGATTAATTACAACTAATGTCATTATGTGATTATGCAATTCAATATATAATTTTGACTAATTAAAGATGCTGTGGCTATTCTCTAATTAATTAAAATATATAGATCACTCAACATTAATATTTAATATTGCAATAAACTATAAGCAATACTAAAATAAAATTGGATTTTCATGTTATGCATATTATTCAACTCAATATTGCATGCATAATCAATTCATGCAAATAACAAAATATGTATAATAATCACATGAAAATCAAATTTAAATAAATTTTACATTATAAATTCATATCACTAAAGTCTATCTGTGGGCAAAGACATTAGCATAGCATGAGTTTATCTCGAATTGATGAAACTAGAATGCAGTTATATCTTCTAATACCTGTGGGCAAATTAGAAAATATAATGCCATTCTATTCCACTCTAATTAAAACTATGATTATAATTATCTACCTGCGGGCAAAGATTAATTATAACCACATTTTTAATTACAATTGATATCTTTAAAACTTTATGTGATGTATTTTGTTTAAACATAACAAAAATAGAATGTATGTGTCTAGTGAGAATGTTTTGGTTACTCCTCAATTCTACATACTCATCACAAAGACATCACATCATTGTGTATACTAATTGCACATATAATCATAATTTTGATATGGAATAAGCTTAAGTGATTTAAATATGCATACAATTTGTGCATAAAGATGTTGTAACTATTCCTTTAAACAAATATGTATGCTAATCACTAATATCAAATATGTACAATGTAAATACCATACACACACCACAATGTCGGTAGGAATATTAATTTAATTGAATTTAATCAACTAAATCATTAATGTGAATAAAAATATTTACTCACCTTCTATGTGATTATTTATGCATGTTATAAGAGGGCACTGAAACTACCACTCTAACATGCGAGTTAATCACAATAACAATAATGTGCACTCAAATTCTATATATGCACAGCTTCATGGAGGATTTAACCAATTAATTTTACAATCCTCCCACTTTGATTAAATTAATGTTACCAATATTAATCACCAAAATTAATCTTGTGCATTTAGATTCCAAATATGCACAAATCTTTAATGAGAATTTAATTGATCAATTTAATCAAATAAATGTGATTGAATAATCATCTTAGACAAATTCTCCCACTATTTTGTGCATTTAAAATTCAAAATAAATCCAATATATGCACATCTTAATGGAGGGATTATAATCAAATTGAAAGGAAAAATCCTCCCACTGCTTTATGTATCCAAATATTGTTTAAAGAATTAATTTTGACAAAATTCAACTCAAAGTTGGCTTCAACAATTTGAAAAAGATATTTAATTGTCTAAAGGTAATTTTCTGAAATATTTAGACAATTAAATAACTCAGAACAATTGTAAAAGTTGCCAAAATTAACTTTTCTCAATTTAAACAATTAAATGTGATATAATCAGAATTATACATAAAACAGAAGTTTATGAAGATTATAATCTTTATTTAGCAAACAATTTGCAAATTATTTAACCCACAATTCAATTCTATAGATTATTATTTCAAAGCGCAAAGCACAAATTTCTTTCAATCATTTCAGAGCCCAAAACATGATAAAATCAATCCAA